>JANXJC010000001.1:51620826-51688408 GCA_027564655.1 Leptodon cayanensis
CCCATCCACAGTAGCCTACATAGAGCAATAGCTGTCAGCTTGTTCTGGAGGAGTCAGGTCTGGTGCCCGTCTTCCTTGTAAACAAAGCTGTAGCAGAAAGAGCGGACACCCGATCAGACGTGGCAACCTGTTTTCTAATTAATTCCTGATGCTTCTCACGCTGCTGTATAACTTTATAAGGAGTTCAGAGAGATACTGTTCCCCTGCTTCGGGAGGCTTGGTTACTGCACGCCTTATCCAGCCGCATCTCGGCAGGCCTAGATTTCTTCGGTTACCTGTCCCTTCTCTGCAGAAAGGTATATTTTTAAAAGCACTTGTGGTATTGTGGGGGTCTTTTTTATGCTGCAGACAAAGGACCTGGCTGTTGGTGGGTGAGAATGTGATGATCCCTTGGTGCCAGACCCGACGGCACTGCTTTGGCTCCAGCGCTCGGATGAGTGGGGTGTGAGCAAACTATTTTTATCGTGTATTCGTAATTGTGGTGCTCGGAGCTGCGGCTGCAATTATGAGCTTAACGTGTAAAGCTGCTGTGGGTGTCAGAGGTGCCAGGTCCGGGTGGGTGCCGCAGCTCGCTCCCCGGCGCCGGTCTTCGCTCAGGCTTTGCGGGAGGATGCTCGTCTCGCCGGGCAGTGCCACAACGGCCCTACGGAGCCCGTATTTGAGGTCAGTGGAAGGTTTTTCTGCTGCCCCAAAGGCTATTGCACTGAGCACCAGAATACCAGAGGAGAACGGAGCAAGTGAAGCGTCTTCTTCTGGGCATTTCTGGTTTCCACGTGTTTTTGGAGTTAGCAAGGCTTTACCCTTAAATATAGAAGCAAACCCTGCAGACTTCCCCTGAGAGGAGCACTGAGGGTGTGATCGCTGAGATAACCCCACACTTTTCAGCTTCTACCAATGATCCCTGCGTGCAAACGCCGGGCTGGA
The DNA here is from genome assembly GCA_027564655.1 of Leptodon cayanensis. NCBI lineage: Eukaryota > Metazoa > Chordata > Aves > Accipitriformes > Accipitridae > Leptodon > Leptodon cayanensis. The sequence continues at coordinate 51,621,751 of JANXJC010000001.1, forward strand.
GCTGGAGCTGTGCGTGCGCACGAGTGCCTGTGCCCTGAGCATCCTTGCACGGCACACAGCCTCGGCCACCGCCTGCTCAGGTGGTTCTTCCAGCATCTAGAGAGGTCCCTCTCTAGATAAGCACTAATTATTTTTTTTTTTTTTTTTTTAGCCCACACCTCTTAACCCCCATGAGTTATTTAGGGAGAATAATTATTGGAAATGCGATGTACCAGTGAAGGAATCGTGGCTAACAAACTGCTTTTCATAAGAAAAAAAGAAGGAAACAAATAGGAAAGGGGAGCAAGGATGGGATGACTCTTCAAAAATTCTGTGGGAAGATCCCAGCTAGTAAAGGGGAAGGTTCTCTGGTCATGGCACTCTGGTCCGTTGGGAGGTGGCAGGTATTGGGTTGAACAGGCAGCTGATGGTGAGCCTCACTGGCTTGGCACTGTTTCTTCTAGCTCCTGTGGCCCCTGCCTGGGATTATAATACATAATCATTGCAACCAACAATTTTATCGGCTAATCTTGCTATCTCTTTATAGTGCTGGTTTGCTCCATAATATAGTCTTACTTTTTATAGTTCTTTTTTTAATGTCTGTCTTGCATTGGTTGTTTGAGGTATTTACAGCTAGTGCGTGTTTTACTTAAAAAGAGAACAGAAATGCCCTTTTTCTTTAGTTAGAACCCAACATGGATTTAAGCACATAGATTGTTTTGCAGCCAGTGACTTTTGACATAATTGGACATTATGGAAATTAAATCAGTTTTTCAGTGCCAAAATGTGTATCTGTTGGTGGGTATGTTGGGGATATCATAGATGTTGTCAAGTAATCTGTGTTTTATCTATAATATTCTTGGAAAAGCCATCATTCCCTGTAAGAACCTTGGCCTGATTTAATTTTTCATGAGGTCTCAATTAAATATAAAAGAGAAATTAACTAAAACAGTGCTGTAGAAAGCAATCTGGAATTCCTCCCATCAGATGTGTTCTCATGTATCCTTTGGACCAGTCAGATTTTTGAATTTTCAGCCTATTTGCTAGTTAGCCTCTCTGTTGCCTTTAGGGAGTAAACTTCTATCATACTTTATTCTAGGCTGATTTAATTTATATATATATATATATTTTTTTTTCCCCAGGTTTTCAATGATCTGTAAAATCTTTCAAATAAGCAGTTCTTACTAGTGCTTGACTTATTGTCTGGTGGGTTTTTTTGTCTGTCTTTTCAAATAATGGTGTGGGCCAAATTTGCTGGCCTGGTTGTGCTGTCAGCTCCATATTTTGGACAGCACACTGGCTGTGCTGACCCGCGGGCGATGCTTTGTTAATGCAAAGGAGCCTACAGCCTTTTGGAGGAGGTTTCTCAATGCTTAGGGAGCTCTTTGTTAGGAAAGATGTACAGTGGAATATAGTGATATTGGCCTAGTGCTTAAGTTGGAAAGCAGAACTGTACAAATTTCAGTTCATATGTTTTAAAGAAAATGGTTTTATTTTGCCTTAAATATTCTTCTGTATTTGTTGTGGTAAAAATATGGTAGTGTTGTGTCTATGATTGTGGAGCATCTTTGCTAGAAGCCTGTTTTCTCCCAAGGCTGGAGGAAGAGGTGTCCTCTTGGGCTCATTATTTATAGCGGTATATGCTTACTGTTAGCATTGGAAGTAATTGTCAGAATGGGTCAATTTTAGAGAAATTTGTAGATGAAGAGCAGTGTATTTTCAAGTCAGATCAACATTTCACTGATCAGACATGGATTCCTCAAAAAGTGGGGAGTAGGACTGAGAGTGGAGATCGGGTCTAATGAAAACCAGTAAATCGTGGTCTTCCAGCAGTGAAAATGTCAGTGGTGACATAATGAAAGCTCTATATTGTGGCCTGTGGAATGCCAGATGATTCATGTGTGAAAATTAAGCAACTGGTTAAATCAGGGGTGCACAGTTTGAAAACTACATCTGCTTTTAGCATGTTCTGTATGTAGGGGTTTAAGGCAGATGAGTCGGAGCATGATTTTGAGGTATTCTTCAGCTATGCTGGAGATAACATCTCTTAGCTGGCAGACGCTTGAATTACTGATGATACTCCATAAACACTCTGTTCCTTGGGAAAGCAGACTTTCTAATGCCAAGATGACGAGGCATTTGGATCTAGCAACAGGCACAGCAGATGAAGAGATGAACGAAGGAGCAGAGGAGTCTGCAGCGAAGCTCGATCTCCAGGAGGTGAGAGGTTTGATGGGGCAGACTGGAGATGGAGCAGGAGGAGGTCTGCCTTAGCTCCCAGTCACTGATATCAAATACGCTATCTAATATCATATATAATATTTGCCATCTGGTGAACTAATGATACTAAAGCATCGCAGCTGAATGAAACGGACAGCGGCAGAGATGACGGTGCGTGGGAAGGTGGTGGGTGGAAGGTGTTAACAAAGGTGCTGTGGCCAGTGCACGAGACATCAGGGTGCGGGGCTGGTAACAGCTGGAGGCAAAGGGGGGATGAGGATGTCAAAACCCCGCAGAGGCTGCCTGACCCCCCCGCATGGTCACCCCTGCCCCGGCTAGGTTTATCAGAGGCACAAGACCAAAGGGGTGATGACAACTATGTTGCAGAGATGTTCCAGGATGGAGGGAGAAATTGCTTTTTGAAGTTTAAAGCTTAACTAATACCAAGTAGGGGTTACGTTTTAATTTTCGGTACCAGAGATTGGCAAAGTTGCCAAGCAGTACATACTGACTCGGCGTGTATGCAGAATGATCTATGGAGACACGTGCTCCAGTTTACCCCAGTGAAGCAAGTCAAATGAGACCCATACTGGTTTGTACAGGTGTGCCACTGGGCGAGCGGGGCCACGGAGGCGGGAGAGCAGACCCACCAGATTCTGCGTTTTCCTCATTTTCTTATGGGGTGAAATGTAAAGAGTCGTGGTAGTAAAATTTTTCAGTGAATGTGGCTTTCTCTCCATCCTGGACGAGTCAATCTCTTCACGCCTCGGCTCCCGTTCCTCTCCTCTGCTGATCTCGGGCAGCGTCCAACCCTCTGTCCTGGCTCCCAGGCTCTCGCTTTTGTGTGCTTCGCTCTCCTGATTTCTGTTTGTTCTGTTTTTATTACCAGAACCAGGGTTTACCTGTTACGATGGGTGCCGGGTGGTGGTCCCGTGACTCAGGATCGAGCCCACAGAGTCTTCCTGCCCCTCCCCTTCCTCTTAGCCCTTTTTCAGGTACCTTTAGTCACGTAGGCATTATTTCTGCCACGAGATGAAATGACCGCGTGAATATAACTTTGTTATTTTGGGAAAATACCAGCTAGACAGGCACTGCAGTTTCAGGGAAATTCACTTTTTCTATCCTTGGGCACTGTTGTTATTTGAAGCTAACCATGAATCAACACAGTAAATAACCGATGAGCTCCAGGTAATTATTTCTGGTAGGTTAAAGTAACAATTGGAAGAAAAAAATAAACAACCACAAAACAAAACGCCCAAAACAACAGCAAAAACCAACAAAAAAATTTTTTTCTGGCATTCCTTACAAACGAATAGGTCTGTTTTTGTAGAAATCCAGGAGCATGAGACCCTGCCTGGTTTTGTGCTTGCAGGGATTCTAGTGCAACAGTGTTTACCTCTGTGCAGTATCTTTATTTCCCATTACTAAAAAAGAATAAATATAAATACATGCATTAGCTTCATGACATGCTAGCAGACAATTAATGATCATGGGAAAGTTTTCGCGTTTAACTGTGTCATATAACAACAGTATTTTTTATGAGAATATTGCGTTATGCCTGATTTCTACACAGTAAAATGGAGGAATGATTGACAGTGATTAGCTGTAAGTGAAATGTAGGGAGGGTGCAGAGCTTGTATGAAAACCGAATGAAAAATTAAATGCACAAGGAAACTGGTACAAGGGGGAATGAATATGTCTCTGCTTCAGTCCGGGAGTTTTTCTGTCTACAGTTAATTCATTTTATAAGCAATCGCCTCCAAATTCCGAACAGCAAAGTGGTTCAGATCACTTTAGATTCAGAAAGACAAATTAAAACCAGCATTAATTCAGCTGTTCAGTGCATGGCTGCAGACTGCGCTGCTCTGGCAGACTCAGTTTGAGACAGGTTGCAGGGCGAGCATTTTGTCCGTCTGTAGCGGCATTAACAAGGGTGGGTGACTGTTGCAGAGGAGCCTTCTGTAAAAGCAAAGGGTAAAGAACTTTCCATAGGAAGGCACGTATATACTGCTGCTTGGCTTCACAGGCCACATATGTGCAGACAAGTACCAGGGAGCTCACCGGGGTCTCCGTCTCGGAAGCCTCCGCTGAAACCCATCGGTGCGGTGTTGGAAGCTTGAAATGGTCACGCGAGTGGTGGTTAAAATGAGGATGGCATTTTATAGCTTCCCGTCATGGTGGAGAAGATAATTTTCTTTTAATTGGCCTTTTTTTTTTTTTTTTTTTTCACAAACAAGTTAGAAAAATAAAGGAATTAAATGGCTTTTTCTGGGAGGCCAAATAATTAATTGGCCATTGAATTCAAATAACACTTGAAAGTCTCATGAAGCGTAGCGGGAGGTTGGTTGTTTGGGTTATGCTGGGTTTTGTTTTTCTGGAAAAGCTGTTGAAAATCTGAATGAATTAATGATGGTGGTGTTTGTTTACTCCATGGATTAACTAGACAGCTGAAAGAACACTAATTGGTCAGTTCTAATTTGGGTTTCTTTTACATTACTTTAATGATATGTAGCTTTTCTAAAGTTTCTACCAAATAAAATATGCATTAAAATCAGAGGGATGGCAGCAGAATAACTTTGAGTAAAGCTTTATGAGCAAAGTATTTGAATTTCAGTATCATAGGATAGAAAATATGAAATCAGATTAGTTTTGCTCTTTTAACGTAACTGATTATGGGAATTTCTGCAAAGAGAGATTTCCTACCAAGTCTGTTGTAGTCCTTGTGGAGCAAAGGGTGGCAGTACAAATAACAAAATAGCGCAAGAGAAAGGTCCGATTTATTTTGATGCTCAAAACTGGTTTGGGATGCCACCTCTGACTCGGCTAGATGTGGACGCGCACAAACATGAGCTACTTTGTTCTATCAAGACAAAAATGAGAATGAGATACTTATCTAAAGGATCGTTGTGCGAGGCTCGGGTCGTTGTTCATTAAACTTTACGTAGGTGCCGAAAGTGTATAGCTGGGAACGGTCAGCCCATTCCCAATTATTTCCGTGAGTGCTAGCCGCTGACATCGGTGCGGCGTCTTCTGCAGCCCAGTTTGAGACACGCTCTTTGGAAATGAGCAAAAGCAGCCGTGTTGTCCTCAAACGTGTCCCCTCCCTTTGTAGCTTGCCAGTATTTTTGATGCCTTGTGCCAACAGGAATTCACGTGCGGGTCGGGAAATAAAAAATGGCATGAACTCCGGGTGAACTGCCAGGGGAACAGAGCCCTTCTGCCGCCTAATCTATGTGGGTCTGGGGCTGGAACAATACCACCTGGTGTTCATTAACTACTACATAAATATGTTAAATTGGGGAAAAAAACATGGCACTACAGCATGAATGGGCAAAAGCAAGGGAGTTCATTAATATCTCGCCTATCGCAAGGAATAGTAATGGCCCAATCCTGTTTACGCTGATTTCGGTGAAAAGGCGCTCATTTCTCTTCTACGAGGGAAAAGCTCAAGTTTTGAATTAGTTCATAATAATAAACTCTCATTTCCACAATATCGTGTTTTCGGGGCTGATCTCTGAACTTCCACAAAGCTCGCTTTGGGTCGATGCTGAGCCGTCTGTGACTCGGTGCCTAATCTAGCATGTCAAATGTGTGGGGTGATGTCCGAGAAGAACTGTCACAAATCGCTCTGGAGAGCTGAGGGGGAAGGCATCAGCAGAGCGAGGACACAATGGTGCAGATTGATGTATGGTTTTATTAAAGCACAGTTTGTTGCATGACAGACAAGCGTTTTGGCTCGCTCTTTAACATCTTCTGCAGCGTTTAATACAAGAAGTTTCTTGTTGGCAATACTTCTGGTACAAAAATGCTGAACCTAGCCTTGCAGGAAAGTGGAAAAAAAAAAAGTATTTTCATTTGAAGATGTCCTTTTCACCAATTAGATTTTGAGAAGTCACTAACCTGTTTTTTTTTAATTTGGCCCAAGCATGCTTGGTTAATTGGGTAGAACACATTTTTGTAATCAGAAGAGTTTGGTGCTTTGGCTCTCTGCTTTGGTCTCTCCCCAATTATTCTGTGTAACAGTCTCCTTTCACAGCCAGAGCCGTAATCCTGCCCATTCGAAAATGACGGGTTTGTTTAGAGACCTATTTTCCACAAAATCCTACCAAACGCTTTTTTGCAAATTTTTACAACTTGAAATGTTTGTTGCTGTAGCGCAAATAAACTGTTCTGTGAGTTTAACCAGGACTGACCTTAGGTTAAGCAGTCGTTTCTTTAACCCTTTAGAAATACTAAGTTTGTGCTGATGATCTTCCTGGTCTCTAGACTGTCCCAATTTTATAGACTTAATAAAAATGAAACTTTAAAAGCTCAGCAAGATCATCTCATTCTTTTAAAACTGCTGTTTATCTATATGCCAGCTCGGTACATAGACTAGAAAACTATTTTATTGAAGAGTTTCATGTCTTGGTTGTAGAGTAGATCATTTGCCAGCTATCTATTTGTAAGCATGGGATAAGTTCTCCCATTTTGTTTGATTTCACTTGTCTCTTTAGCACCTCTTACTCTTTGGCTACATTTTATTTGGTAACACACTGCAATATTTTTTCCCTTTTTCCTGGCAGATGGATTGCACAGTCGTATCGTCAGTGCTTCCCTGTGTTTTAGTTGGAATGCTCTTGCTTACTGGGTTAAATGTAAATAGGAAATATGGTCCAGGATGATGCCAGTTGCTGTTGCCCTACCGAGTCTCACCCAAATTTAACTTGCTGCGTAGGCTCAGGACCTCGTTTGACTTTTCCCTAGGAGAGCATCACCACCCTGCCCACTGCCAGCGCCGTTTCGTGCTCTGGCCACCAACCCCGGCGTGGCAGTCGCAGCCTCGCTGCCCCAAAACACCCTTCCCTGGGCACCGTGGGGCCAGCTGTATGAAGCCTTGCACCTCTTTTTCCTACTAAGACTTTCACGAGGAGCAGAAAGGAGCCATATGCAACATGTGGTCCACAGAAATAGCATCCCTGCCTTGGACAGGGGAGCCCTTTCAGTTGCCCCAGTGAACTTAAATGTTTATTTAGGAAACAATTTAACGCCCCTCCTCCCTTTTACAGAGGGGCTTGGCTGCTGGAACTCAATGACTGGGGTTTTTTTGCTGCTTCTTAGCAGGAAAATCCCAGGATTTCTGTGCTCACGCATGGTTTCCTTAACCTCTGTCTGCATGGAGCCAGGCTGTCTTGGGGGCTTCCCGCACGTTGAGGTCAGCCCATGTGCTGTGGGACACGGGAGGGGCAAGCGCCGGCTTCCAAAATCCCCAAACTGAGCCGAATCCTGCTTTTGCGCATCCTGTTGAGTTCAGGGTTGCCTCTATTGCGTGCAGTGCAAAAACCTGGGGGATAGGTCGTGAAATGATTCATTAGGTCATCTGTGTCCATCTTGCTGCTAATTCAGAAGTGTTCATAGTCACGGTCTTGAATATTACGTGTAATTTAAAAAAAAAAACAAACTAGTGATGTCCCTGCACCACTGTGTGCTATGTATGGTGGAGTGAAATGGGAATGAATTATGTCTAACTTTGAGTATCTCATCTTCTCAGTTTGACAATTAGTTTGCATAAATTATATTTTCTCATATGAACATCATAGCCAGCCTGATTTTTAAGCTAACTTTTTTTTCTGTCATTTATGCCAAATACTAAGTATCTGAAATACTCAAGTGAAATATGTCTGTTTCATCTCTCTTCTGTGTTTACCCAAAGCCAAACTATCCTCTGGGAATGCATGAATAGAAGCGGCATTTTACTACAACTCATTAGAAGATGAGGGCTTTGTACAGGACCTAAGAAAAGTTAAGCTTTCGCTAGTAGGACTGAAAATATCAGTAATACAGGTTGAAAATAGAAGCAATGTGCTACTTCTAACATAATCTTGAAATCAGATCTTGTTAAATAATAAATTGCATCCGAAGGAAGACAGCGTGAGAGGGAACATATTGTACCCCCCTTCACTTCCCTGGGACGTGGGCTTTTAGCTCAATGAACTACAGGCTTTGTAATTAGCAGCAAGGTGATTAGATCGTCCACATTTCTGGGAGTAATCTGTGCACTAATTGTGTTTGATTGTTTAATTACTCTTGCTTACTGTAATTGAGGAGAGGTAGTGAACCCCTTTGCAAGAGTTCCTACAGGTTCCTTAGATAGAAGTTGCATGTGCTTCGCTACATCCCATATTATCGTGAGGGTAACATACATTTAACAATTCCCAGGGCCAAACCACAAAGAAAATTCTCTAAATGGAAGCGGAAAGAAGCTGGATTTGAAGGCAATTCAAACTAATTCCAGTTTTTGTTCAAAACTTTTCTGATGTCTTTGGTAGGAGCCAAAAGGCAGGAAATAAACAGATAGACCAAAAAAAAGGAGGTTAAAAATTCAGCAGGATAGGGATGGAGGGAGGAAACTGCAATTAGAGCTGGCAAAGTTGCAAATAGTCTCTGGGATTGCTCTCCAGGATCCTGCACAGCTGGTAGATGGGAAAGCTTCCATTGCAGTTTGGGTTTGTCTTTGGACAGTGATGACATGATGCAGACAGAGACTTGGGGTTTAGTTTTTGAAGCTGTAGAGAGATGCAAGTGAATACGTATATTATAGTTTCAGTAGTAGCTTTATGTGGACTGGATGAAAGGCAGAAGGAAATGTAAAGAACAGTGAGTTAACTCTTGCAATGATTCTGTAAGTCACATTGGTGACGTGCATAAGGAGGAACTACTGTTAGGTAGACTTTGCGTCCACGAAAAGGTCTTCCAACATTGTTGAACTGGTTGTAACTCCTTTGACTTGGTTTATCGCTGATGAATAAACATCATAACAGAGTAGAAGGATGGTCCAGCTGACCTTGCACAGTGGAATTTCCTAGAGCAAATTACTTGTGCTGTGGTTTCTGCAGTTTCTGACAGATGTTGCTGCTTTGGCACGCTCTGCTTGGTCCTTTAGGGCTGATATGTCTGCTGCCTACTGAAAGGAAGCTTTTAGTTGCTTTTGCTATTTTATTTATCTGAAGGAAGTGTTGCTTTAGGGCGCTCTGAGGTGGAGGCTCTTCCAAGTGAAGAGATAAGAGAAAATGTCTTCAAGATGAAACGAGGTAGTCAGCTATAAAACCTGGAGATGGGGCCCAGACAGCGAGGAGGAGATGTGGGAGGAAAGTAGAGCTGAGATGTCAGCAGAATCATCAACCTCCTGTGAGACTGGGCACCCTCCATCTGCATCACATGTCCCGGGAGAGCAGGGCAACGCTTCATCTCCTGTGGGAACCATACTCACACGAGGAGGACAAGGGCAGAAATGCCCACAAACCAGGAATTCCTCCGTGCCTGCCTTTGGCCAAGTGTTTGTATGGGAAGATCTGCCATCTGACTTCTTTTTGCTCTTGAAATGCTGCAACGTTTGCTGCAACCTTGCAGCTTGTGGCCTTCAGTCAAGGCCAGCTAGCGGGCATCTGCTGAACTTGCGAGAGGGACAGGAGGGACAAATATATCCTCACAAATAACCGTCGTCTCCGACAACGTGTCTCCCCCAGAACCGGAGGTCTGACGTTCGGCAGCGCCTCTGCTCGAGCGCTCCCCGGTCCTTCCTTGGAGAACGGGGACCTTCCATTGTCCCCAGGGCCGGTGACAGCGAGGACAAGACATCGCCACCCTAATGAGACCCGACAAATGGGCAATTGGGCTGCTGCTTAGGGAATTTAATGGTTAATTTCCATAGCGCCGTGTCAGGGCAAAGGGCAGGAAGAAGTAATCCTGCTGCAGAGCGGGGATGGGGATGCCTTTCTGTCTGAAAGGTGCTGGTGAAGCTGGAAAGATTGAGTTAACCAGGATTTCTGTGTCAGCGCCCAAGACCTTTTATAAACAGACTGTATGATCTAAATACCATGTGACTATTTCCCCTAACTGCAATCCGGTATCAAATTCAGAGTGGGCCATGCCATTTTCTATTAGGTTGGTGCACGCACTCTGCTATGCGCGAGAGGCTACTACGTCTGGAAAGGAGCCGAGTTAATTCAGAAGGAAAAAAATGTGTGCCCGTACACTGGAGAAGAAGTCTGTTCTGCAAGCAGAGAGTTAGCCCTGTGCTAGCCAATATGTCAGCAATAACCGTTTTAAAAAATATTGTCGTACAACATTTGGCGGTTTTGGCTTGAAAGCCGTGAACTAAAAGGGGCTTGTGAGCAGCAGAAAAAGCCTTCGTGCCCTTGATGAAGCTTCTTAGGGCTTATAGGCTTTGTGAAGAGAAGCCATATTTGCAGAAAAATATCACTTTGGATGATTTCGGGAAAAAAGTGAATGATAACAATTCTTTGTCAAATGTCTGCAGTTTTTAAAACAGTGCATCCATATATATCTCGCCTTCCTTTAAAAACAAAAAAGCAATTACATTTTATTTTTATGTGTGGCTGTAAAAACAGAGAGAATGAGCGTGCTGAACAGTAATTATTGAATAAGTTTGATTTTATTGAAAACAGTTTTTGATACTCCACTCTCTGTGAAATACCAGTATTACCTTAAATATCCACGAATACTTTCTCAATTGGATATAGTATATTTGTACATGTATTTTGCCCCCTGTGAAAGACAGAACTATGTGTACCCATGTGTGCATACTCAAAATATTTGTGAAATATTGAGCATTCAGGTTTCTGACAGTAAGTACTTCTATGTCCAGAGAAGTATCTGTTTTTATACTACCTGTGTGTGTATGAAATGACCAGGTAGAACATGCTTGCTGTGAAGAGCAGTGACTGTAGCGGTGGCAGGTGGTTTGTTCAATTAGTACTTTCTACTTCAGCAACTGCCATGGTTGAAAACAGTGGCCAGGCTGGCCTTGCTCTGCTCTGCTCAGGATTGTTTTGTAACACACAGCTTTTTTTTTTTAATTATTTTATTTTAATTCCTTACCTATAATTAAATCTGTTTCAAGCATATAAAATAGAGGTGGGGAAGTGAATTCTATGTATTCGTTTGTGTTTCTTGCAACTCATTAGAAGTGGTGTTGGCAGTTAAGCTACTTGTAATGACAAGAGGCACGATGCGAGTATTTTTAGCGTGCAGCTGGAGGATTTCTGCCACCCTTTCAGGCAGGACTAACAGCCACTTGCCTAGTCGTCAGATTCAGAAGACAAGTATTGACAGTTACGTACAGACATTTGGAGATTGGCTGAATAAGAAATTGGTCCCATAAAAGGGAGTGTATACGATAGAGGGAAAACTGGTGTCCTCAACTGGAAGACTTTCAACAGTACTGTAAGTATAAGTGCTTTTTGTGACTATGCTGAGAAATCCCAACAAATTATTTTCTTATTATACCTGGGGGAATTCTTGCCATTGTTTTAATCTTGCTATGTTTTAACTTAAAATATTGCTATTTGTCCCTTATGTTCTTGTTTGATAACGTATGTTAATCGTAACTTGCGGCTGAGGGTTTGCCTTGAGCTATGAAGAGCTCCTGCCTTTGGGACGGGGGTCCTAATTTCTTTGTACTGTAACACAGGATTGCTGCTGAGACCCTGTGAGCTGACAGAGTTTCACTGCAAATTGCTGATTTCTTGAAATGAATAACGGGGCTTGTTAAATTTACCTTGTTTTGTTTGGGATAAAAAAAATAATCCAAAAAATCCCTCTCTCCTCCATACCTTAATTTTCTTAACGGTATGAATATAAAGCAATTTCCACACGTGAAAACCCAGTTGCCTTTGAGCGGCTCTGGTCAAGCAGTGAGCAGAGAGGCTGGCGTGTGTGCGGTGATGGACAGGTCTCCTCTTGGGTAGGAATGGAGAGACTCAGCTCAAGAGTCCAAATATATCTCATTTTCTCGTGCTGAGCATGGTCTGTGATGTGCGTTACGTATAGATACGTGCCCTGAAAGCAAACTCTTCCAGAGTGGAGGATGTCTACCTGGTGCTGTTCCTTGTTCAGCTGATGGCTCCCGTTGTCTTCAGCTCAGGACCATCGGGAGAGCATCGGCATTTGGCCAGCTCAGCTCCAGGTCAGCGCGTATTTAGCCATGAGGATCTCAAAAATGTGAATAGTCCTGAATCCACGCGCGTACCTGGCTCCCTCGTCGAGATGGGCTCCAACTGGCTTTGCTGGGGGCTCTTCCTCCAGACCCCACGGATAGCTGCTGGTCCCATTTCTTTTATCTTTCACACGGCTGGGAGAGGCTTGTTTTATTTCCTTTCTGCTTCTAATCAGGATTTCATTTTCCCCTGGCTGATACGCATCTGTGGAGTAAACCCAATGGAAATTGGCATTTCCCTCTTCGTAAGATTAACGCAACAAAGTTTAATGCACCATGCTATGTGTTATCTGTTTCTCTGTTTTTATGAGTTTCATGGTGTTTTAATAAAAGGGCTGTTTTCAGATAAGAGCCAAGGATAACAACAGACCCCCTCAATGGCCACTGCACTGCTAGTCCTGTGTGGGTCTCTGCTGCGAGACAAATATTTGGAGCCAGAGGTGGAAGGTTACATCCCTGCCCCTGGAACATCTTTCCTGAAAAAAAACAAAAAAACCAATTTATTAAATAATAGCTACCGTGCTTTCAAAGTTGCTTAGGAAATATCTGGGTATTGCAGATCTCTTGGTCAGTCTGGGTGGAAAAAATGCCGACCCTGTGTGTTCTGGATGGACTCCAGCAGCTCCTGCCTGGGCCGGCAGCCGCCTCCTCTCGGGCCTTTCCTGTCCCGCTCAGTTTTTGAGGCACGTTTTCATCATTTTTAAGGAATTGTAATAATATGAGCTGTGTATTTAATGATGTATTAGTGTTGTCTGTTCCTGGAGGGCTCCCCATAGCTTGTGTACAAGGATTGGGGTGCTCCTGAAAGCTGCTGGTTTTGGGATGGCTTCACAGGTGGTACCGCAGAGGGTATTTGTTTCTGTTTACATTAGTTCCCTTCATTCAGGGACATGGGAAAAATAGGCCGCGTTGTTTGTCAACAGCATCACAGAAGGAATAAGACCCTTTGGAGCACGGATGAGGAAAATGCAATAATCACTTTATGTTATTAACAGCAGCCAGCTGAAGGTACAGACAGCCTGCAGCAGCTGGAGCTCCTTGCCTTTCCTGAGATATGTGGAAAGTAGTGTGGAGCTTCTGGTTTGCCAAAAAGGTGCATTTTTGAAGGGTGTGAGCCTGTGTTGGAGTGTGGGCGTGGGAGACCCATCGCTGCTCCCCTGGCCATCCTAATGGGTCTCCAGCTACCCCGTTTCCTTTCTTTCTGGTCTAATTCTGCAATTTTCCAGTATTCTCTAAAAGAAGCGGTTAAATCCTGTCGCGGTGCAGCCTCCGATGACTTTGTCAACATCCTACTGAGGTTTTTGCAAACCGGTCGCTGACCGGTTAAATCGTAAACAGCGACAAACCCGACCGCCCTTCCCCTCGGCTCGCATTTGCAGATCTCCGGCTGGGAGAGGGTTCACCCGAGTCTTTTTCCCAGGCAGTGCCAGGGATGTCACCGAAGCCAAAGTAACCACACCGCTGCCCTGTGGGGAGGGCAGCTCTCGCGGGGTGACGGGACCATCGTGATTTTGGCGAGATTGGGTTGCCGCAGGGAGGGGGGGGCGAGGTGGTGGCCAGGCTCCTGGCGGGTTTCCTCTGCTCACCCTTGTTCTCTGCTGTCGCCCAGGTGAGTTTTTTCGGCCGCCGCATGAGTACGTCCTTGCCCGGCGATGGCCTCGCAGCCCACGCCGGCGTGGGTGCTGCTGCTCAGCCTGCTGGCCGGCTGCCTGCCAGCCGCGCAGCCCAGGGACTTCACCGCCAAGGACATCGTCTACCTCCACCCTTCCAGTAAGCCACCTTCGCATGGCTGTAAAGCCAGGGGCGGCCGCGGCGCGGGGGTAAGGACGAGGGCGAACGCGTGTTGAGGCAGCAGAAATGTCAGGGTTTGAGCTGAGAGCCGAGCAAAGACTAAATAAACATCCCCGCTACTCATAAAACTAGTTGATATAAAACCAGACCGTTGCTTCCCAAAGGGATTAAAGGAGCGGTAGCATTACGGGAAATTGTGGAGTTTGTCAGGGGCTTTTTGTTTGGTATTTTCTGCTTCTCAATAATATTTCTGACTATAAGCCGAGCCCCATGGCCACGCGGTTTGCCCGAGCACATCGACAGCTGTGAGCAAGGGCCGAACGTGACCATTTGCAGCTGTGGCACTAACCGCTCCTGGCTTTATTTCAGTAACTCCTTGAAGCAATGCTATAGCAATGTCATGCATCTTCAGACCTTCCATGGACTCTCCTTCTACTAGTCCGTTCACTTTGTCAGATACAAACTTATTTAATTTTAGGAGAGATCTGTGCCTGACATCTGCTCCCGGTAAGAACTCACAGCCTTTCTGAATTTGGCTGAAAAATTTATATACTGTACAAGCAAGTTGAAATTCCTGGTTTATGCCATAACCACGACCTGCTAGAGGTCCAGGGTGAGAGGTGTGAATTTAATTAGTGCTGTCGTGTTGTCCCACCCCAAGCTGTTCCTTGAGGGCAGCACCAGCCCCACCAGAGATGCTCCCAGGTGATTTGCTGGCCCTTACCCAGAGGAACCTGGGGAAACAAGCAGCGAACACCTCTTGCTTCACCTCTTGTACCCGAACAGGGTCTGGCCCAGAGCTGGTGGGCAAGGGGAGGAGGTGAAGGGGAGGGAGAGGTGACATATGTGGCCTGTGGGGCTGCGGAGGCTCAACTTACTTCGCCCATGGAGATAAATGTGACCCATTCACCATTTGGCTTCTGAGAAGGTGGCAGCATCTTGAAGATGTATTGAATGTATGACAGAAACCCTGCCAGGAGACCACTTAAGAAGTCACGCTCTTCATTTGGCGAGATAAATTAGGACAGAGTCTGCTGTTAAAAACTGGAGGTTCAGCAAACTGATTTTCCTTTCCTTTGGGGACATCAGCCTGCCTTCAAAAGGGGTAGCTCGTTTCCTCGGTGGGACAGTTTCCAGAAGTATTTTAATCCATCTGATATTTTGTTATCAGCACTGATAAAGTAGTGGTATTGGATGTGAGCTCTGATACCAAGAGAGTAAGTACTCCTTGCTCACATTAACTCCCTTTGAAGTCAGCAGTGGGCACTTTTGCTAGGTAAACACGGCTGAACTGAGTCCTTACTGTATCTGTACGTACCTTTCCTGCATTGCTATTGCTGGTAGGATTTTTACAAATCAGCACCAACTTGGTGAAGTTGACAGGTATACACGTAGAAAGATATGTCTAAAGAAAACAAATGTTGCTGTGTGCCTCTGAAAAGCTTAGTAGAACCAGATTAATTGGCTCTTTTTAACTGCATGTTGTCTGTTCCTTTCAGCCACACCGTATCCTCACGGATTTAAGTGTTTCACCTGCGAAAAGGCAGCAGATAATTACGAATGCAACCGATGGGCTCCGGATGTCTATTGTCCAAGAGGTAACCAGCTGCATGCTAGCGTTTAATTTAAACTCACCTTAAAACAACCTCTTGCTGTCCCTGCTGCGGGACAGCACTGAGCCCCCATTATTCCTTGAGCGTACTCGGACGCTGGTGATCGCTGCTCCCGCTTGTAAGCCTCCTCAACAAGAAAGATGTGTAAGCGATATGAGTAATCCTTTAAGCTTTTCTGCCTCTTTGCGGTGGATGAAGTTTAGGACTTTCATCTACTCCCTGTGCTCCTCTAGCTCAGCTGGAAACTAAATCAGGCTGACGTTTATTTAAGGGTTGTGTTTCTCTTACTGGTGAGTACAGGAGCGGTTTGTGGTTTGTTTGCTTCCCTCCCCTATGGCACAAGCCCACACCTCGGGGCGGCCGAGGCTGCCTCTTTTCGCCTGGCATAGAGACGTTTTCAGTATTTTGGGCTCATAACTCCCATTGGAGTCTGAAGTTGGGAATGGCTCAGAAAGGGCTTTGGAATACAGGCACCCAAATATCAGATGCAGGTATCTGGGAGATCCCCAGATCTCCCCCTCCCTTACCACTTCTTTTTTTGAGGCACTCCCAAGGCATTAAGATTGTCCCCAGCCGTTGACGAAGCCCGTTCAGCCGGGTCGGACACGGGCTGTGTCCTCACCAGTGTGGGAACCGCGTGCGGGCAGAGGGATGCTCTGCTTCCCCGGTGCTTTCTCTGGGCTCGGCAGCCCTGTTCAGTGTCTGTCCAGGTCTGTTGTGGGACATTACAAGTGCCCTCAGAAAATATTTATTTTGGAAAGAGAAAGTTAGTGACCCACACTATGGTGATGAACCAGCTGTGTTTGTAGCCTGTGTCAGAGCACGTTATCTGTCTGAGAATTTATTTGCTTTGAGCTGAAATCGGCACAACGTCAACAACAATAAAAGAGATCAAGCTGGCTGGCATCAGATGAGAGCAATATTCACAGACACTCCCTGTTTTGGCAGGAGTCGGTGGTATTTAAATGGCTACCTGTAGATCACTGTGCAAGGAGAGAGGCGTGACTCCAAGGTCTGCCTTTAGTAACAACCAGCAGAAGTGACTTGCCCAAAAAAATGCTAATCTGGAAAGCAAAGTTAGCACTCAATGGCTGTTTAGGGGAGGGGAAACCCATACTTTGGTGCATCTGTAACTCAGCAGTTGCATTCATCCAGACCAGAGCTGCTGGTTACGGTCACCAGCCCTCCTGCCCGCTGGTACAGACACCCACTGCATGGTCATAAAGTAAGGATGGGGTTTTAGCCCTGAGAAGGGGTTAGCTGGAAATCCGAGTCTATCTTTAATCTTCAGCACAGAGGACTTCTTATCTCCTTAAGCTGGAGGGATCCGATAACGTTTCACGCCAGGCACAGCGCGTTAACGCCCAGACTGCCCCGACACGGCGTGCCTTGGGGCTGGAGCGCGGCTCTGCCTGCGGCACGGACCCCCAGCCCCTTGCTGCTGGATTTTGGGTGAGACCAAGGACCCCCCGGTGCAGCCGGTGTGCCGGTGGCTGCCAAGGAGTAACTGCTGAGTCAGCAGTTACAGTGTTTCCAAGGAGCAGGGACTTGGGGAGAGGGGATGGGAACTAAAGCTTAAAGGCTCTGTGCCTGTTCTGTTGCAGTGGAAGCAAAGCCAGAAGCGAAGCTGATAAAATCATTGCTCCCCACTCTGCAGAAATCAGCCGCTGCTTCGGGGTGCCTCATCACCGACGGCTTTTGTTGGCGTCTCTCAGCTTTATATCCAATGCACGTCCACATCAGAAAGCTTTCACTAAGGCAACTTTTGATTTTGTTGGTTTAATTTTCAAATGTAATTTTGAGTTCATGTAAGGAAGCCACAGAAATGCAAGCCGAGGTTTGAGGCGTGACTGCAGGTGTGCTCTGGGGGCTGGGGTTATCTCCCCAGGTAATTACCTTATCTCTGGGAGTCAGAGGGGTGCGCTTATGCTGTGGCCTCCCTCGCCGCAGTGATCCGAACCCTTGCTCTTTCGCTTGGGTTAAGTGGTGGGAGAAAACAAGAAAACTCCATCCTGCTGCTGTTATTGTTTTTAAGACAGAATGCTACTAAGACCAAGCAAAACAAAATATTTTCATTAACTATAATGTAGGACTTAAAGGGAACTGCGTTTTGTGTATAACAAAATTAATTATAATGGGCAGCATATACACGAATCCCATATTGAACAGAGATTAGAAAAAGCATTTCCTAGAAGGCAGGCCTCCTGCTACCATTAACCTAGTTTTCTGATATTTGTTAGCTTCAGCTCAAGCAGAAACCGTGTTCGTGATTTAATTTGTATGGAAATACTGCCCTCAAAATACTCCCAGTACTCTGTTTTTGGACGGCCTATGGGCAGGCTGACAACTTGTGAAGGGGATGATGGTCACGACCACCAAGGTGATGTTCCAGCGCTGTTAGACGCTGTGGTTTGGGAAGTGGGCTCTCAAAAGTCAACGTGTGGGCCCTTCGAAATACCAGATTCAGTGTTTCCCTACCCAGTTTAAAGCAGAGGGGTCCAATTTCTCCTACTGGAGACACGTACCAGCCTTGCTGCGTATCAACACGTGGGACTGGTTTGCTTATATTTAGCCTGGATGTTGGTCTGCACCATGACTTCTGGTTTCAGTAGCTGGTTTCTTCAATCTGGGCTCCCTTTAAGGGTGTAGGAGGGTGGCCATGAAGTGGACCCCATGGAGAATGTGCGTTTTGGCCGTGGGGTGATGCTCCTGGAGGTCACCGTCGCTCCTGGCAGGTCGAGACCGAGGTGGTCTGTTGTATATGGATATTTGGAGATACCTCACAGCTGAAGCGCATGAGGCAATCTTTGCAAGACAGTTCCACCACAGGAAGGAAAAATGCAAAAGAAGAGGGGACGGTGTCACCTGTCATGCCGGGGGTCAGTGGAAATCGACAGCCCTGAAAATCCCCCAGATAATCCCATAGAGCAACAATCTCATTTTCAAATGCTTTTGTAATGGAATGTGTGGCTGGACAGCCTGAATATTACACCACAATCAGCCTAGCTCTCAAGTGCCTTTAAAGACACTCTGGAACTGCAAAACTTAGGAAACATAAATCCATGCTTTTCTGGTACAATACCACCGAGACCCGTCCTTACCCTGTGGCCATGCTGCTGTCTGGCTTGGGTACCATATTACTTAGAAGCATCAACATTCATGCTGCAGCGTTTTATTTTAATTGCTCTAAATTTCTCTGTTATTTTTGGTAAAATTTTTGTAGCGTTGGGCCCGTGTTCTTCATGGGCTCAGCTTGGAGCTCCTCTTCCACTCCTCCGGCAGGCAGCCTCCCCATCTGCAGAGCAGTCGTTACGGGTCGGACGTGGTGATGTTGCCCACCTCTGCTTTGCTGCGGGCTCCCCCGGTGCTCTCTGGCCCAATCCTTTTCACAGCACCTGTCCTCATTACGCTTAGCCTGCTCTGAGAAGAGAGGCACAGCAGAATGCCGTGCAAAAGTTAATATTAATTTGAGCGAGTGGATTTTGTTGCTTATTGCGGGCTTACTCTGCAGCTGCAGCCCTGCCTTGCAGGAGGTGATAGCCATCAGCGATGGCCGTGCGAGGAGAGGCGTGCTCGGTCCCCCTGTGCGGGGAAAATACGTATCTCCAAGACGATTGCACAATCTTCTCTAAAAACACACTTGGAAGAAAGAACGAAACAGCCTTCAAAGAGTTACGGGGTGTTAGAAGCTTTATTTGTTCCATCTGGGACCTGTCAAGGGTGAGCTCCGCTGCAGAGTCGTTGCAGGAGAAATAAAGCTCCAGCGATGCACGCGCAGATTTGCTGGGGAATGGCACTTCCAGGCAAGGTCCTGGGAGAAGCTCAAAGCCGTCGTGCAGGGTGAAACTGTGAGCTTCACCCCTTGGGGCAGGAGAGCCTGGAAAAATGATTAAAAACCACGTGTTGCAGCCCTGGCCGGTTTGAAGGAAGGCAGGACACCGAGCGTCTCCAGCCTCTGGTGATAAGTTAAGTCTGTTTGCTGTGGATATCGCACTTGAGTTAAGAGCAGGTCAAAGATATGACAGATGTCTGAGGGGTTTTATTGCCTAACAAATAACGTGTTCAGCCGGCAATCTTGCACGGCTGTTGCCGAATGCCTAAAACATGAGAAGTATGCAGGGCTTTGCCCATCGGAGACGAGGGCTGAACAGGAATGCTCGCTTTAAATTAATTACACTCCTTTTTTTCCCCCCTGTGAAAGCAACAATTTTATTAACAATAAGGTTGATTAGTAAGAAGCAAGGTATAATTTAGAGAAGAAATATATAATGGCATGTTTCCTGTGTTGAAAATCCAGTGTTTTCATCTTGGAGTGCTAGAAAGGGGAACAGCACCTTCCCCTTCCCTCTGCTGACTAAAGCATGAAATAAACCCAAATTCCTTTATGCCTGAGGATAACCATGGCATTTGTCAGTCATCCTGCTTTGAATTTTCTGTGTGTTTTACAAATGTCACTAGAGGACTAGCTTCAAAATGAGGAGGAAGAGGAGGATGGTCTCCCCTGGGGACAAGGGAGCCCCCAGGAGAAGCGTGCAGAAGATGCGATGGGAATACCAGGGACACAGGTGCTTTTTCCAAAGACTGGGAAACTGTGAAATACATAAATCCTCCCAACTGTTCTTACTGGTATTTTGGCATTATTTTGTAGATGATAAAGCTGAGGGACAGAGAGGGTGTGAAGGATCTTCTCTGGGCTGTGCAGGAGCTGTGGGAGAGCCAGGCTCAGAGCGTGAGCAGTGAGGACAGCTTGCACGGGCTGCCAAAGGAAAAGGGAAATAGGAAAAAGGAATAGGGAAATATATGCCAAAGGAAGAGGGAAAGGCGTCTCCAATGTGTAACGCTTCAGGTTGTTCTACAGAATTAGTGGTTGTGCGTGAAGCTAGGAAAAAATTAAACCTGTACAGATGAAAGTCTGCTTCGGACATAAACAGCTGTCATGAATGTTTTCTTTATTTAAAGATAATTCCTATAAAACTTATGGTGCACAAGATTTGGGGTGTTTATCTGAACCTCTCCCTGTAACTTGATTATGCAATGTGTGCATGCATTTCTTCATCTGTAACAGAGAGGCCCACGTTAGTATTGGGAACAAATCTCTGAGTTCCAGAGCATTCTGAAACCTCAGGTTTGTGCCAGAGCTTGGGCTATGGGTGTGTATTTAGTGACATTCGATGTATTTAATTGCAATACATAAAAGTGTCGTTCCCCCCCCCTTTTTTTTAAATCCCAAGGCTTGAAAACAAATCTAAGAGTTCTTTCCTATTTTTTCCCATTTGTAGGCCATCATAAAACTCAAATTTGACAGGTAAACACATTTTTCTGTCTTTCTAGGTACAAGATACTGCTTTAGCCAACATATGATGAAAGTTACTGGAGAGAGCGTATCCGTCACCAAACGCTGCGTACCATTAGAGGACTGTCTGTCTACGGGATGCACATATGTAAAGCATGAAGAATACAAGGTATAGGATAAAAATTTCCTTTTTTTTTTTTTTGTTTTAATATGAAAACTGGGCAGAATCCTTCTGGCCTCCGCCAGAAGTCTGACTGGTTCAGTGGGTAAATCAGCATTGTCAAAAATGAAGTTTCTCTTCTTAACGCGCTCCAGCTCATTTCCATTTGCTCCAGAAACAAAGGAATAACCTCTCCCAGAACAAAAGAATAATCTCTTTAAATAACTCTCCTGCCAGCAGCTCAGGGGAGCAAACCACTCCCTTCCTTCTGGCTGAGGAGTGCTTTGCCTGCAGAACTGCACCGTGTTTTGTCCCCTCTGCTCTGCAACTGATGCCCACCAACTGTATTGGGGTTTTCTTCCTGAAATGGGGGGCAAGCCCTGAAACCTTCGGAGCAGACGCTTTATATCTGAGTCAGTTATTTATTAAAGATTTTTCTGAAGGTCAATAGTTGACCTTTTTGAACTTTTGCAACAGGTTAAAAGAAAAGAGCTTTCTGAGCTGCCAGGCACGCTGCAGCCCCATCTCTGTTTTGCACATAATTTTATGTTCTTTTGGCCTCGGGTGTGTTAGTCTTCTTGCTCTAAACCTGCGTGCTCTGGCTGGGTACTGTAACCGGCACTTCCTAGCCCTGAGAAGGCAGAGCCGCGTGTCCTTCTGGGCCGACACAGGAATTGTCTATCACTCCAGTGCCTATCACTTCCAAGTGACAGGAAACAAAAAAAAAAAAACCTATGTGAAGAAATACTGAATTTTTTTATTATTGAGTTCTAGCTTGTGAGCTCTACTTCAGCAAAACAACACTGGTTTTCATCAGTTCACTTATTCGGGATAGGAAAGAAAATAACCTCTTCAAAATGGATGTGTCCTCTTGGCACCAGCTATTGTACTGTTCCTGTACAGGTGAAATTGTTTCCTGAGTAGATGGATTTGAAAAAAAAAAAAAAAAAAAAATCAGACTGGCCAGTGTGCTCCTTTGCAAATGTCTTATTATTTTCCCTTTGTCTTTATTCCGTGATATCAATGTTTTTCAAATAACCAAGTCATAACCTGGATTCTTTCAGATCTGCACCTCCTGCTGCGAAGGAAGTATCTGCAACCTGCCCCTCCCAAGGAACGCGACAGACGCCGTATTTACAACCCTCTCCCCCCTCAACAGAGCCCAGAGGCCGTCACACGCCGCCCTGCTGACGACGGCGTGTCTCTGGCTGGGGCTGATGTCACAGCGCTGGGTGACGCTGCCACGCGCGGCCGGTCCGGACAGCTGAGCTGGGCCAGAACATCTGCGTGAACCGTCAAGCTCTCCCTACGGAGCCTGCGCTTCGGCGTTGTCTTTTAAAGACTGGTTTTCCTCCTTATTCGTTGTTGATGACGAACTCGCGAGCCTGGGAGGGTAGACGTAGTCGAAGGGGGTGAAACCAGCACGTGCTTCTTTACTGTTTTCTGAAGAAACTCATGCCAAATGTTCCCAGAATCCATGGCTGAGACTGACGCATACGCTTTTCTTAATGCCTGTCTTCTCTCCAAGAAGAAACGTTATTTAAAAGTACTATATCCCTGCCGGCTGCTAGTATCACCACTTACACATTTGAAACTTTCTCGTTGTAATTTGTCACCGTGCTAACTCTGGTGTCTCGTTAACCTGTTTTGAGAACGTAGGGTAAGTAATATGTAGTCAGTACGTCTTTGCAGTGTCCCCCCACCTCCTCCTCTCCTGTAGCTGGAAGGGATGAGGTCAAGGGAGCAGGAGCAGCTTTGGATCAGGCCAGCGTCGCGCACAGATGCTTCTTCCGAGGTTGTCCACCAGCAGCACGAAGAGCCACCCCCGTAATGACAGACACCGGGACCTGCAGAAAATCACAGGGGTTTATAAACGGAGCCAGAGAAACTCTAGCCCCTCTGGTCCTGAAGGGTGACTAGAGGGGGGAGGTGGGTGTGTGGTCCCTGACCCTCTCTTGAGAGGAGGAAGGCGTATGGAGAACTGGTGGGGTCCGGATTGAGATGCTGGTGCCTGTCGAGCCAACAGGTTCCCAGTATTTCAGGGCTTTAGGTATTTTCACATTTTGGCACCCAGTCCTATAGTATGAGAGAGAGTTGATCCTGACTAGCTTCTGTTATTTTATTTACTGCTCTCCCGCTACGGAGTATGGACTATTACTAGCTACAGCTGTATTTTGGTGACCTGTGTTGCTCAGAAGTCACGTATGCAATATTTATTTTTGTATGTTGAGTAGTAGTGTTTAAAAGATTCTTATTACTGATATTGCTAGGCAAAATGGTTGTTTGGCAAGTGGGTAAGCCTGTAATATATAAATTATCATAAATATATATATATAATGTTTTGCATCGCTTTTAAAAAAGAATCAACTTTGTTTTGCAAAGTCAGTAATAAAAGCAGGGTGTCATTGACTTGCTTTAAAGTTAAACCAAACTTTTTTATAATTAACTGGGTTGGGGTTTTTTTCCTTTTTTTTTTTTTTTTTTTTTTTGAGGAAAAAACCACTATAGTCATAAATTGTTCTTTAATGAACTATTTTTTGGCTACTCATGCTCCAAGACAACTTGTGCTTTATTGAGTTACAGTATGTTTATGCTCTGGAGTGCTTTTTTTAGTGAGCTATACAGTGAAACGCAGATGAAGGAAGCCAATGCTGGAATCCAAATGCTTTGTAAAGGGCTCCTAGAGAGTACCGGCAAGCCCTCATCTAGCAGCATCCATCTCGGATACCATTAATGGTGAGAAATCTGCAGATCCGAGCTTTGGAGTGAACTCTTCTTGCACTCTGGGGAGTTTTATTGGAGGCAAAGGAGGAGGAGGAGGACCGAGAGCAGCACTTGCTCCCATTTGAGTTTCAGGTGATTTCTGTGGGGAAGGAAAACAGGCTGGAAGCCTCGGTGTGTTTTGCTGGGTGATGTTTTTTAAAAAAATGTATATATACATCATTGTGAAAATTGAACTTCAAACGCTGTTTCTTTCCTATTTTTAACTTTATATATAGAACTAACATTTTTGAGGAAAGCCTGGCTGACCTCACTCAGACACACCTTGCATTTTGCTGGCCTTTCAGTTCTCCTGTGACCTGCTCACAGATCACTAGTATTAAGAGGGCAGTTGCTATGTATTAATATTTTATTGCAAGTTAGACCTATCTCTGGAGACCCTGAAAAAGGGAACTCTGCAGTCTTTATAAAGCCTGTCCCCCTCCTCTGCAAGCTCACTTGAGCAGAGCTATGCAAGGTACTTAGAGGTTGTGGGAGAATGGGGTGCAGGGTGTTACAACTTCTCCGACAGCAATTTAAATATTTATTATTATTATCCTGTGAAATGGAAGAGTTTAAGCCTGGAAGGACCTCGTTCAGGGGTTGAACAGGTTTGCCGAGCGTTTCGGCAGCACTCTTGTGTCGGAGCAGGGCTGGATCCAGGACGTGCGCTTTGAGAAGACGTGTCGGAACGCCAGCACGATGCAGAAGCGTGCGAAATCTGGGATTAGACAGGAACGTCTCGCTTACCTGTTCAACCGAGGTGGGCTCGAGGCTCAGGCCGTGTTGCACGTGGCCAGCAGTAGCACCTCGGGGGGAGCTCCCCGCCGTCTCGGGGCTCACACGCTGGTGGTGGCAGCTCACCTGGGCATTTTAAGGATTTACTTTTTCACTTTGGGCCTTGCTGTTCAACGCGTGCATTTAGGAGTCACTCAGTCAGATACCTAACCGGCAGCGAGAAGCAGATGTTACCTCCTGAGCTGAGCTGGCTGCATTTTCTGGTTTCTCTGTATGTCACCTCCCCCTGTTTTCCATATATTTTGCAGTTTCGTTGTTATTTAACAAGTCTAACCCTGTGGTATGGTTAACTCTGAGCTAGACAGGTACAACCACGTGGGCTGAGCTGCAGGAATGGCCGGATTTCTTCATAAGTTGTTGAAGATTCAGGACCACTAGAAGTGCGGTGCCTGCAGTGGGAGATGACATGGGCTCCAGTGCCAGCTGGCTCGTCCTGTGCACTAACAACTGATAGCATCTTCGTCCTGTGTTTAGGCGGACCTCAGACGGACCAGAGGCTTTTTGGGGTACCTGGTAGTGCTCTCTACCTACAAAGACTGGGCTGCCACTGATCAAATTTAGTTATCAGCGCTGTAGAGGTATTAAACCAAGGCAGTTACTTCTGCTCCCCTTGCAGTCAGTGGAGGAAAAAGTGGTATTTCAGGGGCTGATTCACTGTAAGCTAAGGTGGACGGTTAAATTGTGTTAATTGTGGATGTGCCTAGAAGAAAAAGTCGCTTGGAAAGGAATGCTGCATCCCACCTAGAGCATCCAGCTGCCAGCTACGTGGTTAGGCTGAGACCAGTGCTTTGCAAATACCTGAGCAGGAGCCACTCCTAAGCACATCACCAGGTTTGCTGTGACCGTGATGGCACTGGAGATGGAGAAAATCCTGGTTCTTGTGCTGTGCTGGTCCTTCTCCCCCCCGGCTGTGCCCTTCAAAAGGGACCCGAGCACTGTTCAGCTGAGCTGCTACCTCTGGCTGTGGTACAAGGATTATGGACCTTGAGCTTAAAAGAGCAAATTAAGGTGACTTGAGAGCAAGTGGGGAACCCACACGGGATCCTCCCTCCACCAGCAGGTCCATGTCCCCAGGCTGCCTGCGGAGCTGTTGGGGTTTTTTTTAAAGCACATAAATGCTTAGCTGCACCGTATTTATATATGTGATATTCCTTTTAAATGTCTCATTTTTTAACTATTGTAAATGCTGTACATTTGTATAAATAAATGTTTTAAATATTCAGATGATGTGTGAAGTGTCTGATAGCAAAATACAATTGCTGTCACCAGCCCTGCTTTTCCGTGCAGTGCCATCCCCTGCGCTGGGACACTGCTGTCTGCTCCCCGTCCCCTTTTCCTTTCTCTGATGTCCTATTAGCAAAAAAAAAAAAAGCTGAGCTGTATTTAGAGCATTTTAACTCCCCCTGTAGCTAATGAATCTTCCCCGTAGTTTCCACCTGTTGAGCTCCCATGGTTATTTGTTACAAATTATTTTATATTAGGCATTTAATAATATAAGTCTGGTGAGGTTCCTGTTTAGTTTGTGACCCCCAGATCTTCCTTCCCCTTGCCTGCTCTGGGAAAGCTTTATGTTTTCCATCACTGTGCCATCACCCTAATTTAGTCCCAGCGTGTGCTGGAGGTTTTCATACAGTTATTTCTGATTTCCACTCCTGAAACCAACAATTACTTGCATGGAAACAACCCTGTGCAGCTAATGAAAGGTTTCAGACAACGTTATTTGTGGACAATGTGAAGCTGGAGGAAGCCCACACTGTTTCTGCACAGCCCCAATGCTCACATCCTTAAGTTGAATAAATGCAATTTACAGCAGCACAGTTAACTACAGTATATTGACTTACAGCTCCTGAACCTCCCCTTAGTTCTAAAATAAGTTTCTCTCTGGCAGTCGGGCATTTGGTACACCTTTGGCTTACAAACATGCCTTGAGGGAAGAGATTTTGTTATCCCATTTCAAGAGGTGCCTCTGGAAACAGCAGTCCCTGCTGAGGGTCAGGAACAGGATAAGCCCCAGGGCACAGAGCCCTGCAGCACTTCTCTAGCTCGGCGTGAATTACTGATTTCCAGCATTACAGCGCAGTGAGCTGAAGGCAGATGTTTGTTAGTTAACAAATGCTTTAATTTCTGCAAAGCAGTTGAATCTATTGTCAGTAAAAGCAATTCATCTTGACTGCACAGCTCTTTTCCTCCCCTTCAACACCAGTAGACACAGCCTTTACCCACTAGACCAGCACAGCTTTCGCAACCCAGCTCATACAACCCCCCCCAGTACCAAGGCAGCCAAAGCAATGCTGAACCTCCTGACTGCAGCAGCTGTAACCCCTAATACTTCCCCCCCACCCCCCGAGACCCAAGAACCTCTTCTTCATTGCCAGGCAAAATCCAGCACAGTCCCACAAAAAAACCCCAGTTTGAACTAGCCGGCTGGGCAGAGCTTTTGAGAGCATTTTCACCCCCCTAAAGAGGCTCAAGCGACCAGCAAAGGTTCTACTCCAAGTGTCTCACTAACGCCTGGAGGTTCCCATCTATTCCCATTCAAGGCTGGGGAGAGGACTCTGCATCACAACTTGCTCTTTCCACCAAGAAACCACCAACAAGTTCAACTCTGATTCTGGTAAATTATATTATCATACCTATAAGTAGGTGGAGGGAAAGGAAATGAAAAATACACTTAAAAGATGTGTATTACGGACTCAATGGCAAGCATAAGTTAACTCTCATGATCTGAAGGTGCAAACCTTGGAAACGGCGATGCCCAAAGCAGCATCAATTAATTCAGACTTTAAAGACCAAGATGGGAACCAGCCCTCTGAATAAAGTCCTTGTAGACCCCACAGAATCACACCCCCTGCTGCATGTCAAAACGGGCTCCCAATTTTTATTACATCTTGCTAATATATGCCCTATGATGCCAATCTCATTAGATCATTTAATTGTTTCTTGTATCAAGTTCTTTTTTTGCTCATCTCTGGGTGGGATTCCCCTTGCCATTAATCAAAGTCCACTTAGATTCCTCCTTAGCCAACCAACTCCCAGGCGGATCCAATAACTAAATTCCTTTAGCATTGACATTATATAGTTGAAAGCATTTTAAATATATCAATTTCAACTTTATGTATTTATGGGGTTTAAGGTTTCCTATCCTTTTTTTAAGATTTCATCAGGTTTTAGACATGTAACATTTACACACTTCACCACATGGAGCTCAACCCTACACATCTTAAGCTAAAAAAAATTGCAGGATAGCCTCAACATGATGGACCCTATCCACAAAAAAGGCAAACAAACAAATCCAACATAGCACTGATGATACTGGAAAAACAAAGTGATACCAAGCTATCCAAAAAATAATAATAATAAAAAACCCCACCACCTCCCAGATGTTTTTTATGCCAAGAAGCAACCTGCACAAGCCAGCTTTACTGACATTTACAAACATGTCACTACTCACCAACATAAAATTTAAACAGGTTTTAGTTGTGCTACAGATGTTTCTACCAAGCTCTACCAAAGACAAGCTAAACCTCAACTTGTCAGTCCACATGTGGCAGAAATAGGTAACCCCAACCTCCTACCCAAAAAGCCTTGATTTGGGACAGCAGTAAGGGACTGCCAGCCACGTCCTTTCTGCTGCCGGGTGCTGGAAGGAGAATATTTTAAGTCGTTAACTATCTTGAAGGGGTAACTTGCTCAGGTTTTCCCTGTAAAAATGCAATCCTCCTGCGGTGAGGCTGTGTGCCACGCGGTGCTGTATCTGGACAGCCGAAGAAAAAAGCTGCACCTAAAGCCCATGGCAGGTGTCACAGGGCACAGAAGAACGCAGGGTTGATTTTGCTGACCCCACAGCTTACCTCCTGGAACGGGTATTTCTTACTGTTCACGCTCAGCTAACATCTTATCAACCTAAGCCCTGGTAGGAGGCAACACATGCACCCATACACGGCTTTTTCACAACCAAAATGATGCGCTGTCACCCGAAAACATCCCACTAACCAAAATTTTGAGTTTCCGCCAAGGGAAATATATTCCGACAAGTTCATCTCCCAACATTTTCTACCAGTCATCACTTACTTAGTCTCCATGGGATATCACTATATCTCTTTTAGACACAAACCCCTCCCCAAAGTCCAGCCCTCAGACTACATTTGCTTTTCTTAAAGCTTTTCCAATCTGCCAGATGCTACAGTTTTAGTGGTAGAGATTACTTTCTCAGTGAAGCATAACACCCAGCTGCATGAAATTTCAGTCTCATAATCCTGTTAGGTTTCCCCTGTCAGACTCCACACCGATGAGACCTTTGTGTTTGTGCAGCTCCTGAAATAGCAGCCTGAGCCTTACAAAAAAAAAAAATTAAAGCAAGAATTGCCATTGCCAAGGTGAAGGGCTACTATTTTAAAGGCACTGCAGCAGGCCATGGAAGAGAAAAGCCAAAGTCAGCTTGCAACTATTATTTAGCGTTGGGTTTGCTGTGGATTGTGGGTTTGGGTGCCGGGGTCAAAGCTCCACCACCAGCCTTTGGCTTTGCTCCAGGCGAGACCACGGTTTCTTGCCTTAATGGATGATGTGGCATACTTGTCAAGAGGAAAAAAGACAAGGGCTATTTCTTATCCTTGCTGTGGGTGTTAAGTGTGTAGCAGAAAACCTCATTCATTACACTAGAATTTTGGGAATAATAGATGCTTTTTCAGTTAAATTTTCATTAAGATGGTACTTTCAACAGGTTTTCAGAACCAATTTTTTTCAGTGCAGGAGCAGGGATGGAAGGGTGTGTTTTATTGACATTTTGCTCATAGACATTTCAGTGTCTTTTCAAACTCACAGATTGCCTAGCTGGCCCCACAGGGAGCAGGGGTTGGACCTGACAGCCTCCCGAGGCCCCCTCCAAAACCAAATATTCAGCAAGTCTGCAGCAATTTTCCAGCCTCAGACCCAGCAGAAAATCTGAACAGTAAGAAAAAGCCGGCAGAGAGAGGAATTATTTTAAAATTGCCAGTGTGGCATGCCAATGAACCTGATCTATCAGCTTTGTTTGTGAAAATCCTCCTTTATAAAGGATTTCTACATTCAAAGGTAGATTTTTTCAGCCTCTGACCCTGTGAGTGCATGTAAAAACCTCAACTTGTGCAAGAGCCAGGCAGGCACACTACTATCCATCTGTCTAGAAGTACCATATATATTTATATATAGCATACGCCATGCATCTATATATAAAGTCTTTTCAGAAAAATGAGGACAGGACACATGTATGGAGAAGGAGGAGTTGCTCACAGGCCATTGCTGAACATGCACAGTCTGTAGTAAAAGGCTACAGTCCACACAGCCCAGGATCCCTGCACTTAAGTGCCTAAGAAATAGTTTTCTAAGCTGAACAACTCACTACATACATAGTGATTACTAAGTTTTTTGTTTTTAAAAAAAAAAAAAAAAGAGAGAAAACTAGCAAAAGCAATAGGAGGTGTGTGGCTCTCGTGATTTTAATGAGATTAGCTGGAAGAGCAGTGGCCTTGGAGGGCTGCAAAGATCAAACCCCACACACCGGTGGGCCAGCCCTGCGTTCGTTCCTGTTTCTGTGGAATATTTGGGTCATTAAATGGGACACGTTCCCTTGGGAAGGGACAAGATGCTGGAAGAGAGTCACGCCTGCACAAGCTGTACTCCGCTGGGCGGTTTTTAGGAAGGAAAAACCTGCATGGTCACGTTTTGTGTTGACGGTGGGGATTAGAGGAGCAACAGGAGGAGAAGGGACAGGAATGGGGGGGTCCTATCACCCAAACTGCACAGGCACAAGCAGGAGGATGTCGGCTTGTAGGGAAATCCCCTGAGCTGAAAGTCATTTATGAAAGTCATCCAGAGCAACACATAACACGATGGAGTTAAATACCTGGGTTTCCTTTGATGCCTACACCGATTCCTGCCTATAAGAATTACTAATGTTATCATCTATGCTTTTGTCTCTAAATTCTGAACTTTTCTGATCTCCCTCCCCTCTCAGGCTCTAAAGTACCAAGTCAGCAACAACCCTGCCCTCTGCCCTCACACCCCAATTTCCTTTTCCACACCTCTATACAAGTGTACCTCGCCCCTGCACCTCTGGGTCTCCTCATCTGACTGTTCATCCCCAACCTCTATTTTTCAATATTCTTGAAATTTTAACCACTTCTGGACTTAAAACACACTTGCCACACAACACTCGCCTTTAGAGAGAGCAAAGATCACTAGACAAAATAAAAAGAGAAATATATCTAACTCCTGCAAGTAAACAAAGCAGTCCTGGAAAATAACTGAATAACCACATTTATCTAGAGCTCACCAGCTCCACTCCAGCGTTTAAGTTCTATTCAAATTAGTGAATTACTTGGTTCAAGATTTTTCAGCTTCAGGTTTTCTTGAGCTAAACCACCACTACGGTCTATCAGCTGGAGGCTCTGGGGCTGGGGTCTCTGCAGCAAAGTCAGCCCTCTAGAAACCCCAGCTGGTACGAAACCACCCAAGTATTTTAGCAACACGAGTTCACTCAACATCTTGAGGCTTTTTCTCCCGTCACCACTGCTGCTCAGAGAGCAGGTTTGCAGCCGCCTGCAAACCGAGGAGGAATTCACACAACCACGCCAGACTGCCCTCCTCCTGAGCCCCAACCTCCCCACCACCAGCACAAACCCAGATAAAGCCTCTCCAAAACCTGTAGGACATTTATAGGGTTTTCGCTGTCTCGAGACCCCACACTCAGACAGCAACTTAAATTATTTTTACAGTATTCAGAGCCAAAAAGACAAGAGCATCCCACAGACACAACTTACCCACGTCGAGGCGAAACAACATTGACCGAATACTCCCAGAAGAAGCAGGGGGGAGTTCAGGAGCTCAGCACAAGAGGCCCCACGGCAGGACAAGCCGGGCAGGGCAGAGGGACACAGCTGCAGCTCATTGAGTCCCAATTACCCACCTGCTGAAAATTGGCCTCCCCTGGTAACCCGTGGGTGGGTTGGTTCTGTTTCACTAGAGAATGGGGTTGGTTTGGTGCCTTGCAGCAAATCCACCTTTGCTGTGCTGCTGCTAGAATTTGCTATTTTAAGAGTTTCTGTGTTTAAGTGTGAGGTGTGGGATGCGCTCACGAGCAAACGATTTGGTCTCAGTCACCTGGTTAAGGCACAGGTTGGCAGACATAACCTAAGGTTAAACCCTGCACAGTAACAGGGCGCAGAAAACCCTCACGTGGCAAAAATAAACTTTGCATCCCTAAACCAGACCTAAGCCGTATATATCATCAATGCTGCATGTGCCCCCTGGCAAAGATCCCCTCCTGACAAAGAAGGCTGTCAGATGCCGTTATTCCCCTGGAAACAAAGAGAATTATAACAGAGCAGGATCCTATGAAAAAGCCAACACATAACTTACTCTTGCAGCTGATACAAGCTGTTATTGTTGTCATCAAGCAGCTGCTGCGAGCCTCGGGTGCGTGTGTGCATATGGGCATGTACCTCCTGGACAACTTCCACATTTAGGGAAAAGTTCCCCTATGCGAGTGCCAGCCTGCACGAAAACTTAAGGGCACAAAAGGCTCCAACTGACCTGCTTGGAACAGAAAGCACACACAAGTGACAATGTTTAACCTTCCCCAACTCACTGAATTATGATGAGCTGTACCTTTATTTGGTGGACATTAGAGCACGTGTGCTGGCTTCAATGAAATAATTTAAAACAGCTGGCCAACTGCCCCAAAAACTTTAAAAAAAAAAAAGCCCAGGCCGTATCAGTGGCAGTAATTAGTGCTCAGGTGTAGCTGAGGTCTTGATGGCCGATGGAAGTTCTTTGGCCAACAGTTTTAAAAGCAGGGTCAAAAGTTCAGTGCTTCATCATTCTAATTACAACTAAAATTACTTAGTTCTGCTGAAGTTATGCTTGAAGAGGAAAGGTAAGCACTTAAAATAAACTGCAGGAACTCTATATTAATATATTAGCTGCATTTAGCTTCCTCTGCGGCAATTCTAACCTTAGTGTTTATTCCTGACATAGCAATTGCACAGAAGATACTTTTTTGGACCAAGCCTCATGTTCCCTTTCACAGCACGCCTAGCTATAAGGGGTACCTTCCCGTCCGATGCTTTTTCAAGTGAAAAACCAACAACATAGAATTGCATCCAATTAGAACAATGACATACAATGAAGTATTGATACTAAAAGGCAAAACAATATAGACACCACGTGAGTATATGCTAGTGAGAGGGTTCCCCCCCCCCCCCCGCCCTGATAGCACGCACAAGCCAGTCTTGGAGCAGCAGCACTAACACATTCTGCTATGTCTTCCTTAGGAAATAATTCACTGCTATGCTATTTTGCATTACGTTCCTAGTGTTACCCTGAGTTAATAACTACTCAAAGCTCTGTGATAACAGGAGGACGCCTTGTTTTCAACAGGAGTTATCTAACTCAAGAGTACTGCTAGAATTTGCACTCTAGATCTACTCAGCAAGACTTCGTCAGGAGCCATGAAGGCTACGGAGAAGCAAGCTATGAAAACACAACTTTTCAAGCTTTGAGTTATCTCTGTGGATTTCCTAGAGGGTCCTAAAAAGCTGGTGTAAAATTCTGCTTTTTGAAAGGGAAGCTTAAACCAGTGTGTTTTCCTGTTAACTTTTATGCGCACAGGGACAGCTCAAGTAAAAAAATTATTGATGCATATGTGGTAACAACAGCTATTCAGAGAGAACATCAGTAATTGTGTATGGATTTTGGCTTTGTGTAAGAAAAATTGAAAAAATCCCACAAATATTGAAAATTTTGTGTGAAAATACCCTTTTTTGGTAGAAGGATTAATATATACAAACATCTATACTTGGGATGTTTCACTTTGGATTAAGTGAGGCATTTTAGCCCTCACCAGCTAATCCACGTAGATACGGTTCGTTCTTCATCAGCCAACTTTCCATACCTCTGCTGTGATGCTGACAAGGCACCTCTGTCATTCATTTGCTATCAAACACGTTGTTATCAGCGTCCACTAAGTATTAGCCCAAGAGCAAGGAAGGGAATTCATTTAATGTACATGGTTACACGGGCAGCTTTTAAGTGGTTAACACTGTGGTTTAGCAAGTTTTACCTCATTTCTTAAGCACGTGATTTCAGAAATATACATGCTGTGTATTTTGCAACACAATGCAACAATAACCTCCTCATCTGCATTTATCAGACATTTTAGACCATGCATGCATGAATATCAATTCCACACGTGTGTTCAATCAGCAGCTTTCACATTTCTTTCAGCCCAGCAGGCAAACTGCATGGAGAGCTGCTCTACTGCTGTCTAAGGTGCAGCAGAGGGGAAAAAAGAGCATAGCACGCATGCTCTGATGTCTTGGATCATACAAACCACCAAGCAGAAAAATTGTATTGCCACTCTCTACTTTTTTCAAGTTGTTTGAGCAACGGCCAGCATCAACACAGGCTTGGTTCTTCCAAATTAATGTGTTTTTCCACTATATATCCAGATTTCTGCCATTAAGTTTAGCCTGACTGGGCAGAAGCTTTGCGTAAGACAAGCTCACAGACCAAGTTTTATGCGTGTTACCGTGACAAAGTAGCTTATGTCCTGCGGCCTCACCTTTCCGGATCAGGTACCTGGAGCTGTCTAAAGTTACAGCCGTGCTTTCCTGCAGGTTTATGAACCAGAGTATCTCTTGTTGAATGACACCTCAATTAGCAAGAAAGGGCAGCAAGCCTGCAGCCAAGATGGCAGTCAAATAAAAAAGGGGCCCTCTCCCCCAAGAGGTACCTTTGCCCCTCTGGACTGTTTTGAGAGCTTTTTTCCAGCCAGGTGGCTGCTGGTGGAAGGGGAATAGAGTTCTTCGCTATTGATGCTCTTATAAACAAGAGCCATTTGACTACCTGGCCTATTTTTCCTGTCTTCTATAAACGTATGCACCGGGAACATCATTAGTTTCTATGACAATTTTGAGGATGGTGAGTAAAAAAAGATGCAACTTAATAAAAAAAGAGGCTTTAAAAGGATTGGCCGCATGAGGCAAGTCATACAATTATTTTGCTATTACATTTCATTTATCATGAACAAATTAATGAATTCACTGAACTGAACCAAAGTGGTGGAGTAGAGGATTTGCAATAGACTCCTCCAAACACAATCCTCAATCTGTCAAAATACTGTACTTCTGTCCTGCCCACCACACTCACCTCATGTTATTTAGGTAACAGCACAACTCTTAGAACTAGCTCTTACTGTAGCACAGCCTAAGCATGAACACTCATGGCACTGAAAACCATACAAGCTTTCTGCTTCCTGAGAACAGAAACTTTTTTGGTACTTGCTACTTCAACATTTCTAGCGGAGTCCAAGTAAAAGCTATCACTGAAGCTAAAATTTAGGAGTCTTCAGGTGGAAGGAGAAAGATCCCAATCACTGCAGTGAAGACCTCAAGATAATTAAGTATTTTCCTGTACTGATTCAACCAACAACGCAACGTCTTCCCATTTTACTGAGCTCAGACATGCAGTAAGGGCTTTCATCTTCCACAGGACAGAAAAACACCTCTTTCCAGCTGTGAACTGGCCCTTTCTCTCAGTATCTTGTTTTCTATATTTATCCCTATTAAAACTTTTAAGCCTGGTTTCAAATTTATTTTTGTAACTTAAAATCCTGTCACCACTACTGTCCTTAGCAGTGATGGCACCAGCTATTTAGGAGACTGTGGTGGTGTAGAACTGCACCAGGACAATAGCTCACATAAAATTAGTTCTAAGATACTATAGGAGAGACAAAAACAACTCCGTAATTCTTCTCACCACCTTTACTAGGAATTCTGTGGAAAGACATTTAACTCAGTTTGTCATATCTTAGGGCTAGTAACAAACACTTCACTATACAAAGATAGCACTGCTCTTGTGATGCCCAGCATCACCACTTTAAGTAAGTTTTGATGGAATTTATTGCAAAAAAAATTTCTAGTATATTTGGTAATGAATGAATAACTTCTAGAAATTAATTGCCTCTCTGAAATAAGAAAAATAGTACTTCCCACGATGCAGTAATCTTTGCTAAGGTGGCAGATGCGACCTTACATACCATAGCTCTTATCTGCTTGTTTCTTTCCCCTAGAAAGGAATTAATTTTGTAACACTGAAAGTCATTTCGGTTTTTATTATCAGAAGTACAGTTACACTGTATTCAAGAACTTCTATTTCATAGTAGCAAGTTATTTAATACACAGTATAGCTCTTCTGATGTGAGGGAAATAGAACTGGAACAGTTCTAGCCTCTTTTGAGAATGAATATGTACAAGAAAATTTTATTTAGAAAAATATCAGGAAATCATACCTCCCCCTCAAATTCTGGCATGAAACATTAGTATTAGTGAAGTCAAGGCAAAACTCCCACTCTTTTCAGTGAGATTTCTGGCTCAAGTTGAACCCATTTGAAAAGCCACTGTAAAAGCCCTTTACAGGACAAGGCTTTAAAGAACATCGACTCAAGAACTAGTTTAAGTTTAAGTTTAAGTTGGATAGCTGCCTGACAGCTCCCACCCTTTCTAAAACATAGAAAGGCACGTACAGCAAAGTCATCTGAAGAAAAGACAGCATCAAGAGTCTTCAAGGTAGTTAAAATGTGAATCACTGCACAGAATTTGTTTTTCTAATATTTATCCAACAAAGGTCTCCACAAGTGTAATCCACTGTCCAGCAAGACATTAACCTCTCTTTTATCAAATGAGCTAATTTGTGTTCTGAAAAATGACTGTATTTTGCAAACAGACAAGACACATTGCAGCTTCTCAAGCTTTTTTAATCCTCTTGATGAGAATGAGGAAAAAAAAGTATCAATAAAAGACTTGAAAGTAATACAACCTTCTCGGACAGTAGAGCAGAGGTCAAAGAACTTGGGCTCTGGAAATACAGCACAAATTCCATGACAAATGATAAACAAATCCTGCCTCAACAGCCATACACTTCAACCTTGGAATGTGCGCAGGCTAGAGCTCACAGTGATGACGATGGTAGGTGAGCAAGATAACCTCTGAACTGCTGGCTTAGTGAGTGAATTTAGAGTAGACGACACTCCTCCAGTGGAAAGTCTTCCTCATTTCCACCTCCACGATCCAGCAAAGTTACAGGCTTGCAGCAATCATTAACGAGGACAGATACAGGCACTTGGTAAAGGATCTGGTTCTAAACCCATTAAAGCCAATAAAAAGACTTTGGTGATAACTGGCTTAGATCCTGAGTAGGGAATAGAAGTAGTATACAAACCTAGAACAAGTTTTAAATCCATAATTGTTAGTTAACACTGGAAAAAGACACAATGATTAAAATCCCTAGCTATCTGACAGGAAGCTAAACCTCTCAGATTATCATCTTGTGCAGCCATTATCCAGACAAAAGTTGCGCTACATTTTGACGGAGTCAAGACTGAAGGATTCCCACTGTTGCATGAATTGGCACAGCTACTGCAGTGGTGTATTAACAAATGGCCCTGATAACTGACTGCGGTGAGATTAAAATCTAGTTTGTTAGTTAGTCTCTGTAGTGAGGCAGCTGACACTTTTGGTATTTCAGGTGTCTTGAATCTTCTTCACTGTTCCCCCTCCAGTAACTTCAACGGACCTGATTGTTTTTATGATACCTGAAGAGACTGACTAGTTTACTAAAACCTTCCTGTTGAAATATTTTTATAATTGATCATAATTGCAATAATTGATTATAATTGCTCTTTGCACAGGAATTTCAAAATTCCACAGAGACAAGTCTAAATTGCATCCAAGTACAGGAAAACAATGATGGCATCCAAGCATTGCACTATTACCATTTTTTTTTCCCCACAATATATTTAATGACCTAAGAAAGTTACAAAAGCAACTTTACTAATTAAATATATTTAGCTAACACTGAGAAAATAGAATCCCCACCAACATGAAGACAAAAAAAATTAAGAGATGACTGATTATAGAGTAATTTAAGACTTTTTACTGAGTCTCCGGATGTAGCAATCAAGTGAACACTCCCCTACTGAAGTATTACTTGCAGTTAAGAGACCACTGAAAGCTTATCTCATCATTCTCATTCTAGAACAGCAAATGAGTGATTAGTCCAGCATTAACTTCTGCAGTTTTTATTAAGTTCTATATTCTGGGAGAACAATTTTGTTCCTTATTTGCTTTTTTTGCCACTTACTTATTCCGGTAAGCAGCAAAATTCCTAGAAACTTCAGTGGCATCAGGATTTTTAATACTAAGAGCACAGATTTGTGAGACACCGCATGACAAAATGGTTAAGAAGTGTGGCTTGTAAAATAGTATAAAAAAAGAATATGCAGATAGCTATGTACATATATGTTTAAACTGATTCAAGATGAAGGAAACTCACAGCTTAAAATTCACATGGCACATAAAGGTATCTCTTTGAATGTTGTCAATTAATATTCTAAGTCACATGTGGTGAACACATATTCAAAGACTAAAATAAATAACATCTACTTTATTACCTAAGAATACTTTAAAGGGTGGCATTTCCTGACAATGCTTAGAGAGAATCATCAAGTAAAAGAATGCAAAGGTCACAAGAACTTGTGAAACTCTGGTGACTGCTAGTTTCCACTTAGTTTTCTCATGATAGGGCTGTCAGGTTCGGCATTAGTGAAAATACTTCCTACAACCACATGAGTACCCCAGATGTTATGACGAATAACTTTGCAGCAGCCAAGATCATCAACGGAAAATCCCAAGTGGCGGTAGCGTTCATCTGTTTCAAACAGAGTGTTGTTTGTGTAAGGTCCAAAAAACTAGGTGGAAAAAAAGAGAATTTTTCACGTGAACATTTCCAAGAACACTTAAAATGTCAGAACTACCCCTTTGTAAAACAAAACCTAGGCCCAGAAGTACCAGTTACATCTGTTTGAGGCAATTTTATATACAGTTTTATTCATGATATCTACACAGGAAACTAAGCAGAGTACCTCTGGTTATACTGATACCCCATATTTAAAGATTTTTCTTCGCCACCAACAGAGCGCTGAAGGCATATCAGTGTGTTTGAATGTCTAATCAATCATACATACAAAAAAGCTCAAGTGCTTTGGAAAGGTTCTGCTACTTCTACAGGCATTAAGGATAGAACCCTTCTGTGAAATAGCAAAAATAAGACATGTACCTTTTCAATGAGCCCCCTATAAAGAAAGATGCTTTGAAGAGCAAAAACGTACATAAATTGGAAACAGGTATTACAGTTGCTTTGTCTCAGGTGGAAGCTTCTGACCAAAAGCCTACTCCTGATGAACAGGTTATCAGTAAGGATGTTACTACTGAATTGCAGCCCAAAGACAGAATCCTACTTTCATCAATCTGTAACTATTCCTTAAATGCATGGAATTTCTGGGAAGCTTTTAAGCACTATACACACCTTCAACTGCCTGGTCATCTCACAAACATCCCGTTGAACCCATCTGCCTCTACCGACACAATAAATCACTGCCTTTCATAGTTTTTTAAAATAAAAACCCACTAAACTGAGCTTTGCCATAATTATGTTCAACTATAATATGGTTTTAACAGCTAGCTCTCAGACAAAAATACATATGCACTCATGCTTTGACAGAAGCTTTCTCAATTCTCTCTTTTAAGTTTTAAGACTCTATGTTTCATAGATATCTTGGTAAGAAACTGTCTGCTCCTCCAGAGAACTGGCGTAATCTGATAACAAACGCCAATGCTGGTTAACAGAAACAATCTATTCGTTTTTTTCTACATAACAAACATATAGTTAACTAGGGCAAAGAGATTTTTTAAAAACATCCATCCACACAACTAGGTGTCAGGACTACCAAGTCACCTTTGGAAGGCATAACCAGCCTACTGTGCAGTGACCAAGAGCTCTTGGGCATAAAACTTCTACAGTTATCTGGAATTCAACTTCATTGCTGAACAATGTTCTCCAAAGTGCCAACTGCAAAGACAGCTGACACAGTATGGGGACTGGCTGAGGGTTACTACCCTGTCTTAATTTATGAAAGAAATTATTGCATGGTGACAGCTTTTGGGCCATAGGAAAAAGTTGGATTTAACCTATACAGAACAGAAATACCACTGCTAGTTAGGACACAGCAGTGTCCCATTACGAATTCCACACAGCATGTAACTTACTGCCAGTCCTGAGGATGGATCAATGAAGTCAGCCCAATAGCCTTCAGAACAAATTGCATAGCAGATTTCCTTGGCACCATTAATGAACTTAAAAAAAATAAAGGGAAAGAAGAATATCAAATGAGATTTTTGTTGCACATATATATACACACACACACATCGGAACACATATCAAATATTCTGAAAATGAACAAGCACA
Source organism: Leptodon cayanensis (assembly GCA_027564655.1). NCBI lineage: Eukaryota > Metazoa > Chordata > Aves > Accipitriformes > Accipitridae > Leptodon > Leptodon cayanensis. Next base: position 51,661,701 of record JANXJC010000001.1, read on the forward strand.
GATTTCTTTTGGCCTCTACTAAAAAATGAGAAATTTAGCACACTTTCAATAAAAATATTAATAATATTAAGAGGATTAGAATTAATGGCATACATTAGGCTACTTCAATCATATGAGATTTAGAAGTGTTCCTTAGGCCAGTCAATAATGGATTAACAGCTTGTACAAGGAATAACCTAATTGCTTTGATTATTCATGCAGATAGCAATCATATCTGTTATCCCCTTTAAGAAGTCAACCATTACTTCAGATATTTCTGTGTTATTTCCACGAGTTTACAGTTCTCCCCTGAACTCCACAAATTTGACACTAAATGTAGCATTAAATATATTTTTATAAATATATGAAAAATATAGTATTTCTGTAAAGTCTCATCTCAGCCAAGAGGATAGTATTATGTAGTTCTTCCTGCACTACAAATGTTTAACTGCAAATGATTTTAAAGAACAGTTTTAGTTTTGCTTCATGATAGCAAGCAGTTCCATAAGCACTTGACTTTTACACCAATCTACACCAATTCTCTTGTAATGAATTAGTGGTCAGGATGAATGATGATTTCAAAATCTCCCACTATTTGACAATCAAAATCGTAGGTCATGTTTCAGTTACACTGGAGGACACCAGCTGATGTTCCTGAGAACAGTCTTTTCAATTAAGCACCATGCCAAGAAGCTCCCTGTTCTGTAATGTGTTGTCAAAAATCTCCATCCTCTGAAGAGACAACTTAAATAATTTACTTTTTTTTGTTGCAAACTTTTCACATCAGCTAATTTGAGAAATTGAGCTTTTTATTTTTTTTAAATTTGGTGTTGAGTTGCAGTTATCTGTTTGTCAGATGCAGAAGGAAATTCAACCAGATAGATTCAAAGCCGTGCTCCTGTATCCTGACATCACAACACAGCGCACAAAAGAATTACACGAGCTACAGATTACACAGCACATTTTCTCCACACATAAATCAGCAACAACAGGAGACCCCAGTTATGTGCTTTTAATCACCTAGATCAGCAGTTTTCAACCCATGTTATGAGGGCCAGCAGGGGCCCATAAAAACTTCTGAAGAAACCTGCAAAGGTGAGTGACAAAAACTACCCACAGAAGTCAAGATATGTGATGGTCCTAAACCCATCCATGCACTCTGAGAAAAACATGTCACAGTGCAAAACTCTTAACAGCTGAATACAGAGCTAAAGCACAAATAGAATTCACATAACCTCCTCGAAACATGAAAGAAATTCCCTAATCTCATAAAAAAGAAATATTTCTAACTTCTGAATAAATATACTTCATTTACTTTCAGTTATAAAAAATGGATTGTTCTCTATAATTACTGCCCTTAGCAGCTCAAGGTTTCAAATTTACAGAAATATTATTATAGTTACTCAGCTTCAGACCCTTAATGGTCCAAAATAAGGCAAGTTTCTCCTTTACAGTAATCTGTCCTGTATTTTGAGGCCTGATGGCTCTGATGATTAACTATGATTCAACTGTAAATTAAGTCACAAGTGTAAGTAAGCCATCTGAAGACAGCATTTTAGGCATTACATTTCTGATACAGTATATCTTTTGATCCGGTGTTGTAACAATCCCTCAGCAATCACGTGGAGTGAGGTTAATAAACACTTGAGATTCACTACTGTAAACATTTAGATTTGGCTGTACATAACCCTCATTACTTCAGCACAAGCCTCTCATGTGAAATTAGTATTTTTAAGGTTACTGCTAACCATCTATGAAGCAAACAAACAGACCATTTACTTGTGAATTTGCTGTTAGTAACCTTTAGGCCAGGAGGTTACATCTAACATCCTAACACCCCTACAATGACTATATTAGACTTGACAGGGAGGTGCCCAAGGAAGAAAGATGCCAATTAACATATAATTAGACCAGATTACAATGCCAAAGACCAACAGACCATAAATAATTCAAAGAGAAGAACACACTAAAATGAAGGGAATTTTAATTTGTGTGTAATCTTTATGTTGATCCTTCAGACTGCTTCTTCCTTTTTTTGTAGTAACCCTTACACTGCTTTATAAGGGCTACATTTGCAATTTACAGGATTGAAATGGACATTACCAAGTTATTCTCAAACATAAATACGACCCTCACTATACAGATGAAAATCCCACAGGTTGATTTTTCCTAGTTTTAGAAAAATTGTAACACGTAACACAGAGAAACATATTTTGAGGTGCTAAGAAGAGTGCCAGCAGTGGTGAACAGTGACACCTGCTGGAGTACACACCCAAAAATGCTGAAGAATGTGAAATATAGCGACTTTCAGAGAGACCTCTAGTGGCAACAGAACAGAAAGACAAAGTTCAGGAGGATGGTTAAGATGTAATAAATATAACTGATACCTAGGCTAAAAGCATTAACTGTATTCATTATCAGAATGAAAAAAAAAAAAAACCAAAAACACCAAAACAAAACAGAGCAACCACTTTTTACAAGTAAGGATGCATACTCGTCGACAGACTCTGTACTGGAATCTCAATTACATCACAGAAAAACAAAGACAGCAGTGAAATCCTACAAAATGCATTGTACTGAAGCTGAAATAAGGTGAGAAAATAGTTGCTGCTCTTTAACCGCAACAGGACAACAATCAAGTATCTTTATTAATTTACTGTAGCATTTTAAAACATTTTAGCATACTTTTGACTCACTCCACTATAAAGAATTTAATAGTTCTGAGACACGTAGAGTAGTCAAAAAGCTACAAAGTTGGAAAAAAGTTCTCCATTTTATCAGTAAGAGAACACAGGCTTAGCTCAAAAAACTCTAAAAAGTAATACAGTATTATTATGACCAGAGCTAGAAATGGACCAAAATACAGACATAGTTCACAGAAGATTCATCAACAAACAAAAATAAGCTCATGCTACTGTCAGCTACTCACATTTTCTAACAGCATTTCTCTCTCATCCTCCACTTCTTGACTCCATGCAGTCATATCATTTTTAGTCTTCTGGGTGACAGTTAACACTGTTAAACAGTTGGCATTCACTTCTGGAAATATTGACTCAAAGTCTAAAAAAAGTGAAACCAGAATGTTATGGCTTACTCTTACATTTTACCTAAGGTTTTTCAGTTTTAGACAAATTATTGACCCTACTTCAGAGCCTTCCCTTCATTTAAATCCAAGATAGGTGTGTGTTTTTCATATCAGATCCAGCAAACAGCATGCTGGTCTGAAATGCTGACATTGCTTTTGTGGAAACTAATGCACCTTGGTAAGGTCCTGTTAAAAGCAACTTAGGGAGTGGAGTTTGCTATTTCAAGACCTCCTATTTAATTGCAAGATGATAAAAGCCCCACTACTCTGCACATTTCGGAACATGCAAACAAGTGTATTTCTTTGCAAAGATACAAACCCAAGTATAGTAGTATTTCAGTATTTTTGAATTGAACAGCACCACAGTTCTCCACACACGTGAGAACTGGCTAAGCCACATTACATGATGCACACCGATTTTTACATTAAATCTTTCAGTAGAAATGTCTCAGATCTATGTCCTAGGACATGACAGCAGACTTGGTATCGGTAGCGTACTATTGGCATGAGTTGTGACAGTCCTTCTCCTGGAGCAGAAAAGGTCCAAGCCCATCCTGATTCTCTCCCTACATCATCTGTTGGACTACAAACAGGAGTGCATGTGAAGCACCGAAGTCAAAATTAGGCTTCATGAAGCCCTGTTTTCAGTATGGGAGGATAAAAGCACTTCCCAGGATTAAAAGTCCAAAGGTTCATTCTTTCTTAGTCTCTGAAAAGTCAGCTCTCTTCAGTATCTAGACCAAGTTTTCAGCCAGATTTCAGTCTCTTCTCTCTTTCAGTATATCACTTTAAAATTAGGTTTTATTCCAATTTAATTTCAATCATTTCCTTCTTGAATAAAATAAAAGATACAAAACCAACACTTTCAGAAGTTTCATAATTTCAATTTGCTGTTTTACTAAGAAGCAGTGCCAAAAGATTTGATTTTGTCACAAACTGGTTTTTGGATAGTGAATTAGCTCCAGAATCTACCTGACACTAAAGAAGCAGCTGAAAGTTACTCCCCACCCCAGCTGATCTTGAATTTAAATGGCACTGAATTTTACACGAAATACTAAGTATTGTCAACAGCAAAGTTTCAGTTTTCATTTTATAGTATGTAGTTTTCTTTTGTAAAATATTAACTCTGGATTATTTCTACTACACATTCTGTGGCATCAATTACATCAGAGCATTTACTTACATATTTTTACATTTTAAAAAGTTATAATTTCTTAGCTGTCAATAAAACTGAAAATATACCTTTTCGTAACAGTTCAGGACAAGCTTGTACTGCACATTCTACCTTTGCATTTTCAAAGTAAGTTTCAGCGTTATTTATTTGCTGTTTCTGTGGAACATCAGCACCCTGAGAAAAACAAAAATTGTAACTTTCTCATTTTTTAATATATAACAGGAATAACTTTGTACACCAGACTATGTTTTTGTGACTAAATGTCTACTGATACACTCAAGTAGTTTCACAGAAAGATGATTTGCAATGAGACTTAAATTTTTTCAATTAAAAGTGGTACAGATACAGATATTACCTATTACTTAAACCTATACAGAAATTATAAGTTTTATATTTTATTGTAACTGTATTATCTCAAAGCCTCAACCAATACAGAAATTTTTGAAAAATATCCTTCTGAAACAATGACCTTAAGTATATAATATAACAGCAATTGACAGATTTCAGACACACACATATTACCTAAGCAAGAATAAAACTTTAAAGTTACACAACAGTTCTAGAGCTCTGAACTGAGTATTTTCAGCTTTAGCTGTTGTAGCTTGAAAAGCAGAAGTTTTCCAATAATACCATTTTTATTCTGCATAGCTTTTTAGTTCTACAGTTTCTTAAAAAACCCAACAAAACCCAAACCAGATTCTTGTGGGTATGTTACAAATGGAGCACCTGTAAGTTAGATATCTAACATTTAAGCTTAAAATGCCCTTAAGAAGTTAGTAACAACAGCTGCCCCCTCTGGGATAGCAATTATTATGTAATAGGCGTAGAATGCCTTAATACAGTTATTCTAGGTCTAACTATGCCATAATTTACATTAAGTCCTACCTAACACCTGTTTGTATCTGAAAGTTCTCCCTAGAAAAAACTATTACACTGAAAACACAGTGTGGCTAGCATCTTTGTTCTAGAAGTTAACAATCAAGAACAGGAAAAAAAAAAAAACAACAACCAAAAAAACAAAAACCAAACCATCAGAAAATAAACACAACAATAGACAAACAACTGCCATTAACTGCAGTTTCAATACATGTTTCCACATGTACCTTGCATTATGACTGCAAAGTCACTGGGACAGATCAGTTGGTACTTTAAGCCCAACAAGCCATGCCATTATGCTGGTAAATCCCTTCTTTTCTTCCTAACTACATGATGGCTTCTCTTACTAAGAATCATAGTTTATTGTGATTTCATCTACTCCTCCCATTCTATCCAGCTAAACACCACTTACATAGTCCATATTCTCACCAGGCATGCTATCATCAAGACAGTATAGCCATTTTCCAAAGATCACTACCACTTTCTGATACCATAGGCTGGTAGGCCCATTTATTCTGCTCAGATAAAACTAATACATGAATCTCAGGTACACAGAGGTCAGAGAACTGCTGACACTTCTCTGACTGGTTCAAGGACTGGTGCATGAGCTGCAGCAGCACTGAGCTTTTCCCCTGCTTGCTGCAGCAACCTACAGGAGGTTCCTGTATTCAGCTGATCCCATCATTCAAATTTGGGTCCTCTCCTAAGATGAGTAGTTTAGCAGTTTCACTAGCTAAATGCTGTTCATGGATTCCTAAACACCGCTAGTATGAAGCAGAGCTGAGTCCTGTTGACTGCTTTCTGAATACCAGTTGCAAAACCTGCCTCTGCGCTTTCCAGTTTCTCCCTTCCATTTGGGACAGCAGCAGCTGCACCGGCCATTTTATTATATAAGTAATTTTGCTAGAAAGCAGACATTGCATTCAGTGCACCTGGTTTGCACTAAACAAAGAGAAGACTAGAATTTTCTACTGGGCTTTTAACAGAGCGTATGATCCACACAAGCTGAAAACAGAATCTGGGGAGCTCACCACAAGTTTATGTTTTCTGAACACTTTGGAATACAACGGTACGTTTACAAAAAACACTATACAGCATTTTTACAATGGAGATTTGCTAGTTGACTTCCAAAATCTGAGCGTGCCACAAACTCAGAGAGCCTGGAAAGTTGAGCCAGTAGCCAGTAGCACTAAATATTTGTTGAAATGTTGTGATCGTGCTAGCAATTATCAAGCTGCTTGTGGTTAATAATGCATATGACTTGCTGCAAGCTGTGCCATCACCAAAATGCAGTCTCATTGTGAGACTCAAGGTTCAGGTACGTTGATCTGCTTCTCCTGCGTGAATTCAATGGTTGTCAGAACTAAGCAGACAGATCTAAACACTATCCAAACATTAAATGAAATACTGAGGAAACTACCAATTCCATTTGATAAAAGGGGGTGAGACTTGGTAAACAGCAAATTTTGAAATTGAAGTTTTCTTTTCTCATATCCATATAATTAAGTCACTTCTAAAATGCTATTTCACTAAGCACTGCCTAGACATACAGTCAAAAAACCCGACACCCTGAAATATTCTTCTCCTAAAAGAAAAAACTTCAGCTAGGTTCTATGCAATCTCTCACTCACCCCAGTTGAAGTTCATCTTTCAAAACCATCTAGAAATCAATGGTATCTTTTTTCAGGAGAAAGAGACATTAGTTATGTTCCTCTTAAACAAGAAATGTCAGTTTCACATAGAAGAAGCCTGTTCTTACCTGAAATTCATTTATGTATTGGGCCATTACAAATTCATGCCTTTCACTTGCTGAAGGCTCTGCTAATATATCAGGCAGACTTTTTGAACCTTGGCTTTTCCTCTGAGAAGCAGTGCCATTTAGGTGACAGTCAAAACCAATATTACCAGGCAGCTGGAATCTCTGGTCCTGAGGACCAAATGGACCCATTACTTCATCTGGCCATACAGTTCTCGGACCTGCAAAAGTCAAGGCCTTGCTTTAGTCATCACATCTAGAAAGGAAGGAAAAAAAAACAAAAGAAAAAAAAAAACCCTCCCATACAAATATCTGTATTTGATCACAATCATGTATAACCAAAGTAACCATGATGCACAAGTAAAAGTCAGGGCCCTGACATAAAAGACACACTTCAGAATTCCCAAATTTATATGGGGTGCAAAGTTCTGATAGCACACGAATTCAAAGAAAATGAATTTGCTTTTTCTTACACAAATCAGGAGGCGCAGCAGCAACATGAGGCTCATCTGAGCCAGAGGAACCTGCTGTAGAAAAAGCCTTGGGATTTACAACTCTTTTGACTAAGGAATAAAACCCTGGTAGGTAGGTGACCAATCTTGCTCTGTTACAGAGCACCTGAGAAGACAAAAACAAGATAAGTATTACATACTGCTAGCAAAAATACTAGTTTAAGTACAGCTTTGTGGATCACAACAGAAATCCTCACTTGATAATTAAATTACAATTTTGATTATGATTAACTGTGTTTCTGTAAAATCAAGTTTTGAAAGTATTTTATTATTACATTTAAATTTTACTATTAATAGTATTCTAAGTAAAGGAAAAGCCTAGAAAACACTTGTTAAAAGGCCTTCTCATGTGAGGAAAAAACCCTGAAAAGTTTAAATAGCACCACTGAAACCCCACAACCTAAACTAAGTTATGGATAAGGAGTGTTTCCATGATTATTTCCAGGCGTGTCACTGTTTCCATGATTGTCACAATTCCATCACGGGATTATCAGAAACACCTAGAAATATTGTTAACATGTTAGGCAGCCTATATTCCTGGTTCTTAAAAGGCTGGAGGGAGACACAAGATAGTAGCACTCCAGATATATCTTGTAGCTTTCATCTAGAAGCACGCATACATGTGTGCTTACACACATTTCTTCACCAGCAAAGGACACTTACCAACAGCCCTGAACTACGCAGGGCGATACACATATCAAAACAGGTAGCAATGGCAATTTCAGCTTCTTTCTTTTGCTCTCAAAATCCGTAAATGTTTAACACGTGCAAAACTTAAGTTAGTGCAGCCAGCGTTACTTAGATTTGCAAACTCAATAGGTTCCCATATTTACAAACAAATATTACTGCAAATAGATCAGTGTGGTGATCAAAGTGCCAGTAAGCCACAAAACCTTTATGAATTCTGCGGTCTCCAGAAAATCTGCTTCACACCACAGAGTTGTACTGTCAACATAACTTCCAATTGCTGAAGATGATTCTATCAGAAACTGATTCAGCCACACATTAAACAGAAAATGATGCAATGCTATCTCCCTGAGCATGCAAATGGTCTCAACAACAGGGGTCCAAGGAGCTAATGGCTCCTCACCATGAGGATTAACTCTGAGGCCCAGTGACAGTATCTTAAGTAGTAACATGAGCAACTGTTACTGGGGGTATTTTTGTGCTTTTTGTGTTTTGTTTTTTTTTTAAACAATATCCAGGTGACGTAATCAGACTGAAAAGTCTGATCTCTTTCTTATACTTTAAAAATAGATTGACAACTTTCATGATGCATGTACACATGCATAACTGAAAAATAACCAATCATACAGTCGAAACAGAGTCAGAAGTGTAATTTAAAAAAAAATTAAAGACTACTTAACTCTAGCCCAAAACTACTAATACTCTTGACTGCAGTTGCACAAAACCATACATTACTGGAAAATGTAAATCCCACCTGTCATAGCATGCGTGCTTTTGTAAAACCTTATTTTCCAGACGAGGGAAAGAAAAAATTCTTTTGAGAAACTGACATAAAGGGATTTTCTGTAAGTGCTGTATTCTTGATTCCATAAAAGTTTATGCATATGTACACTACATATATATGCAACAAGGTTACTTCAAAAAAAAGTGACAAAATGGTACTGTTTGTATGTTTAAGATAAAAAGCCTTATTCAGAGTAACAGGATGTAAATCAGTAAGCATCTGTTTCTTACATACCACCTCTGCATAAACATACAATGTTTAATAAGTTCTACCAGCATCATGAAGACTCAAACACATAAAGGCACTTTGATTTTCTGACTTATCTCAAGTATTTACAGTTAAGGCCTTAAGCTGTCTAGTTGCAAAACACCGCTAGGTTTAACAGGTTCCTGTAACAACAGTAAAAGTCTAGTGATTCCACTTGAATGTTTTTTTCCTCTGTTAGGTAAAAGCACTATTAAAAATAATTTTTGCATAATGATTATCTTACAGATAAGAGAGATGTAAACAATTACAGCTGACACAATTACAAGAAAGTAGTGGTTTTTCTTACGATGAGGATCACTTAACACGGAGATGTTAGCGTTAATTACAGATACCGTAACTGAGCTCACTTATGCAAATATTTACATACCTTGCATTACACAAGTGAAAAAATACCCCTGAAATCAATAAATTATTCACGTCTCCGTGCCAAAACTAAATCAATAAAGCACGTTTCGTTCTCCAGTCCGAAAGCACCCTGGTGAACCTGACTCATGACACAGAAAAAAAACCAACACAAAAAGCCAAACCAAAACAGATCCCACTTAATCCTCAATTCCATTATCCCCACGACAGCCACAGAAAACGGCTTCCAAAACTTAAGACGGAAGGATGACGATACCACCGCCTTCTAGTAAAAATGTACCTTGGCATAACTCAGATTTTTACCAACGACTCCCCGATAAGCACGATGACTTAAAGACAGCTCTGAAAGGAAAATAACTGGCAAGCGTGCCCCATAACAGGCAGAAGAGCTCTCCTCCGACGGCGCCGGTTCGCTTTCTCATCGGGACGAGGAGCAGGGGCGGGTTAACCGCCACCCCCGCACCGCAAGCCGGCGGAGAAGGGGTCCGCCGCGGCGGTGAGGCCGGGGAGGCGGGGGGGAGTCTGCGTTACTCACAGTGGCCATTGCAGGCGGTGGGCTCCCTCACGCCGACAGGCCCGGCTGCCCCTGCAAGAGAAGCGAACGCACTAGACTCTCAGCTACCGGCCAGTCCCGGGGCTGCCCGCCCACCTCCCGGCCTCGGAGCGGCCTCACCCCGCCCGGTGGGACGGGACCAGCGGGGCCGATGGCCCCCTCCGCCCCAGAGGCAGCGAAACCGCCGCACCTCTCACCTCTTCCTGCAAAATGGCGCCCGGCCGCCTTCCCCACCTTCGGCGCACCCGCGTGACGCGCATCCGCCCCGCCCGTCCCCAAGCCGAACGAGCCGATCCGGCGACACCGAGCATATCGAGGGAGTAGGCAGAGACAGGCGGGGCAAGTCGTTCGGCGCTCGATTGCTCGGGGCCGAGGATGAGGCGGTGGGAAGGAGCGGAGCGGAGCGGCCGGGGCCGTTGGGCGGCTGTGTGGCGGGGGGGGCCGCCGCGCCTCAGGCTGGTGTTTTCTCCTTGTTCTCGGCGCGGCGAATGGGCGACCGTGGCTGCTCCTGCGGGGGCTCCTCAGAGCCGTGGTGTCGGTGCCGGCACCGGCTCGCCTGTCCCCGGCGGTGCAGTACCCGTTGGGTGCACCAGGAGTCAGTCGCGTAACGTTAAAGGGGGCTGCCGGTATACACCCGCCCTGGGCTGGGGCTTTCTGGGTGGCGGGGAACACGGTGGAGTCGGAAATTAATAAAAGAGGGGGTGTTGTTATTGAAGAACGTGGCGGGGGGGGGTGGGGAGGTGCGAGGCCGCCGGTAGGCCGCGAGGCCCAGGGATTTCCTGGGACGTTGATGGGAGTGGGGAGCAGAAATGCCACTTTTCCTAATAAAACCGGTCCTTCAAGGGAGGTTTCCTCAAATCACTGTTTTACAAAATAAGAATAAAACCCTTCTTCAACGAACCAGAGGCTGCTTGTTTCCACTTTGTTGTGGAAAGGATTCTTTTTTCCACCTTTTCTCCCTGGGCGTGCTTATGGGGATCTGGGGTGAGGTTTGCTTACAAAGCCAGCTTTTATTTAAAATAAACTTTTCCATTACGAGCTAGATTGAGGTAGTCCCACGGGCAGTGCTCTTAAATATCAGTTAATTTCTGTACTTGCTACTACATAAAGTTAAATTAACTGCAGAAGTTATTAATGCAAACACATATGTACGCATTGAAAGCATTCTCCTTTGTGTGGCGACTGAGCAGCTTGATGGTAGGAGTTGGCTGGAAGCCCTGCGCAGAAGGACTCTCCAGTGTTCCACGGCAAAGAGAAGGGGTCACGATTTTACTACGCTCGACTCACCGTCTGCGGCTGAAGGTGCTCCGAGCTGTGTCTGTGGGCAAGTCTTTGTTGCTCCAAGAAAAACGGGCAAGACAAAGATAGCTTATGTTTGGTATTGAGCCCTACTGACTATATGGGTTCTGCTGAATAGGTAGGTCACTACCCACAGAATGTATGTTGAATATGTTACACAAAGTCAGTGAAGCACAGCTAGAGTACTGATTAAAAAGCCATGTCTCTGCGCACATGTAGAGTTCCCACGCATGCTCCCTCTTTGTTGGCAGAATTGTACTGGTTTTCCAGTACGTAACCTGGCTTCAAATTGCCATCCTCTTTTTTTTAATGTCACCTGGAACATGACACATTTGTCCCCCTCTGGGCTGAAGTGTATTTGTAGGAGGGATCATCTTAGCTCCTTCTTTTTCATCTTTGTATTTGCCTGTTTCCTCATCTACTTTGAACACTTTAGCCATCATGCCATATCTGCCAAATCCATGACTTTCCATATGCTACATCTTTCTAGCTTTTCTAACAAAGCTGTCTTCATCAATTTTCTAATTCTGAGTCCGGAACAGCCTTCCACAGGCACTGTGCTGAACAACCTCCTCATCTTCGTCTTCAAGTTCAGGTTTTTTTGTTTGCCTAGCGCGGGCGATCACCCTCTATATCTTGCCTTCTCATAAATCTTGGCAGCAATGGAAAGGGGAAGGGAGAAAGCTTTGTAGCTAGCTTAAGACTCAGTGTTCTTTTCAGGTAGCTTTTTTGGTCATTTTTTCAATATTGTGATTTAATTTAGATCATGAGTTCTTCGAGGCAAAAACCTCCCTGCTTGTGTGTGTGGAAAGTGCTGTGCATAATAATTCAACTGTTTAAATGCTGAATTAAAAATATCAGGGAGAGGTGCCCAAACCTAAGTCTTCTTTAAAGCTCGTGTAAAAGAGCTGTATTGCTCTTTGATTCTGCAGTAGAGGGGAAATGCACACGAGCCATGTTGGAATACTAGGATTAAGACTCTCCTTTCTTATTTTTTGCCATTTCTTTGCTGTCTCTTCAAAGCAGGAATGCTGGTTAAGTAAAGGGAACTTTAGTCTCTTACCTTCAAAATAAAAGATTGGGTGTTCAGATCCCTGAGTGTATGTGCACATGGCCTTTACTTTAGTTATAAACCAGATATTTCTGGACGACTTTTTTTGCTTTGCTGCTGGGTTATTGTCATAAACCAGTTCTAAAGGTTTCAATACATAATAGCTAAAAATCAGAGCAATAAATTGATTTTGTTGTTCATAGTAATAATATTCAGCCCTACAATGTGCTTATTGCATTTAACAGAACTTTATTCTATTAGAATCAAGAGAAAATTCTTATATCCAATTCTAAACAATATATTGGATAACTATAATGTTGCAATTTTGATTTTCATATTTTTTCATGAGAACATTTGCTCACTATTGCATGCTACTCAACTATTTTATTAATTGAATGTTAGCACACAAATTGCATTTGCTTTTAAATTAAATATTCTCTGTCGAATCTGTGAACTAAAGCAAAAAAATGCTAGAGAACTTCAACTTTAACTCTTTACAGAATGTAATTTATTTCCTCTAATAGGAAAGTGCTCTGGATTACATTCAGTCTGTACTGACTTGTCCTTAGGCAATCCCAATTTATCTTCTCTCCAGGGTTAGCACTTGAAGATACTCAAATCAATCAATGAGTTATCATCCCCTGAAGTTTGTGGCCTGAATTCGTAAAGATTAATTTCAATAAAGTATCTACCTCTATTCAAAGGAGACTGCAAAATCAAACGATCCAATTACAGATTTATCAAATATTAATCATGAAAATCTTCCAGATCTTTCTGATGCCAACATTCTTCTCCCCTGGTGTCAGGAAAGTAATTAGCAGCTGGCTTTGATTAAATTCTTTCCTCAGAGATTACTTTTCTCAGTTTGGGGGAGAGGAAGGAATGCACACAAGACGATACCTAATTCCTCATTTTAAAGTCTTTTCTGAAATACACACATAGGTTCAGTTAACAGGACACTTCTTTCCACGAAGATGGAGGAAACAGTCTCTGTCCAGGAACCTGCAGCAATTTTAACAGTGAAACCTGAAGTGCACGACCAGCTTTTTCTGTTGTGTTGCTGAGATGCTCTTTTTCCTTATCGGTAGGGTTTTTTGGTGGCAGTGGCTTCCTCTCAGCAGTTTGAACGGGGTGCAGCACGGGGAAGGGTCTCAGCAGCTGCAGCAACATCCGAGTGAGAGGGATGTGAAAGGGAGCTTTCCCAGTCACCACCACCCTCTGCCTGAAAACCCAACTCCAAGCCCCAGTTGGTGCTCTCCTTCATCATCCCCAGACTTGCTGGATTCCTCCGTCTGCAAGCAGAGGAGCCAGAGGTGCCTCTGAGAAGCTGTTTTGGTACCTAAGACAAGCAAAGGGTGAATTGTCAGCCCTTCCCCACACTGCTCTCCCAGGGGCCCAAAGAAGGAAAACTCCATCCTTGGAGGCCTTCAAAACTCAGTGGGGTGAGGTCCTGGAATTGGACTGGAGAGCTCCAGAGATCCGGCGTGGAAATGTGGCTTTTCCTGTGATCGCGTGCTTCTGTGTTCATGAAAATCAGAGAGCTCTTCTCACACAAACATCAAATGCTACTGGACGGCTCAGTGTTTGTCAGCCAGCACCCACTGTGGCACAGATAGACGTGGTGTCTTTGGCATCTGCTGAGCTCCGCGGCACTGCCGTTGTAACCTGTTTACTTGGGTTGTGAGTGATGGACCTGGATTCCTGTCCTCTTCAGTATGGGGCAAGTTTGTCTTTCTGCAGAGAGCCATGTACTGTTCTGAAACAGGTACGCTGCTATATAAAGCCCAGCCTTGAGGGGGTTCTCCTGTCCTCTTCACTTGTTGCAGAAACACAATCTTAATCAAAACCTCTTTGTCTTCATCTTTATTCGTTAACTGAAAGGTAAAATCTTTTTAAGCCTGTCCAAATAGAGGCTTTTGGAATTCTTCCATAAGCATTAGAATTGCAGCTTTTGCCCATTTTCCCAAAGCCAGGGTTTCATCCTTAATGTGGATCTTTGCTGCTTATATGGCCCAGTTCACCCTGCAGTTAATCAGGTGTGATTCATCTGAAGGTAGTGGAATTGGACCTGATGATGAGAGCAGTGGTTTTTCTTTTGTAGGTGCTTATCTGAATACTGCAGAAGCTCGTTAAGTGGCCATAAAAATAATGATATATTCTTTATTCTTGCTGTACTTATATAAGAAACTTTAAAATGCATTTTAAAGTATCTCAATTTCTGTGCAATGATGGATAGTGCTGGCGCTTGCAATTTACCTAATGGCATCCATTAAACTTCATTAGGACTTTGTTAAACCAGAGTTAAAATCGTTGACATTGATTTTTGATCTCTAAAACCTGCTCGCAGCAAATCAGTAACTGAGCATACCAAAAGCCAGCCGACTCTCATAGCATGCCGGTCACATTCCCTGTGGTTCAAAAGTGCTTCATGAGCAATGGCAGAGGGGGGGAGGAGGGTCTCAGCCTGTGGTCCCTGTGACATTTAGGAGCACTGTGGGTCTGACCTGCAGAACTTAGCCCTGGGCTCGTGCTCTTTTCGTTGACAGTCTTCAGCAATCACATTGCCTGCCTGTGTCACTGCCCCGTCGGGGAACTTCTTTTCTCTAAGCTCTGACTCAGCCTCTTTGTTTATTCATTTCATTTCATTCCCCGTATTTATTTTTTCTTGCATATACAACTGCAGCTCCCCCTTCACTTGACCTGCTAAACCTTGTGTTTGAAATGAGGAATGTCTGTTCCTGAGAGCCAGTGAAATGGTGATGAAGCAGAAGGGAAGAAAGGTTTTAACATACTCTTATTCTAGAAAAGTAAACATCCTCTGGCTATAGGAAGAGTAAACTTCCCCTGGAAATGTATGTGTTTATATGAACAATCTCTTTCTTCTGTCATTTCCAGATACTAGGCTGGGAGATTTGTTCACTACCACTGGGAAAAGAGGCTTTTTAGTAAGTGGTGCAAAAGCACAAGATAAATCTTAACATGATTTGTTTTCTTTTTGGAAAGACAACACACATCCCCCTCCCCGGATCTATTTCTGTGAACCTGAAAGGGATTTCCTCCTTTATCTCAGGGCGTTGCTCTGTGTCTCATTCAGCTCCCCTGCCCGTTTGAACGTACATCCGAATGAACAGACGGAGGAAGTGAGCATTTCCCTGATAACCGGCTGGGTCTAACTCTGTCGGAGCTTAGCGAGGTTTACTGGATATCCTTTACCAGCATAACTTCCCATGTATCTGTAAACTACCAGTTTACATTTTTACCAAAGAGAGAAATTTATCAAGCATATTAAACTGGGATGTGCCATTTCCAGTTGTGGCGACTTCCTTCAAATAGGAGCCCTGATGTGTGGTTACCCAAGTGGATCTGAAGCTGTAAGGCAGACACTAATTCATCTCAATTCTTATTGTAGCTTTTAATGTTCAGCTGAAGAGGGGGAGGTTGAGCTTTAAAAGCTTTACAATTTGCTTGGTAGGGATTAAACAGGCATATTTTTCCTGGCGAGGCAAGCATGAGCTGCTGCTGCCTTCAGCCCTCCCCACTCCCATGGGGAGAGTGGGGGCATTCCCATCTCCTTCTCTCCAGGTATCACTTCCACCAGCACCTCTGGGATTCTGCCGCATCCAACGTGGCCAGGCTGTCTGGAAAGTGGAACGGGAGGTGTTTGCCGGTTGGGTGTTTCAGGAGGTATTTACATTTACGACTGGGAGGTGTTGCTCCCGCTCTGAATCTGCCTCTTTGTGAGAGCAGATAGGGAATTTAGGTATCAAATGTTCAGTGCTGAGACTGTCACCAAGGTTGGAGGCCAGAAGTAGCCTGGAATTTGTTCCATATTGAACTTGAACTTGAAAAGGGACTGTTTTGCATCAGGACTACACCAGAGTGTTCCTGTTCTGCTTGACCAAGGTCCCAGGTCTTGGGTGGAGAGATCTGTGAGGAGGAGGAGGAGGAGATGGAGCTCTCCGCCTCGATCTCCTGGTGGGAAAGGCAGCAGGCTCGGCAGGCTGGAAGTGCTCTGAGTCCAGGGTCTTGGCTGTGGTGGTCCTCAGCCGTGCATCTGCTCTGAGACGTGGTCTACCAGGCACTTGGCTCTGGGTCTGCGTGCCAGATGTGCTAGGTGGCAGGTAAGGAGACAGGTTCCCATCAGAACCGTATCAAAATCGGTCTTTTTGTAGGGTGTTTCTATTTTGGTAAATCTTTATTTTTCCATCTGGAAAGTGTTCTCTTAGAAAATCTGAGAAGTCAAAATTCATGCTTAAACATAGTGCCATGCCTAATGGGCTACTTACTCCACTAGATTCCTCGTTTATTGTTTTTTATATATATGGGGTCATACTTTTTAACCCTTGTGGTTATGAAGTATGTCTTGCAAAAAGGTTTATGGCATCATATGTTGCCCATGAGTTATGAGACTCTGTTCGTGTCTGGCAGCGAATGAGAGAGTCCAGCATCTGGCAGTATGTAAAACCAGATATCGCAAAACTTCCCACTTTGAGGAGATGGGATGGATGATGGATGTTGTGATAAAGTGTCTCTTTTGACATGTAAGTCAGGGCAGTTGGAGGCCCTTTCTATAAAAATTTACAGAGCTTAACCAAACCTCCTGGCTGGAAACTTGAGGAAATCGGTCACTGTGAAGCATGCTGCTGCCATGCGATAGCAGGGATGCTTAAAATCCTGCCCTCTTCTGTCCTGTGCGTTGGGAGCAAATCCACGACTTGGCTCTGCAGAGAGGGGGGTGAGTAGCGCCCAGAATTTCAGAGATCAGTCCAGAAAACCTTCTTGCAAAATCTCATCAGGATTTTTGTTACCCACATTCAGAGCCCATTAAATTCAATAGAAGACCTTCCGATGCCTTTAGTGAAAACTGGAATAAAAAGTAGGCATTAAGATATGTTGCATGTTAGTAATTCCCCAAATATTTCTTATCATGAGTCACTGAGTGAGACAGAATCCATGTGTCAAGTCTCTCTGTCCAGGCTCCCACCACTGGCCTGGTATTTTGGGGATAAAATTGTTACTGTAGAGCAGCCTTGGGTAGAGACAACGAGATGAACTAATAATCATTTGAGTTACTGCATTTTGCCTTGTGATAGATCTAGAGCTAAACCTATTAACTTGGAGAGCATCTTTATTGTTGAGAGCAAAATGCTTCCGCTGACAAATCTGGTTAGGTGCTATTACATATTTCTGTAACCAAACTCTTGTTCCTAATTTGCTATTTCGCTAATGCATTTTTGGCCTAGTTCCATGGGACAGCACCTATTTATGCTTTAGAAAGAGTAAGAAATAGTATTATTTCCAGAACACATTCCTGGTAGGCTTAATATTTTCTTTTACCAGTTTAGGAATAACAAGCAACCTATTAACTTGTCACTGTCAGATTCCTTTTCTCGTGTCGAAATGACTAAAACAAATGACTGAAAACTACATTTTGCATGTGTTAACCACCTCCTTTCCAAAGGTAACCTAAAATAAAGGCTCTTCACTTTCTTACATGAACTTCAGAAAAAAAATCAGACATCCTCTTCAAAAGTTATGATATGAACAGATGAGACTAAGATGATCAAAGGGAGACTAAAGTGAGCTGAAATGCCCTGCCTGTATGATGAAACCATGAAATGCTATGGGTTCACATGCTACATTTCCAATTTAAGCCTGCAAAGCACAGCTGGAAGCTTGCTTAGTACAGATCGTTTTGCATTTTTATTTGTCAGCATCTTTAAAACTACTGCAAAAAGGAAAATTGGTGTAAATAATCAATTGATCCCGTTTTCCTCTTGGACAAATACTGATCAGAAGAAACGGGTCTAGTGGGGACAAACTGCAGTGCTACTTTGGAAGGGGTCACTCCTGGTCCATATTACTGATTTCCTGCTGAATCTTTAGGTGCATCTCCAATTACTTCCTAAACAGGCTAAGGCCACTGTCGATGCACAACTTCGACAGCCACAGCTTTGGCTGAAGTGTCATTTAGCTGGAGTTGAATTAATATTTGTTCCAAACCTGTAGATGAACTATGTGTGACCCAGAGACACAGCAACGTGCATGCAATTTTCTTGAACATAGTTTTATTTACGCTCCATACAGCAGACCCAACATTTTATGCTGTCTTCCAAATGCTATCTTTAGCTTCCATTTGACAGCGATTATAAATCAGTGACTGGGGTGTCTAACAAAAGGCGTCATCAAGCATATCTCTGTGTACTTGAATATTCAAACTCGCATCTCTATTCATCTCTCTACAACTGTTCCAAAGCTGCTCATCACCAACTATGGTGATAAACCGTATGAGCTATGAGCTCATTAAAGGCTTCTCCATAGGCGGACAAAGAAGTCCCATTAGGTCATGGTAAGATCACCAGTTCATCATGCTGAAACTCATCTGCAGCATCCCCTGGGAGCAAACCCAGCTCAGCTGCTCGCAGCCTGTTCTGATCAACCTATATAGCAATGTATAGCTCGAGAGCAAGGAGGAGGGAGACTTGTGCTCCCACTTGCCAGCCTTCACCCATCCTTTCTGCCTTAGATAAGTTTTGGAGTGAATCAGTTTGAGGGAAGAATGGTTTAGGGCCAAACTTTAGTTGGGCAAATCAGTTTGGTGTGGAAAACCAGCAGAAGGGCTGAATCTCTTTTAAAGCTTTATCCTTTTCCGTTGTGTTCACTTTTTCACCGGGAAGAAGCTTTTTGGCAAACTGCCTTCAGCTGGTGGGTTGTGTTGCTCTGTCCCCGTGTACACCAGCGGCTGCACCTATTTCGCACGTCTGTGCTGTTCCTTTGAGAGCCATCGGGAGTGAAGTGACTTGTGGAAAAGATGAAATTTCTTGTAAGCGTGGGCACAAGGGGTTGACATTATGGATAAAGCGAATGTATTTTGAAAGGTCACTGAGGCGGGGTGGCTGTAGTGTATGCATGTCTGTTTTGCAGCCCGTTATTGCCTGGCAGTCTCGTTTCGAGCTTGCTTGTCCCTCTGGTCTTCCCGATGATGTAGGGAAAGTGTCTGTAGCTCATGCAGGGCAGGACCGTCACCCCATCAGCGAGAGGGCAGAGGAAATGAAAGTGCTGCTCCCTGGAGTGCCTGGTGAATATTTATCGTGGCAGTGCTAAGCATTCCTGCCGAGCTGCCCAGCCTTTAAGGGTCTGGAGCTGATTTTGCTGCCGACGTTTACTTTAGAAAATGCATGCCAGGAACCATCCCAAAACACAGATGAAACGTTTCGGTGCACAGCAGTGACGGGGCCGTGGCAGGCATCTCAGCAAAGACCCCACGTCCGTCGTTACGTTTGTGACAGCAGTTGCCTGTAATGAGCCTGGCCGACAGCTCCGGCGGTGGGGGCGGCAGGGCAGAGCTGGTCGTAGACAGACTGATCACCCCCCCAGACAGACCCCAGGGTGCAGGTACAGGGAGCAGAACCGGTTCGCATCAGCTGAGGACTTTGTTGGGCAACTGTGAGCTCTTGGGGAGAGGACCCCGGTCTGGCGGTCGTGCCCCTCTCCATCCCTTATAGCTAGCCCAGGTAAGCCCACAAGCTCTTCTGCTTGGGTGCGCGTGGATGTCGAGTGCTTCAAATACTTGCCAGTGTTTAAACGGAGCACATCAGGCCGTCGCAGTAATAAAAGTCAGTGATGCGTGTTTGTGCATTGACTGCAGATAGCGTGGGTAGAAGAAAAGTGGGTTAGACTCAGACTATTGCCTTTGTCCACATTACTGACCTTTTGCCTTGCATATTGCATGGCCTGCGGGTGGAGGAAGGGGGATTAAAGGTTAAGAAACCTCTCTTGAAAGAGTTAGGATGCCTAAATGTTTAAAATGTTTCCTTTCCCTAGTAATTCCAATATATATTAAAGCTGAAACCCTTCTGAGAGGTAATAAAACAGAACAGCGGAGATCATTGGGAAGATTAGGAAGAAGAGACTTGAGAGCTTACTCTTGATGCTTTTGGTTTTATATTTTGTTCCTATTTTACTCTGTCAATCTCTTCTAGTGTTTCTCACTGTGATTTTTATTGTGTTTTTATGGAACGGAGTCGGCATTGCAAACTACCAGGGAAAAGCTTGTCGTTTAGTGAAGGGGGGAAGAACATTCCTTTGCACAATTTTTGGTGTTCCTGTTATGTATCAACTTTAGAAAGTAACAAGTAGTAGCATCCAGTTTTCATTAATGCTTTGGGGATTTCTTGGCGCATATGTTTTCATTTCCAAGCGTTCACATGAGAAGCAAAGGAGAAGGTGAAATTCCTCCTTCCTAGCCATCGGTGGAGTACACGTCATAACCAGGGGGATCCCTGGACCTTGGTGTCAGCAGGCTGGTAACCTGCTTTGGCTCTTTGCTCTAGCTCTAAAACCAGCAGCAATGGGAAATATGATGATGTTTTATTAGGACAAAGGGCCGCAGTGTGATTGCTTCCCTTATGTGAGCATTCCTCTTGACACTGTCTGGCTCGTGGCCCGTATTAATTTGCTCAAAAAAAAAAAAATAAAGATGATATTCACATTCTTGGAGGAGTTGTGTGTTCCATCTGGATACCGCAAACCTGCTAACCCTGTCCAAACAACTCCCATGTTCGCCTTGCTCAGCGAGTGATTTTTATGCATCTTGTCAGTTAAATATATATGTGAGCTCCTAAGGCAAGAGCTGAGCGTGGGGGTGTCTCGTGCCCGTCACTGCTCCCTCACAGCCGCAGGTGTACCCTCGCCGGGTGGTCGCACGAAGCGTTTGCTCCCTGATTAAATCACAGCAACGTGTAATTCTGTTTGGGATAGCTCTCGAGTCAGTGTTGTAAGTCTGTAAAATTTCCATGGAGGTGAATTTTGTCAGCTCAGGTGTGAGCAGGTCTCGAAACTCGGGGACTGGTTCTCACTGCTGCACTGGCAGGTGTGTGGACTGGGTGATGTTAGAGGTCTTCTCTCTCAATTTTGGTGTTTCTGTCAAAACAGATACTCAAAAGGAATTGTTCTTTCCTGCCTTTTTCTCATCATGGTTTCATCAGTGGGAAAAAGCGAAACTTCAAATGAAAGCCAGAGCACCCAGAAATAGGTGTTTCAGTGAGAGCAGGACCGGGTCCTCGCTGCTCACCCCCCTCTTCGCT
This sequence comes from Leptodon cayanensis, assembly GCA_027564655.1. Taxonomy (NCBI): domain Eukaryota; kingdom Metazoa; phylum Chordata; class Aves; order Accipitriformes; family Accipitridae; genus Leptodon; species Leptodon cayanensis. Next base: position 51,683,173 of record JANXJC010000001.1, read on the forward strand.
TTTAAATCGAGGGACGTGGAAACAGGGACTCGAAAAGCTTCAGTTCGTATTTGGCGAATTTTTTCTAAATTTTAAGCAAGAAGTGACTTGTGTGACCGTGGCTTCAGTCAGAGCATTGCCACTGGCTGTAAAGGAAGGAGGCTGCAGGGTGAGGACTGTGGTTTCCCAGATTTCTCCTAACCACCCTGACCTGGAGCACCTCTGGTTTGGGTTTCAGCTGGAATAGAATCTTAGATAGACTCTGAGCACTGTACCTTTATGGAAATAAAATGGTCATTCACATCAAAGAGAATTTTGATGAAAACAGTTTGGGGACACAGGAGCTGGCCAGTGCTTGTTGGGGAGAGGAAAGCCAGCTGCTTTCTGCTGTCTGAGCCGTTTGGGTCTCATCTTCACAACCATCCTCCTGCACAAGAAGTACGGGGTGAGGAGGTACGTGTTGGGGTTAAAGCTGGAAAGAGAAATTCTCTACAAGTTGCCAGTGAAGCAGCTTCTTGGCAATAAGAATTTCAGGAAATTTTTTCCCTTTGGTGATGCGCTGGTAAGTTTGGGCATTGCACGTCTGCTTGGCTGGAGAGGGACCTGGAGCTCCTGTCTGTGGGGTGGAGGCTGCTGGACTTGGTGCACCCAGTGGATTTGGTGCTTTTGAGGCATTTCTAATACTCCCGACAGCTGTCGCTTGGTGCCACAGCAGGGTGACAGGTTCCTCTGTGGTCCAAGTGTCCTTATCTTTGTTGCAAGGTGTTTCCACTAAGGGATGACATCCTTGTTTCATACCAGTCATGCTGTGAAAGGTGGCAAATCCTTCAGGACCAGCTATCCCAGCACTCTGTCCTGCAGAAAGGGATAAACCCCAATAATTTAGGATGTTACTAGTCAAACTGTGATGACCCCTTGGCTATGTATAGAGAAGAGAGAGGGAAAAGGAAAGGAGGCTGGCAAGCCGATGAAGGACAGGTTCTGCACTCAATCCCAAACCAGACCAGAGGCCGGTTGCACCGGAGAGTGTCTCACAGGTTGGCTTGTGAATAAATCACTTTTTAGAAGATTACGCTTTTTCTGTGGCATTCCGAGGCAAAGCACAGATCTCAGGAAGACCATCTGGTCCTGATATCTGCGATGGGAGGGCAGGCTGTCCCTTGCCCTCTTAGCCACCCTATGAAGGGAAAGCAGAATTGTCCAGTGATTTTGAGGCTTTTCCCAAATCTCCCCATCCAGAGGTGTGTGCCTGTGTTGGGCTAGAGCCCCTGATGGGATTTAAGTTGGCATAGCTCTCAGCTTCAGCCACCTTGTCATGGGTGTCGACTTCTTCAGCAGCCTGCTGTCTCTGGTCCCGTTTTCTCAAATGAAAGGCAGACATCACTAGAAAAATCTATGCTTCTTTATTCATACAGAAAAGAAAGAGTTAATCTTTCTTTTTTTTTTAGGGCTTGCCTTCCTGTAAGTTTTGGTATTTAAAATTAATGAAGAAAATGAGAAAAAAATGTGTATCAGATTACTCCTTCTCAGCTGTTTTGCTTTTTCTGGCAAATTGTTGCTTGTAGAGTTCTGGCTTTTTATTTCTCTTTTTTTAAGCATTGACATCTCTCATCATGCTCTATATAACTCTTTCCTGGGAATTATATGACCACATTATATGGCCATTATGGATGGCCCCTCACTCCTGGTCCTGCTCCTCAGGGCATCCTTTTGCAAGCCGTTCTCCCCCTCTTTCTTCCCTCCTCCAACCTGTGGGCGTCTGACTCAGAGAGCTGGAGACTCATTATAGAGTTTTCTCATGTAACTTACCGTTAATTAACTTGTGACTCAACATGTTCATGTTAGAAAAGAGATAATTTACAGTTTTACTTTTGCTTTGCCTGTTTCTGCATGCCGCATGGGCGCATGATATAATTCCTTTGAAGCTGGTAACATTTGTAGGTTAGATGAGGTTGTAGATGCCCCATCCCTGGAAACATTTAAGGTCAGGTTGGACGCGGTTCTGAGCAACCTGATCTAGTTGAAGACGTCCCTGCTCATTGCAGTGGGGGTGAACGAGATGATCTTTAAAGGCCCCTTCCAACCCAAACCACTCTATGATTCTGTTTGTAGGGGTAATGGCAGTACTGGTGGGCTAGAAAAAGGCTTGGAGGAAAAAGGTCTTCTGTAAGCAACGAGTTTCTTGCACAAGTGCAGCTACACCGCAGGAAGCACCGCTGTGGACGGTGACCTGCAGCGGGGGGGTTGGCCGCACTACTCTCTTCCCCCAGTACAAAATACCAGTGATGAGCTGGCTGCTGTGTGCCGGTGCGGCTGGGCATCTTCCATCAGCGATGGGGCCAAAGTCCTGTATCTCCCGTATGCAGCAGGACCCACATCTCCAGCCGTTAGATTTGCAAATGAAGAGGCATGAAGAAGCGTGGAGGCTGCCGGCAGCGGTTCATAAATTCTGCTGAGGTTTCGGTAAGTGCCGGCTGTCTGGACGTTGCCTCCCTCAGAGCAGTGCAGGGCGATGGGGACCACTGCAGAAGGAGATACTGCCAATGGCTTTCTGCTCATGCGTGCAGGCGTACCTGCTAGTGTTCGTCAGAGGGGACTTCCCTCCTTGTGAGCTTTAAATGCCCATAAACCCCCCACGTTTCTCTTTCTTCCAGTTTGCAGTTTAGGACTATTTTCAAAACTAAAGCTGTTAGGAGAAGGAAAAATTGTTAAACTGAAGCAATTGAGTTGAACATCGAACTGCAAAGCCCAGGGCCAACATGCTGACAAGGAAAACAACTAAAGCCGCTCACAGGCTATTCAAAACACTCCTGCACCCAAATAAGTACAATAAAAACTACAAACCTAATCTTTAACTTTAGCTCACAGTATTGGGGTTATTAAAGTTATTAAAACCCAGCTGTCGGAGGGCTTGGGGACTCCGTTAAGGTATCTGCGGCTCATTGAGCCTCATGTAGGAATTTTGCCCGGGGGGGATTTTCTGGTTAATGCATAAGTTTACTGGCAAATTGCTTTCTGTCTGCAGAGCTGGCTGGGTGAGTAGCTGGGATGCTTCCATATGGAGGTGCTGCTGCTGCTGATGGAGGTGAAGAGGACAGGGTGGGGAAAACTCGCAAGTAATTCAAAACCCGTGTGTGATTTAGCCTCCTGGTGCTCTAACCCAGCTATAAATATTAAACACGGGTTTGGGATGGGATTTTGGCTCTGCCCATTGGCTCCTCTTCCCAGCACACAGCAACCTCATCCATCTCCCATCAGAGGGGTGAGCTGCTGGCCGGACAGCCACAGCTCAGAGGAGCGGGATGCCTCTCTCCTCTCCTTACCCAGTTTTTCTCTCCTTCCATTAATCACACAAATAGCGGACTGGGAGGAAAAAAAAAGAGTTTAAAAATCTCTGTTTGTCCTGTAGGAAGATGTTGGAGTTGGAGCCGTTTCTTTCCAGCCCCGCTGGAGGGGACACAAAGCCCAGGGGGAGGGAAATTGCCGGGTTTTGGGGCCTGGGGATGGGGGAACCCCACTGCTGCGTGTCTGCAGAGGGGGGCAACCTGCCAAAGCTGCTGTAGGGTCATGGTACGCTGGATTTATTCCTTCTAAGGGCTGTAAAACGTCTTTGCAAGGGAGCTGCAATGCAGCGCAGAACTCTGTTTCCACTGAGTACCAACGCCTGTGCAGAAATGTTTCCCCTGTTCATTGTGAATATAGGCATGCTTGCATTAAATAGGATTCAATTAATAGGAAAAAGCCGAGAAAGCCAGGACTTCTTTGCTTTTAAAAGGGCTGGGGAAGGAAGAGGACCCTGGTACCAGCCCTTGGGAAGGCTGACCCAGACCTAATGCCTGATTCGTGCTGCACGGGATGCACCACAATCCTGGGTAAATCACTCCCTTTATTAAGTGCACGTAAGGTCGGAAATGAATCCGTGTAATTTAAGTCATACCAGAATAAATTTCAACTTCCAGCTATGGTAACTTTTGATAATGTTGCCTGCTAGGCTGCAGAGCACTCTCCTGTTAGACTGCAGAGTGCTGTGTACTAAATACACTAGATATTATGGCCAAGTCACCTGTTAATCTTTTCCTTCATGAGAAGATTAATCTATTGAGCTTAAGTCTTTCCCTATAAAAATGCATTTAACATTGTTCTTTGAGTGAACAACAAGCCTTTTCAACCTACCAGCACCTTGTATTCTTGGCTCCAGAAGTGGGAGATAATTTCTCCTGTAACAGTTTTACAAAGTGCAAACGTAGAGGTAAATACCCCTTCACACCTTCCTCCTGAGGAGACATATTGCTGTGGGTGCTTTTGGCCAAACACCACATTTAATAAGGAATGTTGCATTTTGTCAAAGCATCTTTTCCCAGTCTCTTACATTTTGGTTATTTGCATCATTTGGTCAGAGGATTTGAGGTTTTCACTGAAAATGCAAACATTTCCAGACAGTACTTTTATAAAACCCAATGTCATTTCATTTTCTTGGAAGACTATTTTTTTTGGAAGGGCGGGGGGGGAATTGGAACAGCTTTCCTGGCTAAGCCTAAGAAAAGCTGTATGCGTCTGTGTTACTCATCCACTTGCATAAATGTGTTTAGTTCCACAAATGCAAAGGTGCCGGCACTGCAGGTGTGTTACTGAGTGATAAGTGCCATTCATACGCTTAGTAATGCAGTGTGGAAATAAATGACCATATTTCAGATTATTTTAAACTCCTGACAGGTTCTGTATGGAAAGGAAATGGCCAGTACAAATAGATTAAGCACAGAACCTATGTTTAATGTATGAAACTCTCTGAAGGCTTCTAGCGCTAAAAAGCACCGCAGGAAAATGCAAAATCCCACATGTTTGAACAGAATTGTTACAACTTTGGGGATTTTGCAGACAGAAACGCTAACAATTATTGCACAGTGATGGTTTCCTTTTCTTTCCCATCCTCGCCAGGCTGCTGTGAGAGATGCACGTCACTCCCAGTCGGAGAGCATCTCTAACGGTAATGAAAGCACCCCATAAAGCAGTGGGTATTGGCAGAGCATAATCATTAAGACGATTTTACTCCATAATGAGGTGTTGTGGAGTACAGCTCCATTCAAAACCCTTTAAATAATGTTAACATTGAGTAGAATAACCTTACAGGGAAACAAAATCCCTCTCCAGGTCTGTTTCTGTCTCTGAAAGGTGCGGGAGACGGGCTTGCGGAAAGCATCAGACGACTCAATATGAGTTAGCTGAAGCAGACGTTTATTGTTAGAATACACACATATTT
>JANXJC010000001.1:51699539-51726128 GCA_027564655.1 Leptodon cayanensis
GGATGCAAAGGCCAGTGTGCCTTGAGGGGGGGCAATATCAGGCTGGGACCTCCCCTGGTCCACAGGAGCATCTTCTCTCCATGTCAAAGCCAATCCATACAGCAGCTTGAGTAGTGTTGCTATAACCATTTCCGCTGCAAAAAAGTGAGGCTGAATTTTGTGTTTGTTATGTTTGGTTCTCCCTGTATGTGACTTTTTTTCCCCTGTTTTGTTGCCTTGCAGGTGTAGGAAGCTGCTTTGCGGTGAGGCAGAGTACTTTCACCTGTCTTTGAACCACGGTCTTTGCGTCTTCCTAAGTGAAGCTGTATGTAATTTGTTGGTCAAATACTTCCTCCTCAGAGAAAATGTAAAATCAGATCCATCATCGTTATTTGCAAAGTCTTCTGCAACTTACCAAGATATCTTGGGGGGCTGAAAAAAAGCCTGTAAAGTTCACTTTAGAATTTCGCAAGTCCATCATTCTGATATTTGGTTTTGAGACAGCATTTCATTTGCCTATTTTAATCTTAAATGCCAACAAGGAGCCGTGATGGAACTATTTCATTTTCATGGGAAAAAAAAATTTAATTTAACATTTACAATAAAGGAGTGAATGAACTTGAAATGATTTTTCCTTCCTGTTTTTTCAGACTAGCAGGAAAGCAAGAGCCCAGCCCTTCCCAAAGCCCTTCCCAAAGCTCCATCTGGGGCAGCATCATGGAACATAAATCACAGCCGCAGCCCCACATGAGGTGTTACCCCCACCCAGCTTTATGGCGGGTGTAATTTAAACCTTCACAGACTGTGAATCTTACTAGTTAAAGTGCATTCAGCCTGCCTTTCTCTCTCGTTACTACTTGCTGGAAATGACGCTCATGCTTAGAACATCCCTGCTGGTTCAGCTCCCCAGGAATGCTCGCCAGCCGGACAGGGCTCGCGGTGTCTGTGTGCCATACCTGTAACTCGAGGATGTTCCCATCTTAAAAACATGAAAGTTTATTTTATTTTCTGATTGACTTTTGATTTGGAAGTTGGCAGATGAGAGCTTTGCATTTAAGTAAGAACTTAGCTTTTGATTTGTTTTGTTTGGAAAAAGTCCCCATCAAAATAACCCATATTTCCTTGGCTTTGTTTCTCCCACAAGATCCCAGGCTTGTTTACTCTTACCCTTTTTGCTTTACTGTCATGACCCTGCCCTTCCTTCTTCCACATACCGCATTTTGTCATTAAATCTTAAGATTATTAAATAAAGTCATTTCTACTTGGTGCATTTCCCCTCAGCTTCCAGCAGTCTCCTCTGGGAGATGGGGATCTATCTGAGGACAGCACGTCTTTTAAATAACACTTATAATAATACTTAAAGAGCGTGATATATGATAATTGCTGCCGTTAGCTCACTAATGCGTCGTTCGCTCACACTTGGGCTGTGCCATCCCCAGTGCGGTCACAGGCAGAGCTGCTGCCAGCTCCACCAAAACCTTCCCAAAGCGCTCGCTGCTGGGTTGTTTTTTTATTTTCCAGGGGTTTTTTTTGCTCTGAATTTTTAATTGTGGAGTGGACATGGAAGAAGGCAGCATATAAAAGATTAATGGTGTTATTGATCACGCCAGTGTGCTGTAACAACTTGGCATGCAAAGCTGCTGTAGATATCTGAGGGTTATCAGCGTTCCCGTACATGAAAGCTGAAGCAGGCGTGTGCATTTGTCTGCATGACATCGTTTCTCGTGGTTTTTTTCCCCTTTATATTTTCACTCATGTTCTGCGTATGCAAAATGAAGTGCTGGAGAAGGAACCAGAGAATAATGAGGGTCAGGTGGCAGGCTTCTTATTTATGAAGAACCCCCTTCTAGACTTCAAAATAATTTCCAGTGTTATTGGGCAATCAAAGCCAAGGATAAAAATTGTAAGATCAAATAAATAACATAGAACTAATGAAGCTCTATCTACATGCCAGCAAATGTCAGGACAAAAGGGTCGGGTATGCAAATGCCTCTTCATCTTGCTCCCTGGGGAAAAGTTCAGAGAGACTGAAGGTCATCTTAGACATCGCGGATGGGTACAAAGTGATGCTGGAAGAAAGAATCACAACAGGAATCTTTCTCTTCTTTGCAGGATTTGATCCCCAAAGAAGCTTTACATCCGAAATGAGCTGGGGCACAAATGCCGTTCTGGGCTGTAAACTGGAAGGTGTCCATCTCCATTGATGGTGAGCTGGTGGGACAGGCGGCACCCCTTGATCCACTGGTTAGAAACTGGTCTCATATCCATAAATGTGAGGGAAGGGAGAAATCATTCTTGCTTCTGGATGTCCCAAAACGGCCTCCATGATATATTTGCATACAGCCCCAATTAATTGTATTACATAATGGCACACTGGAGGATGCACTCAAAAATATAAGAAGCAATGCTGTGCTGACAGCAGGGATGAATTAGATGACCTAATTCTCTAAAGTGTGAGATTTCAGATTGCTATATCAGCTCCATGTCCTGGGGTAGGTACTTCATATTGCACCTTATCATACTCTGAGTTTGTCCAGCCCCAGCATGGTGTTTAGGTGTCAACAACGTACCTTTTTCTGGCCAAGTTCCACCTGAGACTCTGGAAACGTACCTATATACTTCCTATATGCTGATTTTTTTTTAAATACGTGTGAGGAGATATCTTGACATCTTTGATTAGCATCTTGAGCAACAAATGTATAAGCCTTTTAGTCCTCTCATTTATAAACAGCTTAAAACACTCAGAGCAACATTGATGGAAAATGAGTAAGACAAGAGCATCTGACAAAAGCAAATAAATACCTTATTTAATACATGCAAGATACATAAGTGAAAAAGCTGAAACGTAACGCAGGTCTGGAAGAAGCCAGTACCTCGCCAGTACCCTAGCAAGTAGTACATCCATACGAATGTAGGGATGCAAACTCACAGTCTCACACAGCAACTGCAGAGCTACAAACTTTGCATTTTCCTACAAAGTGGCAAATATTTAAACTTCATTGCCAAATTCAGCAAGGCTACAGTGAAGTATAAGAAACAATGGGGAACATGGCCCCAGGTCCTGGGGGAAAATATTGAATGACTGGTTAGACTCTGTGTATTGCCACGGTACGTAAATGCTGGAGCACTCCTTCTGCACAAAGATAATGCATAACATTTTTTGTTGAAAACATATAAACCTCCATATATCAGAATGAAATATGAATTGCAGAGGCATTAAAACATATTGAAAAAATTATGTTAGTCATTACCATTATTTAAGTCTGGGGGATCTGATAAGACTCATGAGAAACAGCTTTCCTCCTCTAATACATGCAAGAAAATTGGAAGAACTGGAAGGAACTCCATCAGCTCCATTTGTGAGACGGTGAAGCTCTTTTCTGTCTTTATTTTAAACCGGATTTTATCTTCCTCTGTTTCTGAAGTGTCTCCATCCTCATCCTTATATGAGAATCATAGAATCATAGAATCGTTTAGGTTGGAAAAGACCTTTAAGGTCGTCGAGTCCAACCATTAACCTAACACTGTCAAGTCCACCACTAAACCGTGTCCCTAAGCACTATATCTACATGTCTTTTAAATACCTCCAGGGATGGTGACTCCACCACTTCCCTGGGCAGCCTGTTTCAACGTTTGACAACTCTTTCGGTGAAGAAATTTTTCCTAATATCCAATCTAAACCACACCTGGCACAACTTGAGGCCATTTCCTCTCATCCTATCGCTTGTTACTGGGGAGAAGAGACCGACCCCCACCTCTCTACAACCTCCTTTCAGGTAGAAGGTGTGACTGTGAAGGTCATCTAACTTCGCTCTCAACGCAGTCAGATTGCTCCACCTTCAGAGAAGCCGACCCAACCAACCCAACCCCAAACTTGTAATAAATTTTCCCCTGCAGAGGCAGGGGCTTCCAAGAAGTACAGCTGTATTTTGGGATCAGTCAGCCCTTACTTGCCCCGATACATGGCTTGACCTGAAGGACTTGCTGCATTGCTTCCTTGTGCCCAGCACCCTTCCTACCACCACACTTGGTGGCTGGGGTGGGGGGCTGCAGGGCTGTGTGTGCGTTTATCACCGCCGGGGGTGAACAGCCGGCCGGGTTCGGGTGTTGGAAGAGCCGAGCGTGTCCCCCCATTAGTTGAGGGGCAAGGGCTGGAGCCCCAGCGATAACCCGGGGGCAGCCCCGCCGGGAAGGCGTCCCGTTTCAGCACGGATTCGTTACCGACGCTAAGCTACCTCTTGGCTGCTCTCCAAAATGTAAACAGACTTCGGGGCTGGGACTTGGGAAGTAATTGAAAATGTGTTAGCTCTAACGTTGGGAATTTGGGACTCCTGAAGCCCAGGGCCTAAAACGAACATTGTTTGCCGTCTCGTTAGCCCTTTTGCTGAACTCCAGCAACAGCCTCCCTGGATTTTCCCACCAGTATCTCTTTATCTAATGAGGCTGACAAGGAAAACCTGTTGCAAGCATTAAATATTTTCTGACTGGTCATATGCTTAATTGTGGCTCTGTAGGATCATATTTATGGTCTACAGAGCTATTACAACTGTTTCTTATATTACAGCTTTAAACCCTGAGGACACTGCCAGCTGCGGAGGTGAGCTGCCCGGGGACACGCGAGCGGATTTTTTCGGGGGAAAGTTTTCCTTCCCATGCTGCCGGCGGGTGCTTCCTCCTGGTGCAGGGATGCTCACATAACAAGGATTGTTCTTCCAAGCTGCACGGGAGGAAAAAACCAGCATCGAGAAATGCCTCTGCAAGAGGAGTTGGGTAGGATTTCCGTATCCCTGCAGCACAAGCCTCCCCAGGGCTGCCTGGGATGTGGCCACATGCTTTTCCTGCTGGCTCTGCCCATATTTCTGATTTTCATACCAGTATTTCTGAGGCTGAGTGCTCAGCCCGGGGTCCCTCCTGAGGCCCAGCCTGGGGATGTTTGGTAATTCTCATGTGCGTTGAGCTTGGAGCAAGGACCGTGCTGGCCACGAGGAGCTCTGTCCTGTGGGGACATCTCCTCCTCCTGCCCATGGAGAAACGTCTGGGCAGAAGTTTCATTCACTTGTGTTCTACTCTGTTTCTTGTCTTTGAACTATCACTCTCCCTGCAAAATAAGCTGAAAATAAGGCTGGGTATTCAGTTGATAATCAGGATCACCACATTAAAGCTGATGGATAAAATGAAGATGTGGGCCACTAATTTATCGAAGGGCTTGGAAACACTGATGACAATGACTGAGTGAGTTTCTGACTGCCCACCCAGCCATTGCGGCAGCCTAGGCATCCCTGGGGCGTAAAATCCATCCATTTTATCTGCTCTCAGCAGCGTTTGAAGGGAGATGGTTTTCCTGCAGCCTTGGGGGGCTGGGAAAGGGCACATGTCTGCCCATGGGGCCACTGGAATTGCACTTTTTCTCTCCCAGCATCTGAGCTGACCAGTTGCACGCACCAAGTCAGTCCCATCGAGTCCTGATTTGCAGTGTGGCTGCGGGCGGTGGTACCCACTTCTGGTACCAGGCTGGCACGGAAAGGACCAGGTTGTCCCCCCCGACCACAGCCATCACTGAAAGTCCTGCAGGAAAAGCACCTGCCATCTGCAAGACATGCAGGAACAGGGGCTGGGTGAATTTGGGAAGGATGCTCCTCCAGCACGAAGCGAAACTCTTCTCTTTGGGGTGTTTTTGGAAAGATCTCCCTCCAGAAGCTGAAAACCGAGATTAACGACCCCATGCCAGGATCTGCAGCAGGTAACAACAGATCAGGGGCGTGCAGCATCACACGTGTGAAGGAGGCATCTCCCACATGTGGCTCACCCTCCTGCTCTGTGCTTCGGGAAAGCTGTGAGCGTGGAGGATGGAGAGTAGAGGTTGGAAGATGAAGGATGGAGGGTAGAGGATGGAAGCTGAAGGATGGAGGGCGGAGGCTGGAGATGGGAAAATGGAGGGTGGAAGATGGAGGATGGAGGAGCGCACACCAGGCTTTCAGGGCTGGTTTAGCCAGCAGAAGCCTGCAGTTTTCCGAAGCTATCTTAAGGTGGCAGGGTTGCAGTCTGCTGGAGGCTGAGCCCTAGGCCTGGTTGGTTTGCAATCCAAGGGGAAGAAAGGTATTTCAGAAAAATGATCGTTTGTCTTGCAAAGCCAGCCGAGCTTTACAGGAGAGAAAAAAGATCTGAAAGCAAATTAGCCCATACTAATGAGAAATGTGCCGGCATTGAAATATTCAGGTCATGACAAATTTGTAGCTCCCTTTGAATTGCTCTACGCCAGCAACTGAGCAGATGGTGAGTGATCTTCTGCAGCCGGCGTCCCACCCTGCCTGTGCAAACCGGTGCTGGATGCGTGCCCTGTCCTGGGCTGGGTGCCACGGTGGACCCTGTGCCACCCCAAGGCTTTCCCAGCACTTCTGGGACGTGACTGCACCTTCTCTTCCTTGGCAGTAGCCATTACGACCCAACATGCTGCAAAATCAATGGCACTAAGGGAGGGCGGAAATGATACGATGCCCAACAGCCTTCTTGCAATCTAGTTGCTGGAAAGCTGAGTCAAATTGCATGGTTTCGATGCAACACTGAAAAAATTAGCTTGAAATGGCAGCAGAGCTGTGTAATGTGTGTCGGGGTTGCTGGTACCCGTTAGGGCACTTGTGACCCCCTCCTACCGTTCCATGTGCTGCCAGAGCAGGAGGGATGTCTGAATCTAGGAACGTTTTGTTTCCTGAAGAAAAAATGAGATGGAATTGTGGGAGTGTTAGTTGCACTGTTGTTATCTCTGGCTACATATTATTTCAAATAGTAGTAAATTCTAGCCAACGTAGCTGAAGCCATTTCAGTTCACTAGGTGTAGGAATTTCTGCATTTGTGTGTCTACAGCATTTAGAATAAATATTAATATAGTGGGAAATAATCCTTAGTGCTTCAGAGGAGCTTTTGATGTATGTACTCTGGAGGTGGTCAGCCTCCGGAGGAGGGCAGAGTCACACCAATGGATGGAGGAGATGGTTCAAGGCCAGCTGCTCCTCTCTAGCTTACGCGGTCCATAAAAGAGCATCGTCTGGACATGCCTGACCCACCCTTTGGAGTCAGAAGGTAAAGCAGAACTGAGGCTATTTGTCAAGGAATGTTTTATGCCATAAAGAGCAAAAATTACAAGTAGTTCTATTTTAGTTATGATTCCTTCTCTCCACCCTCTGGGAAGTAACACATATGTGTCCATCGTATGTATTGCTGGTCTAGCAATGCTAAATGCTGCTTTCGGGATACCCCGGGTCCCATCCCTGCACCGCAAGCCTGCGAGCGCTGGGGAGACGTGCAGAGCTTTCAAAATGAAATGCTAAATGAGAAGACCCTCCCTCAGCTGCCCTCAGTAGAAGATGCCACCATTAGTAGTACCACCGCCGCTAACAGCGTGCGGTCAGCTAGCAAACATGGGGCTGTTGAACTGCTGCCAGTGCAAAGAGGTCCTTGGCTTTCAGAAGGTGAGAAGAGCTGCAGGAGGCAGAGGTCTGTGCTGCACTCCTCTCTGTGGGCATGGGAGGCTTTGCTGCTTAACTCAGCTCAGAGCACCAAGCTGGCTGTGTTTCGGGAGGAGGAAAGCAAGTATGGCTTTGTAGGCTGCGGCAAAATGGGAATTTCTCAATGTGTAACAAAAAAAAAAAAAAGAGAGAAAAAAAGAAATAATTTGGGGTTGTGTCTTATCTGCTGTGACTATTTGCAATGTTCAATAAGCCATGAAATTTCTCGTTTCTCAGCAGGGATGCAGTGGACAACTGCAGTGCGATGCATTGCAGGCTCCCTGCCTGCCTACCTGCGCGTGTGAAACGCTCATAGCTCACGCTGTCAATACCTTTACGAGCACTGAGAAACCGAGGCAGACATGAGCCTGGGTTCAAGGGACGGAGAAGAAAATGCAAGTTTGGCCCTCAGCTGGTGTTTAGGTGGCTGTCGTGACAGCTAGTGGCCGAGCCAGCAGGCTGCAGAGCCTCAGCTGCGCTGGCCAGGACCCTCCTGGGACCACGAGCGTCTGGTCCCACCGAGTGTAAGAGGGAAGGGTGGTCAGTGGCAACCCTTCAAAGCCCCTCTCCTGCTCCCCGCTGAGGGTACAAATTCCCTGATAAAAGGACAGCGGAGATGGTCGTTTATGCATTTAATCACTGCTGCTTGGCCGTGGCAGGTATGTGCTGCAGAAGCACTGAAGGGACGAGTTCGTCTAAGAGGTATTCATGTTTTTAGGTTCTTTAGGTCCATCTCTGCTCATAAGGAGAGCCCTTACCAAAGACACACAAAAATACTAAATTTCACCTTTCGTGTTTCTGGACTGCGTCTGATCTCCTACAGATGTAGATATCCTCTCCTGCTCATAACTTCATTAGCAATGCCCTCTTGAGAGCCCATCCAAATATCTCACATAGCGTCAGCTGAGGTGCAAACATCCAAATGACTCGAGCAGAAGGGACGACGTACCCCGGTTCTGATCGCCGCCTTTCCTCGTCATTATGCACTTCCACTGGCTTAGAGCAATCAAGCGTACCACTATCAAGGACATTGACGGATTAGCCTCATCAGTCCCCTGCTGTGACCGCCAACTTTCTGTATATTAATCAGAAAAAATAGCTCCCTGATTGCTATTTAAATTGCACAAAAGATATATTTGTCTTGTGGTAGTCCATGACATTTCAACGTGATGCAAGAGCGCAACGTCTTAAAGGAGCTTTGTTGCTGTGTTTCCCAAGAGGTTGGAAAAACAGAAAGCTCATCAAAGGAAACATTTTGCTTCGTTTTGTTGGTCTCATGCTGAATGTGCATCAGTATAAAAAAATGTAACACCTCTCTGAGGCTATCGTGACAGCAAGTAGATTTCACTAGGTGATATTAAACATATACACTAGTTACTGTGACTTGGCTTCTGACTTGGGCTCTCCATGTCCTCCTGCTTTTGGCCGTGGCATTTGTACTGCCTCATTTTTCCTTCTGAGCTGGCAAGAAAAACAGTCTTCCCCCATAACTGAGATGATTGGGGTATAGAGTTGCAGTAATGTTTGTTTTTCCTTCTTCTACCCTCTAGGGCTGAGACTAGTCACATCATATTAATTTCTGGACACTTTATGAGTCCATGGTCCCCTCCTGCTGTAGCCACAGCTGCTGTTGTACACCACAGACTCCCAACGAGACATTGTTCCAAATCTGAGGTTCAAAATCTGATGATCAAATTTGACTTTCGTGCATCATGCACCAGGGACTCAGATTTTTTTGAACAACCATAAGAATGACTGCAAGCTGAGACAATAAATATGGAATTAACTGTGTAGGGTAAACCTGATGCAACAGGTCCAGGAGCACTCCTGGAGCATCCCTTGAGGAAAGGATGCACACGAGAGCATAAAACTTCTGCAACATGCCAGGGCCAACCCATCCAGCATGTATGTGATCCAGCACATCCTTGCTCAGTGCCGGGCAAACATCTAGCAAAACATCTACAAGGTTTTACAAACCACCTTTGAGCAGCAGCAGCTGCCAAACGTCTCCCAGCAGGACTCCTGTATCCCCACGCACCGTGAGGGTGTGATGCACAGGGGATTTGGTTTTGCAAGGGTGTTTTCACTGCCTTGTAGAACTATTTAAAGACCGAAAATCTAAAAAAAATCTGTTATTCACTGCCCACCGCATGGTGTCTGTGTAACACTTCCTTGTAAATCTGGCTCATGTGTTCCCCTCAGGCGGTGATAGGTGAGAAATTACACACGGTATACTTTAATGTGCCTGTATAAATGACTCATTTGAGGAATGACTGCCCCTACAGGAACACAACGTGCTTGTCCTGCGTTAATTACTGTGGCAGGTAATGCCTCTGCCACAGGAGCCGTTCAGTGTCATTAATGCCACATTGGCTCCGGCAGCACCGTCTTTTCCAGCTATTTATCCTGTGAGCGGGTCCTGCCCTGGCTGGGTCCCTGGGAGCTCGTTTGCACAAGCCGGGGAGCTGCCCCCTGCCAAATTTTCCATGGATAAAGTGAAATTATTTCGCGGGTGTCTAAAAGCTGCTGAGAAGTAGCTGATGGGGTTTTCCAGGATGCCCCAAGAGACAGGCATGTCCCAGGCATGGGGGATGCTCCACGTGCTCTGGCGGGGAACTCCCGGGGTCCACCTCATACCCCAGTTTTTTTCCCCACTTCTACAGAGCCCATGCGGTTGGGCAACAGTCCGGTTTCAGTCCTTCAGGAATTTATTTCTTTCCCTTTCTCACTAATATTTGCTTGCTTCATTAGCTGCTTATATGTTCTCATCTCATTTATGCACTGGCCTTGACCTTGCAGACTCCCATCCTTTCTGGGAGATTACTTTGCAACCTTATTTCAGAAGATCTTTCAAAGATCTTGGTCGTAATGTAAAAATTATACATTAGGCCCAGATATAATATGAGAACATTTTTTTTTTCAGAGAGAAAACAGCTTTCAGCAAGCTGTGGAATGATGTGAGAGGAAAAATCTGTTTCCATCAAATTTTCTTTATTTTGCATAAAATTCTAAAATACGTTACCATTGAATTTTGTTTTCTTGGACAAATAATGTCTCCTTTTCCATCTGGAAATTTTTTCTGTGAAAATTCAGGGAATTTTCTACACTTGGCAAGTCTCCGGATGTGTCACGGACCGGGATGTCCACCTTCCCCAGCATGGGCTTTCTGGTGCCTGCGTGTGTAGCTCTGGCCAAGAAATCCCAGCCACAGATACAGTCCTCTTCGTCCAAAAATTTCTACTGATAATAACCACTAATGATAACCCGTGACAAAGTCTTTGTTTTCTTCAGAAAGCCAGAAAGTCTGCTTAAAACTTTTCTGAGTGCATTGGTTGCATTAGTAAATGCTTTCCCCGTGGCTGCCAGATAAAAAGCGAAGATAAGAAACAGATTCCTGCTTAGTGCCTTAGACCCCAGCAGAGTGTATCTAGAGCAAAAAGTGAAAATATTATGGCTTCTTTTTTTTTTTTTTTTTTTGCAGTTTGCTGGGTGAGAGCCAGGGACCCATCCCATGCTGCCCATTACCTGCGTGCTTCCCGCGTGATTGATGTGCTTGCTGCATGCGGAGAGGATTTGCCATCTTCGCTGGTGGGGCTCCCACGAGGCAGCTGAAACTGCTGGTGGGGCGGTGGGAGGTGATGTACGATGCCGGGGAATGCGTGAAGCTATGTTAAATGGATGGGCTGCGGTCCCAGCACGCCGGGGACGCCTGGGGCTTACGTGGTCCCGGGCAGACCCCGCAGCAGCAGCCACGCTCATGGAAACCCTACAGTGGGGAAAACGAAGTCTTTGCTCTGTTTGCTGAGAAAGGTAAGGAAAATGGAGTAAAAAGTGTATTCCTAAAAGACGGGAGGGGCTCAAGAAGAAGAATTTCCTGGAAAAATATCTCTGTTATGACCTCCAATGTGGGTTTTGGGGGTGCTGCAACCACAACTCACCAAAGATGCTGCAGCCCCATGTCAATTAATCAGTAGTTAATCAGCCGGGTGACTCATGCGTACTTTGGGCACAGCTTTGCACAGTTTTAAGGACAGGAATTCCTGCGTCCGCTTTGGCCACATGCAAAGCAGGAGGGCTCCTGCTGACACCAAGTTATTCCCAACCCGCCCCCCGGCCTGTGCAGGACCCACCAGTACCTGACAGCAGCGAAGAAACTTTACCCTGGCCCAGTTAATTCTTCTTCTTCAGGTTCGGCTTCAGCAAAATGGGCTGAATCCCCATGCTTTTACAAAGCTGCCCGTGCAGATGTGTCCCCTGCTGAAGAGCCTGGCTTGCTTTTCATATTTGTTACGAATGTTCTCCAAGGACATGAAATAATAAATGGGGACTGTTTGCTTCAGTTCTCTGAGATTAAAAAAACACCCCAATTCACATCTTTTTAATAGACCAAGTAAAATGAAACCAGCAATGAAGAGTGATTCTAGAAGTGTGGGAAATATAGTTCCTAATGGATTTGTAGGAATACCAATATTTTTGCACTAGGAAAATATATTGAGAGTATGAAAAGCTCATGATCATCACAGAGCATCACCCTGCCCACGTGTTTGAAAATTTGTTTTTATTTTATGAGGAAAATGTCCTGTCTTGCATTAAGTAAATTTTCCCAAGCTATAGGATTGACCATTTCTATTTTAAAGAAGAAAATGTGTTGAAAAATAAGTAGATCTTATAGCTGTTAGCATGTGCATGTATATGCTAAGAGAAATTCAAGACGAATCTGGTTTTTCCTTTCCCACAGCATGTTGCATCAGACCTCCCCTGTGCCCATTCTTGCAGAGACCTGACCAGAGCTGCCCTGATCTACCTCCCACCATATCCTTCCCCAAAGTCTTTCAGCAGAAGACCAGAAGGACTTAGAGCAGCTCAGTCCTTGTAAAGTCTTTGTGAGGGGAAGCAGCACCATACCCTGGTATTTTTGTGGACCCATGTTCCACTCGTGCATCTTTTCTTCTGATGGGGATGCCAGCAGGACGTTGAGTTATTTATCCATCCAACTATTGTCTGTATCATATCCTAAATTCAGAAGATGACATAATTTGCTACAAGTGTCTTAGTAAAGATTTCAGCTGCACCAGCTTACATGCAGTTATTTCAGTCCATATTGTGTCATTCTTCCTCTTACATACGTATTTCTACGTGCATGACTATAATGCCATTGAGATAGAGAGAGGTAGAGACACACGGACATGTACGTGTTAGTCACAAGCACAGCTTCAAAGCAATTAACTCCAAGGTCAAGAATACATTTGTATGCACCAGAACTGCAACGAGATGTTTTAAGTCGCTATTAAAAAAAAAAAAAAAAAAAGATTAAAATCAATTGTTGTCAATCTCCTCTCCATTTGTTCATGAACCAGTCCTCTAATTCAATTAAAGGTTTTAACAACAACAGAAAACTAAGCATGATTTTCTTAAAGGCATTTTTGTCTTGTTATGTACCATTTTCAGCTGTTTATTTTTCCCTGCATGGGCAGAAGAGCCATTGAATAGGCATCTACCTCCCTGGGTAAATGAGGGAAGAACCAGGTCCCTCGTCAGTACCGTGGCACATGGGGAAGGTGCTGGTGGTGCCAGAAAGCTCACCTCCATCACCGACGCGAGTCGTGTGCGTCGTGAGGGCAGAGGGAAGTGGCAGGGACGTCCCTGTTCCTCCCAGGGCTGCAGAGAGGATGCACCCCTGGACCCCCTTTACCTGGGCTTCTGGGTTTTTTTGGAGTACAAAATCCTGCGTGGTCCCCTGGGATGCTTCTGGCCCTGGGTGCCAGCCCGTGCTGTACGGAGGTTGCATAAAACAATTTTCTCTCTGGTAGCACCTTCCCGCAGCAGCTCCTCATTAGCAGCGCTGAGAAGCTATAGCATCTTCCCTGCCCTTGCAAACTGTTATGCAAATAGCTCTTGCTGACAGCATAAATACATTCATTTTGGTGTTGCACTAATTGATTTTAGCTCATTAGGAGTGATTTTGCCCTAATTTGATAAGGAAGTGTGAAACTATTTTTCCCAACAGCAGGTTTGTTATTTGTTGAGGTATTAAGAAAGTGTTAATTAGACACAGTTCTTCTGTCATGTTGATGGTTTGGGGAGTAGTCACCTTACAGAGCGAACAGGCTCCGAGACAACCGTGCCTGTTGCTCAAAGCAGTTTGTCAAATTAAGTTAATTACGTTAACGCGAGCGGCATGTGGCACATATGGATGTGTGTCAAAGGCAGCAGCGTGCCCCTTTGTCTCTGTTTTACGTGAATTTTCTTAAGCAGGAGGCACAGAAGCCGGCGGTACCTATCACAGCGAGGTGAATATGGAGTGGTGTTCGAGTGAGGTCTCCTTCCTTAGACATTATCTCATGTCCTGTTGCGTCCACGGAGGTTGAAATCTCACTACAGAAATGACCCTTCCGTAAAACCAGTCTAACATTTGATTCTTCAACTTATATGCTGAGGAGAGACTTTCTGCTGCAATTATTTCCCAGGGGCACAGGAGCGTTGGAGTCCAAGGTCCTGCCGTAGAAGGGGTTTGTATATCATGGATCAGTTGTTTGAATGCATATAGCAAACCCCATGGTTTGGGGGCAAAGAGGTGTCCAAAAAATGTCCCTATTTTGCCACTGAAATGGCAAAACAGCGGCTTAGTGTCTCTGGGGTGGATTGTCCCAAGCATTTCTAAAGACCTTCTGGATCCAGAGCTGTCTGAAGGCTGGAATGTCTGTTTTACTGCAAATCTGGAGTTTTCAAAAACTGTTTTCATTGCATTTGAAATAAAGCCAAATATTTTTAGACTTACACGAGCAATGAAAGTTTTTAAAATAAAAGTTTCGAAAGCATTGTTTTCTTTCCAAAAAGAGAACTTCCCAAAGAAAATGATTTCTTTTTTTTTTTCTTGTTCTGTAGAAAATGTCATTGACATTTTTTTTCATGAAAAACTATTACCATATGTGGGGGAAAAAAGAAAAAAGTGAAAAATTGGACATAGCTTGGGTGCTTGCAAAGGGCCTGTGGCTCGTGGGGAGCGTGAGGCAGAGGCTTTTTCATCCAAGCCATAAAACCAAGCCAGGGCTGTGGTCTGGTGGCACTCGGCCGTGTGTGCCGGTGCAGGCAGGCACACATGGAGGCATTTTAAGCTCTCCTGAATCAGAATGAAATACTTACCACGAGTATACGATTGCGCTGTTTTCAAGAAATGACACAAATTAATGATGAGGCTGGGAATGTAGATTGCTCACAGATGGCAACTGGAGACGGGAGCAGTGATGGGACGAGGGCTAAACAAGATGAGAAAATAAAGGGAAAAAAATGCAATGGCTTCATAAAGTTAAGTAGAAGGTAATTGATGTGAGAGCACTAGCGAAATCATGGGTTTCTGCTCTGCTTTCCACCGCCGGCTCCCTGGAGGTTGCTCTCCTCCTGGTAGGTTGATGCCATGAGGCTGGTTTCCGTCCCGCTGCCCCGGGGACCGCCGGGTCGCCATGGGGGAGCCGTCGGGCTCTTTGTCTGAGCCCCACTATGAAAAAGGCCAGTTCCAGATGAGAAAGGATGACCTGGAAAAGGGGTGGTGGGATAAAAGCCCTGACACCTCTGTGTGCATTAAGCCACTGCATGGTCTTACCATGTGAACCCGGTGTTGACCTAGCCCTTGGCCAGACAACGGTCTGTAATGGTGGTGGGCAACATACCTATTTCTTTATGTTATATCCTTCTTAAAAACTAAATTTCTACTTTAAATGTTTCCTGTATCGTTTTCTTCCTTCATTAGCTGCTGAACTTAGTCTGGATTTAGGTACAAGAAAAAATGGAAGGATCCATTACTCCTGGCAAAGTACCTTGTCCCAGCCTCTTGACTGATCCATGCTGGACCATAAATATGCCTTGCAGTAACATGTTGGAGCTAACTAAGTGTGACAGCTTGTGCAGTGACCCCAGACATCTCTCTTAACAAGTTTATTTGTTCTTTTTTTTGAACAGTTTTTGTTACAGCAAATGTGAAGGGACTGAAGCCACAGACTGCAGATGGGTTGAGATTCAGATCTTAGTTTTGGGCAGGAGTGCCTGAATTGGGTTTTATCTTTTAATCGCTTACAGGCGTGGGCTCCAACTCAAGAAAAAATGAAGTTTCACTGATTTTCTGCCAGGAAGCTGAATCAGGTGCAGGTCGTGGCCTCACACAGCATGATGGTATAGGCAGAAGGGTGCAAATAATGCCCTAACAAGTGCACAGAGACTGTATGTTCAAACAAACTCCATTTCAACTGACTTCCAGCAAAGCAGATCACTCGTACTACTAGCAGAGAATTCATGCTTTTTGAGCCTCTCTCTTACTGCTCTCTGTTTTTGAATCTCCTCTAGTGTTGAGGTTATATTTGGCTGATAGCAAAATAACAGGTATATTTTTATGACTATTTCTTTTAGCTTGATAAAATGCATCTGTTGTCAAAATGAACGTGATTGATTGGTCAAATTATTGTATCTCCACACTAAAGTGGGTAGCATTAGAGCAACCGATGTATTTTTTCCCAGCATTTCCAGTCCTAAACTTTCCAGCATGCTTTGTATTCTCTTGTGAGAGCAATTATTTCTACTAGGTCAGAAGCACTGAGCAAGGGGCTTGGGAGACAGCACAGCAGCGGGCTCCTGGGAAAGGCAGAGGCATTGCTCTGTCTGGGGCTAAGCCTCTATTTTCCAGGTTAAAAATCTGTTTTTCACAACCTAGCCCGTAAGTACCAACAATAATAACAAGTGTGCAACACCAGCAACACCCTCCTTCAGTCCTGTCTTCCACCAGACTCCAAAAATGGTGGTTTCTTAATCAAATTTCATGTAAATTACCTTATTTATTGTGTCTAAAATTATTTTAATGAAATGCATTTGAAAAAAAAGCATTTGCAGCAATAGCTAATAACATCTCCATCTTCAGTAGGAGCATACAGATCAGGTAAGAGCTAAGTCTCCATAAAACACAAGCCAGCAGCAGTGCAGACTCAGCTTGTACTAGCAAACTCTGAGTCAGTCTGTACTGCAAAACAACCACGAAGGGATACATTTAGGGTTTTTTGTAAAACACTATAGCGTAGTTAAAAATATTTGAAAGTAAATATTTTGCAAAGCATTTTCCAAGTGTATATACTCAACAAAGAACATTGCTAAGAATCCAAGAAGAATGTTGCTTTCTGGATTGAATTCATCTTTCAATTGCTCTAGCAGTGGCAGGATAGCTTTGGCACTGGAAGTCTCCTGGACATTTTTGGGGAGCACTCACCCTTTCTGGTGATAACCTTCCCAGCCCACACCAGACCTTGAGCCACCACCATAGCAATGATTCAAACCAAAGCTGCCTGATCCTGATCTCACTCAAATCAAACCCAGAAAAATGAGAATAATCCCTTAGAAAGAGCAAATGCCACATCAGAGAAAGGGAATTGCAAGTTTTTCATCCTATCAAGCATGTAAAATTCCTGAATATGCTGGGTTTTCACTAACTGAAAGGCTACCCTCGATCTTTTTTCCAGAATGGAAACTTCTGCTAATTCTGCAGCAGTAATCTGAAGGCAAGAAAAGCCTGCAGCCGTCCTCGCCCCACCTTCCTCTCTGAATATTTGTTCTCCCAAGGCCAGAGAAAATTGTATCAATGTATTGATCTTGCTAAATCTTATTCAGAGGTGCAGCAGGTTCAGGCTTGTCTCAGAAATACGCTTGCACCCTTCCCCGCGTTGTTTTTTTTTTTTTTGTTCCTGTTTCTCTATTAAGCTGAAGTCTAAAAATGAACAATATGTAAATACCTCCCATGTATACACACATATTTTCAGTGTTTGCACTGAAAAAAAGTGAAAGCCTGTGTTAAATGTGGTTACCCCAGACAATACCATCTGGGACAAGAGGCTGGTGGTGTCTTTCCCCCTGAAGGTAAATTTAGCTGCTGTGAGGGTGAAATCCTCTTTTCTCCGCAGAATGGAGAGAGGCTGCACTCATTGTACATCATGCAATTCAGCGTACGGAGCTCTTCCCCAGGGAGGACATCTCCCAAATCCCAGAGAGATCACTCCTGAGACATGCAGCACATAAATGCATCTCAGTGCATCATCGTACCAACAAATTTCCTCACTGGGCTTGAGAAATTTGTTTAATCAAAAAATGTCTCAACTCTCCAAGGTGTGAACATGGAACAGGTATGCCCTGCTTTTCTGTCTGATGCCAAAGGCACTAAAAAATTGCACTGTGCTTTGAGATCAGCGCCCAGAAAGCACCATCCAAGGGCGATGGTGTCCAGTTCTCCTCTTGCACAGTATGATAGACCATAATGGGAATGTCCCCGTCAGCACAGGCGTGCAGATACCAGTAATTACAGATGTAACCTTCTGGGGAAATTTCAGCTCATTTCACTTTGTAACGCAGACGGAAAGACGCGCAGCAGATAATAGCAATGACCGCACGAGCGCAAGACTGAGCCTCCCATTGCCTGATGTACCTGCAGACATCCAACGTCTCTTAGGCAGCTCAGGGTGGGACCCCTGTCCTCTCCCAGGGCTGGGATACTCCCTCTTCTTTGATTTTGTCTCTTAAAAATGGATTTCTTCATGTTTTTAATCTACTTCTTTCATCAAAACCCAAGCATCATGCTTGGCTCCTTTCTAAGCACTTTACTGGAGTGGCCATTCCAGCTAAGAAACCCGCTAACCTGAACTTAATGTCATCATTAAAGGACACAGAAATGCAGTTGGGACTTGATAGTTGCCCCAGTTCACTCTCTTCTTGCTGCACCCTAGCTCATTCCAGCCAAGCAGAGCAAGCCTCCTCCACTGCCGCGGTCTGACTCTGCAGCCACAGTTGCCAACTCATTAAATTATCCCCATCGACTGAGGGAGCCAATTTTAGGTTATGTTCCAGCTGAGAGGTTGCTTCCTGGCCCAAAACCGGACCCGAGACCACAGTCATCCCTTCCAGACAACACAATCAGGGAAAAAAAGGATATAAATAACTGAAATAACATCCTTCCTTCCACCCGAGCATCGCGTCAGGGTGTATAGCCATACAAAAGCTGCTCAGCCTCAGGTCGGATAAAACAACCAAAACCCAGCACAGAGATGGGAAACGGAGGTGGGAAACAGAGGTGGCATGAAATGTCTCCTGTGAAGATGCAGGGAAGAAGGGCAGATTTTCTTGAAGATGTACTAATGGGAAATTTGGTGTTTGGTCCTTTCCAAAGCCTCACGAGGTACCTGCAAGCTTGGGCTCACAAATCTGTACTACAGAAAAAATGTTTTTTTTCTGAGCTAAGTAAGTGTCTAACTTGGGTATTCACAGCTCATCACCCACTTTAAATAAGACAGTGAATGAAACAGAAATGATTACTGCACTCACAAACCACAAAATAAATCTACAGTGGATTTTACCCTCAGATAGGCACAGCAA
Source organism: Leptodon cayanensis (assembly GCA_027564655.1). Classification (NCBI taxonomy): domain Eukaryota; kingdom Metazoa; phylum Chordata; class Aves; order Accipitriformes; family Accipitridae; genus Leptodon; species Leptodon cayanensis. The sequence continues at coordinate 51,718,418 of JANXJC010000001.1, forward strand.
ACTCCTCATGACTTCAGGGAGATATTCATAGCTTCAGGTAGAGCAAGAGCCTAAAAACCTATTGCCTATGATCTGTTCCCTTAAACCTGCAGCATCTCAATGGCACAGGGAATTCACAGTCATCAATAAATATACATCACTAACTTAGTCACACAAATCTTGGAAAATGGTCATCTCACCTCACCATCAGAGCTACCAAAAAAAATTTACTCAGAAAAGGCAACCATTAAAAAAATTATCATCAAAATCTCTGAAGACTGACCCCCATCCATCCCAGCTCTCCCATCTACACGCTTTCCTTAGGAAGGATCTCAGTATGAAAAAAATATGGATTAAAACGTGATAAAATCACCGGATAACCTACTACAAATGACAAGGTTAATACTCTGCTAATCAATCACCATACATTTCACAACACGACGGTTCAGATAGCTGCAGAAGGGATTTGTGCATTCATCATCAAGAAGGCAAAGGCTATTCCTCTACCTCTGCAGGCCATCTGGGTCTAATCTAGAGCGAGGGGCCCCATCGCCTCCTCGCTCACCATCCCTGCATCCTTTCACTAAACAAACTGACGTGTGGGGTTTTTAAAAGCACTAGAAATTGTCGATTTTTTCCTCCGGAGCCTGGTGAAGATCGTGTCTTTGACAAGCTGTGAACTAGCTGTGCTTGGACAGGACTATACGAGTACCGGGCTGATGGTTACTTGCCTATGGACGTTAAATGTTCAGCCCACCAGAGCAGAAAGTCAGAGATGTAGTCCCACCACCACATCTAAAGTAGCTCGGTCATTAGCTACCAAACTTTGTAACGAGGCATCAGAGAGAAGGATTTGGGTCCCAGCTCCATTTTCTCCATGAAAGATTTCTCAACAAGGGCTGTAAACACCTCCTTGTGCTGGGGCCATTTCGTCCATGATCCTGAAGGGTTTCTCTGGCTCCAAGAAATTCTCATGCCAAAGGATGCTTCTACTGGTCACTACCGCTTTTATTATTATTAACATTTTCTCCAATTTAACTATCAGCAATACAAGCAAAACATCTAAACAGCCATCCCTTCTTATGTCTAGTGCGTGATAGAAAATAGATTCACAGAGGCAATTATTTTTATTGCTCCTCAATAGACTGCTGTAGGAATGATTTAGGGAGAGCTTTCCCCGCAGAGCTCGCAGGCGTTGCCTGCTCGGAGGCAGCTCCCGTGGGGAGCCCCTACAGTCGCCTCGCCACAGTGAACCCGACGGCTTTTTCAATTCCTGCATTGCCAAGGTCCATGGTAGGAGGATGGTGCGGGAACGAGGAGGCTGTCAGTGGGAGTCTGGGAGGACCACAAGGATGCTCTGAAGAAGTTTGGACAGTGCGGCAATCCTGACGAAGCCCCTACCTCCTGGCGATGATGGGGAATAAACTGGGACGAGGCTTGGGCTCGTAAAATCAAATTTTACAAGATTAAGCTTCCAGGCCCACACACCACAGATAAGACTTGCAAACCCAGCTAGAAGAATAAGCGGTGCGGTTGGAGAACGTAATGCGATGGGACACGTAGTTACTTCCATGCATGTCTGCCAGCCAAGCGAGGGGGAAAACAGCAAGAGACACCTTGAGCAGCTTCGAAGGCTGAACGCACGCAGGATGCCTGATCGATGGTGAGAATTGGCGGAGTTCGGCCCCGGCAGAGGCAGAAAACCATTTGTAGTCAGTCAGCATCACGGCGGTGGGAGACAGAGGATCGCAGCGAAGAGTTAATCGCTGTTCTCTGTATTATGCATGAGGCCATTGATTTTTTGCACGCTTTGGTCTTTCATCAATGAAAACATGGCAAATGGGACAAGAGGCTGCGTATCGTCTAGAAGCAGAGACAACAGCTTCCCTCCCAAGGTGCCCAGACGTGTACAACGGGACACATCAATGGCAAATGTATCCTGTATTTATTCATCACTCACACGGGAAAATGTATGATGGTGTCAGTGGGCAGGAGTAGATTCATTATTGTTTTTCTGTATTTAATCCTTATTGCGGGTTGAACTCTGCCCAAGCTCTAAAGCTTTGCAAAGTCTCTCTCTAGCAATGCGGGGAGCTGTGTACCAGATTAAAGCTTTGGAAATCGCATTGCACCAGACAATAATTTGGAGGTAGTTGTTACAGCTGGAAAAGCATCAAATTAGTTGTGAGTAATGAGATATAACTAGTCAGTGTCCGCCTTTGCTTTTTTGCTCTCGCTGGGTATGGCACCTCCCCTGAATGAATAAATCAACTGTAACTACAGGAGTGTTTTTTCTGGTCAGGGACCTTAAGCATTGAAAAAGATATCTTGGCGATTTAGGTAAAACAGGTAAGTAGCAACCTGGCTGATAATATTGATCTGGTTCATGCAGAGAGGTTTCAGAGCAGGGACAAGTCAGTGACCGCGGCGAGGCTCGGCTCGGGCTGCGGGACCGACGCACGGCTCGTGTCACGAGCACGCAGACCCAGAGCTCAAGCTATTTATTGCCCTGTTCCTTCTGCCAAGGCTTTGCATTAAATGAGCGAAGAGCAAGAAATGACTCAGCTGTGAATGGCAGCAGAGATCAGAGCTGCTGCTCTCACCCCGATGAGCAAAATGTGGGAGAGAAGTGACAAAAAGACGTTTGTACACAAATTAGTGCTGGAGTCCGGTGTGTGTCTAATAACGATTTTTATATAAAAATATAATATTTATTATGTGATAGTGATTTCTGGCTTCATAGGAGCGCAGGGTCCCACAAGCATCCCAAAACCAGGGAGGTAGAAGAAGATGGGGATGAAGTTTGGGGGACGTGCCCAGCCCTTCCCCTAAGGTGAGCTCCACCAAGAGAGCAGCAGGCATTGAAATTAAAACAAATGAGGTTTTATTGAAAGAAGAGCTGGACTTTTGATCATTATCTAATTTTCTCATTATGAAGCAGCGTGCTTTAAATAAGAATGAAAAGTTAACGGTTGCAGGTTTCTCCTACTGATAGCACCAAAGCTGTAATTAAAGTGATATGTGCACACACTTAAATATACGTGCCTCAGAGGTAGATGTTACAGCATATATTTAGGCTTGAAGTAAAAGTTATTTAATGTGTGCTGATTTTTGTAATGCAATGCCCTTTAATATCTAATTTTCTGTGCAGAAGTACCCACTGCTGATAAATACTTGATTGCGCTGAGAAAATACCCAGTAATTACTGTTTTGAATCATATAGGCGCATTATGCAGATGGATACAAAGGTACCCTCTTCCAGGAATTTATAGGACCAATAAAGCAGTGGTGAAACAGGACTGAAAAGAGCATCATCATGTCCTCAGCTGTTAGTGAAGACAGTGCAAACAGCAGCAAGGAGCCGCTTCACCTTGAATTGTGCATCCTACAGCTGAGACACAAAGGGTGCCCGTCCACCTCCCTCCAGTGTTTGCTGTTTGCTCTTCCCAGCTGTGCATGTGGGCAAACATAAATCCCAATAACTGCTGGTGGTTAATCAGAAAAATATCTCTGGACAGAGAGCATAAACATCTCGGTGAGTGTATATGTTCCCAGACCACAGGAATGAAAGCCACGCGGGCCACCCATGCCAAGGACGTCTCATTAGATGCATTAAAACCAAAACAAAATTCCTTGTGCTTGGAAAGGGAACGGGACCAGGAGCGATGTGCAAGTGGCTGTCTCCCACCATCTCGCAGGGTTAAACCAAGGGGCACCCAGAGTAGGGACCGCAGGAATGTGGACCGTACACCAGGCGAAAAAGTGGTTTGGTTTTGTGCATATTTACATAAGCGCAGTGATGGTAAATAAGGCTCAGCATTTTCTTTACCTTTTTTCTTTCCCAATACACAGCTTTCTTACCACAAGAAACTGGAAATCATTTGGCAGGGTGGAATGGCTTTGTATGCAAGACATTGTTTCAACGCAAAATTTCTCCAAAACCTTCATTTAAAAAAAAAAAAGTCCTGGAAATCTTCCTTTCAACTGCTCCTTCCAAGCCCTTGCTGTGCCAGATTTCTGGACTGTTTTGATTCTGGTTCTATTACGACTTGCGGATGTCAAGATCAAAAAGAAATAGTGGCTTTGTGCGGGTTTAACGTCCCATTTCTTTTAACTCAGCTCAGAACTGAATGAAAGGGGAGACCCCGGTGTTATTCCCAGGGGAGGGCATTCAGGGAAGTAAGCACCATGGTGAAATAAAAGTCAAACTCTTTGGGGCATTTGAAATGGTGATGAAAGGAAGAGCGGATGCAACCTTAGGGAGCTGTGAGGAGCGAGGGATGAAGGTGGATGGTGGGACAAAACAACAGAGGAGGCATGAAAGGAAAAACGGGCAAAGAGATGAGAAGGGGAACAACGCAATTAGAGGCAGATGCTGTCTTGCAGAGCCCTCTCCTCCATCTGTGCCTACAGAAATGGGTGAGCATGTGTGCTGGCCTCAGAGGATGTCCCCGTCCCTCCCGTGCCAGCAGCAACCCCTGCTCTTTCTAAGGATTTTGTCCCCCAAAGGGTAGGGATGAAGGTCCTGCTCAGCTGCAGAGGCACCTCATCCTCGTGAGGTTCTGCACGCTGCGTGTCCGGCTGAGCACAACTCCTCTGCCCCACGTCCCTCTCCCTGCCAGCCTAGGTGTTTCCCTTTCCATCAGCAGTTTTTCAGCGATCCCTGGTAAAATCCAGCACCCCAAGTGACTGCTTGGTTGGGGGGACCCAAACCTGCTCGGGCTGAGATGTCCCAGCAGCGCTCGTGGGGCGAAGTGTGTGTGTATAGGGGCTAGAAGCCCTCCAGTGCCAAAATTTGGGACATTATGGCCCCGGTGTGGTTATTTTACCCCTCTTGCTCCCTAACCCTTGGGGTTGGAGAGGAGGGCTCTGCATCGCATCCTCACTGCCATGCCCAAGCCCCAGAGCGTTTCCAGCAGAGCTGAAATGGCTTTCCCCATCCCGGGGGAGGTGGAAGGATGCTGGGCAGTGACAGCGTGCCAGGAAAACCTCTTTGGAGCTGCAGCACAGCCGCCAACCTCCCTCCGACCAGTTTTACAGCACTGGCTTAGAGGACCTACCCATGCACACAGGAGAGACGTGCACGTAGGGTTAGAGCCCGAAGCCCAGGGAGGTCAGATGCAGGCTTCCAGACAACTGCTTGCAACCCAAACCTAAAAGTGAGGACCAAAAAGTCTCCCGAGACACGTGCTGCTGAGGTCCTCGGCGGTTCCTGCAGAGCAACAGCAGACTGAGAACCGGCGATGGGCTGCCGAGGCCAGTGGGACCCCCTGGAGGGCAAAATGAGAGCACGGTGGAACAAAGGAAAGGCAACCGATGTGCGAAACTGCAAAAAGCATCTTTTTTTCTACTTTGTTTTAAAAAATAAGCTAATCTCTGAAGGGTGAGGCCGCACAGAGGGATTATCTGTGCCTCATGGAGCAGGGCTGGATGGCAGGCTGCTAGTGGGAGCTACGGGCGTGAAAACACCCACGTTTTTCTCACACTAAAAAAGAGGGAAAATAGGCAAAAGCTTGAAAATAAAACCAAATAGACACGTAAACAACTTGCCTGCCATGGAATTGCATCTTAATGTTGTTAAACTTTTGCATGCTGCAGTGGGCTGTTAAGGGGATGGTGCATCTCATAGCAGGGCAGTGTCCTTACCATGGTGTGAAGCGATGTGGGATAAGAAGAAACAGGGAATTTCCTTTTCATTAAGAAGGAACAGGCATTGACAGCGAAGGCTAAACATTTCCTGCATTTCTGAGTGTTAGCAGAGAAGTCACTCACCCCATAGCCAGCCTGCTTGCGGCCAGTTTTACAGCTGCCTTTATGGGTGAGGGGGAGAGCTAGCAGACAAAATATGTGAAATAAAGCAGCTTGGGAGAACTTCTGGAAGATATTTACGTGCATTCTCATAAAATGCGGCAATATTTTAATCCGTTGCTTAATGTTTACCTAGTTTTATCTTCCATTTTCCTTTTTTTAGCAGGCAGCTGTGGCTCCCATTGCGCGTGGGGCTGGGGCGGCCTGTTGTTAGAGCACATCCTTTGGCCCAAGGCAGCTTTTTATCTGCGCAGTATAGTAAAAGTCACCTTTATTTTCCACCTAGGGGAGATGAGCCAGTGCGCGCGGCAGGTTTGATAGAGCAGAGGTTGCAGAAGCATCTCCCATACGCCTGGCTGGCTGGTGCAGCTCTGGGGGGCTGCGGGTCCTCATACGGGGGGATAAGTGTTGCTGAGCATTAAAAATGCTGCCAAGGCTGTGCTGGGAAGCCCAGCTCATTTTCACTCTGCTCCCTCTTGTAAAGTTCAGTCGCTAAAAATAGTTTGTCTTGTTTAAAGAATAGCGTGTAAAAAGCCCTGAAATTCCCTTGCCGTTTAAAGACACAGAGATAAAAGACTGAAAATTATGACTAGACAATATGAATGGTCTGGCTAAGTAATTTATTACCATGAGCAAACCCCCTTTTTTCCACATATCCCCACTGCGTGCTAACATTTCCATCAGGGGTGACACAACTCGCTCGTCAGCAGAGCAAAAGGAGACAGATAGACACAAATCTCCCCACGCGGATGTCCTTCCCCGTGATGACAGCAGCGCTAAGATCCATCACATGGATGAACGGTCCTGATATCTATTTGATTTATAACCCAGCTGGACCACAGTAAAAATGAAAATAAGACTCGTAGGAGTTGCTCTTGATAAATACCAACGTTATCATCACAGCCCCACTGAGGTCACTTATTTTCTCCTAGCGATCGGCAAGAGCCAAGTAGATATTATGTGGGCCAAGATATTTATGGAAATATATAACAGTGTCTTTATTAAGATAAAAGGGAAACTTTGGGAAAGAAAAAAAAACCAAAACCCTTTATTATCCTTTTAGTAAGAAATTACTGAAGCTATAGTAGTCTTAACGTGGGGCTGGAGGGGAGGGAGGGGAAAACGCCGGCGCAGACCGTGATGTTTCCCTTGGCAGACCAGCGACGCCAAAATACCGTGGGCAACATTTGCGAATAACAAAAGTTAGCAAATACAATGCTATGGTTTCCAGGGAAACCCAACCTTGGCCTTTAGTCCCATATTTCAGCAGGTTTCATTATCCTCTCTGGATTTAGTATAATGAATTGGCTGTTGATGGATGCTGCTGCCTCTGTGCTGCCTCATTTATGGAGGTTTCCGCTGCAGCCCAGTTGAGATGGGATGCTGGTCTCAGTGGAGATGTGCTGTGACCACCCAAAGCATCAGTGCCGCTTTGGAGGGGTTTCTTCTGGGTCCAGATTGCAGCATATTGGGAGCCTTCATGAGTCAGTTGAGTTTTTTCTTTATTGAGGGCTGTCTGTCCACTTTCTGTATAAATAACAGGCATTTGTGGCTTTCTCATACCTTTCCAGTGCTGAAACCCTTACTCAGCCGGTCACATGGAAGAGTTTTTTATATTATACCACCCATACCTCATATGGGTTCATTCAGCTGATTGCTTTATTAATTATTCATAGAAGCAACAATACTAAACATGGTTTAATGAGTGTCTCCTGATTGGGATTATCTGCTGAGGTTTCTGCATGGATGACTCTGTCTTTATAGCACCAGTTCCTGCTCCAAGCCAGAATTCATAAAGTACAAAATCTTGGAGCAAAGCCACTCTTACCGCAAAATTCTTGCTGAAATCGTTCCTTTTGTAAAAGACTCCCAGGAAATCTAGACCAAGTGGGAAGTTCTTGCTAGTCAAAATTACTTTTTTTAT
>JANXJC010000001.1:51726228-51785216 GCA_027564655.1 Leptodon cayanensis
GGGAAGAACGTCTCAACCACGGACTGGCTGATCAAAAAAGGAAGGGGGGGAAGCCAGAGGCGGGGGCAGTCCTGTGGTTTATAGCCTGGGGCCAGCCATGCACTCCTGCAGTGGGCTTGGAGGGGATTTCATGGCCATGAACCTGACCCTTAAAGACCTATCCCCGCTTCTCCCAGCACAAATTGCTAGAAATAGCTTTTTATCACTATTTTAACCTGGGGAACAGATTGGTTAAGAGATTTCCAAAGGATATGGGTAACAAAGAGAGACAGAGAGATACGAAGAGCCTACTATTACCCCCCAAAATTAGGCAATGGGAAAAAAGTACTCAAAAAAGTGGCTGCTGATTTTTTGTGTCTTTTTTTTTTTAATAAATCAGTCTCTAAATGCATTCCCTGAGGTCACTTAGGAAATATGGTCTACCCGGGACATGCTGGTGGCACCTGGATATAAACCCACTCTTCCTGAACAAAACCAAGGCAAGCACCTCAAAACCTGAAGTGAAACAACTCTTCATTCACTTCAATTTCTCTTCTTAGCAAAAGCCCAACTTTATGCAATATGTTTCAAGCATTTAAAAAATGCATTAAATTGCATTAAAAAAAGCACTGTAAATTTTTACTGTACTGTTTCACTATATTTTGAAGCTCAATGTCAAAATGGTTTTGGAATAGCCAGTTTGCTTTGACTTAATATTTTTTATAGTTAAAAAACCCTCTTGAAACGTATCAGGAAGTCATTTTATGACTGGTATTTCAACTTGAAGTTGTTTAAACTGAAGGCTGAGAGACAGTGCTTTAAACTGAGGCAAACACGCTGGTTTCAAAACTTCCCACGCAATAAAGCAACCGTGTTTTTAAAATCACAACTGACATTTTCACATTGAGGGGAGGGGGGGAAGAGTGTTTTTTCCAGAAAAGCCATTTTTGAGTGGAAAATCATGAGCAGGTCTGGAAATAGCAAGTGCCAGCCTGTGTCTCCCTGCAGCGAACCTCTGCAACTCTCCACTGGGTTCAAACTTCAATGGATTTGGTCTTTTGAATGCCTGGATTAAGTGTTGGCCTTCTCTGTTATATTTTTCCCCTAAGGTGAACATATTCAGCTCACGACAGTGGTGACTGTGGCAGAATCGTGAGTCCACCCTGCTACTTCCAAACAAGCAGTTTGAGAACCTCCAGCTGCCAACGATAGCCTTGCTAGCCTTTTTTCCAACAATGTGGGGAGTGATCTCTTGCTGACTTTCCAACTCAAAACTTTCTGTGTTTTATACAATGGACAGAATATACTCTAGGCTATTATTTTGTATTAATATAATTTTCTGTCCATTCTGGAGCAATCAGTCTTTTACTGAAGCTTCAGACTTCTTAAGACATCACTTATGCTTTAGGGATAGGCATTTATTTACTTATGCTATGCTTATTTTTAGAAAAATATAGTATGAAGGAAAGCATGAAGATAAAAGTTTCAATATGCAATGATCAGTTACAATGACTGATTCAGGCTTTCTGTAGGTGGAGTCGTGTTATTCATTAAAGCCATCTCAAAAAATTAAAAAAAAATAAATCTCTTGAAGCAGGTCTAAAGGTTCTTTCAGTGGGAAAGCCTCATGGAGACATCTTCTGAAATATCTAAAACTGCAGCTTCTAAAATGGCAGGATTTGATATTGGATGTCATAGGCTGTGTCACTGGTACCCCAAGTTAGACACTGAAGTTGGAAATACCTCGTGTAAGAACACAGCCTGTCAAAACCTTCTCCTCTTGAATTGAACACCTCAGTGTGATGCACATTTATTTGCTCAGATGTTTACAAGTCAACTTGCTACCGATGTCCTCCAACGCGGGCGCCACGCAGGTGGGCCGCCTTGCTCTTCTCATGCCCATGGACCTCCTTCCACTCCTCGCAGGCTCACTCTGTGTGTTTCTTGGGTCATCCCAGGGACTTCGGTGGAGCAAACGGTGGCGTGAGACGTTCTGTGATGAGACCGTGGACCAGCGAAGCACCTACATGTTATAAACTTCGGTGTCTTAAACTCATGTCTCGGTATCTGAGGGTGGAGGCAGTGACAGAGGTTGTTATGCCCAGCTTTAGGATGTGAAACCCACAGGAGAGTCTTTTTTCCCTTCCTTTAATTATAACTGAGCTGTAGGTTAAATGAAAGCCGTCGCAGGGAATTTGCATTTCTGGGGATGCTTCATGAGATGCATCCCAAAGAAAATCTTTCACCAGATTTGCTTTTATCCACATGCTGGCATGTAAGTGGGGGTCTTAGATCAGCGGGGAACCACCACTGTAGCAGAGGCAGAGGGTGGCAGAGGACCACGGGAGAGAAGAGAAACACAGCCCCTCTCATCGTCACTGAAATCCCCGTCTGCACCTACCTGTGCTTGGGGAATTGGGGCTCCAAAGAAAGGATGCTCTTCTTTTAAATCTTGGCCACCTCCTCTGCATTTCTCCTTCTCTTTCGCAAACACTCTTAGGCAATTCTTTTTCCTACTGCGGTTTGCAGCGTGGGCCAGGATTTGACAAGTGACTCATCATTTTGAGTGCCAAGGGCGAGAAATGTTATTTTAGACATTAAATGCTCGACACATTCAGAAAACAAATCCCCTTTAAGGTGTCTCCCGAAGAGGCTCCCAAAAGGAAAGTGTTTGTAATTAAGTCATTTTGCAAAAATGTTGGCTTCTGTGCTTAGTGGCTGGATTCCTTTCATCTTCTCTTGGTAAACACTGGTAGTGGATTTTGGAAATTGGAGCAAATTTACCATTTCACCTCGTAAATGAACTGACAATGAAACAATATGCTTGAAACTGTCGGTTATATTCTACCAGCTAATTATGTGGCTTGTGATGGTTGGAGAAGCCTATAAAATCCTAATCGACCCAAGAGCTCGCATCAAATCTGGTCTTCGTTTTTGGATGTGTATGGCTGGTGTCTCAGTGCAGTTAGGGTAGTCCTAGAGTACACAGTTTGCTCTTCAGGCTGGTTCTTTTATGTTTCCCATATGTATTTAATTTTGTAAGCAACACATTTCCACTTTTCCTTATTTTGTACTCTTTTTTTCTAAAACCAGCAAAATACATAACTGCTAAAGGGATTATCATGTGATGGCTTCATTCTGAAATAATGTCATGGGGACAAAGTTCAGAGCAACCCTCACCTGCTCTTAATTTACTGCAAATATGATTAAAATTTTATCTGAGGTCTTTTTTTCCTGTACTTTGCTGCTCTGTGTTTTCATCAAGAGCAAAAAAGAGGATTTCTGAACTTTTTCCAGCATTTTAGCTGTGCAATGGCGCTTGTGGATGAATTCAGAGAAAGGGACTCCTTTGAAAGCTCCCCGTCAGTTCATCACAATATTCCCATCTTAAAAGCAAACCAGAAATGGGATGGGTAATAAAAAGACAAGAGATGCTCAGTGCAGCACATCTGAAATGGCCGCCCTGTAAAATCAGGGTGAGTTACAGTCAATTCCTCCCTGCTGGGGCATCTTGTCTTTTCAGATGGTAAGGTGTTGGGTCTATTCAAATTTTTAACTATTCCATGCTTCAAAATTAAGCCATTTTCCCTTACGTTTTTATCTGTCATGAAAGCAGCCAAGCTTATTCTTTAGCTTCTCTATTTGTGCATCATCACCATCATTAGAAAAGTAAGCTTGGCTCTGAAGGGAAGGCTTATAAATAGATTTCACTAGCCGTTGTTCAACCTAAAACAGACTATAAACATCATGTAAACAACAGGTAAAATAACAAACAACACTGGGAACCATTTAAAGAGGCCTTCTGCAGCTTGCGGCTGCTCTTCTTGGGAATTTCAAGCTTCTTTAAATGAAATTTAACAGCAAGAAGCCTTTTATTTTGCTAATGTTTCCAACAGCTTGACCTTTTGCTCTTGCTGTGGATTCATTCTCCATAGAGGCATGGAGATGTGGCTTTTACATCCCTGGCATGGCGATTCCCTCGTGTACAATATAATATTCCATCTTTTAGGGGCGATTTCAGGTGACTGCATCCTGTTTCTTAATCACTCTTCTCTCTCATAAGGACAAGCAAGTCAGCCAGGACCAGGCTTGGGTGATTGGTTAGTCAAGATGAGGTTCAATTTTGGGATAGCAGTTTCTAACACATTGCATTTCAACACAGAGCTACGTTTTACAACCTGAGAAGCTGGTGCAATGGTCCTTGCACTGAATCAGGTACTCTAACAATAATGAAAGTATTTTGCACTTTTGTAATACAGCATCTCTTAACTGAGCATCCCCGAGCACTCCGGAAAAATTAATTCCATCTCACACAGGTCCCTTGAGGCACATGAGTAGTAGTATTGCCATGCCAGAAATATGGACACTTAGAAAGGCTGATGATAAACACTTTAATTGGGCCCTCGCTGCGGTAATTGTAGCAGCAGCCCTGGCTGGTGGGAGAAGGAGAGGAAAGGGTCTGCTCCGCTCCGCCGTGGGGAAAGCAGAAAATGAGCATCCATAAGGAAAACACAACTGCTTTTACATGTTTCTAGGCTGTTATAAGGGAAATACATTTACTCCTTTGGTTTCGCTCCCTTACTCCCAACGAGGTCAAGGAAACCACATTTCATTGCTCCCAGCTAGTATCACTGTGGATTGCAGATGTTATGAGCTAAACTGACGGGAGTTGCATTAAATTAGCGATAAAGTCTGTAATAGCTTTTGCGCAGGGGCAATTGCATTTCAGTGCCTCCGCAGAGAAGCTTCTTTTCCCTTGCTATAAAGGAGCAATAACCGATCCAAGCAGGGAAGAGCTGGTGCCGGGTCTCTGGTCCTCCATCAGGGAGCTGGCAGCCCTCGGGAAAGCTGCGGAGTTTCCCATTGGCAGAAGAAAGTTTGGCAGCGCGAACCAAAGGAAGATGGGGACAGCCCCAAGCTTAGCGTGCCGATGCAGATCCCAGCATGCCAAACTGGGATAAAGCAGGAAACTGCTCAGACTGCAATAAACTTGTTATTGTTTTCGAGGAAGGGGATTAATTAACTGTCTATGGAATGAGCCGGATAAATCAAGCACGACGGGCAACTTCCAAATCAAACGAATACTTCAAAGGCTATTTTCAAGTGACTGCAGCAGGGCAGGGTTGCAGCCTGGGGTTCCCATACAGCTCTCCAAGCTGTCACCTGCAGGGCTTTTTATTTCCAGGCTCTCACCTATAGGGCTTTGTATTGACCTATATAATGATGCACCAAATTGCTGCCTTGATGGAGTGATGGGCCGGCTGACCACGGGGGGATCCCGTGGGCTCAGAAATCCTCAGGGTCGAGGTTTTGCCGGGATACCCGGCAGTGCTGCCCCATTCCCGTTACACATGTGCATGCCCTGCTCAGCTCCGGGGGCTGAAGGCACCTAACGATCATCCATTAATTAACCCTTGGGACATGCCTGTGAGCTAAGCGCCGTTAGTGTCCCTCCGCTTCCCGGCCCCTGGGGAGCTGGATGTTGTGCTGCCAGCAAACCCGCTTGATTTCCCTGTCGCGGAGGAGAAGATCTCGGCAGAAATACTGTAGGAGGCTGCTCCGGGGGTGTATTCATAAGCAAAGTGCCTCCGTGCTAAATGAAAGATTGGAAAGAACCGTGTCTTATATCAAGGATCCCAGTGAATGAGCTGTGACTCATGAGTCCTGAACGAGAAACTTGCTGCCATCTGTCTTTTTTTATCTTTTTTAGCTCAGCCGTGCAATAACAAGCTGCTACCGATGTGGCAGCGGCAGCGGAGGGGGTGGCATCACCTGGCACTCTCCTAACAGGACACCCCAGCCTGACATTTCCCCTTGTCTCCAGTGTACGGAGGACTCGGGAAGGCTGGCAAAGCCCTGGGAAGCTCGGGCAGGCGGCGTTGTCCCTGGAAGTCCCTGGCACGAGGGGGGACTGCAGCATCCCTGGGGGATAATCCGTGTCCTCCCTTGTCACTCGTCCTTTTTCTGTTGAACCAACAGGCTGAGGTGGCCCTTCGCTTCCTGTTAGCCACAAAAATAAACAGGGAAAATACATTATGCATGTACAGAAAGAGCCTGAGTTAACGAAACATAACTGCGGTGTTCTGGACTAATATAACATTTGCATTTTTCTAACTTTAGTAATTTGCCAGACTTTGGTTCTGGCTTCAGTGAAGGAATAATTACTTGTTTTCATAAAGAGGAGTGTTGATTTAAAAATGCTAGCTCCGCTTTGTGAATTCAAGGGGAAATGCTTTACTTCATATCAATCAAGCTCTTTTAAGCGACGCGAGTTCATTTCACGCTCTCCTCCTTGATTTCGGTACCCTGTGTTCTGCAGCACGAGCAAAGCACAGAAATAAAATGAAGCCTGTCTTGCAAAAATAGCTTTTGCAGAAGCGCATGGAAGAAATGGAAGGTTTAAAGCTAACGCCTTGCTTTGCCCTGCCTTGTTTATCCGGATTAGGCAGGAGGGTGATGAAATGGGGAGTATCTTGTGCAGCTAGTCCAGGTGCCCAGCTGAAATGCCACTTCCAGGTGTCCTGTGTGCTCTGTGGCACCTCCAGAAGACAAAGCCCACCCAAGGGGTTGGCCATCATCTGGAAATGATCCACTCCCTGGGGAATTTGGGGTGCCCGGTCCCATACCTTTGGCATCCCTGGGGACTGGTTGAAGCTGACTTGAATTTCTCATCGAGAGGTTGGCGAACCTGGGGGTGAGGTCCAGGAGAGGCTGGAGAGCATCTTCCAACCCACGTGGTCGCTGAAGGACGGGTGAGGACCAAGGGACAACATTCACGTTAATCGTCTCGCTGGCTTCAGCCTTGGAGCAGGGAATGCTCGCTGCGTCCACCCGCACTGAGGGTGTCTGGAGTCGCTTTCCACCGTAAAAGGTCTTTGAGTTTATTTACTGCTGAAAAGCCTCATTCTGGAGAGTGGAAAGGCCTCAGGAAGAAGTATAAAAATAACGCGAACCTTCAAAAATTTATCTCATAGTATCTGGCTAATAAAATTGATCTGTCTGGCTTAGCAAAGCACGTACTTAGAGGGGAGCTGCGAGGGGCTCAGGATGGCACCATGTGGAAGAGATTTCTGAAAGCTCCCTTAATCCAGTGGAAAATGGCATGAGAGCCTGCAATCGGAAAGGCAAATTTGGACTAGGGATAAGGGGCAACATTTTAACAGAAAAGAAAAAACATCTAGAAATAGCCTGTGAAATGATGTGGGGGGGACCTGCTGTTCTCTGGCCAAATGTCCATGGTCACCCCAGCAACTGCTACTCTGCTAATGTTGCATTTTGGAGAGCCAAGGTAAGCATCTCAGTTCTTTGGATAAAAAGCTTCTGCCTTTGCTTATCCGTAGATTAGAGGCTGGCTCTTTTTTTTCCAGGTAAATCTCACTTTGCACACTGGAATATAGGGTGCATTTTTCCTTTTCTCATCCTTATTTATCTTGGTGAGGTTCTAATTGTTCCTGTAAAACCTGATTCCCAGAGGACATGCTATTAAAGTGAAAGGACTCTTTCCACTTCCAAACCCGATGGCTGCAATGCTTCACTGCGTCTTTAAATTTCTTTCTTAGCTAGTGTTTCGGAAACTTGCCATTCTTTAAAGTGGCTTCAGTTTTGATATTCCTATTTATTGCTCATGAAAGCAAAAAAAAAAAGAGATTGCTCCTCTTCCTTGTCTCCTTTCCCAAGACACAAAATGAGCAGCCTTCTTACTGGCTTTTGTAAATGATCACCGACTGACATCTCCTATCAATGTGCTTCCAGGAGTGACATAGCGTAAAAAATAAGAAAGGACCGCGAGAAGAGCATCCCATTCAGCACGTCTCCACGGCAGCCAGGCATGGAGCACTCAGCACCCACGCATCACCGCCTGAGAGGTAGCTCTCCTCACGGGAAAAAAAAAAAACAAACCCAAAACAAAGAAAAAGGAGGAAACTCGCCGCATTCAATCTGCTGTTCATTTTAGCATTTATGGAACAATACTTCTGTATATTCCCAATGGTTGCAGGGGTGATGGTTGTACTAGATATGGGCCAGAGAATACAATTGCAGGGCCATTTCTCTCTGTTCTTAATGGACTTGTATTGTACTTGTAGGCAGTAGAGTGTCCTAATCTCTTCCTAGCGGGGTCTGTCTCACTGTGGGGTCGTCGCAGGGACCCTCTCGGCTTTGCCTGGTATAACAAATTCCTTACGGGCCAGATGCTGCCACCTTTATCCATGCTAAGTGGTGCCTACCCCAGGGCCCCCATCCAACGGGAGGGGAATGGGCACTGCAGGGATGCAAGGAGCGAAGCAGGATGCTGCGGGGGATCCCTCGGAGCTGTGCATTCTCAGCTGCTCATTTTAATGGGTCTTTATTTGTAAGCTGAGCAAACCAAGGAATTTCTCTCTTCCCTTAAGGGAAGAGAAGAAAATAACAACCCAATAACACACCAGCTAAAGAACACTTCTTCCTAACCTGTGTTCTCCTTCATGGATATTTTCTGCAGTATTTTTGGCTAATTACATTATGAAGGATTGAGTGTTCCTTTCCAAAGTCTTTCTGCAGCCTTTCCCAAAGTTCTTTAAAAAAAAAAAAATCAATGCTGTTTTATCCCTATGCTTGGAACAAGCTCTGCCAAGACCGTAAAACAACAGGAGATCCTCATCTTTTCATCGTTGCCGTGTATTATTGCCACAAAGTCACATGGAAAATAATTAGGTTCAATAAGAAATGTTTTTAACTCTCCACCAGCACATGGAGAATGTGATACATCACAGCTGCTTGCAGGCACTTAACACCACTAGATCTCTGTTTTTACGGGGAGCAAAGTCCTTGTTCTTGCCTTGGGCTAGCTATTGCTGCAGAGGAAGAGATGAGGTCAGCGGGTCACCACAGCAAAATCTCCAATTTTTGAGCAACCCACCCCACCCCACCCCACCCCCCCCAGCTCTGCCACCTTCTTTCCTTTTGGCTCCTAAAATTTTCACCCTTGGCCACCAGCCTGAGTGTCGATGTCCTTCCCTGGTCCCCCTGCAGGGCACCGTGCGGCTGCCTCCTGCAGAGCTCGGGAACCTTCTCTCCCTGCCCCTTGCAAACCACTGGGGAGATGTCCTGGCTCTCCAGGGACGCTCCTTCTCCTTCCTTTCCATTTATTTACTGTCTAGAAGCGGTTGGGGCTATCACCTCTGTAACAGGTACAATATGGAAGTAAATGATGGAGGTATTCAAGGGGTTCCAAGAGCTGAGCTGCTGAACACTTGGAAATCTTGAAGATCCGCCTCATTAGGTTAATTGAGCAATTACAGTTTCTGCAAACCCTGAAGGAAAGATAGGATCTGAAAATCATGGAGAAACACCAACTGAATGGCTGTCTTGTCTTTGTGTTA
This sequence comes from Leptodon cayanensis, assembly GCA_027564655.1. NCBI lineage: Eukaryota > Metazoa > Chordata > Aves > Accipitriformes > Accipitridae > Leptodon > Leptodon cayanensis. Next base: position 51,735,567 of record JANXJC010000001.1, read on the forward strand.
TTTACATGGCCTTAGGGATTGCCAGTGGAATCAAGGAGAGAGAGAGAAAAATGAGGATGAGTGTAAAACCAGCCAGCTCATGGAAAAGCCAAGAACTTGGTAGAGGGCCCACCCTCGTCTTTTGCCATACAATGACATGTTAACTACCTTTATCTCAAGTCCAGGGCAACATGTAGAGAGAACTCCTTTTATTCTGCCATTTCTTCCATTTTTTTAGTTAAATGTTTGGCAGCACTTTGAATATTCACCCTGAAATGTGGCTATACTTCTATTTGATGTTCCCCTTGCATTGGGCAAGAGACTTGAAATCAGAGTTGGATTGGATTTATAAAGTTTTGAAAAGCTTTAGAAAGTTTGTGGGTTTAAAATGGGTGCTGTTAAAGCTATCCCAACCCAGCTGGAAAGGATGGACTTGTGTTTTGTGAAGCATGTCATAGGCTGCTTTGGTATTTGTCATGTCAAATGTTTAGAGCCCTGATACATTTATCTTATAACATAATGATGGAGCACTGGGATGATGGGGGCGGGGGGAGGAAATATGGAGCTGACCTGTCCATTCGGAGCCATTTATGTCCCTTTTCATATCCCCAGCTATATATTTTGCTGGTGAACCTCCTTTTTTCCGAGCCTCGCAAAGCACACGGAGGTATCCACTGTTGCATATCTGCCCGAGTTCCCAGGACGACATCTTGCGCGTTATGCTCCACCATTGCCGTTAGATCCTCCCATAAACGTGAATATTTTTTGTGTCTGCCACGGGCCTCCTCTCACGTAGATTGCCTTCAGGCTGAACTTTTGTGTAATATATTTTGACACCCCATATGGTCCCCACGGTTCTCTCAGGCACAAGCTGAAATCTTGCTCGTGTTGTTGGCAACTGCCGATATCTGGAAGCAGTCTGTCTTTTATTCTTCCACGGCGATATTCACATTTGGGAAGATTAATGTGATGATCGGGCACTGGCAAGGAGATGGAGTAGATGACCTAATAGGTCTTCTCCATCTCTAATTCCTGCGTTTTATTAAGAGGAATTCTTTGTTGCCGTGGCACTAATTTGTCTGAGCTGTCACCGTGGAGGGAAGGCAGAAGAGGTGGCACTAACAGTGTCATCTAAATCCATCTTTTTTTTTGGCACCTCTGCCCCTGTGAATCAAGTGTACCATCTGGTGAGCGGGCAGATTGCCATCCCGGCAGATGGGCAGGAGCGTCTCTAGCTATGAAACCATGTATGATTATCAAATGTGTTGTTGGGCGAGGATTTCCAGCAGGAAAATCAAAACAACTTTTCATAATGAGCTTCTGGTTCCCTGGGTAAAGAGACGGGCCATTTAGCTTCCCAAGAAATCGGCCAAAATTCAGTCCCTGGGCCGAGCGGCGTTGGGGCTGGCGGGGGGAGGAAGGCAGCGATGCTGCCCCGCCGTGCAAACCAGTGGTTTGCCGAGCGGCAGCCGGGTGCTGGCAGCCGGTGCTACCCGCCGCACCACGATGCGATCCCTTCTGGAGGCAGATCGGAGCCGAGAGGCATCCCGCTTCTCCTCTCGGAGCTGCAACCCACGTCCAGAGGTTTTAATGCAGAAAAACGCACATTTGGTCAAAAGGTTCTTCTAAGAGTAGGGACTCATAATTAAAAAATTAACAACGTAACAGCTATGCACACATCTTCCTTTTACACCAACAGGAGCGTTTGCCTTCAGGTCTCATTCCTGTAGCTGTGACATAAACACAGACAAGGCACTATTTGGTGCTACAGAATATTTTTAGCAGGGCATCTATTACTAAAAAATTTTTACTTTCCCATGAGATGTGGAAAGCTATTTTTCTCGTAACATCTAATTTATTTTTTTTTTATTTCAGTCACCTGACAAAGCCAAACGCTCTCCACCTGGAGACAGCATGAGTGCAGGGACTGTCACCGTAGGTGACTTCTGTGGATGAGCCACACTGAGCATCACTCAGGATGGGAGCACCGGCCTTCATTTTCTCCCTCTCCCCACACCAGTCTCACTTGATTTAACCAAACCCTGTTGTGCTAGGGCAAATGCACGTGTGTGCAAACGGTCCTCGCTGCCCATCAAATCTGGAGTCTTGGCTCTCCAGTATGCCAGGGGAGATAGTGAGGATGGTGCTGGTGCCGCAGTAACCTGTACTCATCTAGCGGGCTTTATTAGCATGGGCTCTCTGCCATGCAAAAGTGGCTGATTTTAATCTGGGTCCAAGCTGGAGCGTGATGCCGTGCAGCTCTGCCCATGCCACACCGTGCCTGGGCTAACGAGCCTGGGCACCGTTTGCTCAGCATGGAGCTGATGCTGGTCTGCAGAGCGTGGTGCAATTCAGCTGAAACTGGATAAACTGCCCAGGAATCACGTCCAAATGTAAATTCACTGAATGGCACTCAGTGCCATTGCAGAACTGTGGTGCTCAAAACAGCAGATAGTTAAGATACTGATTAAATAGGAACTGCAGCAGGAAAATCAACAGTCACTTCATCCCTACTGACCTGTACCTCCATGAACCCTCCTGTGATGCAGACCTGGGGGGGACATTGCCCAGCTCTACAGATGAAACCCCCACTGATTTCAATAGACACAGGATTTTGTGCTGGGCTTTCAAAAAAAAAAAAAAGTGTACGTTGAATTAGACATCAAGCAAAACAGTTTGAAGGCAGATGGGAGTATATAGTCTGTCTGCTAGCCTACAGAGGCGAGTGGTGAGGAGCAGCATCTCCAGCAGTGCTCTTGTCCTTAGCTAATGGGCTGTGTTGCAAAAGTGCTTTCTTTAGTTTTGTAACACCCAGGCAGAGATGGTTTTGATAGTGAGGGAATGACAGTTCTTGCCTTACTGTAGCCAGAGGGATCTACGTGGTACAGGATCCTGTGATGTAAAGCTTTTCAATGCTCTTCAGATTGCTTTTGAGGTGGTTTCAGCGACCCTTCCTCAGGTCTCCTTCCAGCACACCTTCTTCTGAATGGCAGATCCCTGTGCCCCAGCACCGTCCGCTCCCAAAAGTGAGCCAGTACTGGGAGCTGGGCACCCCTTTTCTCGGCTGGCTGTGGTGGGTACCCAACGACTGCCATGGCTGTGGCCACTGCCACATCCAGGGACATCGTTCAGGAAAACCTGCCCAGAAGACTTCTGTGCGGCTGGCCGGGAGGCCATGGTGAAATGAGCCATGCCATGAGCAGGAAACAGAATCAGGGGAACTATAAGACCGTGGAGATTCGTGAGAAACATGTTATTTAGGGGGCTTTTCTGTATGGGTCTCTCTCGCTGTACATGCAGTTTTTCAACAAAGACATCATCTCAGGATGTCTCCTTGCTCCTGCTTCTCAGCCCAGACTCTTGAGGACCTGCAGGAGGAGTATGAAGAGTATCATGCCTGGGAGCAGGCCTTTCCTTCACTCAGACTCCGCTGGGATAAATATCATCCTGCGAAAGCCCTTCGTGACTGCTGATGTGATATGCCCCACGCTCTCTCAGCACAGACTGGTCCTTGTGGTCCCACACCCCCAAAAGATGCGTGATCACCTTCCAAGGTGATGTCTCTTATGGTGGTTTTCAGGCTAGAAATAAAAAGATGAAGTGATTTCCTTCCAAAATAAGATTACACATGGCTAGAAGACTGGTTGTGGTGTCATTAAAAAGTAATATGAGCTGGTACTATGCGTTATTGGAAAATGGAAATGCTCCCAAGTCCAAGAGCTCCAGCTGGACAGCTGGCCATGGTGTTCCCATGCACACCAGCCTGCAGGAGCTGGACCAGGTTGCTGCTGGGGGAAATCCCAAACCCCCGGCCCGGGATGCTGCATTGCTACCAACCTTGCAGGCAAGGACAGAAGCAGATCTGCAGCCAATGCAATACCACAACATTTTGTTGACCTGTCAATATCAAATCCACTACTTGGGGTGGAAAATAGTTGATTTCTCTCCTGTTCTTCCAAGAACTATGTGTATTCTTGGCTTGAACAACTCATTTTTTCTGCTCCATGGCCTGCATCTCCTGGAGCTATGAGCAGAAGGTGGCACTCAAATGGGTGGTGGGCTCCAACCACAGTGTTTCCTACAGAGCATGGACTGACATGCTTCCCCAAGTAGAAGATTTCTGTGGTCGGAGAAGGCAGGGCCAGTCCCTGAGGGCTTGGCATACGACCAGATGTGAATTTAATGAACTAAAATAGAAAATAAAAAGTAGAAAATAAAATAGAAAGAAAGAAGAGACTGTGTCAAATGGTTTTCATTAGCACCACAAAGCTGTCCAGCCAGGAATGATTTGTAACTCGTACGGATTTCCCAGTGGAAATGCAAAAAGTCTAATTATACAGAAATGGTGAGGACCAAAAGAAGAGCAATTTCCAGAAACAAATCTGCCATGCAGCATATCAATGAGTCAAAGGCGTCTTTTCCAGACTGGAAGCTAGATCAATTTGTATTTATTTCTCAGACCAATGGAAAGTGTGGTCCTCTGTGTGGGATTAGAGTAGAGAAAACACTTCTTGCTAATAAATAATTCACTTTAGAAAAGCAAATAAGGAAAAAAAGCAGTATAAGGACCCGAAAAGGTTTTTGGGTAAAACAAAGAGGTAAACAGCATGACTAGGTCCTCACAACTAAAGCTCCTCCATACTGTTTGATTTTAATTTCAGATCTCAATTAGAGGTTAGTCAAAGGTAATTGAAAAATAGCTGAGATGTGGAATTAAATGGCAGCTGCCCACACATCTACAGATTTCAGTCGACCAGCCCCTCAGCATGGATATGTTTTTTTACCACAAGCTGGGCAGATTTGTTCCTGCCTTATTAAGAATAATTCTCCCAGAGCACTGGAGCCCTTTGCTACAAACAGAGAGTCTAATTATAGTAAAAGACCCCCTTGAACATCACTACCCTGAGTGCATTTTGAATTAGGGGCCATTTTTATCCAAGGAAGTAGCTGGTTGTAAATCAGAAGGTGAAGGTGCTGAGCTCCCTGTGCTCTCTCAGCCCATGCGCAGCATAAGCTCTTCAAGCATCAACTTGTGGTTTTTTGCACTTTTGTGAACGGCCTGTGCTTATGTGTGATATAATATACTGACGCGTGATTTTAGACATAACAACAAACAGCCTGGGTGAAAAAGTGCCAGATAAACCCATATGAAGTCATTTATTAACAGAGGTCCTTCCTCTGGTATTTCTTTAAACTCTGCATGGTGTTTTTGCTGCCAAATTCACTTTGTGATGTTGAAAAGTATTATTTTTTTTTCCTTATCAAGATAGTTATTTTCCACTTGGCAAACACTGAGTTTTATTAGTTATTCCTAATGGAGCCTGAAATGATTAGGGTTTTTTTTCCTCTGTTTATTTCTCTCGTGTGTTCATCATGACCGAAATCAGCTCATTTCTTGGATCTGAAGGATTTTGGTGAATATTACCATGGGGCTGACTGTCTGGGACCGGGGAGCAGACTACTAGAAGGGTTGCCATTTTACCTTCTGTTGTGCTGCAGCAATTCTGTAGACACTAATATGTGTCTGTGTGTATATATGAAGCCATTTGCATCCAAAGAAGGCATCCCAGTGTGTCAAAACAACCTCAGCACATGGCATATCTGCACGGTGCATGCGCAGCTCTGCTAGTGCTGTGACAGCTCTGCTTACCTGGAAAGAAAAGATGGGGTGTCTGAAAGAGAAGTCAAAATAGTCATAAAATAGCTTGGGAGAAGAGAAAGTTTTGTCCTATGTAGTTTAACTGCCCTTTATTTTTTTCCGAGTGATTTTCCCTGTGTTGATGAGATGATTCTGCCCTAAGAAGCACAGGAGAGCGGCTGAATCGGAGAGGGAAGAGGTGAGCTGTCCTACCAATCCCCCGAGCGGTGGGTGCCTGCAGAACGCCCCGTCGGGCTGCTTAAGCCCCGGGCCACCCACCAGAGTCCTCCCTGCTGCCACTCTACATCTCCAGGAGAAAGAAACGACAGGGGCTAACGGGCAAGAGTTTGCTAACGTATGACCAAAGTGCTCCTGGGCATCCTTCAGAGGCACCCTTGGACGAGTGGACCAATGCTGATGAAGGTCCCATCAGGTCACAAAGGATAATTTGTCCTTGGGATTTTGGGATGGATAACTCCATCTGTTATCACTATAAAACCCTAGCACTGGATTTTCAGTCATTTCACTGCTCCATGCCCTTGCTCCCGGCGTGCTGTGCCACCTCTCTCTGCAGGACCTGGACCAGCCACTCTCCTGGAGCAGCCTTAGGTCCTCTCCCCATTTCCATGGACAAACAGGTGACATTCAGCATGTTTCTGCCCACTGTAGTTTTTATAAGGGACATGATTAATGCAGGTGTCACTTTATATCCAGGTCCCTTTCCTCCATCGGTAAATCATCATGGTGCTTTTATCCATATTATCCCTTGTGATGGACTTCGTTCTCCACACACAGTTCTGTAAGCATAACCACCCTCAAACAACGCTTGAGCTGACCTAGACAAACTGATAAATGCCTAAAACTGTGTCCTCGGCCCAGTTTCCCTGCCCCCCTGGAGCACTTTGGGGGTGGGTTCAGGCCAGCCTCAGGAAGGACGTGCCCAGAGCTATTTTGTTGTGTCCGAGATGGCCAGTGCCAGCCGCTTCCCACCCCGGGGCACCTCTGGAGGACGGAGCCCGGAGCATCCCGGAGCAAACCCAGGTGCAAACCTCAGCAGCTGAACTGAATCCCGTGCAGCAGCCCATGAAATTCATGCCGAAATCGCCGCAGGCTCTGCAAGGTAATTTGCAACCTTGGGATGGTCCAGGAGCAGAAGTTGAACTCCCAGGACTACTTCGCAGAAATTACCGGGATTCGTCTTGCTCCTTTGCAAGGTGAGCATTCACCATGTTTATGAAGGTTACTTATTCAAGCAGTCCTTACTTTGTTCCTCTGTTTGGTTGATTTTCCACATTTCATTGGTGCCCACATCTGACGAAATCTCAGTTCTTGTGGAATCTCCTCCAAATTCTTCATTTCAAGATGCCTGGGGAGGTGGTTGGGGGGCACAAACCCAAGGGCTGGGACTGCTTGAGAACACACCCAGAGGCTTTCCCTGCTGACGGCTACAGCCCAGCCGTTATGAGGGGTCTCCAAAGATGAGGCCATGTCCCACCCGTGGAGAGAGCTCTGGGTTTGCACGGATCCCTGCAATGCTGCCGGCTCACCCTGGACAGGACTCCTGCCGCCGCGCCTGGCTCCGCTCGCCTGCGCAGCGGGGGATGCTCTCAACCGCTCCGCAGGGTCTTCCCGGCATAAAGCTCGTTTCTTTGGGTGGGGAAAAATTAATTAATCCACGACGAACGTGCAGCTCTATTTAGGCCCTTAAGGAATGAGTCAGGGTGCTAGGAAGTGCAGGGCTTTGAGGCTGGCTCCTTCCCCCAAGCAGAGCCCCGCTGGCTGCCTTGCTCCTCACCGTCCCGCGGCCATCGAGGGCCCTTGTCTGTAAAGCAAGGATCCCCAAAAGCTGGAGTCGTGTTTCATGAATTTCCTTGGATGCAAACACTCCCCTCAGTAACCGGATTCATGCTATTATAGCCTAGGTTGTTTGGTTTTTTTTTTTCCTTTTTCTCCGCAGAAAATCCTTCCTAGTTTAAATTTTTCACTGCTTGTAAAGTGTCCCATTCTAGCGCTGCGGGCGGGAGGAGATTAATGTCAGGTCCCATTTATGCATCACTTTGGATCAGAAGAGCTTGGCCAGCCCTTTGTAATGTTCTGTTCTTTGGGGTGGGGGGATGGATTAAAAGTTTACTATTGCAAAAAAATACCCTATTGTCACTGCCTGAGATACAGCTTTTAGCGAAATTCCCTTTGCCATAATAACTGATTTATTTTGGTTGGCTGGCTACGAAGCAGCTGAAGTGGGTGATCCCTGCCAGACTCATGAAATGATTCCTAATGTTGACGGAGGACTTTATATTGTGGTTATAAAAGCAGAAGTTTCAGTATTTGCTGGAAGAGCCCTTTCCCGAGGGTGAGCGGGGAGAACGGGAGGAAGCTCTCCAGCAGTACCCATGTGTGAGCAATAAGCGGAGGAATGCTCTCAGAAACTGCAGCTTGAAGGATTTACTTTGGCCTCGGTTTTGGTTGCCTGGGAAGGGAGGGAAGCTCTCAGGGAGGTGCAGGGGTGCTGGGCGTGAGGCTTCAGCTCTCTTTTTGGGCTGGGAAAGACAAGTTTAAGGCCAGAGGCTTTTTGTGGTGCAGCACCAAGGCACACTGGCTCCTTCCCAGCACGCTGGATGCTGCCGCGTGAATCGCGCGTGGAGGCATGAAAGCGTCAAGGTCCTCATTTTCCGTCTGAGCCAGGTCCTTGTGAGCGTGAAAGGGAATTGTGGTCGTGCAGCGGGATATCGCTTCCGCACACAAAGGGGTTTGTGCAAACCCCAGTGCCCCCCATGGACCCAGCACCATCTCTGCCTCGGTACCGACCACTGGGGAGCATCCCAGCCAGAGAATTGCCCCCAGTACCCCCTGTTTTTCCATCAGAGCTGTCCTGTTTTGCTCATGCATGATGTTTTCAACAGCCAGTGCCAATTTCCATGGGAAGCTCGAGCTCGGTGTCGCTCCCTTTCTCGCGAGAGCAATCCCAGACAGCACCAACCCTTAAAACCAGCTCAAAGCAAGCCAAGGAGGAAGGAGCGAACCTAACCCAAGGTACGGTCCGCAAATTATTACGGCAGTCAGACTGACCTCAGCTTGCGGCGACGCGGATGAGTTTCCATTTTCTTATCTCATTCAGGACGGCTGTGGAAGGGTGAGAGCAGGCAGGAGCTGCCTGCAGCGTGGCAGCGTGGGCAGCGGGGAAAGTCCACGCTCTCTGCTGGGAGCGACGGCAGCAAACAGAGGCCTCAGAAAGGAAATCTGGCTTGGTTGAAACCTTGGTTAAAATAACAAGGCGGCAACTCTCTGCTGTTGGTATTCTGAAATATTTTCAGAATCTTCTGAATTTTCTTCTCTCTCTCTTGATCCTGGATTTCCATCTCTCCGATGTTAATATAATTTCTCGTACCCCTTTTCTATTTACAGAACATCTTTTCTTTCCTGAGAGGGACTGTGGCATTCGGCTGGTAACTGGAGAATCGGAGCTGTAATACCCCACAGGTTTGCAGGTAGGTTTGCAGAGGGATGGCAGGATGCTTCAGCATCTCTCTCTGCTGCCGGCCGGGGCTCCCATGTGATGGAACTTTAACTTACTCCCTCAGGAGCAGGTGCCGGGAGTATTTGCAAATAGCAGGAGCATGAGGAAGAGCAATTAATCCCCAGCTGCCTAAAGATCCCCAGCAGAAAAACGTGCCCAGCCAGCGAAAGGGGGAAAAGACAAATCCGTCTCGCAGACTTCTTTTAGACTCGGTGACTCGAATACCGTGCTGCTGTGTCAATCTGGGTGTCTCCTTTGAGCCGTTTCTGGGGATAAAAGCAGAAGGATAACTCTGAGAAAAGGCAGAAATGAGAGGTTCTGGCCAGGGAGGTGGAGGGATGGAAGGGGTTTATTGACGGGGCTGCCACAGGCGGGCTGGGATGGGGATTTACCTTGTGATGCTCTGCGCATCCCCAGGGTGCCAGGGCTGCGTGGGGACGCCTGCCCTACCTTTCACCCTCAAAAAGTAGTTTAACAGAAGGTTTTTTGGCCAGCTGTAGCTTGATCACATTACAAATGCACGTTGTGAATCTGACAATAGTACGTAAGTGACAAGTGAGGCAGCAGCCCTGGATTTGCACCCATATCAACAAAATCCAGGTTGGGTCCCACACCACGTGTCTTCACCCCGGCCTCTCCTCCTCGTCAATGGGCTCAGGGTGAAAACCATAAGGAGTGTGGAAGAGTCTCTCTCACGGGGAGATCTCCAATGCCTCTCTGAATCCCTCGAGGAATAATTTGGCATCTGAACATGGGTGCAGCCAGGGCATAAGGCAAACTGCCTTCTCCCAGGGTTTGCATGTGTTAAACGGAGTCTTGTGTGAAGGGGATGGTGGTGCCGGGATGCTTTTCCCGTAACCCATGGATGTAACAAACTTCATATTGTGTCTGTGTTTGCAAACTTTTGATGAAGTATCCCGAAGGTAGGAGAAGCTCAACGATAACATTTTTATGGATGTTGAAGGAATTCCCATTCATGTTTTAGCTGAATATTTCATCTCTTTCTTTGAATTTATTAGCGGGCATTTTCAAACCCAAAGCCTTTCTTTACCCAGTTTGCTGGCACTTGGCAAAACCCCCTCTGAGCATCAAAAAAATCCAAAAAATCCACCAAAATCCCTGCAACGTGACATGGGAAGGGTGAGGGCAGAGCATTCCATGGGGGACCCGATCCTCCCGCTCCTGGGACCTCTCGCTGTCCTCGGGTTGCAGCTGGGAAGGGACCACTAGCAGCCTAGCTGCTTTTTCTTCTCAGTGATAGGAAAGCAGTGATTTCCTTGTGTTTGCAAGCAGCAAGAGCTGATGGCAAGACCTGGGGCAAGGGCGTTTGTTTAAGGGGTGAGGGGAGCTGGCAGCACACACCCCGGAGCGCATCCCCTGCCTGCGCTGCCAAACCCTGGCAGGAGTATAACAAAACCAGGTCAGCAAAATGTGCACATCATGAAGAAAAAAGGATTTTCGGTGACATTTGCCCTATTTTTTTTTTTTTGTGTGATGAGGCTGTGTTGTGGAAAAGCCACTTAGTTTGTGCTATAAACAAAGGATCGGTACAATTGCGGCGTAAGAAATTCCACCAAGAAAGTGATGAAAATGGTCTGAACTTGGTTATCAGATGTTATCACACGAAAAATGCAAGCCTACTCTTTCTTTGTGGATTTTTATTTTACAGCTCTGAAACAGCTTTGTGTTTAGACAGTGACAGTGAGGAAATGACTTTTTCTGTTCTTGCCTATGTCACCCTTCTAAAAGCACTGTGGGAGGTCAGGCACCGCATGCAGGGGCTGCACTGCCGCTGCTCTACAGCACTGGGCTGAACTGAGAAATACCCGACTGGTGGGAATGGGGCCACCAATTTAAAATGTGCAAGTGGACAAAGAAAAAAGAAAAAGAAAAAGAAAGAGAAAGAGGAAAAAGAAAGAGAAAGAGAAAAAAGAAGAAAAAGAAAAGTAAAAAGAGAAAAAAGGAAAAAAGAAAAAAGGAAGGAGAATGAAAAAAGGGAAAGGAAAAAGGAAAAGGAAAAGGAAAAAGGAAAGGAGAAAAAGGAAAGGAAAAAAGGAAAAAGGAAAAGGAAAAGGGGAAAAGGAAAAGGACAAAAGGAAAAGGAAGAAGAAGGAGAAGCCGAGGGGACCTCACAGATATGCTGGGGGTGGTGAGAGGGGTCCTGCCACCTCCGCCAGCAGGACTCGCAGCCCGCTCCCCGGGGTCCCCCCCCAGCCGGCAGCGGGGCCGGGATCTCAGCAACCCCCTTCCCTCTCTGGAGGCATTCCCGGAGGGAACGGTAGGCAGGGGCACCAGGAGGGTCCAGGCAGTCCCAGCGGCTCCCGCAGCCGGCGCGGGCGAACATGGTGCTCACCGGGGCCCTGCCTTTGATTTTCTCTTCAGAGGATTCCTTCTCTCCGCTTGAAAGGGTTGTTATTTTGTAAAGAGGGAGCTAAGAGCAAAGCTTAAACACATACTTACATACCGAGTCACTCCTTAATGAGCAGACATCTGAAAAATAAGCTGTAGTCTGGTCACAGAACATCTTTGGTGGCTTTTTCTCTTCCCCCCCCCCCTTTTTAATTGCAAATCTCTCCAGCCCTGAACCTTCAAAGAATTCTGCATCTTCTCCATCTTACATATTTAAACCGAGTCACTCTTCTGGGTATTTGGAGGTGGAAATGTGCAACTGGGGCTTCAGCATCATGTTGTGCTGTGCTGTGGGGGACGATGGGCACACGCAGGGTAGGAGGAGAGCTGCTGCCCGGCTCTCACCCAGCCATGAACATTTCTGCAAATATCGAACAGCAAAAAAAAAACAAGAAGAAAAAAAGGTTTGTAACTCTACCGGCAGCCCTCTTCCCAATCTACAGTGAATTTCTTGATTACAGCCTTCCTACATTTCCAGTGGGAGAATTTCTTATGGTTGAAGCCTGTGTTTGAATTCCATGTAATAACATTTTAGAATAGGGTCCTATTGAAAAATTAGGGGAAAAAAATAGAAAGAAATCGTCTACACAAATTGTTCTCCTGAGCTATTTTCCAAATAGCCTTACTGCTGCTGTTTCAGATGTGATTTCTTTGCCTGAGATTAGGTACACTTACTGCTCACTTGAAAGCCAGGAGAAGAATTGCAGATGTTAACAGTCATCTCCGAAAATATATTTCAGATTATTCCAAATTACTCCGGTGGAAGGGAAATCTGAGGATATTACCTCTAATATTAGAGCCGCAGGAACAGCAGGGAGGCCCATTTCCATTTTCTACCACCAACTGAAAATAAGAGAAAAATACATATTGAGCCCACCTTTACTAAAATTGTTTCCCCTCCCCATCCCTGTGTGCGTATCTCCCCCCCCGAAAGTGTATATCTCATATTTATTAGCTCATGGGGGCTTGCTGCTGGGGAAATTTGCCTCCCAGGTTGGGAACCTGCTTCCAGTTCATATCCAGTTTGAGGGGTGGGCTGAGATGGACATCACCGGTGAGGAAAAGAGTCATGGACACCTCACCAAGCAGTAGCATCCTCTGCATCCTGGCGGGCACGGCAGAGCCAGGCAGCTGCCCCCAGCCGCGGGGGTGGCGGAGGGGTGAGACTGGGGGGAGAGAGGCTGTTCTCGCCCTGGGCAGACCGGCTCTCCCCTCCCCATCGCTCCCTTGCCACCAGGCGGGTCCCTGCAGCCCTTTTGCTGGTGGCCAAGAGGTGCTGGGTCAGTTGCTGCACCGCTTTTAAATCCTCGGCTCGGGATAACAACATGTTCAGCTTGTGACGTCTGATACGCATCTATCAAATCCCACTTTTTTCTCATTTGTGTCTCAATTTTTCATTCTAGTTATGGCTTGATGCCTTTTTTTTTTTTTTTTGGTCAATAAGCAAGGGAAAATCACTGCTATTCATATCCATCCCGTGCTGCCTCCCCTGCCATGCACCAAAGCAACAAGCCACCCCGCCAAAGATGACGGGAGCACGTGAAGCACCAGAGAAAGCCCTGTGTTATCCTCTCACTGACCGTGATTTCAGAGGAAAAACACTTCCTATTGTTTTCCCTGGGCAGGAGCGTGGCAAACGGTCTCGGGAGTGGTGCTGGGACCCTGGCAGCTGGAGGATGCCAGGACGACGCGCTGGGGAAAGAGGAGGAACCTCCGAGCCGTGGTGTTACCAGCCCCATCCTCTCCTGCTGCTTCAGAAGTACAGACCAGCGAGCATTAAATTCAGCCTTCGAAATATAATCTTAAAATAGCTAAAGATCTACATGAACTACCACAGCTTCCCACCAGAGGTATTTCTATTGTATAATTAAGTAAGAGCTGAAAGAGCATCCTTAAAGCGTATTTATCACTAGCTAGGTTCCTCGGTGAATGCCAGCATTGAGACTTACTTCTGCAGGAGTAATGCACAACCCATAGATAATTTCTTTGCACACTAATAAAATTTAACTTCTTTGGAGGCATTCTGTTAATTACTTCTCAAGCCAAGATGCCCACAGATGCCAGACTCCCACCTCGTGCAAACCTCAGCACCGAGCAAAAGTGCCGACTCAGCACTTTGCAGCAAAGCGTATGTTTGAAATGGCCTAAAAGTAACATTTCTCAGCAATTTTTTTCTCAGACTTCTGGTAGCCTTGGGGCTTTGCATGTGCCACAGCGCTTTTGGGGGATCAACGGGGATGCCGGTGGCATTTGGGGCACATGCCCTCCTCGGTCCCCCAAAGCACAAGGCGAACGTTAATGAAGCTCTATATTACTGTGCCCATCGTGATATGACTCTGTGGCAAATTAAGCCATATTCTCCTTAACCTACTGGAAAAAATGTCATAGGTGAGGCATTTAAGATAGAAGAATCTGAAGGAATGTAATGTTTTAATTTGAAAAAGTAATAATCCAGAGGCCAGAAAAAAAAAAAAAGTCATGTGCATTACACGCGTAATAGCTCATTATCGAAGCCTTGTAGAGTCATTATTTTAAATAGCTGTATTTCATTCCAGTGGCTGGGATGGAAAGCAGTATGTATTTTGTGTAAAATACATTTGCATTATTATCTATTCATGAGTTTTAAAAGGATCATTATTTTTGACGGACAGCTCCTGTCAAAAGGTTTATATATGGGAGCTCGTGTTTTCCCATAATAATGATTTATCAATAAACATTTGAAAACGGTGCTTAAAATTCAGTGTTACCAGGATACACATTTACCTCTAATTAGAAACAGGTTTTCGGTTGGGAAACCAGATCACTTTCAAATTCCTTCTAATTGCACACAAACCAAGGTGGCAGGTAACACGCTGCGCTGTGCCTTCTCCTCCGCCGCCTGCCACGGCGGCACCCGGGGCACCCACTGGCTGCTTTATCCCCCCCAAACCCAGGGCTACGGGGGGGGCCGGGGGATGCTGCACCCCCAGGAGCATCCAGCTGTGTGTCTGTCCGCATACCCTGCAGCTCCGGGGGCGATGCTGAGCGGCCGGGGGAGAAGCATCGCATCTGGATGGCAAAATTCCGGGTGCCAAGCCAGCTGAGCAACACCAGCTTGAAAGGAAAATACCGGCCCGCTGTTATTTTTAATGGAGACCCCACTGGGGGTGGGAAACAAGTGGTTTAAATGCTTTGCGTAGGTGAAATCCAGACCTTATTGCAGGAAAGGAGAAAGCCTGTGCCTGCTGCCTCTTCATGTTTCATCCTGCTACCGCGAAGTAAATGTTGCCAAGAAGGAAAATACATCGGTTTTCTCGTCGGTCCCCCAGTTTTTCTCCCCACGCTGCCTTGAGGATGCTGGATTTGCATTGCCGGCTATCGCCTCTTGCTGCGCGATGGCTGAAAGCAGATGTTGAGGAACCGGCCGCCGTGTCCTGCCCCAGCCCAGTTGTTTCCACCCTCTCTGGTGTCGGTGCTGCTGAACCCCGGGCGCACGTGTGCCGCAAGCCAAAAAAGTGGGCACCGCGCCCCTCTTTTCATGCCTCTGAGCCGAGTCTTTTAGGAGCATCAGTACACAGAGTAAATCTGCTTCCTCTGCATTTCCCAGGGCTTATATGTAGTGGATTTTCAAGACAAGACATCTCCGAAAGCGAGCGGTGTCAGGCTGCCTGGTCCATCAAGTGTGTCGCTGCTTTTGCAAAGCGTGGTGCAGGCTGAACGCATCCCACCTCCCAGCATGGAGCTAAGTGATAACAGGGCAGTCCAGAAATCATGTTAAATCATTTCCCGTTGGACAGGAAGATTTTTATAAGGTTGCTTTTCCAGCCTGAAGACCGAACAAGGTGCAGCACAGCCGATGCCTTCAGCCAGTCCGTCAGTCAACCCATGGATTAATTCACGGAGGCGATTTGTTTTTTCTCCAAACCTTGCCAAACCACAAAGCCAACATAAAACAGTAATAACCTTTATTTTGGCATGATACATATTCAGGCTTATAAGACCCCAGGTGAAGCAGTCAGGTGGAATTAGCCACAGGGATTTGGAGCTTTTCTCCATCCAAAGCGCATCCTTTTTCATGTGCCAAATTACTTACCCTTCACGTGGGCTGGTGAAGGATGCAGAGGTGGCACGCAAATGCTTGTGAGCAATATCAGCAACAACAATAACCATCATAATATTAAAGAGCCAGCTGGTAATTGGTGCCAGCCCTGACGAGGAGCGTGGCCATTACCCTCATTATCCTGCCCGCTAATGGAGAAGATTGGCACCACGGAGCCAACTACCAGAAGAAATGTGTCACTCTTCATTTAAATCCCGGAGCTTTCGCTCTTCGGGATGTGTTAATCCGTGGGGCTAGGAGCAGACGAAGCGGGGGAGCGCCTCGGTGAGGCAAACCTGGGCCTGAAATGCAGCCAGAGCATCCCTGGTTGGCAGGGCAGGCAGGGCAGGCAGGGCTTGCCAGCTGTGCAAGGGAGCGCCAGCCCCTTTTTTCCTGGGCATCCGTGAATTATTCAGCAGGGCAGCACTGCTCTTGCTTTTCCTGGTCCCCCCAGCACATCGCAGTGCCTGGCTGCATCCCCACTCAGCGTTTACCTGGGGAATTACCAGGTCAACCCTTCCCTCAAAGCAACGCAGCCCAAAACCTCCTTTTCTGCCCATAAATAAGCCTCAGATCATACATTTTAGTTAATTTTTCCATTACCATGAATGGAACCAGCTTGAGCAGATGTATTTGGGCTGCTCCTTGCCCACGTGCTACAGCTTTGCAGCTGCGTGTTGCTGCTGCAAGGACAAAGCAGGGACCCTGAGCCGGGTGGGCAGCCCTGGTTCCCCTCTCTGCTCCCAGCACCCTAAACCTGATGGTGGGGAAAATGCCATCAAAAACATTCCCGAACATACTGATACCCTGCAGCAAATTTCCTTTCAAAAAAGAACAATATTTCCCCAGGTAAGTCTTCTCTGGGTGCCCCCACCCTATACAAGAGGGAGATGCGAGAGGGAAGATAACGGCACAGAGGTTTTCTCATAGGTTGGGAATTTTAGTGTTAAAAGTTTTTAGAATAATTTTCTTTTTAATACATTTATGACCTGAATAGGTGCCTCCACTAGTAATAGCTTGTATTTTATGTGGTGTCATGAGCCTTTTTAATGTACCAGGGTGAAATCTGGAGGTATTGTGCCGGCAGGAAAAACAGCCAGAAGTCACAGTGTCCCATCTATTTGAAACGGATGCTAAATTCTGATCATGAAAGTCTTCTTTAGAGAAATATGTAAAAATCTCAAAATTCCTTTCAAATTAGCTGACTTGAATATTTTGTACCCTAACAACGGTACAGCCAGAGAGATGGCTCAAAGGCAGAAAGAGAATTGACCTGAAATGCTCATTAAAATCACAATGAAATAAAGCTTCCAGAAAAGGTGTTCTTTGCTCTTCTCTCCGGCATGATGTGAAAGAGTGGAAACTCCAACTCTTTCCACGTCCTCCCCTTGCTCCACTTCAAATCCCTTCCTGCCAGCACTTGAAAGAGGCATTCAGGCTGCGTTAACCCTGTGGGTACCCAACGCAGAGCTCAGGAACGGTGGGTTTTTTCCAACGCGGCCGTTTTCAGCGCTGAAGATAAAATTCTTGGCAGGCGGGAAGGTGCTACCTCCATCCCTGATTTGGGGGTACGTGGAGGTCGTGGGGGGGTGCAGGATTTCGGTGCTGTCCTGCTTTGCCCCTAGTACTTACGCAACACAGGTCATCGTCCCTGCGGTGCCACCTGAGCATCCTCAGGTGCGCCGGGAAGGATTTCACCGGCAATATCAAGTGTCGTCCCAGCCTGCGGCTATTAAAAGCTGGCTCTGAGCCCATAATATAATACACTGCGATTAAAGGAAGCACATTTGTCCTGCTGGTAATATCAACATTTTATGAATGAGCGGGTTCTGATATCAGCTAATTAGGAGCAGGTTTATTGCAGCATCTGTCACCTGGAGTTAAGCAATTTATCCCGGGAGGCTCCTGGTGGGGAGGGGGCTGTCAAAAGCTGGTGGTGGGGAAGGTGGAGGACGAGGGGGAACGGTCGCTCGTCAGCACTGCCGGGGGGAAATCCCCACGGGAAAAGTGGGGAGAGCATGCTGGAAAATGTACAAGCAATTAGATGCATTGTGGTAGCCTAATTGCCCGGCTCACTGATAATTTTGGAGAGATAACCATGGCAACGGTGGGATCAGACACTTGTGTGTCGTGGCTGGAGCACGCGGAGCCGGTGGGCTTCCTTCTTCCCTTGGATGCAGGCAGTGCCCGTCTTTTCTCCTTGAAGAACATCTCATTTTAAAGCACCGCTACAGGGCAGCACCCTCCGGCAGCAGCGGTCCCCGCCGCCTCCCGTCTCGCTGCCCGCAGCTCCCAGCGGCGCTCGGGAGCATCATCATCCCCACCGCTGGCCAGGGAAGCACAGGCAGCAGAAGGATGCCTTTTCCTTGAAACCCCAGCGTTTGAATTCCCCACCAGGAGCTTCCAGAAGACACGGGGAAAATAGCCCCAGGCAGGACATTATCTGCAGGAAGCACTCGTAATGGTGTGGCAGGGCAGCTCTCGGCGATTTCCACACGTTCTGCTCAACCGCCCATTCCCACAAAAAAAAAAAGTCCTCTTCATTTACAACACATCTCGTATTCAAAGCTTTTTCCCCTCACTGCAAGAAGCAGTATAAAAAATATATGTGCCAGATTTTACCCTAACCAGGACACCTCTTCCCTCACATCTTGTAGGACAACTTGACTGCTGGGTTTTAGTCCATATTACTCAAATGTATACTATAATTTATACTGTATTTTATACTATATACAAATTTATACTATATACTCAAATAAATACTGCAAATTACGCTGTATTTTAAGTGGGGTAAAAATTTTGGTGGTCGTAATAAAAAGCCTGGGGAACCCAACATTGAGATTTCCAGACAGTGAGGAGTCCCTAAACCTGCACAAAGAAGGTACTGGTCCCAGTTTTAGGCTTGCAGGTGCTCTGGGTTGCAGATGCTCATTCCCCCATGATGTGCAGCTCCATCATCCCTCGCTCCCAGCGCTGCTGGGTGCCAGGTACCCCCGTCCCCCTTCCCTCTGGTGACCCCCACTTTGGGGCTGGCACCTGCCACCTTCCTTGCCTTCACCTACCTGCCTGCCCTCCTCTGTGTTTTGTTCTTGACATTTACGGGCAGGACTAATGATTTTTTGGTGTGGTTTCCTGTCAGTTTTGATGTTTCTGCTTGCTATTGCTGGCTGCACCAGTGAGATGTGATAGCTGGAGCCCAGCTGGTGCAGCGTGGGTTTCGCCTGCTCTACAAATACCTGGCAGTTTTGTCCTCTGCCCACACTTCTGTAGGAACATTTCACCATGATGAGTGTGATGAACCTGAGGAATTACCTCCACGTGCATGGCACCGGTTTAGCATCATTATCCCCGGCACGCAACCGTTTTTTCGTGATGTGCAAGGAGATACTGAGGTCTTGTAGGTATCACATTAAAATAAATCTACTTCAAAGGATGCCACAAAGTTTGCCACCTTTTATCCAACCCATAATCTTTAAAATTAAGCAAGGCTTGAAATGCAAATATTGATTTTGGTGCTGGATGATGGAAGGGTTCGGGTAGGGTTTCGGAAACGGGCCATGCATTTCATTTCCTCTGTGCTACGGCAGCACGTTGTCATCGGCGTTTCTTTTATTTGGACATCTGGAACCAAGCAAATCACACAGCTGGGAAGAGCTGCTGGCCATTCTTGATGCTTTGTTTCCTCTGGAGAGCTCAGAAAACTACCATCACTAAGGAGTAATTAAGCAGGATAGTTAATAAAGTCATACTAAAGATGAAATGAGAGTCATGATACCACCAACCCTGAGCATACGGGAAAGATTTTGGAATTTGTTGTGTTTTCAACAGTTTAGCCATTTGCGGAAAGCCATGTTTAGAAAAAAAGTTGTGGCAGGTACAGCTGGGAGCCCAGGATCCCTGGGGCCAAGGCATCTTCCCACGCTGGCTTTCCCAGGGCTCAGCATCATCTCAATAAATTCAAGTGGCTCAAGCTACTCCTCAGAGAAGTGCAATAGCAAAGCCAAGACTGAAAAAAACCCCATGCATTACAAAAATATGTGCACAAATACTAACCTGAATGCAGCCGCCTATGGAAATGTGTGCAGGTGCTGGGGGAGCTGGGCAAGGCATTCACCTTTTCTTAATTATTGTGCTTCTGTGATATAGCCTGTCTTGTTATACAAGGAACGGGGCTCATGGAGATGTTTCTTAGCCATTAATAAAAGTGAAATCACTATAATAACTGAGGTTTTACCCACGCTCGGCCCCGCCAGTGGGTCTGGGCTGTTGGCAGCTCGGCTTCGCAGCTAAGCAAATACCAGATAAAAAAAGAGGAAAAATCTCATTTAATCTCTCTTAGCCTCAGGTCAGAGAGACTTTGTGACCCATCTCCATATTAAAATCCAGTTAAATGTGGTCTGAGACTCAGCTGACATCATTAATACAGTACATATGTTGGTATTTCATCTTCGGTTACGCTAGGGTTGGGGTTAAGCGAGGCTTCTTAATAACCCGGCTCCCACCCGCAGGTGACGCTTAGCCTAGAAGAAGATGAGCAGGTTTGCAGAAGTGTCCTGGAGTAGGGGTGCGTTTTTGCGAGCGTTACGTGCCCAATTAGCCCCCTGCTGAAAGCATTCCTCACCTCGAAGGCACTGCAAATACCAGCGATGATGTACTGCAGGTTATGAGAGGTAGGTACCCCCTCGCCCACAGGATGCCCTGGCTTCAGAAATGACGTGCTGGGAGGAGGTTGTCTTGGGAAGAAACGGATTGGGGGGGGGTGACCTCTGTTTTCAAAATGCTGATTTTAGCATGGAGGCGAGGGCAGGTTTAAACGCTGTTTTCCAAGCAGAATTACCAGCCTCCACTCTCTGATATTATTATAACCTTCTCTGTTATTTGTGCGCAACCATTTCTTGATGCGACACCCAAATCTCAAGCTCCTCAGCGTCTGCTGACGCTCCGTGCGAGCCCAGGCACAGACCTGGGTTCGCCGGACATCACGGCCCATCTTCTCCTTCCATCACTGTTCTTGGGACCTACTTTTGAGGTCTTCATTCCCAGTAAGGAAAGGAAGGTTGGCATACTTTTAATATCATGAATCGCACATAATTAAGCATCCAGTTCCCAGCACAGTGTGGGTCCCGCACAGCACGGGTTCATCTCGCCTTGGGATGCCATGCTGGGGATGACAAGCTTTTCCCCCATCAGAACGTTGGGTTGCTCCAGCATCTTTAAACCATACATTTGCAGAGCAATAAATCTGGTAAATACCAATAAAATTGGTGCTGCCAAATGAAGGCCCGATTAAGAGCTTATGCCAGAGCAAGGCTTTCTGAGAGTGTAACGCTGGGAATGGCCCCTCTGTGAGTGATTTGAAAATCAAAGCAAGAGCTGCATGAATGTAAATATGAGGAGATGCCAAATTCAGGTGTGTTCACCTGTCTGAGATCCTGTAAATCTTTGTTTATACAGGCAAGCTTTCCTGAGGGCAGAGCCACAGTAGGCAGCAGAAACACCTGCATGAGTAAACCCCTGGGCAGCCAGCTAGAATTTAATTCACTTGGAAAATAACCCTACAATAAAATGAAACAATAGCTGGAAAAGTAAAAGAAGAAGAAAAGTTAAAATATAGCTCTATAAACCAGTACCTATAAAACAGAAATGTTGGGAAAGGAGTTTTTCAATGGGTTGGGAAATGTACTTTTATGTTATAGGATTTATTTTGCTGAGCCTTGTAACCAAATCTCAGGTCACCTTAAGTAACAATGACCGCACCGGTGGTGAGAAGCAGCATCCTCATCCTTGCAAGGGTTAGCCAAAAACCTCCGGTGAGAACCCAGCATCGAGGCACCCCGGCAGCTCCTCAAGGCCAGTGTGCTCTGAAGGCTGGCACAGGGTTTTGTAACCTGTTTTATGGGAATTTGGGAAGCAGAGGCTCCCACCGGCGAGCAGATCATGCATGTCCTTGGTCCGTGCAGCGCTTGCATTACTTCTTCTCCTCTTTCATCTGCGCTGCAGTTGAGGCTGAGCAGCAAGAGGGACATTACTAGATTTCCAATGAAGCACCAAATCACTAGGGACTTAAAGTAGGATTAAGCAACACAGCTAATTAATTGTAACAGCTGACTTCAGCACCGAATTTGGAAGACTGCATTAGGCTAATTCCCCAGCTCCGATTTCCTGGGGGCACCTCTCCAGGTGGCTGAGCATATTTTAAATAACCCAGCCATGGACAAAACAGGTAGGGAGAGTGCCTGGCAGCATCAGCGGTGGTGTCCCTGGCCAGATAGTGGGAACCATTGACCCAGATAGTGATGATGGAGATGGAGATGGCTGTGGTGGATAGGTAACAGTGACATGAAGGACATCGTGATGTGCTCAAGTGGTTATATTGGGATAAACATCCTATTTCAGGCCACTTACATGCGAATGCGACTGCATGTCTAATTTGTGTGGGTGGTCCTGAGCATCCCTGCGCACAAGTTTGAGCAACGGGGAAAAAGCTGTGCTCGAGGGTGTGCGATTCCCCTTCTGGAGCCACAGAAAGGGGTTATGTGCACCTGCTCATCTGGGTTTGAAACATGTGGAGGGTTTTGCAGACCCTAGAAGTCAGAGCTCCCCAGCGAGGGGGCTTTGCTGCTCCCCCTGATGCTGCTCTGTACTGTGTCGTGCTTCCCACATTTCCAGGGCTTTGGCATTTTGGCTGTTTTTCATTAAAAACCTAGCCCATTTCAGAAACGAACATTTTATGACGAGTGAATACAGTCTGAAAGAAAATGTGGCTTTTAACTACCTCGTATTTTCAGTCTTGTTTTTATCTGAACCATTCCTGACATTCTTCTCTTGTGTTTTTCTGCACTAAACATCGGTTTTCATACGATGCTGGGGAGACATTCGGAGTAGCTTTACCCTACCCGTGAGACTTCCCTCCAAACTGTGCAGCACGAGGTTGGGCTGAGGACATGGCTTTATCACTTGTCCCTGCCTCAAGACCATGCCAAGGAAGGCTGGGGCCAGAGCGCCAATGTTGGGTTTTTTCAAAAAGAAATATATCCTAAGAGGAAGTTATTACTCCGGACCATTCAGGAAAATGGACTTTGATCATAAGGCAACAAAAAGATGCTTGGGTGTAATTGAATGCGTCTACAGTGAATCAGAGTAGATAATAATTTGCACAGGTAATTCGCTTTCACAAGTGGCACAGCACTAATGAATTCATAGAAAGTGTCTGCTTTCTGTGGGGTGGGCCGAAGGAGGCTTTTTGGAAGGGTATTTTAAAGGTAGAAGTAGCATGGGACCAGAAAAAGTATAAAAATAAGTGCTTGAGCAAAGCCAGCACAAAGAGGTCTGCACACACAGCCTATTCACATCTGTGTTTTTAATGGGTTTTATTCAATTTCTGGCAAATGCATCGCTTTTATGAAGAAACACATGGTATTTCTCGCCTTTCATTAGCTGGAAAAGAATGACAGGTTCAAACCTGGTACCACCTTAAAACCAAATAAACCTCCACCCACCAACGCATTTCACATTGTTTTGCTACCCCCCCAAAAAAAAACCTGGAATGGGGCTTCAGTCTTCCATTAGCTAAATCCTGCTGGAGCAAGCACGGCGTTACATGAAGCTTCAGCAGCTGGCCAGGACGCTGCTGCAAAACAGCCGTTCTTCCCTGCTGAATTCAGAAACTTCCCTGTGTTTCTGTTAACTGTTTTCATCATGTAAAATTGCACCAAAGAAAACATCGAGCTTACAGAATCATAGAATCATCTGGGTTGGAAAAGACCCTTAAAATCATCGAGTCCAACCATTGACCTAACACTGCCAAGTCCACCACTAAACCATGTCCCTAAGCACCACGTCTACACGTCTTTTAAATCCCTCCAGGGATGGTGACTCCACCACTTCCCTGGGCAGCCTGTTCCAGTGCTTGATAAGCCTTCCAGTAAAGAAATTTTTCCTAATATCCAATCTAAACCTCCCCTGGTGCAACCTGAGGCCATTCCCTCTCATCCTATCACTAGTTACTCGATAGAAGAGACCAGCACCCACCTCAATACAACCCCCCTTCAGGTAGTTGTAGAGAGTTATGAGGTCCCCCCTCAGCCTCCTCTTCTCCAGACTAAAGAGCCCCAGCTCCCTCAGCCGCTCCTCATAAGACTTGTGCTCTAGACTCTTCACGTGTGGTCCAAAGAAGGACCATCAAGGACCACCTCCTGGTCAAGGACCATCTCCTGGTCAAGGAGCACCTCCTGGGTCACAGACACACTGCAGAGACCCAAAAGGTGCAATATTCTACAGATGCTCCTAGCATGGCAATAGAGCAAAAGTTGCATTGCTTAAAATGTCCTCATTCCTGCCGGGGGCTGACCGTGGCATCCCCAGGATGTGCATCCCTCTGTGGCGGGACAGAGGCCAAGCAGGTTGCATGCCCTGGGGACACCGCTGCCAGCCCCCCAGGGAAGGACAAGGACATTTTAAGCAATGCAAGTTTCGCTCTTCTTGCAATGCCAGAAGCATCTGTGTCTGGGAGAGCACAGCAAAAGGCAGTAAATAACTTTTGCTTCCCCCCTGGACAAGGAAGGAAGGGAGGAAGGAAGGAGGGAAGGAGGATAATCCTCCCTTCCTCGGGCACAGAGCTGCTCGTTGGAGGAAGGAAACACATTCCAACCATCCCTGCCTGCCCCAGCCGGAGGCTGTGGTGATGCCAGGGCAGCCCCGACGCCCTGTGGAACCAAGGAAGAAGATCCATGACCATTGCACAAGGGGCTGGCCTGGCTGCCAGGGCTTTTGCCTGCCCGGAGCAACGCTGGCTGCTCCTCAGCAATTTTGGAGATGAGTTAAAATGTCGTGATTTGCTTTGGGAGCTCTGCGTGGGCAATAAAAAGCAGTTTGAAGGATGTGCCTTGTGCCAAGGCAAGGGGATGGGTTTTGGATTAGTAGGTATAAATCTGCTTTGTGCACCCTGTGAGCAAGTCAGCTTCAGAAAGGCCTTGATTTTGCAGTGATGTTAAGCTAGGCTGGTGCATTGAATCCTGCTTTGAGACCAGATCCAGGCAGGGAGGGCTGAGCAGCTGCAGGTCACCGGCTGGGAATTGCGCTCTGGAATTGCACAACACCCTTGTGAAATGGCAGAGTTTGATACTGGGGGACACAGGGAGGCTGTGGTGCAGCACAGCCAGCATTTCCATCAGCCTTCCTTGTGCAAACCTTCCCAGGTCTCACCTGAATTCGTGGCCTGATGCAAAGTGGGGCTTCCATGTATGTTCCTCAACAGCTCATCACCAGCATTAATAGCCCATTACCTAATTAACCTCTGCCATCTGCTTTTTCAGGTGTTAACTCAATAGTAAGGTGGCGTGGAGATGGTGCAGAAATGGGGAGAGCAGTCCGTGCAGGAGGTAGGGCTGTAGGGCCAGCGACCTGGGTGAGCCTCCCGGGGCTGCCGGCTGCCCAGCAGATGTGTTACAGGACTAAGATTTGCCTGCCATAAATAAATAAATGAATAAATACTCTCACTAGCCTGTGCTCAGGGAAAATAAACAGCGAACTTCTCCCTGCTGAGAATGAACATCATCGGCTGTGTGTTAACAATTCACCTCCAGCTCTTGCCAGTTCCTCCAGCTGTTTATTGCTGCCTGGGCACATTCCCACTGGCACTGGGGGAGCCCGGCCAGTTGAGTCCATTGCAGGCACCAGCTTCATTTATATCAACCTGAGAACAATTCCTGCTGAAGACAATGACATGTTCTTCCACGTGCAGGGACTCCAGGATGTTTGCTCTTAGCAAGTTATTTTAACCCTCCTTAGTGTGAATGCTGTAATTTCCTTCCCTGCTGGGTTTTGGAGCCTTTAGCCCACAGACTATTGTTTGCCAAAGCCACCCAGGTGTGACAAGACCCCCCCAAAGCCACACCGGAGACCTCAAAGCCATGCTCGGCCCAGCAGTGGGACTGCACCGGGATCGCGATCACGTCTAATTTCTCGTTCTGAGGAGAAAAAGCAGAGGATATCTCCATTTTGCAAAGGGCATCCACAACCCCTTGTGCATAACCCCACACCTCCTGCCCGCCTGGATGCACGTGCTGGTTGCACCAGGGCTGTGCCCTGCAGCGTAATGAGCTCATTAGGAAACTTCTTATTAATTGCAGCAGGTTCTGGATCAGAGAGTGTTTGATGTCTGCAAACATGACCCAGATGGAGATGCTGGGAGCGGAGCATGCCCAGGCTGGGGACTCCCCCACCACGTCCCTACCTGGGGGCACGGGGAGGAGGAGTGAGAGCCAGCGCTGCCTTGATACTCGATTCAACCACGCGACATTTTTTTCCTTAAAAAAAAAAAAAGAAGATCTCAGATAAGAACACAAATGTTTTTCTTCCCCCAGCTCCAAGCAAAGAACTGTTTTATAAATCATTTCAGATAAACAGGGACAATCAAATCTTTGTTTTCAATTCACGCTGGAGATACTGTGCAGGCACTGATAGCCTGGGATTGCTTCACTCCGCGCCAATAAATCTGCCACTTGCAATACAGGGTCTGCCAAGAAAATCCCCCTAGGCTTGGTCTGGTTTCAGCAGAGGATATATGAACAAGACTGTATAAATATTGCAGTTTTAGGCCAGTTCCCTCTCCCGCAGCTTTTGCAAAGCCAAGCGAGTTTCCTCTTGACGATGTGCACATCAGATACGAGCGGTGGTTGGTGTTTGCTCATGCAACCTGATTTTTAGATATTTTCTTTTTGCTGGTAATTCATTGTTTTTGAGGCGCTGGTGGGAGAAGGGGAGCAAAGAGGATGGTGCCACAACCCTCTCCTGGCCCTGGCTGTTCCCAGCCACTTTGCAGCTTTGGGACTGGGGGATGCTGGGGAGGCTGCACACTCCCTGCTACCACAGGACATCCCAAAGTGCTGCCACCATGGCTTCAGTGCTTCTGGGTGTACCTGGGGATGAGGAATGGTGTCCCTGGAGGACTCCAGCAATATGCTGATGCTCCAGGAGGAGAGTAGAAAAGGCTCTTTCTTCTCAAGGTAAAGTATTTCTAACAAAATCAGAGCCTTGCAAATGCTGGTGCTGAGTCAAAACCTATGAACTGTGCCGTACGAGTCAGGTTGGTGGGCTATTTTTATTGAAACATTAGAAATTAAGGATATTCTAGAACATTTCATGTATTTTTTAATCCTCTCTTATGCGTAAGGGCTGGACCATGCAAAGCAGCACTAGTGCTGCACAGGGCAGCCCCCGGGCCGTGCCGCTCCTGCCTCGGCCCCTGATGCTAAGAAGGTCACAGCTCACCTGGCATTTGAATAGACATTTTTGTTTGCTTAGGACTGTTTTTATATTTTACATGAACATACAACAGTGTGTGTGTGATTTGGATTTTTTTGGAGAGCTGGGAAAATTCTGGCTTTCCCCTTGGTAGCAAGATTTGTTTCAGTGTAGGGAATACGGTGATCTGGGGATAAATCAAAAACACTTAAATACAAAGCTAAATGTATACTTTGATATATATTATATAAATGTCTTTGATTTATATTATATAAATGTATGCTATATATATATATTACATATTATATATGGTCAAGACACATATGTATAGGTACACAGGCCAGTGGAAGTCAAGTTGTGTCTGTGCCACATGTAGGAGCAGGAATAAGTAATTCTCATCTTAGACAGGGATTTGGCAATTTTTGCTTTTAAAGGATGCAGCATTGGTGATGCTGGGTTCCCATGACTGTGCTCTCCCACTGGGAGTCTAGTTTTACCCTATTTATGGACTGTTGACACTCAGGATTGAAGGATCAGTACTTGCAGAGTTTGTAGTCTAGTAACACGTTTTATGGTTCAGGTAAAAGCATATTTTCCAGATTTCAGGAACGATTCTGAGGCAAATCCTACTGTGCAGAGTATGACCAAGAGAGACAGCTATTCGCAAGCCTTGCGATGGCAATGGCTGGCTTGTCCCTCCAAAAAAACCCGCAATCAGTGCAGCAATCTGTAGGAGCTGGTACCATGCAGCGGCTCAGATAAATCAGTGCAAAAATGCAACTGGTAACAAACATCATTTGAAACCCCTGGGGTTTTCTGGGGCAATTATTTGCATTGCAGTGCTGTATTCAAAAGGCAGAATTGTGCTTGCAAAGGGCTCTCTGCATGGGTGCTGGGCTTCTCCGTATGGGTACCCTTACCTTGGTCATGGGACATGGGTCCTGGACGCAGCATCAGCCACACGTGGAATGGGGATGCTACGAGAAACAGCTCCAGGACAGCCTCAGCTGGGAATTTGGTGGAAGCGCCCAGAACACACCAACATGGTGCGACAATGGCCAGGGACTGCAAATAACGACCCCAGAGCCATTTCTTTCAATGCTCATCCTGCAAAACACGTGCTGGGTCACATCATCTCGCATGGGGGAGCTTGAATTGCTTTGAATTGCTCTGGTGGTAGGAAGAAAAGGCTGCAGCGTGGGCTGCCTTTCCTGGCCCACGGGGTCCGAAACCCCGGAGGTGTTTGAGGGCAGTGATAAGAGCAAACACTGTCCATCCATCCCTGCAGCATCCGTCCCAGGGATGGGACCGCCCTGGGCAGGGGGCGCCCAAAAGTCATCCGAGCATGTCGATGGTCTGTATCTGCGCCCGGAGCGTGTTCGCGCTCCAGCTTTGGCTGGAGGAGTGGAGCATCCTCCTTTACATCCATGGAGAAGCCAGCAGGAAACCTGGCCTCAGCGGCTTCCCGGGCAATGTGAGTGGGCTTATGTGACCGGAGCGCTGCCTGCTCCCACAGCTGTCGCGCTGGTGGGTTTTTTTGCTTTTTTCATGGGAACAAAACATTTTTTTTTCCCTTTGGTTTAGGGAAATGAGCCATTCTTCTTGGTGCCACCTGGGGAAAGCCTCCCAGGCAGACACCTGCCCTGGGAAACTGTCCCACAGCAGCTGAACTGGGGCTCCCTGGGATTTCACGGGGGCTCCCGGGGCTCCCGGCTGCCCTGATTTTGTGCAGAAATCAGGGCTATGAAGCATGGGGCTTTGCTGAGCAGCCCTGGAGGAATATAAATGCAGGCGCATCATGAAGAAGGAGAAACTAAAGTTAGCCAAAACGTTTTCCTTCATGGCTCAGCCCCCATCACACCCCATATGCGGAGGCAAAGCTCACGGGATGAAGTGCAGAGCAATGCAATAAATCCTGCGTCCGTCAGGGCTCTGCCAGCCCCCCCCCGCCTTCACTCGCCTCCACCCCCTGGTCCTGATTTACGCCACAAGGGAAAAGAAGCGAAGGCGAGTGTGCGCCTTCACGTCCAACTGCTCGGGAAGGGGGAGATGTGTGGCAAAGGCATCTGGGCAAAAATAGTTAGGGTACTGCAGGTGGGATGGAGACGGGAACTCAGCAGAGCCAGACCTGGGAAAATCCCAGCCCACCCCCAGTTCCTCTGCAGAACGTGTCAATGTGTAATTCATCCTTCTTCCACCTGCTCTCCCCCAGATGATGGAGGGGAGCCGAACAGCACATTTGTCTTGAAACAAATCCGATTGCTGGTGCAGTGCAGCACAAATTCATTTTTACCCTACGAGACTCTCTTTCCCTTGTTCTTACAGATTATGCCCCTGGCCCTCTCTGAAACCTCTGCCCAAAAACATCGCCGAGGTCAGACTGTCCTCTGGTCCTTGCGTGACGTGGGGACAAAAACAGGCGTGAACCGGGGCGCTCGGACCCACTCACATAAATATGGGTCCTTAATACACAGAGGGAGTGCAGCAGCACCCGGGCTTATAAAGCAGCAGCATCCCAACCCACGCGCAGCCCCTTGGAAAGGCAGGGGCTAGAGCCAGCGGGCTCCAAAAATGCCTAAAACAGGTAGGAAAGAGAGGGGTGTAGGTCTCTCTTCTCTTTTAGGCTTTTACTTTGGCTGTATTTTGACATCTTTCTCTTCGTCAGTTGTCCTGGGCTGGTAAAGTCTTCTAGGATTGAGAGGGTAATATATTAATTTATCATTAATTTGAGCCTTCAGTTTTTAGTGTCCCTTTGGACAGATTGGCAGCTCTGAACCGCAGGGCCCAGGGGACGCAGAGAGCTGGCCATGCGTTGCTCTTCGGTGCTCTGTGTAGAACGATCTCTTAAAAATTGAGCAAAAAAAGTGCTCAAGCCCCAATTTCTGATTTTTGCTAGGAATATCTCATATGAAAATAAAAGAAAAGCTGGAAAGCAATATTGAAGAGAGGAGTTCTTCCTCCTGGGTTGCTGGCAGGAGCAGAGAAGTAGGGTGGCAGCCCTGAAGAGCACCCAGTGCAGCTGGACAAGCCCCGCAGCATCGCCCCGAGTTGCAAACCAAAGTGTCGCTGCAGCGTGTGCTGTTACAGAGGGGCGTGGGATTAGGGAAATGTATAATGTGCCATTATGTGCAATTTCCTTTTTAAGTTTCCTTTCTTAATATTTATTCCTATTATGTAGGTGGACAGTCTCTTAATATAGATAAAGACCTTTGCAGCTGCTCCATCGTCGGCCTCGTGTTTAATATGCACTTTATAATTAGCCTGGAAGGGAAGACCCACGGTTGCAGTCAGCCCCTGTTCTCTCAGATCATTTTTAATCTGAGCCGGGCTCAGCTGGGAAGGGCTGATAAGCACTTCTGTACATGACAAACAGGGCTTTAATCTCTTCTTTCCATTCCTAGTGCGCTCATTACACAAATTTGTCTCTGAACGACCCCAGCGCATTAAAAATTACCCATCCTGGATGCAGCATCTTTTCTTTTAAACTTTCTTAAAACCCTCAGTTTGACCCTGGGATTCACAGAACGGGGGGGGAGGCGTTCGCAGAGGGCTGCACAAGGTCACCAATTCCCTCCCACAACCTGGTAAACCCTTTGCTTTTTCATTGATTCTGTTTGCCGGCCACCAAGCCTTGAGAAAAGCCTTTTCTGGGTGAGGACCATTCCGGTCCCTATCGGATTTCGGAGGGATGCTCCACGTGGGGTTTCCTCCTGCAGAGGGTTGGTAGGAAGAATAACAAAGTCCGATGGTTGGAGTTGGAAGCTGGCCACGCTCTGGCTATCGGTGACACGCATCTTCAATTGTGAGGATAGCTGAGACTCTGGGTCAATTCTCCAGGGATTTTGGCCAAGCCAGACTGGGTTTTGCTGTAGAAGAGATGTCTATAGCCCAAATGGACATTGTAAGCGTGATGCTAAATTTACTCGGAAAGGTATTTCACTCTTCACCTGGGAAAGGTCAGGTGAGAGGACCACAACTTTCATTCCTTCCATGTCTCAATAATCACATTAGCAAACCAGTTTTGTGTTTATCTGGGTGAGATAAAGCTGCTTCTGACCAACAAATTCTAAACATAACATTTATTTCTTTTTTCAAAAAATGCTTTTTTTGGTATTTCTGCACAACTTTATCCCATGGATAGAGAAGTGGGTGGCTCTCAGGGGTGCTCTTGCCTAGTTTTGCTCACGTCCCCTTTGGCGGGGAGGAGGGCTCACGGCCTCCCCAAAAGATCTCAAATTGCAGTAGAAGTCAGTGGGTGCCTGATGGGGGTGAAGTGAAAGGCCACCCCCAGCAGATGACATGGTGGGACCTCCCGTCGCGCCAGCGGCTTCACACCCAGCCACGGCGACGCCAACTACCCCACCTCAGATATCTCTCCTGACTGCAGCCGGGACAAGGAGACAATAAAAGACGTAACAGTTAATCAGCCCTTAATTAATTATAATAGGATAAGGAGTCCAAAAGGATATGGAAACAGATCTGAACTTTCTAACAGCATTAGAAAAATTGCTCTTTGCTCCTGGCGAGTTAGGAGTGTGAGTAAAATGGGCGTCATGAGTCTAAGCCAAAATTTTTCTAAATATACCATTTTTTCCCTTAATAAGCCATCCAACCTATACTAAGATGAATGACAAAGGGTCTTTGCAACAACCCCACTACAGCAAACTGATTCAGAGCTCTGGTGACTGTAGCTCAACTGCCTTTGTATTAAAGTGGGGCGATAGCTAAATAATGTTCACATTAAAATTGTCATACTTGGTCTTGATACTAATTTTCTGAGAGATGCAAAAAATTATTTACACTTTTGAGATATACACAGAAGCGCATTTAATCTGAACATTAATCATGCATAGTTCATCAGCCTGAAACACCTTGGAGACCAGTAGGAGCTAAAGATAGCACGGATCTGGCACTGGGAAAGACATTTCCCCTCCACTTCCAACAAGGTTTAACTCTGACCCCTGATCTCCATACTGGGAAGCACTAACGCAAACACCACCAGAGGAAAACCAGCAGTTGTCTCTGGTTAAATGACAGGCTGGAGAAAACTGATTTTTTTTTAATAGAAAATGACACCCGGAGGACAGTGCAAAGTGCAATTGTAATAATAATATCTCGGTGTGCCACCGAAAGCCACCCCAAGCAATGCCACAATTTCCTGTGCTTCCAGCACACTGACTCCCACTTTGCTTTTGTTAGTGTAAAGGGATTCACATCCAATTGCACTAAATACCCCCCTAATTATTTTTTTTTTCATGAGTGCATAAATACATACAGTGGATAGAGATGGTACACCCACACAACATTTTCAGTATTTT
Source organism: Leptodon cayanensis (assembly GCA_027564655.1). Lineage (NCBI taxonomy): Eukaryota > Metazoa > Chordata > Aves > Accipitriformes > Accipitridae > Leptodon > Leptodon cayanensis. The sequence continues at coordinate 51,767,750 of JANXJC010000001.1, forward strand.
TTTTTTTACTAATTTTATTAATTCCTGCCATAGGGAGAAATAATCTGCACTTAAATGTTTCTGGTACTTGCAGAAAAAGGAGGCCTGTATAAGATAAAGAACTGAGATTTTTAAACTTTGCCTTTAAAACTTAATGGAAAGCAATAACATGGAAATTTAATAAAAAGATGCTGATGCATTCTTGTGAAATGTCAGCTTGTGGAGTTCACTGTTAACTGTCCTTAACAGCAAATAATGTCGGTGTGCTTTAGCCAGAGAGTCCCAGAAGACCATGAATGACGCCCACACTCCCGCAGCCCACACGGCCAGGAGAGCTGTAACATTAAAGCAGATGAACCAAATAATTTAAAACTTCAAAGGCGGCTTTAAATTAGACTTTCCCACTGCAGGATGGAGCACTGGCATGGGGGTGCGAAGGTGCACTGGGCATGAGAAGGACTGCGTCATCGCTGGCGGTCTGCCTTGGAGGGCAGGAGATGGCTCCCCAAAGGTCCTTTCCCAATGGCGAAACACCACTGGGAAGGGTGCTGAGCTACAGGAACCCCACCAGCTGTCCACCTGCCGCCCTCAGGCTGGTTCCATCAAATGTCCACGTGCAACTGTCAGGTCATTTCTAGAAGAATTAGGGCACCGAGTATGTGCAACGGCACCCTTGTTTTGCTGGTTCTTCTCCTCGTTGACCATAAATGACAGTTCCTACACGTCCTCAGACTCCAGTTTTGAACAACCGCAACAGCATGACGTTTCAGATAAAAGCTAAGTAAAAATGGCTGTGTTGACATCTCCTGCAGGAAAAAATACATGAGTATTAGGCTGGAACTGATATTTTCCCAAGAGAAATCTTTGCTTTTCATGAAACCATATGTTTTGGAAGAACCCTCCGCGCACAGATTTTGACCTGTTCACCTCTCAGGAGAGATAAAGCCTTCGCGAGGGCATCCACCTCTGTTTGGTTTTAATTTGTCAGGAACAAGGGTGTCTGATGCTCCCGAATCAATAGTAAATAGAGACGTATGTGTCATCGTTCATGAGGAGTTTACGAACAGGCACAGGCATTTCATTGCATGGTGAGCGGCTCTTGTTTGCTTTGCTGCAGTCAGCTGAGCTTTCCAAACCCCCAAATTAATGTGACCTTATGAAGACTTGTTCAGCAGCACAAAGACTTCAATTCAGATAGTTTCAAGGAAACAATCCAAGAAAATGTTCCTTTCAAATGTCTTCTGTGCGAGTACATTCAGACAGTTTCTTGAACTCACAACCAGCTACAACACTCATTTAATTCTGTATTTATTTAGAAAGATTTATCTATTCATGCAGAACCGATAAAGGGAGACACTACAGGGGTGCCTTGAGAGGCATGATGCAGCATAAGGTTATCAGCACCTTGTGTATAACCTGTTCCATTTTTAAATTTTAGCCTTAAAATCTTTTTTCTTGCATGTCTTCAGATGCAATTGGTTTTTAACAAGACAATGGCAGTTCTTTGCTTGCATTTAAAGATTTTGTCCTTGAGAAAATGTGTAGGAATCACACGAATTGAAAGGAGAAAAAAAATAAAGCTCTTCACTCAGGCTTTCATGGCCTGGGTAGCATCAATATCTACATGTCAATCCCTCCTGCTCTGCTAGCTGAAGAATATTCTTGCATTCTTCAGATTACCAGACCCCTGTCTAAAAACAAGACATCTCTGGAGATCTGTTTTCTTGAGCTTGAGGTCATGTGTAAACCAGAGGCTCTGCTGAAAAATGGAAATAATTCTTCTCTTTGGGAAGTCTTTTGAATAAATGATTCAATCTATTTTCTGACCAAGTACTTTGAAGACTCCAATTTGTGGTGATTTAACAACACTTGAGAGAAGTCCAATAAAAAGCTCACTCAAGGTGGAAATCACAGCAGCAGTCGTGCACACATATTTCAAACATCACCATGAAATAAAATTATATAGAAGAGTAACGTGAAATAGAAAACAAACACTTCCAGTTGAAGGCAAAAATAGAATAAAAACATTTTACAGAAATAATACAACTCTGCTTAACAAAAGCAGCGTTAGCTTACAATTGCTTTTATTACTTTATATACTATTCTTGGATGCACAAACCAAGAGCCACCGCAGTTCTGCTCAGCAGCATCAGCATAAGTATTCCCGAAAATTCACTAAAGGTAATGAACAGGTTGAAACAATCGGACAAAAATAATTCCAGCCTTCCCGCGGGGATAACGTGCCCTGATTGCACACTGCACAGCCCCTGCAATTCTCTGCAACACTCGCAGCCAGAAATTTCTGCAGAGGAAAACTAGATTTATCCATGATGATGGTTTCCTACGCGATGTTCCCAAAAGCACTCCGTGGGGCTGGGCTGTGGGTATGGGGAAAGAACCCTGGTTTTTTGCATCATATCCCTGCACTGAATTTCAACAAGAGTCCCAGCTGGCAATGGTTAAGCCGGAGGTTAACTTTGGAAAAGTTGCTGCCAAAAAGATAGGAATTTATCCAAGCGTGTGCAGCAAAGGTTCATACATTTCTAATCAGTACGTGGCAGGAGCTATCACACCGCAGGAATTTACACCCAGCTGCTGCAGGGTACGGCTCTTATTGTTTTTATAGTGGCGATGCATTGCTGGCGTGTGTCTTGTCATCTCCCCAGCTCCCGCTTTGTAGAGCATAACTTGCGCAGCTGAGCTCAGCTTAGCAAAACATCTGCTGGAGTTTGCAAAGTAAAGCTCCTAGATGCACATGTGTATGGAGGGAAGATTTTTAGCATCCCGGTTTTGTTATCTTAAAAAAAAAAAAAAATGGCCTGGGGAGTTGGAAGCCAGGCAGAGGCAGCGGGGCTCAGGAGCCCTTTTCCAGGGATGACTTCGTGCGTGTCACCTCTTGCTGCTCGTGTGTGTCACCTCTTGCACTTCTTCGGGCTCTCCCCACTTGCCAAAGGCCACGTTTTCAGCTACGCTCAGCTAAGCACCACTGCAGCGCCCGCAACACGCTTGGCATCCCATTTCATCCCCTAACACGCACATTAAATGCCATACTCTCCAGCTTGGTTGTTGCTAAATCTGACTCACGGTGTCTTTTAAGCGCTATTTGTCAGCAAAGCATGTGCAATTTGATCGGAGCACTTAGTTCAACTTTATTTTCATGACCATTATAAACATCTTAATTGTGAATTGAATTTCCAAAGCCAATTTCTGGTGGCTACAGTTGTCCATGGCCAGAGGCAAGTTATCCTGGAAAAGTTTAGCAGAAGCTGTTTGGTCACTGTCAGGTTATTTGGGGTGGAAAAATCTATCCAAATGCTTAGTTTTCCTCAAACTTGGTTTATGTTTAAAATCTCATTGACAAGCAACAAGGGCTCCAAGAAATATGTTCCGGTGCTACAGTAATTCAGCTAATCCAACTCATACCTTGAGCTGGCACGCCAATATCTTCACACAGGTTTATGCAGGCACAAAATACAGTATACAGCTTGCATAAATACATTTTATATTACCTTAGCTAAGGTTCACAGGTATTTGAGAACTCTTATTAAGCATTCAAACTTTTTTTGTCTATTTTCCTTGTAAGATAGCTTTAAAAAAATGCAGCATCTCAACGCCTGAGTCACCGCTGACTCACAGATAAAACTATCCACACTTGTTTTGGATAAGCCAAGAGTACGAACACAGTCTGTGGCAAGCTGAGATACCTCAGAGCATCTGTCTGCCCAAACAGAAATTAAACTTCTTTGCATGAAACACGCTGGCTCCCACCAATCGATTTAACGAGCTGCGCGCGGCTGCCAGAATATCATCCCCACTTTGCATCTACTTATCCTCTCACCCAACGCACTCCAAGACGAATTCATTACGGCAGCACATTTGGATTTAATATCCACCAGTTTCTGCACTGAAAGATGTTTTCTCCTGTTTTTCAAGTCTGCAAAGCTTCCTGCTTCGTTGCCCTTGCCGCAGAGACACCCGAGGGATGTCGCTCCCCTTTGGGGAGCGCTGTCAGGATTTCTCACTCCCCGCGATGCACATCATCTGAAGGACCCAGAAGAGGAGAAGACAATCAAGATAGCTTTGTGAGGAAGACTAGCGGGATGAAAGGGTTCTTCAAGGAACAGAAAAGCGGAGGCAGAGGCTGGCAGGAGTCCCCTCCATCCCGGGCGGTGTTCACAGGGATGGAGCAAGCTGGCGTGCGAGGCCAGCCTGGGACCTTCACCCATGCATGGGACCTTCCAAGCCCTCCAAGCCCTCCCTCCTCGCAGTCCAGCCCAAATTCCCTGGAGGACTATATTTGATGGAAAATTGTGTCCCTAGGAGGCACATGCGTGCCACCGCCCTGTTTACTTCTTGGTCTTTCACAAAGCAAATGCAGCCTCCTGGTGCATCCCTGAGCAGCCCCAGATGCTGCAAGTCTGGATCCGGCCTCCGAGGCAGGACCACCCTTCTCCAGGCTGAGCTTTCCACCAGTGCACCCTGCGCTGCCTCTCTTCAGTCCAGGCTAGTTTCTTTTTTGATGCATTTTTAATTTTGCACAATATAATATTAACTCTCTGAGTTGCTCCGTGTCTTGCTTAAAGCCAAGTCTCCCTTTGCAGTGAACAGACCCTCAAACGTGCCGGCGGTTCCCGGTTTGAGCATCACTCCCCTCTTCTGGCCCGGTGGGGCAGGGGCTCTCACGCAGTACTGCCCGTATCCTGCACCAGCAAAGGGCAGAAGAACCTTGAATACTGTGGTTTTAAGTGTGTATTGTGGTGGGACAAGGTGTTTTGGTGAAGAAAACTCCTGCCTGAGTTTTCCCGTAGCAGAATCGCTCTCTTTTAGCTAACGCCAAAATTGCTGGGCATCTCCAGCCAGCACCGCTCCTATTACTGGATTAAGCAAATCCTTCGCTATGCAGCTGCCCATCGGAGGATCTTCTAATTTAAGGGTTACTTGTACATATTAATAGTTGTAAAATTGACCATTACCAGAGGGGATTGGAGCTGTAAAGGAGAGGAGACAAAGAAAGATGGCCTGATAATCTCCATTAGCCAACTCTGTGAGGTTTTGAACACCAAGCGTTTGTTATAAGGATTGCTCGAAGGATGCAAGCGTGAATCGCAACAGCCAAGTGGTGGGAGCATGAGGACGTGTGTGGTAACACCATCATGCAAGTGCCCAGCAGGTGGAAGAGCCGCCCGAGAAATGGGCTTTTCCTTTATTTAATCTCATTTACCAGTATTTGAATGTTTAGGGTTAGGAATTGCTGTTCCCCACAGAAACCCCCCAAGAGCTTGAATAACCCGGTCTCCAATACCCCAGAAGACTCCCTGCGGGTTCAAGGCTGGGTTTGCTCCCGTGATCCCAGCAGGACACATGCTGGGGTGTCTTCAGGGCGGCTGCAGACACAGCAAAGTGGAAATGGGATGATTCAGCTCAGGTCAGGGCTGATCTTTCCGTGCAAACGGCCAAAGTTCCTGGTGAGTCACACGCAGCTCCTCCCAGCCCGTGCAGGAGCAGGGTTTTGCCCTTTGCACATCGACAACGAGACTGGGAAACTGCAAATCCCTTGAGCTTCTGCCCACTAGAGCATCAGCGTTCACAGTCGGAGCGGTTTTTTCTCATAGCAATGATGAAATCTTGGATCGTATTGGCTTTTTGTGCAAGACTGTCACATATTTTCCTGGAAAGAGAGCATTTAAAAAGAGGAGAAAATGAGGGTTTTCCTCCAAGGAGTGAAACTCAAGATGGAACGGGTCACCCGGTAGTCCCTTACCCTGAGAAAGTGCAGGATTTCTCCCATGACATTGCCAACATTTTGTCTAGTCTAGTTTTCAAAGTCTCAAGTGGAGAGGATTTACTCGAGGTCTGGCATTGCTCACTTACCTCTCTGGTTAATGTTGAAGCATCCCTGCCAACGTGGCTTTAATCTCCATCTCTGCAAGGGATTATTATATTTAGGCAGAAGTGAAATAAAGAATGAAGACAAATACTCAACACTGAAGGGAAAATAGCAGCTCACCTCTCTCTGCTTGCTTCAAGTGAAACAGATTTCAGTGGGATTTAGAGTTGGTGCAAGGGGGTTTGTGCCTCTCTGGGATTCCACAGCCTGGGGGGTCCGTATTTTGTGTTGCACGGTCCCTGTGGATGGGTTTTGCACCGGGGACGGGGGACAGGACACCCCCAAGGCCAACCTCGGGGCAGGTGGGGTCAGCTTCATTGGCCATTATCGCCCGTGGAAAATAAAAACTCCAAAGGAAGGCGATTATAAGTGTCTGTTTTATTCGATTCTATTTTTTTCTGCTTAGTTATTGTTCGATGGAGTGATGGATGCCTGTCAGAGAGCAAGGAATGGGGCCTGGCACTATCCCGCACCCGCTCCTCCCTGCTCTGCGTGGTTGGTGTTCATTGGGCTGAAACCAGAGCAACCTTCAGAAAAAACACGTAGCACATCCCACCAAACTGATAAACCTCTGTGCCATTCAAGGTGAACGCGATCTATTTGTTTGTTTGCTTTTAAAATTAAATTAAAATATCGTAGGCGATTATTCCCAGCCGTTTTCTTTGGAAAGGCTTTGCAAACATCTTGTCTGGTGGCTAAATGCCATTTAGGTCATTTGATGGAAGGCAAACCCCTCATCTTTGACTCTGCCCTTTCTAGAAGATTTCTGTTTCATTAGCACAGTATTAATGAGGCTGGATTTTAAAGCAGGTGTTAAGTGCAATCAGAGCAGCTTTATTAGGCTACAAATTGTCTGGAGCTGACAAAGGCAGTCGCATCGGTCCATGCTCAGTTAACCTTTGCCTGCGTGCATGACTTGGCTGATTAAACAGCGATTGATAACGACCTTCAGCCCGGGGAGCCTCTAAAGGTGATGCCGCATAGACTCCGCTGTGCCAAATGTAAATCTTTAGAGGCTCATCACCTTTTCAATTTAGGAAGCCATACAGTAATTTTAAAATTATGCAATAGCATGCTACAGCAAGGAGCTAATTTACTGGTGCTAAACCGGTATTTTGCATGCAGACTGAGAGAGGGCTGGTATCACGATTACATTTAACAGAAACTAATGTTGAGAATTCACGGCTACCAATGTTTAAACAATGTCTGGCGATTCGAGTACTGTGTATTTACATAAAAACGAAAGTGAGGGATATTATGGGAGCCACCCTTTCTGGGTCCTGACCCCAGCCACCCTGAAGTCAAGCAAAACATTTCCTTTGGCCCCAGCAGAGCCGGGCTCGGGGGCCAGCGTTTCGGGAGGCAGCGGGTGCTGCGGCTCCCAAACCCGGCGGTTCCCCACGGTCACGTCGAGGGCAAGGGAGCAGGCGATGCGGGAGGTAGTCGTGGTCTTTCCGTCCTGTTTTCTAAGAAGAACAAGCAGGGCACCGCAAAGATGCTCGGCCCTGGGGCATTCCTGATGCCCATACGACAGCGGTGCCTTGTGTAAGAAACTGTGAATTGTTAGAGTCCAACAGCCAAGACGCAGTGCTTTAGCTAAAAATATGATATTAATAATTCTCCCTTTCAGAAGATATTGATGACTTGTTGTTAGATAACTGGGCATTGAAATAATAACATAGGTGCGTATGAGGAAAAGCTGCAGAAATGTGTTAGGTAAGTGAGTCTGGGGTGAAAATCCGGGCAGAAGAGGAGATGCTAGGAATGGCTCAGGAGGCACAACCCAGGATACACAGTGACAACTGAATTTGTCTAGTCCACATGAAAACATGAGCGTAAACCTCCAGAAATTCCTCTTTCCTCTTTGCAGTTGTAAGAAGAAAGTACTTTTGGGAAAGAAACTATTAAGAGTATGGATACAGTGCATCCTAATGATGTACAGGTGAAAACGGAGAGAAGGATTTTATGGGTTTATAGGCGGTCAGGTCTTCAGCAGAAACATTCAGCCTTGCAACAACCCCAAAAGAAAATAAGTAGATGTGGCTGGTACCAGTGAGGGTTACAGGGTGGGACTGGTGCCGGCAACATGGGCTTATTGAGGATAACACCCTACGCTCTGAGCTCCTCTCCGTGGGGGTGGCTCTGCTCCCCGCCACCCTGCCGGGGTCCATCGGGGCCGTGCCGGGGCTGCCGTGGGGTGGCCAGTTGGAGGAGGATTTAAGGAAACCCCCTTAAAAACCCTCTGGCAGTACTGCCCCTGTGTTCTCCAGAGTTTATATTTTATTACTTCCTTCCAGAGCCGTATGTTTTGCCGCGAGCAGGCGATTTCTCGCATGTCGCCATGCCTGACAGCGCAGATTTATTTCCCCCGGAGGCGAAAGACCCCCCTGCCGTGGGCACCGCCCCGGGTCCCAGCCTCTTCGGAGAGCAGCAGCCCACTGGTCCCACTCTGGCGGGGCCAGGAGAAGCCGGAGCAACCCCAAAACCTGCCCCTCGGCTGGAGAAACGTGGGACTCGTTCGCAGCACTTCATAAAGCCCGACCCCTCCTTCCCTGGGTCCCCGGCGGGGAGCGCAGATGAGGGGGCTGTGCAGAACCCCACACCTCCGGGTCACCGGTTCAGAGCTATACAGGCTTCCAACATCCAAATACAGTTTTATTTCATGTCTTTTGATGGTTTACAGCGGGCCGTGGGTTTGCTGCACGGAGGGGTCAGGATTGGCCACGAAACACCGGCTCCTCCTGTTTCTAGCCGCTAGACTACATTTAAAAAAGCAGTTAAAATATAATTTATCTCGGGCTGTCCCATATCGACCAGTGATGTACTCGCTGGCGTGGTGAGCTCTGGAAAGCTGCGGGTTGGATGAAGCCGAGGGGGGCTCTACCCCACTCCCAGCAGCCAGAGCATCCTCACCACCAGACCACCGACACCCCTCGCCCAGGGTCTGCCTCCCTGGAGGGGATCCTCTCCTGAAGGATGGTGTAAGAAACTGATTTTGCTCCAGTTAAAGAAGGAGATAAATGTCCAGTTATGCATTTCTGACCAGGATGGGAACAGTAAGGGGTGGGATCCCGGGAGATGCGTGTTTTCCCTCCCCATGTCAGTGCTCTCCAGGAGCACAGGCAGGGTAGGAATCTCCAAGAAAAGGTCTGTTTCCAAAGCAATGCTTTTAAAAATCTGGGTGGTATTTCCTGAAACACCCGTACACAGAAACATTTATGCCGGGCCCGCGCGGAGCATGTCAGTGCAGATGCAGCAGGCGTTTGGGGGGAGCCAAGCCAGCCCCGTAACCCCCCCTGTGCCAGCTGTGCCACCTCTTGCACTGTCCAGAAACTGCCCCAAAATCATAGAATCATAGAATCATTTAGGTTGGAAAAGACCTTCAATATCATCGAGTCCAAAACGGGCCACACAAACCTCTTCTTCACACTTGTTGCTGTGCTCTAGCTTCCGAGCATCCTCCTATTTCCGTGACCCCTGTGTTTGCCCCCAGGGCCGGTGCCGCCGGGCTGTGAGGGGCTGCAGACAAAACGGACGATGCCCTCGAGTAATTTTAACGTGGCTCCGCGAGAGCGGGCAAACACCTGGCCAACCTGCAACAGGCAAACGGCTGGCAGCGCTCCCCGAGAGCCAGGCTGGCCGTGCCCGGGTACAAACCCCCGCGGGCAGCGTCGCTGAGCTCTTGTTTCACTCCCACAGCGTGAAGTCACCCGTTATTTTTTTAGCAAAGCATCTACTTTTTTTTTTTTTTTTTTTTTTTCCTTTTTCACCCCTCCCAGGCCAGCTGCTGCCCATTCATCAGTAGCTGTGACTCCCACGTAACAAATGAAGGCGACGGATGCGCCCTGGCTGCCGTCCCTACCGGTGTCATCCCGGCTTGTACGACGGGTGACGACACACCGTTAATTTGCTGGAAAGTTCCGTCTCCGCGCCGGCCTGGCCCAGCTCCTGCCCGGGGAGCAGGAATGCTGCACGGGAGAGGGACGTCCTCCGCGAGGCTGTTAAAGCTGGGTGTTTGCTGAGGTCTCGGCAGGCAGGAGGATGCAAAGCCATGGCAAAGCTCCGGATTTATTTCCCCCATCAGCACAAGGAGGTTGATTTATCCCGGCTTCCCGCAGCAGCAAGGCAGGAGGGGAGGGATGCTCCTGTGGGCTGTGCAGCCTTAGTGCTGTGCAGTGTGGGAGCGGGCGGGGAAGGATGTCCTCCAGCATCTCTAACGAAGGAGTTAGTTAGTTAGAAGTTAATTGAGTCAGGAGGCTGAAAGCCATGGCTTTTCTCCCTGCCGCATCATCCGCTCGCATCCCTGAAGGTTTGGGAATGACCACAGGAGGCTAGTCAAAGGAGAGAGACAGCTCCTCAGCTGATTTATAACAAGATCGTGGCTGGAAAAGAAATGTTTCAAGAAATGCATTTATATGTAGGCTCTGGTTTTCCCAAATGCACGCAGTCGCTGCTGCAGGGGTATGGCTGCACGCAGCAAACCCCGGGGCCAGGGGTGGCAGAAGCAACCAGGCTGCCCCAGAAATATTGCTTTTTTTTATGAACTACGAGTACAGACAGAGATAAATATGATCTACCCTTCCTTTACAACTCTGTTGAGACCCCTGTTCCTCCCTGTGAAATACAGCCCACCATTAAATACAGCCCGGCGTGGTGCTCTGCGGAGAGTCCTGCTCAGAGCAGCTCTTTCCTACGTCTGCTTGGGAAAATAAGCAGAAAAATTGGCTGCAGATCTCATGCAAAGGAAAATCATGCACTGCCAAATGGAGCAGCGTAAAGCAGTTTTTAATTCCAGCTGTATTATTTGTTCATTAGTTCATTTATTAGTCCATTGATTGAACCCAATGGTATGTCATTCCTCACCCTCCCAGACATATAAATAGATATCACTGTTAAGAAGACTGCACTCCCCGGCTTAGGAAAGCTTGCTCTGGACTAATGTGGACATCAGAAAGCAATGAGGAAAATGGCTTTTCCCCGCTATAGCGCTAAGGTAAATAAGGATTAATTCATTTTGCAGCTTCTAGAGCCAGCTGCATCATGGCCATGTACCAGTCCTTCCCATGCCTGACATCTGTCCATTAAAATTGCTGCGGAGATTCAGACTTGCAAATGTAATTATGCATCTCCGTTCTAATTTAAAACTCTCATTTAACATCTGACTTAGCAGCATTCAAACAGTTTAAGCCACATGCTTAATGTATGAAGGCACATATCAAAAATAAACTCAAAACCCTTAGAGGCTCCCTTGCCACTTCACACAGCTGAATCAGAAAAGCCCCCAAAGCAAGTACAGAGTGAGGGGATGGCAGCCCAGAGGCTAAGCCTGGCTTAGAGCTGCTTTTCAGCCGGAGAGCCTGGGGGCTGCGGTGTTTTGGCCACCACATGCCTGTTTTAGGAGATCTTGGCAGTGAAAGCCTGGAGATCCATTTATCTGAAGATGTTAGGACATGGGGGATTATAAAATCAGCAAGATGTGTTTCTACCATCAAACAGAAATCCCGGTGGTGCTCGGGTTTATTCCAAGTCATACGAAGCAATGACCTAATCCTGTTTGATGGTAAACGCTGGCCTTTGATCTGCACGATCAAAATCAGGTTGGGAGTAGCCGGCTGCACTGTTGGCTCTGAAAGAGAATATCATATCGCATACCTCTGGAGTTAGAGACACCTTTCTAAATCCTCCTTATCTTCTGTATTCCAGGAAAAAAACTGAATTGCTCGGTGTTATTTCCAGAGGCTCATCGAGGCAGCATCGGCACCCAACTCTCCATAAGAGAGAGTGAGTAGGTCGGTGTTGGGCTCATGGGTTGTGGCTGGGGTACGGGGACCAGGGGGTCCCGCAGGAACCAGTGGTGGAGGGGGCATGCTGTGGCTGGGAGCTGTGAGTTTCGGATGCTCAACTGGTTTTCATGGGTGTTCGTGTGACTTCTCACTGGCCTGCAGGGCACACGCCAACCTCGTTCACCTCTGTGTTTAACGCAGCCTGTATCTAGCCCAGCCTCGTGCCTCTGTTCACCGGATCGGGAGTGCTTGCTTGAGCAAAGGCTGCAGGACCAGAGAAAAAGGACAGAAAACTCTCCAGCCCCGGCAGCGCTGCCCTGAAACCACACAGTGCTGCAACTGGGCCCAAACCCCCTTGCATGCAGTGCAATGCATTTATTTCCTATTCAATACAGCTGGCTATTTCAATACACTTGCCTATTTCAATACATTTGCCTATTTCAATGCATTTTCCTATTTCAATGCATTCTCCTTTTCAATGCATTCTCCTTTTCAATGCATTCTCCTTTTCAATGCATTCTCCTAGTCAATGCATTCTCCTAGTCAACGCATTCTCCTATTTCAACGCGTTCTCCTATTTCAACCCGTTCTCCTATTTCAACGCGTTCTCCTGTTTCAACGCATTCCCCTGTTTCAACGCATTTCTTCTCCTCCAGCTCAGTACCTGTGCTTTCCTCCACCTCCAGGTATTCAGAGAGGCTGCCCCTCAAGACGCTGCTGCCCCGTGCATCCCCGACAAGAAGCAGCAGCCAGCCACCATCCTGCTTTTTCTTCTATTTGTCCCTGCGTGGGGACTGCCCACCCGCAGCCTCTCCCCGCATCTGCTCGCGTCCCAACCGCCCGTCTCAGCGGCTGGTGTTTAATCTTTCGGAGGATGACTCATGGGGAAATGCCAGCCTCATCCGTCAAGAATTTTAAACAGAGGCTTTTTAAAAAAGGAATTGAAGAAAGCAACCATCTGTCAAGGGGGAAACGTGCTGTTTTCTTCCCTTTCTGCTGGAGAAGGGACATAGGGAGGGAAGAAAAGCCGTGCCAGGTGCTGGGTCTTACCCACCAAATGTGCTTCACCAAGTTTCGCCACTCCAGCTCTGGCTCGCTGCGTGCTGATGGCACAGGTTGTCATGACAATATCCCTTTAATAAAAAAAAATCACGGGGAATATAATGGGGATTAAACTGCCATGAGTCCATAGAAGTGAGCCAAGACGTGCCATGGGACTCGCTGGCACCCATGCGCAGGTTTCTTTTGCCATAGCCCTCCATCCCGAGGACGGTGTTCGGGGTTTTCGGGGGGGTGTTGTGTCTCTCCCCTCCATCCCAGAGCCTGGATATATCTGTGCCGGTGGAGATCTGCTTGCTGCTGGGTTAGGGTGAGGACTGGATTTTCTGTCCCTTTTGCAGGAGGAAGGGTGAAGCCACGTGCCCCTGATGCTCAGCTTTTAGGACTAAAGCCAGGCGTCCCTTTTCCTTTTTGCTCCAACAGCAGAAAGGTAAAATGGAAAGAGTTGCTGGAAAATTGCAAACGATTAATTGGGGAAATGCCATTGCACAGAATCAGCTTTTATCTTATTGCTTAAAATTAGGGAGTGAGGAAAAGGGCCATCTCAGCAGCTCCTAAAACCAGATTACGGAGAGCAGGGGAACTGGGCCTGATTTAGCTCAGTGCTCACTCAAACCATCCCACATCTGAAAACATGGCACGGCTCCGGCTCCGGCTCTGCTCCCACCCCTGCTAGAAGGGACCTGCCCGACCTGCCGTGCATTTATTTGTCTCAGAGGCACGGCTGGCTTGAATCCAATGGTACAAAGCCACGGGGAAAACACCCAGGGCTGTAAATAAGTAATAAACAGAAAAGAAATCGTAAGGACCTCTGCAAAATGCTTGGGGGAAAAAAAAAAAAAAAAATCCCTCCTTCGCCCAGTGCTGCTGGGGTGCTGGCAGCATGGATCCGGCCCTGGGGCTGCAATAAGGAGCTTGAGAAAGGCACGGGCCACTTCTAGGAGAGATGGTGAGAGGGAATGAACTCCTTTTGCAAGGGCTGTTTAAATTCCCAACACACGTGCTGGATGGCCGAAAGGCTGAAATTATTCCAAGGGCTCCCTCGTGCCTTATATACATAGGGTGCTGGCATTGGCGATGCTTTCAAGTTAACACACAGCCAGAGAGTTCTCGGGAATGGCAAATATTATCGTCTGCTTTTCATCAGGGTGGCCATTTCGGAAAGCCGTGCTCCCTTCTCACCCCAAGCCCCCGGCACCCCCAGCACAATCCGGCACAGGACCCCACATCGCTCGGCTGGATAGATCGCACCGGCTTCGCTCAAAAATGCAACTGAAAAAGCTGTTTTCCAACAAATGGCAACAAAATCCATTCAGGATGTGAGCGTCTCATTTTAGGGTATACCCATTCCTTTCTATTAGTCTGGCTGGTGAAAATAGCTGCCGGAGCACTTCTTGCAAGCTTTTAAAAAAACCCCTTTGGCTGGGAGGCAGCTGCCACGGATGTGCTATCAAAGGTAGTTGGGTTTTTTCCATCTGCAAAGTTAAAATTAAGAAAATTTTAAAAAATTAGATGAGAAGCCATGCTGGTGACGGGCAGCTCAGGCCAGCCGGACCCGTTGTTTGCCTCCTGGGAGGAGGGGGCTTTTTGGGGGCATCTCAGCAAAGCTCAGGAAGGTCGTTCCTGATGATGCCCAGCTCGGGTCCGCTGGGCACAACCGTGCCCGCTGCGGCCATTGCATCCACGGTGCAGGGCTGGCACGGCAGATGCAGCAAGCGCTCCCGCTTTCTGTGCACGAGGGATTGATTTTGGGGACGCATCGCTTTCCGCTGGATGCGCACGTACGGATCCGGCCCCGCTCCCTGAGCCCTTCGTCCATGAACGTGCCGTAGGCAGCCAAAACCCCGCGGCAGTCACACCGACCGCTTTCAGCGCATTCATCACGGCTGCACGCAAACCAGGAGTTCTGTATAGCAATTATTTAATCTTTCAAAGAAGAAAATGGGGAAAAAAAAATGGTAATCTCTCATCAGATGCTTCATGGCGGGGAAGACGAGGCCACATTTGTGAAGTGATGCGGTAATTAACCCCAGCTTCAGTGAGAAGGGATGTGCTGGTGTGCTCTGGGCAAAACGCTCTGGGGAAAACGATTTGGAAGAGACCGTTAAGGAGATGCCTCTGGGTGGATGGGAGGAAGCGGGTCTCCTGGGCAGGGGCAAAATTTGGGGGGAAAAAAATACCCTCTGCAAACAGGAAAGGCAGAGGTGATGGAGGTGTGGGAAGGGCCGTGGCCCCTGCGTGACTGTCCCCTTCTGTCCCCGTTCGGGAGGTGCCGGCTGGGGGGCAGAAGAGCAGTCCCGGGGTGCAACCGCCCCTCGGCAGCATTTCTCTGATTTGAGCTGCTAATGTGAATTCAGAGCTCATAGGAAAAAGGACTAGGAAAAAAAACCCTGAGTTCAGCTTGTAAGGTTTATCTTTTGGGGGGCTTCGCTTCTTTTTTTCTTTTCTTCTGTTTTTCAATTTTTTTCTCCCCAGAATAACAGGAATTTTTGCAGCCTAATTCCTTCCAGAGACTTGTGGCCCGAGTCACTGCCAGCTTCTGCCTTTGCCCTGCACTAATCCGGCCGGTGGCTCCGGGACCGCTCTCCACTTCAGCCTGTTGGAGCAAAACGAAATGGAGAGGATGCTTAAAACCATAAAAAGCTTCCAAAGCATCATGCAGCGATTCCCGTCTGTGCCAGAGCAGCAAGGGACGGCCTTTCATCTCACCGCTTCCGAAATTTTAGGAGAATTACCTTACTCCCTGCCTTTGAAAGTCTGTGTTCAGGTGCTCACCGGAGCTGCTGTGGGCCTGTTAGGGTAATCAGGAGATGGACGGGCACTCACTCCTCCGCGCTCCCGGGTGGTCCGCCTGGAAACTCCCCAGCACGCCACGGCTTTCCCATCCCACGAACTGGAAAAAAATCAAGTAGCTCTGGGGAATCATCCCAGCATTTTGACAGACCTGAGTTACAACCCGGTTAAGCTTTTGTGGCCTTCGCTATACCGTACGGCTTTCTCGCTGGGAGACTTCATCGGCCAAATAATTCGTTAAAACGGGACCTCCTCGGATTTACGCTCTGCTCCTTTTGCGGTACACCGGAGTACGGGAGAGGTTTTTTTCCCTCGTGCTCATCTGGTGGGTTTCAGAGGTGTAAGTCCCAGGATGGTCACCCTCCCGGGATGCTGCAAGGACCGCACGCCTCGGGGCAGAGCAGCCCAAAACAGCTCGGGATGCTGCCGCTGTGCTGCGGGGAGAGGGAGCAGAATAGACCCCGCTCCACGGGCCAATGAACCCACGCTATGACAGGTAAAACCAGAGTTACGATTAAAAGTGGGTATACGCTGCGAAGCATATAACGCTCGAAAATACTAATGAACCCGGCAAATTTATTCTGAGATTTTTCTCTTCCATTTCTGCCGTTAAATATACTTGGGAAAAAAAGTGACTTTTAATATCCCCTAGTGCTGGAAACGTGAACATCTTGAAAATGCCTTGAATAGACTGGAAATGATCCAGCCATGCAGCACAAAATCTCACGCTCAAACCTACAGCGAGGGTTTCAAAAAGTGACGGCTCAGAGCTGTAGTCATGGAGAACTGTTTGATAAACCAAAATATATGGGGGGGGGGGGGCAAAAAAAAAAAGGATGGGAAAAGGGGACTAAGGGCAGCCTCGATGGGAATAGTGGGAGGCTGCCGTGGAAATCTGGCGGTGGCACAGGGGTGAGGACAAGTTATTGGCACTGAGGAGGATTGAAATACCGCACGTGAGCGACCTGAGTAGCAGAAATAGGATAAAATCAATGGTGTAGGAATGAGCTATGTGTGGGGATGAGTAACAGAAATCCGGGATGACACACGTCGTATCCCTGGGAAGCAGCGGGGAGGGCGAGGGAGAGGGCAGCTGCGGGGTGCAGTGGGCATGCTGCCTGAAATAAGCCAGATATTTCCATAGCAAAGTGGACTGGACTGGGTCGGGAGGAGGAAAAAATACTCAGAGTTTGCCACTGGTTGAAAACTGTGAATTGGGACCCGGAGGGATTTTGAGGATGGAAGAGAAAAAGGTCTCCCAAGGGCACTGGCTGAGCATCGTCCCCAGGCTGGCACGGAGAAGATGCCCGTCGGCTCCTGGAGGAGCCCCTGCCTGAAAGGAAAAAAATTTGGCACCGCGGGGAGTCGCTGGTATTTTCCCCAATATGCCATATGCAGAGAAATCGAAAAGGGGAGGGATAATGACCTTTAACACTAAGATTACAAAAAAAAAAAAAAAAGAAAAGAAAAAGAAACCAACCCAAACCATTACCATGATCATTGTAGCATGAAACACAAAACCTTCCTCTCGGAGCCACACAAAGCCGTGTGGAGCACACCAGAGTAATTAATAAAATGAAAGCCCCGTTTCTTGCAGATGGAGATGTGAGGAATAAAGGAGCTACACTGCGCTGAGCTGTCATGCATCGCATGCTACATCTGTTATGGAAATCAGTGGTAGTGGGGCCTTTTGTTCGGGCTAAAGCCCTCCCAACAGGGATTTGGCTGAAGTAGATTTTCTTGTTATTAAACATGATTTCTAGCTAGTTGAGAGCAGATGCTCCTGCAGCATTTGGAACTAATAACCAACCTTCAAGTGTGCAGCATCCCTGAAAAGTCTGGGACGGCCTGCAAGAGGGGTTCCAGCTCGGAGCTAATGCGCTGCCCCGGGTCCCTGCTTTGCACATGAATGCTGCTGACACCAGATGAGCCTTCTGGCCTCCCCCCCCACCCCCAGCCTCCCCCC
>JANXJC010000001.1:51785315-51805002 GCA_027564655.1 Leptodon cayanensis
ATAGCTTAAAAGAGGGGAGATCAACATTAGCTGAAAAGTAATATCTGAGATCCCGGACTCCCCCCTCCCGCAGCATCCCCTAACCTTAATAAAATCTCTCTGACGTGCCCCCCTCCAACGCATGTTTGCTCAAGCCTCCCTGGCCGTGCCCCGTGTCGAGAGGGAAAGGACCAGAGCAGCCCAGTATGGGGCCACCTGCGTTGGCCGGAGCCATTGCCGTTACTGGTGGGGGCGCAGAAGGAAGGGAGGAAGGCAACAAAAAGCCGCCTGCACATCCTTCGAGCGGCACACCATCGGCATAGCAGCCGGGTGCCGTGTTTCGGGATGGCGTTGCCTTTGTCAGCACCAGAGGAAAAGGGTCCTGGGGAAACGGGACGCGCAGCAGCTCGGCAGTTTGTTGCGCGAAGGCAGACAGAAGGATGGGGTTCAGCTGCGTTGCCCCAAATTTCGTTGTAGAAGGACGTCCCCGTGTATTTGCACTCCCAAGCTTAGCGGGGGTGGTTAACAGCGGTAATTCCAGAGAATGGACATTTTGGAAGGAGAAGGGCTTCTCATAGCTGGGACATCCCATAAAATGCTGCCCAGCCATCTTGTTGGCTGCCCCTGCTCGGAAGTACCTGCAGCAGTACCGCTGTGAATCACGGCAAATAAGGAGGATGAAGAGCAGCAAAACTCCTCCAAAGCTGACAAACGCCAATAAAACCACGATGCTGTGCCGGCAAGGAGCGAGCGAGACCGCAGTGCTGCCGTGCGAAGGTCGGCGCTGCGCATCGCCGGCGTCACGGATGCTCTGCTTCCATCCAGCATTAGTCACGGGAGCTGGCAGCATCGAAGGGAAGGTATTTCCCTAAACGCTAGACATGCTATAGAATAAATGACTCACTGTCTGGTTTAAGGAAAGTCTTGAATCTGATTTGCAGTTATTACAGTCAGGAGAAGGTTAATGGCTCTGCTCTGAGTAACTTGAAAAGGAGCAGAGCAACCTACAAGCGAAAAGTCCTTCCCTCACTTTGGGAGGTCCATTTTGGGGGGCAGAAAATGCCCCGAAGCCCCGTAAATTGCTTTTGTTCTCCTCTGCCCGCGTTGGAAAGGTTGTGGAGCTCGGTGCAATCGGCACATTCCCAAGGAGGGGAACACGTTCCCACCGCTCCGGATGAGGCCGTGGAGGTGCAGGGTGGTCCCTGCCCCTGCAGCCAGGGCGGTCGCAGGAAAAAGGCTGAGGTTCAGCGTGCAGCTCCTTTGCTGTTACATCCCCACATACATTTACCCCAGCAACCTCCTTTTCCCTTGCCCAGTCCCTCCATGGTCGCTGCCAGCTTGTCCTCAGCACTCAGGTCACTGGTTAAACTGGTCTTTACCCATCATAACTCCCCAGGCAGCAGCCAAAGGTGCTCCAAGGCATTACAGCCAATGCTCACTGCTTGTTTTACGTGGTGACAACCACGTCGAGCGCTTGGTGCCAGCGGGTGATTCGGCATCCTCTGCCCTGTTACATCCCAGGGCGCCACCAAAACCACCGATGCCATTTGCTGGCCTGGCTGACCTGGACTCCAGCCATGGGACCACACTTCAGAGCCACCCACAGTGTTTATTTATTCTTCTCCTCCTTCAAATCGGGAGCTTGCCTAAGTCAAGGCTCCTTGCGCTGGGGATGAAGCCTTTCTTTGGGTTTTCCCCCAAAAAAGCCAGGTGACCCTGGCAGGGGCCACGGCACAGCCCAAACCCAGCCCCACCAGCCAGAGCCCTTCCCTTTCCTCTGCTGCTCATGGGTTACCCGGGACCGTAACCTGAGTCTCCACATGTATATATTCAACAATATTAATTAATAGGAGGATTATTTCATTGCATATGCAATGAAAAAACCACTTTATTTCATAAGTGCACAACATGGGCACACTGTAGTGGGTTATTGATACCTCCCCACTCCAGTATTTTACCTTCTCCTGCTAAAGTGAGTAAAACAGCTACTTTCATCCCAAAGTGGCACCTGGGCTGGGCTGGAGGCCCAGCACCGGTCCCCCTGGGGAGGGGGCCATTCCCACCCACTGCCAGGGGCTGCTGGAAGCGGGACCCCAGGAACGTGGTTTAACCAGGCGATGCCTGCACTCGCTGGGCGAGGACCCGCAGGATTCCCATGGCACGTTCAACTCGGTGGCCGTGGCAGAGCAGGGACACCCCCGCGCTGTGCAAGGCAGATTTTATCCCCTTTCACAGCCTTTCTGCAGCTTATATATAAGCAACCTCCTACCGAGTTCAACAGCAAATTGCAAGAGAAAAAGATTTATCAGCTTTAGGAGGACTTTGCACAATTTGCGCCATGGTGTATATGTTAACAGCGAAGAGCTGGAGTTGCCAGGCTTAGTGCTTCTGCAAAGCACGTGAATCAGGGGGCTAAAACACCATTTCCCCATTCGACAACTGTAGGAAAGCTTCCTTTTTCACCGATCCTTTTTAAAATTGGACAAGACCTTTTTTATTTTCCTCAGGCTGCTTCTCATCCCTAATCCTCCGAACTAATTTAGGGAGGATAAAAAAAGGAGACACTTGGCAGAACAACCCTCATCGATAGCGAACAACTTCTACCACTGCAGGGCTCTCGTGCTGGGAGCCTGGTCCCCAGCATCCCCTCACCAGGGCTCAGCACAGTCCAAGGACGTTTCAGATGCTTAAGGGCCTCCTGGGAAGCTGAAGGAGCTGAACGGGCTGCAGGAAAATACAACAGTTGCTTCTGTTTGGGCACATAAACCGGCAACGGCCGCTGCTGCAGCCCTGGGGACTGCAGCTCCGCTGCCACTCGGTGGCTTTTGCAGAAAGGCTGGCAATTAGAAGAGGTCTGAATGAGACGGACAGTCCCTGGGAAAAGAGGTTAATAAATCTTCCGTTACAAGAAAGGAGTTTGGTGGGAAGAAGCCCAATGATCTGAGAACTACTAATTACTTGCTTTTCAGCAAATAACCCCTCCCTTAGGAGAGCCAGCGCTGCTACATGAGGATCAGGCACCAAAACGCCATCCTGACATCATCAAACTCTTCATTAGCCAAGCTCTCCCCATTTCTCTCTGCAGATCAGCTACGAGAACCAGTCCAAGAGCCAAGAGCGGGCTCAGCCTCTTGCCCAGGCTCTCCTCCCTCCCTGCAGACAGCCCCAGGCGCTGGCAGCTCCAGTGCCACCAGACTGACCAGTCCACCAAAGACCCAGCACCACCGAGCCCCGTGCCCGCAAACCGACATAACCGTACCTGCCGGAGCTTTAAGCAGCTACCAAGGTAGGTGGAAATACCCATAAATACCCATCAAATAGCATAACCCCAGGCATTCAAAAAGTTTTAGGGAGGAATGTGGGGTGGGTTTGCTTTTGTCACCCACCTTCTCCCCTCTGCGCCGGCACCCTGCCGGCCCCCGCCGCCTCGCTCGGAAGGATGACACGCACCGAGGATGTGCTCGTTGCAAGCGGTTTGCAGAACAAGGAGGTGCTGAATTAAACATACTCGGCGCGGTGAGGGTTTGCCATCCCACTGGGGTTCGGTGCCAGGTCTATTTCTGCACCAGCCCACCGTGTTTGGAAACACTGCTCTCCTGGGGATTCCCCCTGGGATTTTCCGCAAGGGATGAGTTTTAGTAAACCACCTCAGTTACAGTAAGCAGTTATTGCACAACTGGGTTGTGCAAAAGAAAAACAAACAAAAAAAAAAATTGCAAAAGTTAAGTGATTTTTCAAAGCTGACCGAGTCATGGCGATCTGCCAAATTTGTTTTCCAGGGATCAAATGGTGCTGAAGGGAAACATCTGACCAAGCCACAGCCCACAACTGAAAATACTTCCGATTCACCCCTTGCTCACGTCAGCAACTGGAGAGCTGATGGGGGTGATCATCTTACCAACACCAAAATCAGACTGTGCTTCTGCAGCTGCAGATGTCACCTCAGCCCAGGCTCTAGTTTTAGAAGAGCAAACCTCTGGTCCTTCCTCTTGCTCAGAGGTTTCAACCACCACTGGCCAAGGCTAGCAAGAAATGTTTCATGTGAACAACAAAATTGGCGATTCTGGTCTGAAGGAAATGGTAAAACTAGCAACAGTAAAAGAAAAAGAAACACCGACAAGGTTAGTGGCTTTAGACAGACCTACCAACTTGCTTTTTTGAAGCTAAAAGAAAAACATGGATAAATCAAGAAAACTCCATCTTCCATCCACTTAAAACTAAAGGAGGACTGAGCTGGTGGCATTAGAGGAGGGCAGTGATCAACTAGTGATCAACGTTGTTTAATTGAAAATGGATCATTATCTCCTTTCTGCAGGAGTCTAAGGATGGCTTAAGAGTACCTTTAACAGTACCTTTCTAATCCACATTTGACTTGTGAGCACACCACACTCAGGTATAACACAGGAGCAACATGAAACCAAGCCTGTGCACGTTAAACAGATCAAAAATTCATTACAAACTTTGATGGATCTCAAAAGTAAAACTGCAGTCACCAGGAAGGCACATTTCTAGTGAGGCTTCAAAGAGGTTATTTCTTTGTCTTAACCTACTCCATCGATCTTACCAAGACCCAGAAAACAGCAGATTAGAGGTTTGAAAAGAAATAGCAGGACCGACAAAACCCAGAAGGTTTGCAGATCATGCAGAACGTGCATGGCCGTATTGCTCTGCCAAATGTAAGCAAAAACCAGCCGTGCCGTAGCCAGATGGCAGGAGGACCACTGAGCACTTGGTGTGGGCAACTGGCAATGTGGGGCCAGAAGGGTTACGGCAAAGCTCAGGACGAACACAAAAGCCCTACTAGCAGAAAGGCTGTGTGGCCCAACTGCTCCTCCGGCATTTGTAGTTCCGATAAAGATGCCAAAAACCTAAAAGAGTGCTGAAAGAAACCACACAGCTGGTTAAATATGAATTGGGAAATACCCTTTACAGTGAGAGATTCAAAATCATTGAAGAAGGAGTTATCGGTTTGGATCTTGGTGACTTAATTCTACGCTAGTGATCTACAAGGTGTACTTAAATTCAGTAATCAAGAGCACATCGATCTGACACACCTGACACTTCCCAAGAACTCAGGAGCTGCTGCAGCAGGGAGCGACACCCCAGACCCAGCCCAGCACCCTCCCACCAACACAGGCTGCCTTCTCGCGCACGTAACTACAGCATCCGCAGACGCAGGGAACTAAACCTCGGTTGTCATCAGAAATAGAGGAGGATGATGTACTATACGTGAAACCTTTTAAAAAGCAGCATTCAATGCTTTAGAGGCAAAGCAAACCAAACTTCACTTGTTTGCTTGCTCCGGCCTCCTCTGCCTCTGTCGGTTTTGGGAAACACAGCTCAGGTTAAGCAACCCACACTACCAACCCACTATTAAATATCATACCAAAGAACCCAAAAGGCTGTTGGCAAGGGTAAGACTGATTTCTATTCAAATCATGCCCCAATTCCCAGCTACGCCTGGCCTGTAGCTCAGTACAATCATGTCCAAAACACACCAGTATTAATGAACTAACACACAAAGGCCATTTCCACTACAAGTCAATTACTTTTTTTTTAATTCAAAGAAAAAAAATGGTATTTTAATAAATACTGCAGAAACATTAACCAAACATACAAAGTGACTTCAACAATTAAAAAAAAGTAATGAATCTCCTGCTTTATAACAGTTATAACTTATTTTTTCCACAATATTTAAATACAGAAAGCACTTACCAGCTATTTTGTAATACTGCCCTAAGCGCACTGTTGCATCAGTCAAAAGCTTATTATGGTGGTAAAAATGTCTTTTTGTGGGAAATGATCAGAATGGGTGTGGGTTTTTTGTTTTTTTCTTATCAGATGAGACAAAGTGCTGGGAACACACAGAACTGAGTTTTAATTATGGTAACCCTTTACCTTTGCACAAGTTCACATTAATGCAGCTTTAACACTTCAAAAATGAAGCATTACCCTTGGGAACTGAACGCTTGTCCTCAACAAGCGATAGCCACACTGGTTAGAGCTTACAGCATCCTTCTTTTGAGAGAAGCTATGAAGTTACATCAGTCAGTAAGCAGTTGCAAACAATTTTAAAAGCTGATTTATTTAATGTAACAATAGTATTCAGTAAGCAAAAAGGAATTTGACTTAATTGGTTCACCGATGTTTCATGATTGTTGTCTGGATAGGTATATATTAATCTTAAAGACTAAGGGCAATATCCAGTTTCCACTGGGGACCCCTTAAGGCGTCGCAGTTCTTCAGACCCCATTTCCTCACCACGAGCAAACACAGTCTGCAGCGAGAGACGGCTGCCCCAAAATAAGAGCATCACAAAAGATAACCCGGCTCTGCTGGCTCATTTGCAGATTCTTGGGTTTTTTTGCAAAGATAACTGCAGTGAACCACATCACAGAATAGCACTTCTCTGTAGCATTTACAGAGGGCTAGATCCTGGGATCCACCTGGCTCTCCCAACTCCTAGCAGAAGCAAAGGAGTCTTGGGGCTTCCCCAGATGGGCAGTAAGGCTTAACAAATTATCATGGTTGTAAAACTAAGGATCATTTGTCATCATAGCTCTTAGCACCTTTCACTTGAACCTACAGCAACATACCCATACAGTACACCAGAACTGGAGATCATTTTCACTCTAAATTACAATCACAAAGAGGAATGGGAAGTCAGAGTCCTGCAATGGGCAGGCAGTTTGCCCCCACACCCCAATTTGATCCGTTTTAATTTCCACAGTGGGAGGGCACCTATAATACTCGGAAATCTCAAACGGTTGCCTTCATTACCAACGTGCTCAAACGTAGATTGCGCTGCTGTCTCACGAAGGCAAAACTCCAGACTTCTCACATACAGTGTTTTCCTCTAGGTGATGCACAGGCCTTGGTATACTCCCCATTTTAACGATGAGCTACTAAAAAAATTAGATCATATCCTTTGGAAAACCAACTATAAGGTCACAAGGGTAGTTCCTTAATGAGGAGGGCATATTAATAATGTCTTCTTTAAAAAAAAAAACATTAAAGTATTATTTTAATGAAATCAAAGTGGTAGCATCCAGGAGTAGAGCGTTAATAAAAGAAACAAGCACTGTCAATGACATCTCTCTTCTTTGCAGTGTTATTTTCCCATTCATCCTCTCTTTTTTTCAGCACATTCAAACATTTTCCCTTTTTTTTTTTTTTTTTGGCATTTTCTTCAATGTATCATTTCCCGATGCCACCTCATTTAGAGCCATTTCTTCTCGCTGCTCAGTTCCTAAGTACAGTCTCACACAACAGGTGAAGTTTCCA
Source organism: Leptodon cayanensis (assembly GCA_027564655.1). NCBI lineage: Eukaryota > Metazoa > Chordata > Aves > Accipitriformes > Accipitridae > Leptodon > Leptodon cayanensis. The sequence goes on from JANXJC010000001.1 coordinate 51,792,579, forward strand.
TTAAAGCACTGGCATAAGCCCTCATTAAATACCATGTGGCTGCATACTTCATTGAGCCTCCACCCCTCCCGGATGCCCTCTTCCTCCTTCTCCAGGAAATCAAGGTCCTTCACATCACTGTGCAACTCTTTGCTTTGTCCTTTCGCAAGTCCGTCGCCACTGTGGAAAGTTCTGGCCTGCCAGGCATGTGCGAAATCCGCTTTGTTGCCCTCTGCGATTTGTTTCGTTTAACATTTTTATTTGTTTTATTCACACACGCCAAGGTGGCAACATGAAAAATGTCTCTGACACTGTTTTCTGACTGTAAGGCTGAGCATTCAATATACGTAGCTGCTCCAATCTGTTTGGCCATATTTGCACCCTAAGGGGAAAAAAGAACATGCAATCAATACCAAGTTTCCGCAGAGAGCCAAAGCAAACCATACAATTACTTTTCAGCACTGTTTTCCATACACAATGTTTTGTGAAAACCAAAGCTACAGCCCCAGCACTACAGCCAGCAGCTAATTTTGCAAAATAAACAGAGCTTTGGTTCCAAGACGCATTAAACAAGTATCCAAACATTATCTCCTATGCCGATAAATACAAACTGGAAGAGAGAAGATAAGCTCAGCGACCTGCAAACAACTGCAGAAAGCCAGAAGAGTATTAGTAGGACCTATTTAGCAATTTCACCCTTACACCTTAACTTGCATCCATGAATCATGTGCTCACCGGGAAAGGTCTGGACCTGGCAGCTGCCAGATTTAAGCCTGCTATCTCCAAAGAGAAAACGTATTCTGACTGCCTTAATGGCTAGCCAGCCTGCCCCTGAACTGGAATGCAGCCCATGTTACATCTCCACAAAGGGGGCAAAGTTCAGAGGGAAGTGTGCTGGGGGTTTCTGGGCTGAGGACAGTTATATTAACTTGTAGCTAGGAAACAGGCCAAAAAAAAAAAAAAAAAAAGGGAAAAAAGGACATTAGTGGTTATACAAGCCCTTCTATTTTGATTTTAAGTGCGTTAGAAAGTCAAAGCAGGGATCTGTTCCAGCAGCACAAGGAAAACAACACGCAACTCCAGCAGATGACAATATCCCAGTATCCTGTTGGGGATTTTGCTACTGGAAGACAATACAGCATTGTGTGAAAAAATGGAGTTGTTTCAATGGAATTTTACTTCTGAGGGATGAATCTTTTTAGAAGGTTATGAAATCCAACCACAACCTTGATGTGCCACTCCTCACATATTCACGGGCCTGAGATACAGGCACAAGTCAGTCCAACCCCTCCTCTTTGCTCTAGTGCCAGGCTGATGGCACTAATTTATTTGGACCCACATCTTCAGCATGCACTATTTACACTGCAGTGATGCAGCCATCTTATCAATTGTAAGTGGGAGTGGTGGATAAAGGAGTATTAGTTTGCAAGACAAGCCCTCCCCACAGTTAAACATCTCAACTCCTACTGCCCAAGCCTAGCCTATATCTTAGAGACTCAGAAATGTTTACTCAGGTGTAGCTGACTGGAAACTGGCTAGCATACTGGAGGCAGGGTGACACCATCAACTGGCTTTATCCTCCCAATGCTTCCTTATGAAGTTAACAGGAATGGGGAAAACCCCACTAAGCTCTTTGATCCCATGTTGACTTAGCAAGGCAAGGGAATTTAAAAAAAAAAGCTGTGTATCTCCACCCCAGAGGACCCTTCCCTAGAACTAGCACAGGAGAACACTGGGTTGCTTCATGCCACCAGGGATTTGGCAACCACAAGAGATACAACCATTGCGCAGTCTAAGGTTTTGCTTACATAGAGCACAGATGAAATTACGGGAGTTTGCTGAAGTATGGGCTTCCCTGTAACACAAAATTTTCCCTTTGGCTGCCAAGTAATAGCTTCTGGCATAGCCCTTTGTCTTCAGCTGACTCTTGTTCCTAAGGGCTACAGCCTAAGCTGTGATACCAGAAGAGATGTGGATCTTAAACTCCAGGGGACAAATCCACCTGTCAGTAGATTTTTTGATGGCTATCTATGGAAAGGGGTGAGACTTGGTGATTTTACTGAAGTACTGTAAAAATGTAATACACAAGTTCACATATGTAGCAAGTGGCAGACAGTCTCCTTTTAAGTTTAACATTCAAAGAAAAATAGGATGGCAAATTACAGCTCCGAGGCTGAACATGAATATATACACATGCAACAGTGGTAGTTTGTAACCAAGATGTCGTCTTCTGCAACAAGCAGGATTTAAGGACACTTCTGAATTTACACTAAGGTAAAAAAATGGCATTTAGTTTCATATAAAATTGTCTGAGATGGAGGGATGTTTACCAAGTGAAGTGTAGAAAATGCCACAACCAGCATAAGCCATCACAGTACAACACCCCAAGTTATATTTTAAGCAAGACACTCAGTTAATGGCATCTTTGCATTTTTCAATTTAAACATGCTGTAGGAGGCTGCATTATTAGTAACTGCATATTAGGAGGTGTTGGTTGTTGAGGTTGTGGAGAAAACATCAAAAACTGTTTGATAGCATAGGATATATACACTAGCTAAAGTTACTTTTGGAGGTACAATTCTCACTCTTACACCCTGCAGGGTGTATCATAAACCACCACCAAGATTCAGCTGCAATGCATGATACACATGTGTGAGCAGTAGTAAGGGGAAGTTTACCTAGAGCCCAGTTTTCCTCTGTTGTCTACCTCCTGCTCTCCCATGGCCTGATTCCTTTCCCTTTCACCTCGGTTCCTCTATGCCCTGATGCCTGGCTTCAAACTTACTTCCCCAGCAGCAGAGAACTGCTGCAAAAAATTAAGATGCTTTCCAGATTTGCTGCCACCTTCAGAGGGAACTACAAGGTGTTTTCACAGAAGATCTTTTCAGGAAATAGGATTTTTAAGGAGTCAGACTATATGCAATGCTTGTCATGATGCTAAAGTCAAATAAATGACATTCAAACCTTAAGTTTGAACAAAAAATTTTACCAATTTTTCAGTAAATGAACAGGACATGTCACATCTTAGTTACTGTTTTGGCCTCTGTAGGCCCAGAAAAGTAGTAACTTTATTTTCAATTCACTTAAAAGGCTCTTTGCAATCAATAAGGCTACAATCTTATGATGCTTAAAGCATGCACTGTGGGGCTGCATGATTTTCTGCTGCACCCAGTCTGTGGGTAGGCTTTGCCTTTACTCATAATAGTTTTCAGATTCACCTCCAGCAACTATTAGAGTATACGCATCTGACTTCTAGGATGCACTTGTGTCAACAGGGGGAGAAGTTGTTCATAAAGACAGCTACAGTGACAGAAAAGAGTCTTATCTTCCACTCCTTAGTACAACAAAGGACGTGGCACATACCTGATCATAGGACACGGGTGTCTGCCTGTGATTGGAAAGTTCCACTAGTGTGCTTACATCTGTGCGCAGATCCGACTTGCAACCAACCAAAAGCATTTTGGTGTTTGGACAAAACTCCTGGATTTCACCTTTCCACTGTAAAATTTAAGGTTGTTATTATACTCGAGTAGTTGAATGTTTAAATCCAAAGAAGCAATAGATACAAGATGAAGTTTAGGAAGTCATGACATTTCACGCGGAAATACTCTTACGTAATAGTTGTATCTACCTTCAAGCTAATTTCTAAAGGCATTAGTTCCAGCAGAATCTGGTCAAGGATGAAATCTTACGATCTCATACACTCAATTCCACCGACTTACTAATCAAGAGGGAATGCATTGAGATTGTTTATCTACATGAGCAAAGGTGGGCAGACCTGTCGCTCCTCACAAGTGGTGAACACCCAGCCATAGCCATTTGCAGACAGGAGCCCATGAAACCTGGTGTCACCACATTCAATGGTTCAAGACAGAGATACAGGAGCAGGTCTTGTATGACCACAAAATAAGCATTGCTATATATTGGCTCATGGCTACATCCTCACACCTAAAACTACACAAATCTGTCGAGGGTACAGCTATTGTGAACCAGTAATAAGCCCTTCAAACAGAGCTTCTGATATAGTCCTTGGGTTTGTTCCCCCTCTACATGATTATTTTGACAACACAAGAAAGCCAAAAATTTTGCAGCATAATCTGAACAGATCATACAATCCCTAAAATTTAAGGATATCATTTGGGTTTAAAAGCATATTAAGAAAAATCTTACAGAATTAAGCAACAGTATAGTAACCAACATTATCAGGGACAGAAAAGAAAGACCATTCTAGATGCTTGTTGGCACAACTAGTAGCTGAGAGAATAGTCTTAAGTATTTTCTGTAGACTATTCAGAGCATTGTATGTCACTTTATTCCCAGCGACACAAGAATCACTGGCCCCAGCTACAGAAAAAAGGAACTTCACATCATTAAGCCTTAAAGACAGCACTGCAAAGTTGAGTCATGCCCAGTGACCAAGGAGAGAACCAGGACCACCTCACAAACACAGAGCTTGATTATCAAAATTCATTTTTTTGACTCAGGGGAAGCCTCACACTGAATCTCAGATCACTGAGCTCGTGAAAAACTCTGAAGTTTGGTGCAGGATTGCATTTCTATGCCACTGCTAGGTTTTCTGGTGGCTTCCAGAGGCATTTGTCACTGGCTTCTTCTAACTTCAGGCTGAGAAATTACGTAAAGCCATGGCAAAAGTCCAAACACTTGGCAGGCACGTTTTAACTGTCTTTGCAACATGGCAAAGTTTCTCAATCCCGTCTGTTATATGAATATAATGTGAGAGACAATTTCTTGCTGCACCCAGCCCTGCACCGCACACCACCCTAAACAATTCACTGCTGTTTAAGGGCTGAGGAATGAGAATTTACATCACGACTGAGCATACATTAGGGAGTTTTTTGTTTTCAATTAACATTCATCCCTTTCAAACAAATGATCTCAAATTCCAGCAGTGCAGGGTGCAGTCCTGTCATCTCTCCATTAAAAGAAACAAACTGAAGTTTCCAATGTAGGAAACAGCACCACTCTTCAGAGATTTAAAGACAAGCTACTCGAATGCTTCTGTACTCAAATGTTTCTCAAACACTTGCCTTTTTTAGCACACTGTCAAGAGTTTCTGGCCGACTGATGTCAAAGCAAATCAGGACAGCATCAGAATCTGGATAGGAGAGCGGGCGGACGTTGTCATAATAAGGAGACCCTGCGGGCAAACAAACAACATTTTTATTAGCTTATATTTTTCACTCTCTGCAGTCATTCAGGCTTATTCAGAAAGTTTAGAAAGGTTTTTGTGAAGCTGTTTAATAGCACCCAGCTACCATCTTTTCTTCAACAGCACTGTATTCCCAAAACACCCATTGCAGTTGCTCATTTCCCCACTTTCCTTTTGTTTCTCACCTACAAAAGCAACAGCTTTCCCAAGTAATTAAGAGTGATGGCACCCCAGTGATCCATCTCCCACCAAAAGCTTATGATGACCCTAATAACAAGGAAAGGGAAATGAGGTCAGCCCAAGTTTAAAGTCCCAGCATTAACCTGCAGGGATTTGACTTTGAGAACAAATCCTTAACCTCCAAAAGGCTTCTTCAAAGCAGATCTGTCACAGTTAGGCTTTCATGGAAAAAATTCAGAAAGTTCTGAAAGAAGTCAGTTTTGATTCTTCTAACATTGAATTTAAAACAAATAGTTCCAAGTGCAAAAAGCATCTTTAGTTGTCATGGATATCGGCAATTTTTAGAAGAAACTCTTGCTTCAAATTAAAGCATTTGTTGCAGAACTCCAGCAGGAAAGAATCCCAGTCCTATAGGCAGGCACACAAGTTACGTCACAAAAAGCCTCACCAATCTGTAAACCAATACCTGCTTGCAATAAATGTTTATGTTTAGCCCTTAAGACAAAATTTTATCAATGAGATCAAAGCTAATCTAGTACTTTGATGGAACAGAAATAGGTCCAGTATTGCACTTTGTGCGTATTTTACTTCCAGAGCTGTTAAGGGATAGACTGGGTTTCTTTAAGAATTGTCATAATGTGCAGAGTTACAAATACATCTCTAGAGTCAGAAATCTCATTTTTATCATCTGGTGAATCTGGTAACATGGTTGGGGAAAAAAACGTCTTCCTTTTTTCTAGGAAGTTCCAGTCACTCAGCCACCATTTGGTTTGGCCTTAACTCTGCTGAAGCTTCACTTACTGAGAATGCATTTCGGATTTAGAAGGGTACTTAAACAGTTAAGTGGTCCACCAGGATAAGGGCTTTGGGCTTTAAAATGCATGCCTGCAACTTAAGATGCACTTTCTTAGTCATATAGTCTTATTTCTATATTTTTCTCTCGTGAAGCTAAAATACATCATAGAACATATGCAACAAGAATACAGCCTTCAAGAGTTTGGGGGTTATCAGCTAATTATATCACCAATTTTCCAACTATCTAGAACTAATTGGCTGTTAAGGTCTCAGAGGCTGAGAAGACAATTAACTGGATTAGAGAAATTCCTCAAGTTTTTAACTGACAGACAGATCATGCTGTTGCACAAAGCAGAGCAGGGAATGGTGTGAACGTACCACAGATGACTTCAGTTGGACAGCTTATACTGGAAGGAAGGAGTCAAGAATCCCAGGAATGTTGTTTTTGAAATGAAGAGTAACACATGGGGAATGAAGCATTACCAAACTAGGTAGCAGAAGGTAATTTGTTGAACAAGACTATTTTATTCAAATGCTCATCTTCATAAATGATGTCAATCTAACAAAGAGGCAGCTGTCAAAAACTGCTCTTCAAAAAACAGTTAGCTGTCTTCAGCAGTAAATGACATGTTAGAAAGAAATCTAAGCGAGCTGAGCTGACCGGTAGTTAACTATTCATTTGAGCTCAGCTCTGCTTGCAGACTATCAATAACCGTTTTCCACTCCTAATTATTCCCCAGCTATCTCCAGCACTGCTATTACAGTGCCTCCATCCTTGAGCCCCAGGGCCAAGTTATTTATCCCAGAGCCCCAGGGCCAAGTTATTTGCCCTGGACAGAGGAATTGCAGAGCAGCGTGCCATTAACTAGCCACCTGTGCTGCTCTGCAGCATTAAACTGGCCAAAGCACCGACTGCTGCCCAGTCGCCAGCCTACATGCTGGTGAGAGCCACTGCCTGGCTAGCACATCTCCCTGCTGAGCTCCAGCAAGTAAGGGCAGGATTGAAGATCATTAATGCTTGGCCAAATGGTTGCTGGCTAGAAAGGAGTCTCAAAAAAGCCTCACCCAGAAACTAATTCCTTAGACACATACCTATCTCCTCACTCACCAGTCTTCAGGGCTACAACATACCATATATGTCCATCAGCATGTATTTATGTATACATACAGTCACCACCTCCAGCCCAGAGACTCCTTTCTACTGTGTCAGCTGTAGCTGTGTTTGTTTTGAGGGTTTTTCTTTTTAGGTTTTCCTTCTGAACCTCTCATATTAAAGATGCTGAGCTAGAATAAGTGTACTTTTATAAGCAGCCCTTCTGCTCAGATGCAAGCTAGGAAGAATATCTGACACCTCCTTTTCTTCAGGGTAGTATGCGGCAGAACAAATGGGAACCATTTAAACTACTTGGGCTGCACTAGCAACAAAGGAAATTTCCTGGTCTCATTCAACAGCAATAACTGAACCTTTATTACTGAGCAAATAAAGAGGGGCTACGGCCCTCGCTGTGCGAGCCTATTCAATCTGGCATTTCATCGTTTCGCCCAGAGAAACCCTCAGAAGCCAGGAATCTCAGGAATGAGGCTCAAGTCTGAACAGACAACTTGAGCACAGCCCAGTAAGGCTGCTCACTCTTTTTCAAGTTAGTCTACAGATTTGAAGCCATGCCAACCCTAGAAAACAGAAGGAGAATGTAGAGCTACAGCTATGGTATTTGTGGAAAAAAATAAGCCTATTTGTGTTTGTGATTCTGTTCCTACAAAATAAAACATTTTTTGTCAAGGACAACATGCATGACTTTTCTGTTTTATCAAGGAATTGCTGATAATGCTGTAGTTCCTCTTACTTTGCGGTGGAAGTATATTCCAGCTGCCATCCCCCTTTTTTAATCTGTTTGGCAGCTTAAGTAATTTAAGCCAAAATAATTTAAAACATTAAGAATTATCTACTTTTAAAACCTTATGTTTCATGCAAAGTAGAACATAAGTTCAGCTTTTAAACCGAAATAAAACCCCTCCCCAGCCATATGGTTGGCTTTCGTCTACAGAAGAAACCAATCTTAGGCTTAAATGTTGCTATCTTAATAAACAACAGAATTACATCATTAAAAGTTAAAGCGTACTTAAATTTTGATAGCTTAGTACTATTCTAAGATGCTAGACCACGGAGAGCCGATGCCTTATTTGCCTGCAAGACCCAAAGCCGCCACCACCACCAGTTCCAACCAGGCGGTTCAGCCCCACATCCCACCAGTGGAGCTGAACCTGGGCAGCTCCTGCTCACCATGCTGCTCAGCCTCTGCTTGCCCGCAGGCCCTAAGGGAAGTGGTGCTCAGTAACAGGCAAGACTTTACTATTTACACACCACCAAGCAGCCATCAGGCATTGGTCTTTGTAGCCTTTTGGACTCCAGTCAACTGAAAGAACAACAGATGAACAGCAGCATTCTCACTCCTGAACCCTTGGGCTCACTAATTATCAGCTACATAGAAAACACATCAAATACTGCAGTGGCTGCTCTAAGTAGCTGAATCACTGCTGATGGCCTTCCTCCTTCCAGATCCACCTTGGCTGTTTTGGAGAAAACACAGGTGATTTTGTGTACTGAGTATCATAGAACACGTCATCTCCAAGCACACGAATATCACAACAGTCATAGCCTTTTAAGTGTTTACATTTCTGCACCTCAAACAGAAAACAGGACTTTGGTAGGTGACTTGGCATTCCCAGTTATCAATTCTAATTATTTCCCCTCTAAAGGGGGGGGGGGGAGGACCCAAAACTATAAAGACTAGTTACTGTCCCTCTGCCATAAAAAAAGAAAAAAAAAAAAAAAAACCAAACCAAAAACAAACACATGGCTCAAAACAGCCAACTTGAAAGTGAACTGGAAGGCAAAGACAGAAATTTGACATTTCTTTTACAATGCTTACTGCCAGAGAACTTGGGGAAATAGTAACTTTAATTCCCTTATGTTTCACTTGTCTTCGGAAAGATTTCAGCACAAAACTTTATAATTAATATTATGTTTCTATATGGACACCTAATACATTGTACACATTCAAATCACAGTAAAGCTAACTTGATTTAAAGCTCTAAGGCCCTTCTGGATTTAATTACATGCTAATCCCCAGCAGTGCATAAGTATTTCTGGGCCTGTTGAGAACTATTTTATTGCAGTAACCAGTGCAGTTTCACAGTTCAACCAATTAAAAAAACCCTAAAATACATTTTAGGGAGACACAGGTATGTATGCCTAATTAATGGTATGCAATTTCTACGCCACAGCTGCTGTTGTACTAACAAGAAATATAAACATCAAAGTAGTCACTTTTAAGAGAAGCAGCCAAAAACTTGGTAAATGCACTTTAGACCATGCTTATGGCAGACAAAGACATCCAATACAGAAGTACTTTTCACAGTGTCCATGAGACTACAAGATGGAAGCTTTAACCTGAAGAAACTTCTAATACTCCACCTAGCAAAATAAGCACACAGCTCAAGACTGCCATGCTATGTTACCACAGAGTGGAATAATTTATGGTGTAGTTAGATTGCAACCAGACATTCCTGCTTTGAAAGAAGGGTTGGTAGTCCAAAAGCCAATTGAAATTCAAGTTGGCAAGTGCTTTCCTTAATGCTGTGGCTAATTTAAATCCTTATAACGACTCACAGAACTAGACAGTACCAGAAAATATTTGAATAATGAATCTTCCCATTCCACTCTTACTTGTAAGAGTGTTTTGTCCCATATTTCTAGGGGCATATCCAAGTTACAACAAAAAATTCCCAATAAATTTACAGCTATTCTTAAAATGTTCTATCAATTGCGTGACTCTCTACATTTTGTACTTAAGACTCCTCTAGTAAAAAGCACATTATTAGTAGTATTATATAAAAGATTGTAAACCAAAACCATGACAGCAGGGCCTACAGGTGCGTTCTCATCCTAACACAAGACTATTTTAACCAATGCCTACAGCTTCTCATTTTCTCAGTAAGCAAAAAAAAAAGCTCAAAGTGGCAGTACCTTCCTTCCAAAGGATTCAGGGCAAAACCCGACATTTACTTTAACTCAAGTTAGGCAGTAATTTGCAAGGCAGCCTGTTGCATGCTCCCAGTTAGAAAATAAAGAGGGTTGAAGATGGATACTAAATACTCATCAAGTGATCTTGAAAGTATCTGCAGTATATTGCAATCAAACTCAGCTAGTCCCTCAAATGACTCGAGCCATTACCTGCAAGGGACATTACTTTCCATTAGTATTTGGCAGTTAATCAGTCGTATTTTTAAGTTAACTAGATCTAGTCCTGCTTTAAAAATGTCATTAAGACATTTATTCTAATTCAGCAGAGGACTAGGACAAAGACTTGTAAAAAATAAATTACCAAGAATTTAAGATAATGCTAAAACACTATCTTATCTTCTGATGTCTCTTATCTGGTGATGCAATTTTGCATTGGGTTAATGGGTTTGGGTAGCATCTCTTCTTGCAATTGGTTAGGAGGGCTGTTTAGGAGAGAGAATTTTTCATCCTGAGTCCCACAACCAGAGGATCCACCGTTCAGTAATACTTTATAAGACCAAGCATTGGATCTTTCAAACATTTCCTCTTCAGTTTCAGATTGCAGACAAATTAGCCACTTGATCTTAAGCTTCTGATTCAGTCAGATTTTCTATTAGTTCCAGGACAGGCCTGAGAGGATGACATGCACACGCAAAAAGCTGGCAGGTGTTTCTTCTACTGCTTTTGTCTTTTGAAGTGCTACAGAATATTTCATTACATGGGTGTTTCCAGCGTTTGACATACAGATTCCAAACCTTCCCCCATCAAACAATTTAACCTGCGAGTGTGTTGCATTTTAATAGCTAAAGATAAAATTTTCCAAAGTAATTTCACTATTCATTTTTAATAAGCCCTTACTCCATAGAGTTTGTTATAGCCAGCTTAGTAATCAGGATGAAAGCTCAAACCAGACACATTCTGGAAGTCTTACTTGGCATAAGATGAAGAAAAAAATCAGTTCAGAGCTACACTGATACTGGTTGTGGGTACAGAGACTGCCTTTTCCCAGTAATCGTGTTGCAAGAATTTGGAATCATTTCCTCAACAGCAAGAGGAAAGCCAACTCACCGCCTAAACTCCTTTTTTTGTTTGTTTGGTTTTGGTTTTTTTTTTAAAAAGGGATTAACATTTCAGTTTCTGGTAGAAGGACTGCTGTCATATTTAGAAAGAACTGCTGGGTCCAAATTCAACATTAACAAGCTATCTACACAACTTGCCTAAAGAAAAAAAAGGGCTTGTATACTCTGTCAACTTCCTCCAGCTTTTTTCCAATCACTTCTGCAGAATAATGTTGATCCACACCCGCACTAATGCCATTCACCCCTGACCACCTCTCCCAGTGCGTTCAGTTACTGAGCAGCAGAGACTCACTGGCTGTGTCCACGCTCCTCTCCAGCGCTGGGGTGGCAAGTTTACTCACCACCCTGGCAGTTTATCAAAGACAGCAGGATCTAGAGGAGCTCCTGGCCTAACATGAGACCTAAGACATCAAGAACCTCAGCCTTTGAGGCATGTGAGCCAGTGTTTTTGACATGGCCACTGCAGGTACAACTGGAAGAATGAGGAAGACCTTATGCGCTGATCTTAGTATGTAAAAAAGGATGGTTCCCTCTGCATCCTCAGGTGGCCAGAGATGCTTACCTCCCTAATCTTTCCTGGCTTTAAAGACTCTCTGAAACACAGGAAAAAAAAAAAAAGTACTGTATTTTGTAAAAAAAACCCAAGCAGGCATTAAGGAGGTCACAAGGAACTCAAACGTGAGCCGATATAATTTCCCATTAGCATACCCAAACGCCTTTTCACTCTTCTACTAGGTAAATCAGGGTTTCCCAGCAGCAGAAGAGCAAAGGTACGCCCGCAGCTCCTCAGATAAGCTCTTTCCAGTCAGGCAGGTGAGAACACATTACCCCTGCCCTGCCTGCCTTCCCCTGCAATGCTGACAAATCGCTTCATGGAGGTTCGTCCACACCCTTTTCCCTCCCCAAGTCAAGTATATGCCTAAAGTATACCTCAGATTTAAAAAAAAAAAAAAAAAAAAAGAACAAAAAACCCCAACAAAACACAAAAAACCCAGAAGCAGTCTGCATCTGGAGACGGGCACCCCCGCGGCGGTGAGGGGCTGCGGGGCCGCAGTGGCGGGGGGGGTGGTGGTGGTGGTGGTGTCTCCTGCTCCCCCCCCCCCGGCTCCCCAGACCGACGGGGGCTGCCTCTCCTCACAGATTTACGCCCCCCACACC
>JANXJC010000001.1:51805635-51854528 GCA_027564655.1 Leptodon cayanensis
GGTCCCGCGCAGACTGCTTTGTCCCCCCACCGCCCGCCCCTATTTATAGCCTCGCATCCGCCAAACACCGCCCGCCGCTGGTGCGGGGGCCCGCCCCCCTTGGCCGCGCGCTGCCGGCGGGCCGCCGGAGCAGGGCGCCCCCTAGGGCAATCGCGCGGCGCCGCAGCCCCCTGAGGGGGAGCGATGGCGGGGGGGGTCCCGTTGTGGTCCCGCCGTCCGCCTCCGAGGGGAAGCCCCTTTGCCCGGCCACCCTCACAGCCCTCCCGGCTCCACCGGGTCCGGGCCCACCCGGTGAGGGCTGGGGTGAGCCCGTGGCGGCGGCAGACCGGTATCATCCTGTCAGGGAAGAGGCCTGGTGTGGGGCCGGCGCCCTCGGGAGCGATGCATGGAATAAAGGGTGTTTTGTGAGGTGGGGGGGGTTTCTTGTTTATTTTATACAGGCCGTCTATAAATCTCAGTGCCACGAAAGGCAGCCTGCGGCATGCAGGGCTTTGTGGCCTCCCGAAGGGCGGCGAGGTGTGCGGGGCCGGCTGCCGCCCATGGGGGTCCATCATGGAGGTGCCCCCCCATGGAGGTGCCCCCCTTCCAGTGCCACAGGCCGGGCTGAAGAGAGCCACTCTGCTTCAGCCTTAACTGCACCACAGAACTGGTTTAGCTGGGTGGTGGTAGTGATGGTGGGCAAAGGGGTTTTTCCACTCGAAACATGGTCAGGAGGAGCGTGTCGGGATCTCAAAAAAACATCCCCACCCATTAACGTGCTTTGGTTTTTTTAGCTTCCTGGACACAAAACCGAGCAAAACTGGGTAACAGCTTACGTTCACCAGAGGACTGAACGTTGCTCTGACTGAAACAGCGATTCTGTAACAGTGCGGGGTAAATCTTTCCTGAAGCGACAGCCCTGAACAAGGGACGGTTTGTGAGCGGTTCATGGAACGCTTCTCCGTCAAGTGCTCGTCTCCTCACCCGTATGGCTCCGCGTGGCAGGCAGACAGACGTCCTCAGAAAGGGGCTGCCAGCAGGCAGGAGGGCTGAAGCAGAGCCTGCCTTCCCACTATGCTCAGACCTCGCGTGCCAGCTTCGCCTAGGGCGGCCGAAGGCAGGGGTGGTCTTCATGAAGGTGGGGTCTTGGCCTTATCTCTTCAGTGAGTCATCCAGGTCATGAACTAGATCCGTGTCAGTTCTGGGCTGAAACGTGAGCAATTCATAAAGCTTCGCAGCTTCCTGAAACAGAAAGCGCTGCTACCTTGTGCATGTTTGACCATGGGGAGATACTCCAGTGATGCAGACAAGAGAATCCCAGGCATGGCATTTCAGAATTCAGTGCTAATATTCTTGATTTTGTTCCAATGTGTCACAGCTTTAGCTGGTCAAATTACTCGGCTCTAATGAATTTTCCAAAGAATTTAAGCCTTGGTTTCTGCTTGGAAATCATGAGCAAAACACTAAAATGTGCAGTGTGTGCATTATTTGTAAGACCTTACTGAAAAGTTGGAGCAGACAACTTTCCATCTCTCCTTTTCTTTTAAATTAAAATCTGGTCTCGGCTAGTTTGCAGTCTCCATCCATCCCTGCTGCCCACCAACACGGCTTCAGCTCTTTGGACGTATCATGGAACGGGAGAACAGTGAATAAGCCATGAGGAAACTTATTGCTCACAGCAAGTTGGTTTTCTCTCTTTTGTTCAGCTGTGCATATTTGAGCAGGAGATCAGTCTGGAAAAATGCAGTTGCGTAAATGCTCTCATGTCTTCTCCAGAGTGCAGAAAATCCTGCTTCTTCATTCCCCTCCACTCCACACTGAAACACATGGCAGCCTCACAGGCGGATGCAGGTGGGGTAGAGCTCTGGAGGTTCACCTCTGGCTCTATATTCTTTGTGAGTCCAACATACCAACTGAGGCATATCTGTCAAATATAAAGGGAGAAGAAGACAGGGTTGAAAGAGCTCTTTGTTAAGCCTGAATGGGAGCTGGGTATGAACATCTGCTCCCTATCAGTTTGTCGGTCACCTCCATACAGATGGAGGCAAGATGCATCAAAGCCGGCGCTGATGCCCCCCGTTCCTTGGCGGTGGCTTGGCTTGGCCAGGCCAGGACCGAGAGTGTTTGGAGGAGGAATTGGTGCTCCTGGGCACTGTGCACTGGGGCTGGAGGAGGCGGCTCCCTCGCACAGCTCACATGGAAAATTCACCTGCATCCAGCTATGTTAGGAATGTGGAAACTTTAACGCACATGAAACACTTAGTCATCATGACCACAGAGCTTCCATCAGCATGCTTCCCAGTAATACCATGTTTACATGCTTGGTTCACTCTTATGGTCCGGAGGCTGCCAGTGTCACTCAGCTAAACCCCAGGGCTTTCGGGGTGCCCTGCAGTGCTTTGGGAACTTGTGACCATCAATGAGCTACAAGACACCCCTGCCTGCTCTGAAACCGCCTGCTTGTTGTCATTCCTTAGGGAAGCTGTTCCAGATATGTTAATTCCCGTAAAACTATTATTCATGTCGTACTCTTAAGTTTAATGCCTTTTCCCATATCTTGATAACTAGGGGGATAACGCAGTGGGGGTTAACATTTCCATCGGTATTTTTCACACGCAGTCTGGATTTTGATTTATAAGGCAGAGTTTCTTGCTTTGCTTAGTTCAAATTCCCCATTTTTCTTCAGACCTGATTCCTTTCTAGACTTTCACAGTTTCTCCACTTTCCATCCCAGAAAGCGTTATGCGTATATTAATAACATATATACAGTCTAGTATTATCTGTGGTAATGACTACTGATCTAGTATAAGATTTTATGGGAATATCAAAATACATTTTTCTCCTCTCACAAGTAATCTGCCTGAACACTTTCTATGACTATAATAAAACAGCTGAGAACAAGTGCTTTTAGTATCAGAATGACTGCTTGATGATTTAAATCTAAAATTGCCATCAGAATATCTCTCCCCGCAATGCCAACTACCAAAGCATCTGTGGAAAGTATTAAACAATATGCATAAAACATGAACCTTACACTTCCCATCTCCTCCTCCTTTCTGCGTGTGTGTGTGTAGCTAAATGGGACGTACATTAAAAGAACATTATTAAGGTTTAAGGTCAAACACTTGTGTATTAGGAAACGCGTATTTCCTGTGTGTCGGAAACGTGGGCTCCCTTGTGAGTATGCGGTGATAGTCATTAATTTCATGATCACGTATTACTTTTTCCCAAGAACCTATTCAGTCCACAGAGCAATATTGTCACCTTAACGAGCAGCTATTCAGAAACATCTGTACTTCTCACAGGCCAGCGTGTAATCCATGCCTCATTTAGGGACTCTATTCAGAACCTTCTTCTGAACACATACCCATTTGTTATCTCTTCTATGGGACTTATCAATGTCATATTTGAGTTCTTAACAGATGAAAAGAAATTATTTTTCGCCGCTGCCTTATGAGATGACATGATCTGAGGAGGCCTGTTTGGCAGACAAGAAGCAGTAAGGTCACAAGAACCTGCTAATTCTGGTTGAGCCTCAGTTCATTCCCCATACTTAACGTTATGCGGCACCACAGATGTTGAAAACAGAGCTCCTGCTACTTTCGTCTGTAGCCGTGAGGGGTTAGGACTTAAAATCAGAAAGCACTGCCCCGTGTTGTCTGCTTAGGGCATAAAAAATTCCACCTGGGGAAAAATAGGGTTCAAGCAGCTCGACTGCCACGTGCGTGCAGCTCAGACCACTGCTGAGGGACCAGAGCTTTGGCTGCCAAAACCAAACCCGAATTTTCTTCTGTTCCAATGAGGGCTTAAAATCGATGACAGTAGGATGGGAATGAGCATCTCCTGTTTACTGATGTTGCTATAATAATATGCGGGAACAACAGCAATTGTGAAAGTAAATGCTAATTACCTGTGAACTGAAAACAAAATGAAGCTTGATACCCTTATAATCTGTATTTTGGCATTTAGAAATCTGGCCATAACGACACTACCCAGAAAGAATTACATAAATTTGTAAAATTAGTTTGAGACATCAGTGACTCTCCCTCACTTGTCTGACAGTTTGTTGAGTGCTAAGGCTTGGCTGGGAAGTAAAGCTCAGCTATTCCAAGTTTCAGAAGCTGAGGGCAATGCTTTAACAAAGTTATAAGCACTCTAAAATTATTTTTAAATCCCTTAATAATTTAGGGAGGATTTTAAGACAGAGGGCAAGGTATTTTAAAATACTGACTGTACTGCAAATATCCACATGCAAGTGGGAATACTGTATCTCACGCAAGCCTGGTGCGCTGTTCTGCAGCGCCTGCAGCTCCGCAGCACGTCTTCTCCTGGGCCCTATCCACAGGGGGGCTGTTTTAAGGCATTTATTCACATAGCACCAGCGGGATGGCGGGTGTGTTGTTCTCTCCCGTTTACGGAGGGGTAATACAGGAGTTAAATGGCTTCTCCAGGAACACAAGTGGAGTCTACGGCAGCGCCAGTGAAATGAGGACATGGGGGAGGTGATCACCCTTTTCCCGCGTTTGCTCTCTTTCCAACACACCACCCAGCTAAGGAGGCTCTGTAGAAGCCACGAAAATTTTGTGGTTTATTGACATGTGCGTCTTAGTTCTGCCTCTGGAAAAGCTTGATGTTTTGAGAATAGGAAAATGTATCATTAGGACCCAGAGAAACCCTATCTGGGGCCACTTCTTGCGAGGGCAAGGTGTAGGGTTCAGATACACTCCCGCTGTGGCTTACGGCCGCCTGACCTTCTTATCCCACCAGCTAGGGAATTGCCCTAAATCAAAACTTCCCTGAAGCAGAACTTATTCCTCTTGGGTAAATACATCTAAACCAGGAAAACTCCTGGATAAACACAGTAAAAGTATCTCATGCAAATCCGACGTTAGCTGCTTTGCTGTTACATTATGTATGATTTGTTAGTGCTCGCGGTAAGAACAAATTGCACATCGGGGGTGTTCTGCCATCCGTGAAATCACGTGCAGCTCGAGGACGTTTCCTGCTGTAGGATGGTAGAGGGAACGGCCTTCAGTGAGCAAGAACACATGCGAGAAGCCAAAAATCAGCATTCAGAGCCCACAGCTTTAACTTTGGTATTTTGTCTAAATTCCTAATGCTGTTGTGCATTCCTCGCTCGTACAAAATCAGCACAAACATCTTATGAAGTGCTTCCACCCACAGACATCAAAGAGTACGAGACCTTAATCTGGATGACAATATAGGATTGAATTTCAACTAAAAGGAAGAATTGTTTTGAGATTTATTTTTTTCAAAGCCCCATCCAAATTTGAAGAAACATCCAGAGTTGCATTAAATGGATCTGAACTTTGATCTGAACTGGGCTGATCTGAAGATCCATTGAAATTTGTGGATAAAATCCTATTGAATTTATTGTGTTTTGGCTCAGAGTGAAATGATTTCCAGCCGTTGTTTGAGAATACCCTGCAGACAAAAAGATTTCATTTTCAGTTCCTGGAGGTTAATTATGGAAATTCGTTATAGAGGATCAGCAGTCCCAGTTGCTGGGGAGACAGTAAAATTATTTGGTATGAAATTCTAGCCTAGAGCTGGATAAAAATTTTCTGACAGAATGGTTTTCCATCAGAAATATCGATATGCTGAAGGCAACATGTTTTGCAGAACTGCTTCAATTTCAGTGGAATTTGGTGTTAGAAACTTCCTGATATGAAGCACTCTGCTAAGGTTGCACCATTCTGATTTAACCTTCTTTTAATGAGACATTCAATTCCAAGGTTTTCTTAGAACATATTTTTTGGAAATATATAAGAAATGTGTAAACTTGAACATTTTGACTTCAGTCAAAGGATGGATTTCATTTCTCAGGGAATTTTGAAATCCTTTTTCATTAATCCCATTTTGAGGTGGAAAAAGCAAGTGAACTTGTGTAATCCCCAATTCTCACCCAGCTCTGGCCTATCCCAGCGGGTGCTGGGGGCCAAAGGCAGACGCTGGGAACAGCTTCCAGGGCAGAGTGAAGTGGATTAGGTCAGTACCGCATGTCCTCACCCATTCCTGTGAACGCTGCACTTCACAGGGCTTCCCTGAAGGCAAAGCGGCTTTAAATTACTGCTGAAGAGCAGAAAGAACTGGGCAAATAATAAATGTACTTTTTTTTGGCTGCAGTACCACCAAGGCGGTTTAATTGTCCCGAGGAAGTTAAAACTGTTTCTCCTCTCCTCGAACTGCTGCCGGCTGGAGCCGTGCTCCCCACCCCTTCATACCACACCAAGCCTCAAATATTCAGTGAACCAAAGCTTTCCTGGCTGCACAGACATACTTGTAATTCTTGCCCATGTGAATGAGTAACAGCAGCGTCCGGGGCAGCAGCACAGACCCTTGGAAACATAGCAGGCATTTTTTCAGTGCCATTTGAAACTCTTAACACGCTTTGGCGTTGATTTTTATTGTTATTTTCTGTCCCATAGGCATGGCCTTTCCCACCATAAAGTCGCGAGGCCGAGTTCTGCGCTGAATTTCACCCCTTATTGAGCTTGTGAAGCTGGTAGCTTTAGCCTCGTGGGTGACCAGTGCCAGGCTGTGATTAATCTGGCTCTGATCTGCAGAAAAACCTCAGGAATTCTGGGGGGGAAGGCAGTAGGGTTCAGCAGCACGGCCACGGGCACCCATGCAGGTAAACCACCCGCTGGCTTGCCCCGAGCAGCGACGCTGGCAAGTAGTGGGGTTTGCAGGTATGGAGCCCAGCGCTCCTGTAAAGCAAATTGCAGAGAGGAGAAATCCTCTGCGAGAAGCACTGGATTTGGGAGACACAAAGGCATCTGTGGGAATTGGGCATCTAAATCTCTGGCCCAAAATAAGAACACTGAATGTTCAACCTTATTAAACTTCCTCCTAGCCAATTGCTGGAAAAGCAAAAGCTGCTAGCACAAGTCCTTGCCCCCAAATTTCTAATTAACTAAAATTTTCGAGGCAGCTCCTGATGGCCGCGGCTGTCGGCAGTAAGGGATTACTGCTTCAGGAGGAGCCACTCTCCAGGGCTGTTTGAGTGAGGCTGCGGACCGGAGCTGCAATGCAAAAATGAGATTTCAACCAAGCCCCCAGGTCAGACAGGACATTTCTGGGTCATGGTGACCCTGGCCTCAATTTTCACCCATGCTGCCTGCAGCTGGGAAGATGAAATGCAGAGTTTTGCTCTATTTCTTTGCTTGCTTTGGGATGCTGTAATGGTGCATAGAGGGATGCGATGTTCTCTGCCTCGACACCTGGGGTCTCTCTGCGGTGTTTCCAGGACTGGAGCTCAGAAAGGACCAGCATAGATGGATGGACGGTGGTGGGCAGCGGGCTGGGGGTCCCACAGCTGCCACTGCCATCCCACCCTGCAGTGAGAGCCTGGCCCACCTCAGCAGTTCCTAAACCAGATTAGGCTGAAAAAGTGTGGATGTCTGTGGGTCGCACATGCTTTGACTCCCTTCAGAGAGAGGCAAATGTGAGGCTAATTAGGCAAGTGTGGGTTGCAGCAGGTTTCACACACTTTCCACTCCGAGATTTCCATAGGCAGGGAAAGTTAGTCGCTCTAATTAAATGACTCAGAAAAGACTAACTGGTCTTCTAACGCATTTTGTGTTTGGTTTTGCAGTTAGGTGTTTTCGAATGAATGATTCAAAGTTTTAAATCTCTTCTTCCTACATTGCTGTTTACTAAATAAAACGAGTTTTATGGGAAGGTTACAGAAAGCAAGGGCTTCTGGAGCGCCTTCACTTTATCTGCATCTTGGTGTGATGTTGGGTATCACAGAAGGAGGGTTGGAGGGAACCTGCAGGACATGGCTGCTCCATCCCTTCACCTCCAAACCCTGCAGGGAAGCGTGTGGGCTCCATGCTGGCAAGACGAGGAATCCGGGGCTTTCTGAGCCCCCGGCAAGTGTCACTGGGTTTGCCTGCGTGGCTCTGGGCTCCGTGCCGTGGAGCAGAGGCAGTGGCAGGGAATCGCTGGGGGAGCGGAGCTGGGTGCGGGGCTCGGGCATTGCTGCAAGATTCCCCTTTGCCTCTCCAGGCCCAGGAACAGACTGGCGGCAGCAGCAGGAGTGAGCATAAATCACTCCAAAACTCTCCCTGCCTATATTGGATGCATTAAAAATTAATTACTTAGCTTAGTTATTTCATTTTGAAGGCAAGACTGAGCAATAAGAACCAAATCCTGTCCTCAGATAAAACCATTACATCAGCCTGCACGGAGCGGTCTGGGAGCCTTTAGGAGCCTGGAGCTGTGCTTTCCCTTTTGCATAAGCCCGTGCTCAGCACATCCAGGTGAGCGGCTGCACACGCTTGGCTGGGTATTAATGCACAGGTTGGATTTCAGCTGGAACATGTATTTGCAAAGTCAAAGGAAAGCCTCATTTTTTCACCATAAAAGGTAAGGAGCAAAATTCCAGAGCTGAATTTACATGTCCTGCTGCTCTTCAACGTGGGAAAAGAATGCTGTGTCCTCCCACGTATCTGCTTCCCATCCCAGGTCTTCCTCCCTCCCTCTGACTTGTCCGTGCAAGTCAAACCTTTTCTGCCATGAGCCAACAATTAATTATAAGTATACAATAACCTCTCATAAAGGAAGATACATGCAGAAGTTGGGTCTGGTTCCTTTGATGCTTACATAGTTTTTCTCCCACTGTATTTTCCAAATTAATTGGAGCGGCCCATAGTTTTCACAGGTCTGGGGGGACATCCAGCACAGAAATCTGTTCTGACCTCCTGCCTAATAAATAATGAAGGGGAGAGAGGATTATCCAGCAGCCAAGCTTGTTAATGCCATGGCATGGGGGTTTGTGGGGATATTCCTGGTGGGAACGGGTTGCCTGTATGGGGTCAGCATCCCTGCTTGGGTGCTCGGGGCCGGAGTCACAGCACTGCTCCACAATTTCATCCCTGTAAAAATCAGCAGGGGATGGACGGTAGATTTTCTCCAAAAAAAGGGAATTTGGAATCGAGCTTTGAAACTATATTACGTGGGGAATGAGAAGGGTGTTCTTGCAACAGTTTTCTCCTGCCAAAATGAGCATGACAGAGAGGGCAGTGGGCTGACAGTAATTAAGAGCTAATTTTAGGCACTCAAATAGGTAACGTCTAAGGTTTCTGGAACCTTCTGGTCCAAGCACAACAGAGACTTACTCTGTTCCTGGTTCTCCTGCCAGTTTTCCAGCGGGACCTGGGGCAAGCCAGTTCAAGTCTCCGTGCCTCTTTCCTTATCTGAGGCTTGTAGTAGCTCCCAGGCTAGCAAGGGCACTGGGAGGGCGAACCCTTTGCCACCACCTCCTAACGAGCTCTGGTGCCTCCTGGGAGCCTGGGGTTTGGCTGGCAAACGTGGTGGGTGCCTCTGACGCCTCCCCCCCAGGTCCCTGGGTGCTGCTGGCAGGAGCCCACGCTGCCCGGAGCTGCTTCCCCCAGCCCTGCTGCTCTTCTGCTGCCTGGTGGGTTCAAGCCAACTGTGTTGGTTCGAAATGTCAGAAGCGCCTCAAGGAATCCTACTTCAACCCCTAAAAGCTTGAAGGCAATAATCAAATGGTCTTCAGACCAAGGGGCCTGGCCCCGATGAGCTGGAGGCAGATGAACAAAAGCGGGCGGCTTTTTGCCCTTAGGTGGAGGCTGCGGGGAGGCAGGTTGTGTTGTTGGAGGGAAGATGGGGCTTCGTCAGGGTTTAATGCCTGGGTTTAATCCTCAGTCAGTAACAAGAGAAGAATATTTACAAGCTCTTTAGGTGGATGGTACATACAGGCATGCAAAGCCACACCAAGGCCAACAGGAGCGATGACCCCCCCAGGGGTCCTGATGCACCAAGGGGCCTGTCCAGGCCACGGTTTGCTATTTGTCCCTGAAAGAAGGAGACACTAGACCTGAGTGAGCTGATCCCTGGCACCAGAGAGCAGATCTTTTTAGCAGAGAGCACCCGGGGAGCAAAGCCTGGGCCAGAGAGTCGCGGTGCAAACCCACGGTGCTCCAGGAAAACCGGGTGCGCGCTCAGCTGCTTTTACAGAAAGGATGGCAGCTGGGAAAGGGCGAGTTTCGCACCCGCCGGAGGGTCGAGCTAGTGTATCAGCGAGCACAGCCGGTCCCCTGGGCATGGGCAAGGAAGAAGATGGCATTTGCCACGCTGGCATCCTTTCCCCGGTGCCAGTTTAACCACACCTGGAGCTTGCGGCTCCACCAGGCGAGTCGGCTCACGTCTCCGGCAGTTCGAAAGCCGCAGTGAATCAAGCCCGGAGAATTCCCCATTTCCTCGACGGAGGATTTACCGGTTGTGTTAATTTTGGAGACATCAACGCCTGGCTGCCATGGAGAGCAAATAACTGCATCTTACGGGGGTGGCAGCTTCCCGACAGACACTGGGGCTGTCCCCCCAGGGTGGCAGTGCCAGCAGGGTCTGAAGCACAGTCTGTCAAAGGGCAACACCAGGTTACTCCCTCCTGTGCCAGAGTTTTCGAGCAACACAGCACCAGCTCCTGATAAAGAAGCCTCTTGACATCAAATAACACTGTAATTACGGGAAAACTGGGGGGATTTTTCTGGTGTTAAATCCCACCCGTGCCTGGGCGCGAGTGGATGTGAGGGGGCTGCACAGGGCGATAACGGATGTCAGGAGACCGTGGGGTTGTCCCCACGCTGTAGTTCATGCTCAGCAGGGCCGTTGGTGGAGAAATCAGCTTTGCTTATTGTGAAACCCCGCTCAAAGTGTTTGCAAAGGTGCAGGGTTGCTTCATCGCTGGGGTTAAGGCCAAGTGCCCTCTCTGCCTGGCAGCATGGGGCTGGCCAGGCTGATGGGAACCCTCCTATACTGCCCACCCCTTTCTGGGGCAGAGCGTGCATCTCCCGTCCTGTCTCTGGGAGCTGCTGGTGGAGCCGGGTTGATTGGTTGGCTCCTCTCGATCCCTTCATAGGAGAAGCTCGGTCACTGGTTTTAGTGATGCCCCTGCAATGCCAAAAATGGAGGAGCGTCTCCTGGGGACCACTGGGGTCTGGAGACCATTCAGCCTCAAGGGACTCATGCTCCCTGGCTCCTTAATCTTACTCAGCCTTGCAAAATGTTCCTGAATTTTCAAGAGGTGATTAACAGGGATGTGGAAATAAAGTCATGCAACTCCCAACGTCTCAAACTCTGATGGGTATAAGCCAGCCCAAGCATTTCACGGGGAAGACAGAAATCCCTGGGATCCCAGCAAGGAGCACCAAGAGCCTGGGGTACACCGCACCCCCCTGTGCTGCTTGCAGGGCATACAAGCCCAAGGGCTTGGCAATGAGCCACGGACGAGAGGGGTTTGATTTTCTAGGAAAGCCCAAGCTTTCGGTTGACACCGAGATGCCGTGACAAGCGGCGGGGAGAGGGACGCTCCCCCTGTGCCGGCGGGATGCCAGCCCTCGCGTATGAAGCAGTGCTTCTATTCATTTAAGAGACTCTCCCCTCAGTGCAACATAAGCAAGGAAAGTGGCCTGGGCTAAGAGCCAGGGTGCTAGTGGAGGGATCCCTATCGCTCCTCTTCCTTCCTCTCCAGTAGGTGGGAATCCCCCTCCCAGCCCTCAAGCCCTTCGGCTGCCATGCAGCCGGTGACATCAGCACATTCCCAGCAGCGCTCCCGTGGGCACCTTGTTAGCTTTGCACTGAGTCACCCTTCAGCAAACAAGAAAGATAAGAAAATAAATGGCAGCGGTCCAAGCAGCACAGATGCTAGTTTATTTTGAACTACAGAAATGATTTATGCGCTAGAGGAAGGATACCAGCATCTCCTCCTCCCAAAAGTCCTTTTTTAAAGCCCCCTATTTCTCCCTCTTTCTCACCGTTTTCCTGCAGCAATCCCCCATCATGTCAAGTACCTTCACTATAGGTACCCTAAAAACAAGGAAGGGCCAAAATAAATATTTTGGTGAGAACTGAACAGAGCCAAAGCTCCAGAGGGACAAGAAGAGGTTTTGTTTTATCGGAAAAGCAAACATCATCTTCACGAGCAAAATGCTATTTTCCCTCTTGAAACTGCCTTACGAAAATGAGGCCAATGCGGTTTTCATTTGGAACACTAATTTGATGAACTCCAGCGGGTTAATGATATTGCCGTATTTAATTAAAGCAGTCGTTAGTCTAGCTGAGTCCCTCCTCCCTAGCAAGGGCCCGGTGCTTCGGAAGCGCTGCCAACCTCTGGCACCGGAGCCCGGAGCCCAGAAGTGTGGGACAGGGTGGGTTTATGGGCCTCACCCCCCCGTCCCCTTCTTTTGGTATCCATGGCTGATCTTTGAGTGCCACCAAACCCTGACGGGCACTGGGGCTGTTGAAGCTGGTTTTGCTTAGCCCCTGAGAACTGAGACAGCTAATGACCGTGGCCAAGATGTAGGTGCACAGCCCCAAAACCCTATTTCAGCCCCGTCCTTCCCCAGTGTTTGTGCCAGCCCAAGTCCAAAGCAGGGACCTGATTGCTCATGGTGTTTTCTGGGGCACACGGTGCCGTCGGGTTGGGAATCTGGAGGTGAAGGTTTTGCATTTGATGCTTGTGGTGCTGGCGAGACACGGAGGGACACAGCCACGTGCCTGCGATCTCTGCTCAGCTCTTCCCAATACTTACTGACACCAAAGAGGAGCCTGAGAGCTTTGGAAATCAGGTCAAGTGATAAAAGCCCTGGCAAGCCCCGAGCAGCCGTTTCAGCTGTAGTCCTGATTTCTCTCCAGCCTTAAAATGAACCAAATACAATGGTTGCCGTTGCTTTTCCCAGTAAGTGTTTCCTGCAGAAAGATCCCGAGCATGACGTAGCTGCAAAGCATGAGTCACTGCTTGCGTTACCTGGCACGACACGTACGTTCTCCGTTTCTGTATTTAGACTGCAAACCTCATTTCTGACTTGGCTGTCATCTAAGTACCTTGTTGATAACTTTGTGCTAAATGATACCGTCCAGCCTGCGGGCGCATGTGTGCTGCCATCTCAGCTGTGCTTCTGCACTGGGTGGGGAAGCAGTGGTGGGAATGCTGACTGATGGAAAGTCGGAAGACACCAACAAATCTCCCTCTGTCAAACCTGCAAACGATGGCTCTGGCTCTTTTCTACCTCCTGAAAACTCCAGGCTTGCTGCACAAGCTCACCCTGGCACCTCCATAGGTTTATGGGCAGGAATATTGCACCATCCACAGCTCTTGCAAACAGAGAGGATGCTCTGGCTCATGGTGATTAGTTTTCCAGTCCAATAGTGCATCCCTGTTTGCAGATCAAAGTCTTTACCAAACAATTGTTTCTTTGCTTGGAAAATACACGAAATCTGAGTTCTCCATGAATTAAAGTAGGAAAATAATAACAATGTACTACAAATCAGTGTGATCATCCATCCAGGTTCCCTCTCTCTTGTCACGTTAGCCGCTACGATGTTAATCCACCAGTGGGATGCCTGCCAGGAAACCTCGGGGGGTGAGTTGCCTTCATGGGTATCTCGGACACAGGGATCCTTCCTCAGGGACATTCTGCAAGAGCAGTGCTTTAATTCTCATCCTTAAGTTTTCCCTTCCTGCCATTAAGCTAATAACCACATTGTTATGTTAAGTGCATCTTCATTTTTGTAGGCACGATACACAAAGCATTTAGCTTGGTGGAAGATAATAACAATATATTTTAGTCAGGGATGAACGCTCATCTGTCTGACGAACCCCACGTGAGATCAGGACAGGTGACATAGAAAAGGGGTGAGTTGTTCAAGTACATGCAAGATTTTTAGGAATAAAAGCATTTTTGAAAGGGTTCAACCCAAACAACTTCCTAGTGATTAATATGTCTTTGATAATTTAGATTTACACACACCCCCTCAGTATAAACATGCCTTCATTTGGCTCAGCATTCCCAGACACAGAGCACCAGAGGATGTCACCCGTCTGTGGTGGCATCCTGGCTGCTAGCAACGGGGCAACACAGCTCCGTGGATCCCAACTAATTGTCCCGCTGCACCCTCCAGGGATTTTCCCTTCCAGCCCCTTCGCGTGCATGTGGAAGAAGAGTTTCCCTTGTCACAGCCCAAGTCTACATTATACATTCATGTATTTAAAGCGTATACAGTCTTGTAATTAAATTCAGGAATATTTTAAGCGCTTCTTGTAGTGATTTGAAGGTCTCGTAATTCAGTGCAGCATATGTTGCTTTTATAGTGAGCTCGTTTTCTGACAGCTGCCTACGTGGGTTTCCCGTACTATCTCCATCCTCCCGTCAATGAGCCACACACCAGGCACCGGAGGAAGGAGGGGAGCAGCAGGGGCAGGTATCATTCACAGACCGGAGCAAAGCATGTTCCCTTCTCTGCCCAGGCACAAAATCCTGACGTTTTCCCAGCGGCAATGCTAAGGTGAGACTTGGAAAGACGTGAAGACTACATAGCTCAAGCGGTTTAATCAGAAAATGGATGGGGGCTGGCATGAATTATGCCATCTCACAGGCTAGCGTAGGCTCCTTTGCCATGGTTACATGAGCCAGGAAGGCAAAACGAAAGGTGATCGATACTCAAGTGCTATTTCTTCTCTTTTAAGGCCAGACAGTTAACGAACCCAGTTTCCAAAGCCATGGCAGGAACACTAACAGGCAGGAAGCGCTCGTGACTGTGCGAGTACCTGACCAGTGCTGGTACACACACCTCAGCTTCTTCTTTTTTTTTTTCCCCTGGAAGAATCTCGTCCTCGCCTACCAGCTGGTAAACATCGCTGCTTCTTCCTGTTTGCTACTGGCTCTGCAAAGCTAACAGCTTCATCTTGGCTCCTCCTAAGACCACCTTGTTGGTTTATAGGCTTTAAGCGCAGAAGTGAGCTCTCCCCGGAGCACCTGCGAGGGCAGGGATGATCCTACGGGACAGGGGACGGTGCCCTTGGAGCGCATCGCTCAAGCCCGTCATTGCCAGTGGTGGTTGGCAGAGCACAGCAGCAAGGGCCAGGGATGAGGTTCCTTACCACCATCCCCAACCCATCTGTCATCAAGAGGTGATGGAGTGTGAGGGCATTTGGCAGGGCTACAATTTGGAATAATCGTACTGAATAATATAATTAATAATAAATAACAAAAATAAATTACCTACCCAGGAACACAGCTGATTGCATGGCTCTTCGGGTACCAAGGGGCAATGCCCCCCTGCATCCAAGTGTCCTCCCGTGGCCCAGGGAACAGCTTCTCCCACATGGACACAGAGAAACTCCTTGAGGTTCGTGCACACTTTAAATTATTGTGAAAGTGCCTGGAGCCATGGGTGAGTGCTTTAAATATAACTCAAAATAGCACATAAAAATAAGCGGCACTCCCCGGTGTCGTCTCAAAGAGCTACACCATCACACGAGACCTGGGAACCTGCCTGGAGTCAGCCAGAGCATTCATCACACTCCCAGTTAAGCATCCTTCAGATTTCAGGGGTTTAGTGACCACGGGAGGGACCATGAATCTTTTGCGAAGGCCACGCTGCTCTCATCCTCCTAGTTGGGAAAAAATCCTGTTCTGTTTCTCCTCAGCGGTAGCTGGCTCAGCCCTGTGGTATTTGGGGCTGTCGGCCATGGTGTCTCATTTCAGGCGATGTAATGTGATGGGCAGCGCAGCCCTGAGCTGCAGTTGACTGTTTCCCAACGCGCTTCGTGTGAAATTTTCCCATAGTTTGTCAGGAAACTCTTCCTAGCCACTTTTTCTTGGAACGGACCATTAAAGCCGAAAGGAAATCTGCAGGCTCTGGGCCAGGTTTCGTAATGCCTCCAGAAGCAGCGCAGGGACAGTAGTATTGCATTCAAAAACCAAAAGTCAAATAAAAATGATAACCTTTGCGCTCCCCAGTTGTATAAACATCACCTTTCTTTTGCTCTGCGTACAACAAAACTGGTATGAAGAAACGACGTGCACACAGCTAGCCCCCAAATAACTTCTTTAACTAAACATCTACCACGTGGGATTGCTGGCTGCATGGAAATTGCTGCTCTGGAGGGCTGGGGAAATCTCTGGAAACGCAAAATGCTGGATATGGTTTAGCCCTCCCCATGCCAGCCCTATGTACCCCTCCGGCTCCGGGCTCCCACGCGTCTAGGTTTTCCCCAGGAGCATGTCTGTCTGCTAAGAAGAGGGAAGGAGGAAAAAAAGAGCAAAAATTTTAGCACATTTGGGAAAATAAAGTGGAAAAAGCCTTTTAGCTGTCAGGGTTAGATCCCGTTCGTGCTCTGGTGTAAATCCACAGGGGAGAGCGTGGGAGGAGGAAGACCTGGGGCTCTCAGGAGCAGCAGGACTTGCTGCCTGTGCCCAAGGCATGAAGATCTGTGAGGAAGAACTGCCAACGTGCATGGTATGAGGCTATCACGGCGTGTCGGTAACTCACCCGTGGCTTCCAAAAACTGCTTTTTGTTGTTTGCCTCTGCAGCCCTCACCTTTATATTCAAATTCAGCTATGGCTAAAACAATAGGGTTTTTTTCCTGGTCGGGAACCACTCCTGCATGCTGATATTTAAAAATATGTGTCTTGTTACCCTGAGGAGTTCTTGTTGTGTGTGTGTGTGTCTGAGGAAGAGAAAAGCTGCAGGGAGTGGGGAGGGCTGTGAATATATTTAGACACGTGTGTGTTTGTCTTCAGATACGTGTCCCAGAAGAATTTTCGGTTTGTACCCGCCTCAGCGCATCGCCTAGGGACGGAATCAGCCCTCGTTTGGGTGAGATGCAGGGGAAGAAGATACGAATGTTACCAGCCCAAGTAATACATCTATAAGTGGAATAAGCCAAGCAAAAAAAAGATTCCAGTCTGGCGTGAAAATCCTTGAAACCAGAGCTCGGGCTGGGCGGATGAAGCGGAGTAGGTGGGTCAGCATCGGGCTGTGGGAGGGTGACGGTCCCTCCTGGCTCCCACGGGCTGCTCCTGCCACCACGCTATGCCTGCATGGAGCAGCGGCCGAGCTGGCTTCCAGGACAAGCCTTCGCAAGGGCAAAGCAGCTGTAAGGCATGCTACACATACATATTTACGTATATGCATACAACCTCTATCGACACGAGCATTCTCTTCATCTACTTCATGAAATACCCTGCTACCATCTTTCTTTTGCTGCCCTATCATTTAGGAGTATAACATCAGAGGAGCCCGTGCTCAGCGCTGGCTGGCGTTGGGGTTTATGTACGCCTGCCTGCTGGGGGGCCAGCACTGCGGTGACCCAGCTCCTGCGTCCCCAAAGCCACCGCAGCTCCTTGGCACCCAGCACTCATCACCGTCACCGCCCCGAGCAGCAGAGGTGCGCTGCTTCCCGACTAAGACGTTTCAGGGGGTTAGAAAATGCTTTGGCTGTTTTATTTCCTATGTGCGTGCCTCTCCGAGCAAGCACCTTGCAGAACTGGGTGAGTTTGACCTGTATTCCTCCACAGGCCATCAGTTGACTTTTGTCGGTCTTTGAGCTGAGGCTCGTTTTAAACTGCATCTAATGTGCATGAAATGTGTGTTTGAGTGCTTTGCCCTGAGTCCCTTCTTTAGATAACAAGCTGCTGAAACAAGAGACGGAGAAGGAAAATGCGTTTCCAATTCTCTGCCGTTCCCTTTCACTGCAGCCCATTGTGTATTTTGTATCCACCGCCAAA
Organism: Leptodon cayanensis; assembly: GCA_027564655.1. Taxonomy (NCBI): domain Eukaryota; kingdom Metazoa; phylum Chordata; class Aves; order Accipitriformes; family Accipitridae; genus Leptodon; species Leptodon cayanensis. The sequence goes on from JANXJC010000001.1 coordinate 51,823,177, forward strand.
TTAATCATGCGTTAGGTATCTTCACCACATCAGCTTTATGATGAACTCATAAAACATAAATATTCTGCGCTCCAGAGGGATTTTTATTGTGTGGTTTCAGGGTACTTTGCAAGCACTTAATCTGGTCCAAGCTGTGGCTTTCTTGAAAGAGCAGAGCTCCCCGGGAAGGGATGCGCAGGGGACGGGGACCGGCAGAGCCCATGCGAGGGGTGGCATCGCCCGTTGTCAGGTCCTCATCCCGCAGCATCGCCATTGGAGCCGCCCCTGCCCTGCGGCAGCTGGGTCAATAAACCGATAGGTTTGCCTTTTTATTAATGTACTCAACGCCTCTTCTTTTGTAGGTAGTTTTAATAGCCACAAAGTTTAACGAGGAGCCATTAAAGCATAATTGCAGGACATTCAGAGGGCATCTCTGGCACTGGCTAGGCAGCGAGCGCCAAAGGAGCCAAGAGATGCCCCTGGCCAGGACAGCAGAACACGGGATGAGGCGTAACGTCTGGGAAGAAAATATGGGCAGAAAATGAGAACTGGTGACTTCAGGCAGGGCGTATTCATTAAATGTAATGGAGGAAATGCTGAACAAGCTTTTTCTGCATGGGAAACTAAGTGAAATGAGATCTAAGTGTTTTATAAAAAGTACATCCATATACATATATATGTTGTCTGGATGAAGAATACTCCAAGGATTGCTAGGATGGGGAAGGTGGGATGGAGCAGGATAGGCATTCCAGGGGGCTCAAGATCCCTTGGGATGGGGAGGGCGGGTCGATGGGGATAAAGGAGGCAGGGACCTCGCTTTGGGCTCATTCAGGCTGTGGCAGACGGAGCTACAGGGTTTGCAAATGCTCCATGCAGGCGTGGATACGGGATGGTGGTTTTACTTGAGCACTACGGAGCAGAGCCAGCTTCCTGCCGAGGCAGCGGAAAACCTGCGCTTGAAGCCGCCTATTGCCGGTAAAGGCTTCTGTCAACGACAAATGTGCAAAAGCATTTCAATAATGTTCTTCAAACCACCTCAAAATGTTTTTCTGAGTCTTGTTGGGCTGGAACAAAGCTGGCCAGGCTGCCGTAAATGCCTCTGAGATGGGAAGCTGCCCTTGCGCTGGGCACGCTGCCGAGCAAACCTGCTTCCTTTGCTGCCCCAGCAAATTCCTACTCCGAAACATAAAGATGATGCTCCTAAACTAAATTGAGAGCATCATCCTGCTCCCCTGATGCTAAGCGGAATGTAGAATTTTATTTTAGATTTAGGAATTTCCATGGCTCCTTAGTCTCCCCGCAGCAGGCCACCCACCGGGTCCCCATGGGTGCAAACACACCTTTTGTCATTTATTATGTGTGTCTTCAGAAACCTGGGGCGTGGGGGACAATCTGCTGTTTCTGGGCACAGTCTGCTGCAGGCTCCGACGTGTTGCTTGTGCCAGACGCGTGTGCCAGGTACACCTGGATGCGCATTATGGAGCTACGGAAAATCATTTCTCCTCCTGCCTCCGCAATATCGTCCTCCCAGAGCAGCCACCATGCTGGTCACAGGGAAAAAGGACTAAGGGTGTTTTTGAGGATCACTCCAAAACCTGGTTGGCTCTGTCCTGGGTCTCTCTCCCAACCGCAGCAGCAGCAAAGCCCCTGGGTTTGCAGCCCCACGAGCCCCAAATCGCTCCCAGGATGGGGTGCAGGGTCCCCCCAGCGCTGCCGCTGCAGGTGTGATGCCTGGGGCCGTGCGTGGTCCTGCCCGGGCTCCCTGTGCCGTCCCGTTTGGCTTGCCCAAAATTGGCCTAAATTCATACCGACACGAACACCACCGAGACGCGGAGTTCAGGAAGGGAGACCGCTGCGGGGTGGCACTGATGGACGTAAGTGCTGGCGTTGTTCACTGCGTTGGGGTTTTTTTGGTTGTGGATGAAAAATCCAGCTTCCTTCTAACTTTTGTACATCTCCACTTCTGTGAAGCTGAATTCTACTTTTTAAAATAACTGTTACACATGCACGGTGTCCTAAAATACACGCCTAACCTACTTTCATCTAGTTCTCTACCAAAGACGTCAACCTGCAGCTTAAGGAATGGAGTCCGTGTAGCAAGATATCGCTGAGGGTTGATCCGCTCCTGGAGCCACCTGCTGAGAAGCAGCAGACCCGCAGAAGGTGAAACAATGATTTTTTTTCTTTTTTTTTTTTTCCCAAAGGATCAAAGCAGTAATTGGAGCTTGTCATGAAATTCAGCATTTGGTTTTGTTTTTGGGACACACATGCAGGCATTCAGGGACTTGTCCAAACCACAGAAGTATGCAGACTCTGCTTGTTAATCCCCTGGGAATGGCCTGCCATGAAATTTCTGGGCTTTCTGCCTCCCATCCAGCAGCGATCACCCGGCAATATCCCATTGCTGGCACTGCTGCCTATCCGGACTCTGGAGAGGGTGACAATGAAAAAAAAAGCCGAAGGAAAAAAAGTGTAGTCCTTCATAACCTTCAAAGCAAGGCGCTAAGCATTGGAGAACGTGATGAATGTCTCTAGAAATACGGGGGGGGCTCTTCTGGGCTTTTTTGTTTCCTCCATCAGCTCTAATCCCAGACCTGGATCTCCCAGACCACTGAAGCGGTCATCCCAGGACCCGACTGTCAGAGCCCCTCTGTGTCACACAGCTGGTGGGAGGCGAATGTCCTCCTAAAAGCTACGTGGCTCCCCAAAACGGAGGTGTGATGCACCCCAAGCCCAGCTGCAGGGGGATGTGGCGTGGGGAGGCGAGTGCAGCGGAGTTTAATGGTCCTGCACAAGGTTTCAGTGCCAGGTACGTGGCCTGGGACGTCAGCTCCCTGGACATCTCTCAAGGCTACGTGAAGCTGGTACTGCTCCTGGTCAATCTGACCCATCGTGGGCAGAGCCTCGGGGCTCCTTCCCCGTGCTCCCACCGGCGGCACCACCCTGGGATTCGGTTCTGAAGTGGAGCCACGGGTGTGAGGTTGCAATGAGTACGCCTCGTTTTTTGCTTCCTGCATTTGAACTTGGATTTCCAGAGGTGAAAACACTCATTTCCGAGTATTTCAATGTCCTGTTGAAGAGGTTTATGAAGCATTTTCACCCAAGCTGTGGGGAAGAAGTGCAGCGTTGTGAAGAGGAACAAAGAAGTACAGTCTCCAAGGACCGATGAGCATATCCGGAACATGATGGGTTTATCCAGGTCACCTTTTTCATTCGCACCCAGTAAGGAAATTAATGAAGCTCCCGAAGTTATTACCTCTAATTCATGACCTATTAATGGCAATAAAGCTTTAAGAAAGCACAAGACATATTATGCTGAAGGGCAAAGGTGCGTGGTTCTTAGTGGTTTATCTTAGTGATTTGGGCTCCCATTTGGGAGAGAGGAATTACAGGGTTTGATCCCTGCCCCAAGGACTGCTCTGCATTTTATTGGGGAATAGCATATGTAACACCGACACTTAAGAAAAATGGTGATTGGGTAATTAAAGGCCGGCTAATCTAACTTTATTTAAAAAAATGGATGAAGGAAGGAACCGTTACTGTTACAGAGGTAAATGGAAAATGATATAAAAGTGGAGCAAAGGTGAAACAAAGGTTAATTGAGCCTGACTTTGCTAAGATAATGGATTTCTTAGACAAAGGAAATGTAGGAGATTGCATCTATCTGGACTTCAGTAAAAGCGGGTTGCAGTGGCACAGGGAGGAGGTGGGACAAGGAAGGGATCTCAAAGGGAGGTAATAAACTGGGTAAGGGCAGGTGACAACCGCAGGAGTGGAGCCATTTCCTTCAAGATCCACATAGAAAGCAACATTGTTTGATATTTTCATTAATGACAATAACAAGAAAAAAAAAGGGGGGGGTGGAGATTGCTGATGAAATCTGCTGATTGCACAAATTTAAGGGGAAACGTCAATAACTAGGGGGCCTTGAGGACTGAAATAATGGAGACGAGAGGAAATTCAATAGTGTAAAATGCACTCGGGATCTCACAACGAAGGCTTGAGCATTACAGTAAGAGTGCATAGGTTCAAAATGATGAAGGAGAAGAGTTCTGCCTGATCAGAGGAAGACCTCCCAGGAGATGCCCAAGGATCTCACTAGCTCTCACCTGAGATGTTGTACATAACTCTGGTCAGGTGTGTCCAAGAAAAAATGAGCTCTCCCCGTGCAGGATAGTCTACGGGAACTTGGTGCATTTAATCCACCCAAATCTTAGCAAAGCAAGGCGTGAGAAAATCCGACTGCTGTCTGTGAAGACATTTAAGGGCCAGATATTAGGCAGAGGCAAGAAGTTTTTCAAGTCAGGGACAAGTGGGAGAACACAATGGGAACTGGAGGAACCCTTCAAGATCTGAAATAAAGCCATTACAGCAGTGAAGTTTCAAAGATCAAGACACTGTTTTGGTGGCCAGTTGTGAAAGCTAAGAAGCCCGCTCTGCTCAAGCCAGTGGATGACTACGTTCTTAGGTGGAGAAAGAGACTATTTGATGTGGTGCCTGCAATAGCAGAGGACTCCGTGATAAACCTGAGAATCCTTCAAGTCAGACCAGAAAAACCTGAGATCCTGCCACCCACCCTCGTAGTTGATCTGATCTCTGCCTGTGATAGCTAAGGAGCAGAAGGAGGAGGAGTGCACAGAAGGGCTTGATGTTGTCGAGGATTTCTTTGTTCCCACGGTCAGCTGGGTGCAGATGAGATTGCCGCCAAGAAATTTGAATAATTGTCTTTCTCCGCCTCCTGTAGTGGGGCACAGCCTTCCTCCTCCTCCTCCTCCTGTAGCAGTATCCTAAGAGTTGAGTTTTAGGTGCTGTGGGTCTCAATAACTGCATGATTTTTGAGACTGAGAAAAATTGAAGTATTTATTGGCAATAAAACTACTAGTGATGGCTTGCTTTTCCCCATGTTTTTTCCACAGCAGCAGATCAGATTAGAGGAACAGGATTTGGAAGTATTTATTACTTTGGGCAATCAAAGATTTTGTTGCAACTCGTGGCTAATCTTCAGTGCAGATGAAATGCCAAGAGCCCAGTCCTGGGAGCAGGCAGGGGGTATGAGGGAGATGTGAGACTCAGAGCTGGAGGCTTGGGAGATGCTGATGATTACATTAAAAAGCTATAAACCAAACCTATCTCCTACCTCCACTCACTAATTATTTAAAATCAGCTTAAATGCTGTGAGTTAATAAAGCTGGGTCCTGCTGCTTTGGTCCATTCAATGTTTGTCATTTCCCGTTCAATGTAAAAATAGACCGGATCGATTTGCTCATAAAAAAGCCAGTGAGTGGTTGATGACAGTGCTGGAGGGAGCATACAGCTACCTTAGGACGGCAAGGGAAAGGCAGAAGGGTGTCCTGTTCAATTGCACGGCTCCTACCCCCATGAATAACAGCGCGGTGTGCATCAGCGAGCCAAGGGACATCCCACAGTCCAGCACCTCATTTTCCCTTTTCAGGGAGGAACAGAAACTCCCTATCTCTCCAAATGTAAAATTACACATTTAACAGTGGCCAGGACTTTGATTTTGGTAGAAGTTTAAAATCAATAGAAACATTTTTAAAACTCCAATGGAATAAGTGGTTTTCGATACATAAGCATTCAGCTAACACTGAATTTAAACATCTAACATGATGGTACTCAAAACCTGGGCTCCCAGGCTGGCTATGCACAGGAGCACATCTCTTCCAGTATCTCCCCTGAAGGACCATGAAGACGACACACACAAATAGTGACATACTTCTTGGGTCTTTAGATTCTCCTTATTTTCAAGATTCTCCTCATTTTCAACAACGTGGATGTCCGTGGTCTCCTCCAGCCTCTAGCAACGTTCACTGGGGACATCCAGTGCCTGCAGTGCAATGGAAATGCTCGGATGCTGCTTTGCTTCTCCTGAGCAGGTGCTGCCGAGCTCCCCCGGTACCCACGGCCTCTTCCCTTTGCAAAATGCACTGTTGCTCACTAACCGGGCACACCCCCCAAAAAACCTTTGGCTGGGCGACAGACAAGCGCAGCAGCAAAGCCGTATTTTCCCTCAGACACACCGTACATCAAAGTGCTCAATGGCCAGGGGTGTGTTTCACCACAACTCCCTTTCTCTCCCCATGGGGGCTGGAGTGGAAAAATAAACACCAGTCGCTGTATTAAAATGCAAAGTCAAATGAAATCCTCCGCTCCTCTTAGCTTCATTAGGAGGGCCTTCCATTTGGCAAATTAAGATGAGCCAATCAAAATCGCATTTGCAAAACACACATTAACAAATCAGGAACTGTGAAAGCAGCTATCAAAATAGCTTTTAATGTTTCCAAATTGACTGCAGTGAATGCAGATCATATGGTGCTCAATTGAGTTTAGGAATGAGCTATAATTTCTGCATATTTATATACCAACAGCTGAATTGCATCTTTCAATTTTTAAGCCTGTGGCTTTCAAGCCACAATAATCCCAGCTCTGAAAACCCTTTGATTCAGCCCAGAACAACGGCGGGCAAAGCGTTGGGTGAGGAGGAATCTCCGCCGTGACATTCTTCCCTGATAAATTGAATCGCTGTGGCGATGGAGAGATCAGAGGGGCAGAAGAGGGGTCGGCAGCAGGTACAGGGATGCTAAAAGCCAACTCTCCTGGCTCGGCTCGCTTCTCCCTCGCAGGGGCTCATCCTTTGGGGACGGGCATGCCGCACGGTTCGGTTATGGTTAGGGCGTTGAAGGGATGACACGGGGAGACATCGCTGCTTGCTGGCGGCCAGGGATCCGCCTTGGCTGGGGGACAAAAGAGTCCCGGGCCAAACCCTGGAATCTAAACACCCCAGCAGGCTCAGGAGATGCAGCAGCAAGGCCAAGGGCTGCCATCTGCACCCACCTCTGCTCCGGAGGATGCTCCTGCGCCAGCCCCATGCCCCAAAATCCTCCCAAAGGCTGTGGGAAGGCGGAGCAGGAGGGGGTCGGTTGGGATTTGGCCGTGCGTTTGCTAAACGAGCAAAAGAAATCTTTGCAAACACGTCGATCGCCGTAACCCCGGAGCCAGGGCTGTACCGTCATATGGTACAAGCCCACGCTTAGATCAAACATCATCTGAGCCCAGACACGTGCATACCTAAGGAGTGGATTCCTGCATATATTTTAAGACTAAAATAAATGCCTTTAAATAAAAAAACACCTGGATGTAATGTTTCTCCACAGCAGAAGCATACGGACTATTCCCCCAAGTGTTATTCTGCTGCCTTGTACGGTCTGACCTAGAATAATAACCGTATCGATGATTTTAAATTAAGATACATACGCTGTCACGCTCGATTAGCGGAGTACACAGGGTATCCTTTAATTTGGAATAAAACGATGATCCAAATATGCGAATGCTAACAGACCTCCACAAGGAAAAGACTACCACAAAAGCAAAGAAATGGCTAAATTAGAGCAGCAAGGCATGGGCTGGCAGAAGCCCAGGGCAAAATTATTTGGGGTGGCTGGGAGACGGACCACGAGGCTGTGGTCTTGGCCAGCAACGTGCCCACGACGAGAAGAGCTTGTTCACGCAGCTGCACAACTCCCGGTAGCCTCCTTTATTATAAACTCTTCCGGTTTTTATTATAAATAATACATATTTAATAATACTATGAAATTCTTAACCGTAACTCTTCGTAAATATTCTGCATCTGTATGTACCTGCACCTAGCACAGCCCAATATAACTATAAAATCCTGCATTTCCCTGTGCTACAGAAGCCCTTTCTGCAAGGGAAATGCCTTTATGTTTAAAATACAGACAACGGCAGCCGTGCCCGGCCGAGGTGCCGTACGCTCTCGACTCCCCTGCTCAATACAACTCTTCTCAGCGAGGGAGAAGAAGTCACAAGCTGGAGGAGGTGCAGCCCTTGGCGGGATATACTGGCAGGATCTGTGATTTCTACTAATTTATTTCCAATCAGCCCTGCACAAGATGGATTTCTGCCCGCAGAAGGGCTGGGAACACAACCCAAAGCTTCTATCTGGCCGCGGGATATCAGATTGCAGCAGATTTTTCTAGTTAGAGGGAAAAAGCCGACTCAGTAGCTCTGTGCTGGATGGCTGGGAAAGGGGAATTCCACCTCCGAAAGCTTCCTATCAGAACTTGGGGGTTTTAAACTCTCAAGCCCCCAAAAGAAAATATAATATTTTGATTAAACCTTTGTGTCAACCGAATGAAAATCTTGAGGCACTTTTCTTTATATCTCGTTCCCCAGCTGCTTATTTTCCTCAGGGAAAAACACCCCAAATATCATTGAATTGCATGAAAAATCTAGGCAAATGTTACCAATATTAATTTGGTGAGAAACTGTGATAAAAAAAGAGGTGCTAAATGTGATCATGTGCCTTTTCCTCTCTCCTGTTTGCTGGATCAGGCCTCCAAGCAGAAGTCCCGTTACGGACAGACCTTCCTCAAAGACGAGCAACATTTTTTGCTCGCACACCGAGAAACGTGCTATTTCAGAAGTGTGTCTGTCTTTCCATATGTTAGTTAACAGCCCTCCATAGTTACCATAAGTTGTCCCAGATGGAGGGAAAACTGGAATTCCCTGGGACCGGCGCAGCAGCGGTGCAGCGGTGCAGTTTTGCACCATCTGAAACTCTGCCTTCTGCACTCAAAATGCAAAATCAAAATGTAAGCCAGCAGAAAATGTTTCCATAAAGCAGAATTTCATGTGGCGGTTCCGTGGCCGGTGGCAAAACTGGGGGTAGCTAAATGTGGGAGGCTCCCGGGAGAAGCAATGGAGAGCAAAGCCGGTTCGGTTTGCCTGAAAGGTAACAGGCAACACATTTCTTTATATTATTTTTCAGTCGCAAGGTTGAGCTGTGGAACAGTATGTAGTGTCAGACAGTAAAGGAAAACCCTAGGTAACAAGTCATTTTGAAGGTATGACCTACAGGGTGTGAAAGGGACATTAATCTATCTCCTTAGCATAGGTAGTACAGCTTGCTTAAAAACTCCCTTGAGTTTTTTCTGTAAGTCGCATTTAAAAAGGGCATCTTGAATTCAGCTGGGGTTTGAGATTTTTGCTTTCATTGCTGAGAAAAAAAAAAAAAAAAGGAAATTTGGGATTTCTGGGGTCAGACAGCACTGGCACAGGGTTTGCACTGGGGGATGAGGAGTAGAGGTGGGAGGTCACTGTCTGCGGGCTGGGAATGCTGCCGGACTGGCCGGCACCTCCGGACATCCCCTGAAACTGAGACAAAACCCTGCTCTCGGCAGCATTTCTAGGAACGTGAGTTAGATCTGGGCTTGCAAGGGAAGCCTTTCATTTAGGTCAGCAGAGCTGCGCCGGGCACCACAGATCAGATCTCAGCAGACTCTCCTCTCTTCCCACCAACTCACCATCAAGAAGACATCAAGGGTTTGTATTTCTGTCCCCAGCTTCGGCAGCAGCGTGGCCCGTAGTTGGAGCAGTGTTAATTAACACAGGGATTCATTTACCTCCAGTAAGATCAGTTTTTACAGCAGGTCTATTTTGGGAGCAATGAAAAGGCGTCCTCACTAACGCTGTCTCTAGCTGGCAGAGGAAGGACGCGTCGGGTGGGGTCAGGGCTGAATCTGGAGCGTTTGGCCAAATTCAGGAGAAATTTTAAGTGTGCCCCCCCAAAACACCTCCTGTTTTGCAGAATTATCTGATTCTTTGCTGCAAAAATCCTACTTACCTACCACCACAGTGGAGTTACCCCACAGCTGAACCCCATCTGTTATGAAAATACTTATTTTATTAAAAAAAAGGATATTAATATTAATGCCCACATTCACGTGTGCCATTGGATACAATCAACAATCCTGACGATACTGTCAGCCAAGAGATCTTTTGCAATTAGGAGGAATATGGCCAGTCCAGCCTATTCCTACCCGTGGGCACGCGTTGCCTGTTAGAGGGGCTCAGGTATTGTACTTCATATTCTTGCAGAGCATCTCCCAGCTGACTGAGGAGTTCTCAAGATGGTTTTTTTTGCCCCCTTCTGATTCATGAATAATGTAGTGATGGGCAAAGTGTCTGACGAGAGGTGACAAATGAGGGTCCTCAAACACGTCATGAGCAGACAGGATCGCATCAGCTTTCCACCCGCATGCTTCGCTCCTGATCACCCCTTCAACAGCTTTGGGCTTCGCTGTTTGTCTGCGAAGGACAGGAAAATATAAACTCAGAGAAGCATCCTTGAATATGAAAATCAGCATTATCTCCCTTTCAGGAACTTTTGCCAAGAAGCAATTGCATCGAAATGATTTTTCATTTCCCATTTACCCCAGCCCATGGTTCAGATTTCTCTCTCTAAAACCGACAATGCCTTTACTGAGGTTTGCGGCATTTCTCCCTGTTTTATGGCATAATAAAATAAAATGGGCCCAGTCTTCAGCTGGTATTAATCAACGCGGCACCACTCAACGACCCTCTGCTGATTTACACCCGGGGAGAACCTGGCCTGATGAACTCCCCCATTGCATCACCTTTCCCACCCCTGCCCATGTGGCATTATCCGAGGAAACCAGAACAAGTGTGACCTGCTGGTGCCAGGACACCGGGTCCCTTTGCACCTTGTACTCCTTTTTCTAAACTTTGCATTTCTATTCACCACCATACCCATTGAATTAGAGAGAGGACTTTGGGGCTGTCACTGTGCTATCTCGTTTGCTTTCCTTATTTTTAAGCTGCTTGTCCAACTTAAAGGTGCAAGATGGGTTGCACCGACCTCGGCGTTGCTCATCGACACCGGGGAGGGTCTGGAGCATCCCAGCAGCAGCACACAGCACTGCTGCAAAGAGGGATGCTGGCATGAAGGCCTCCCCCAAGAGCAACGGAAACCATCAAAGAAATCCTCCAGAGAGGATATTTTTTCCAGAAAGACCATCCCACGCACATTCGCGGCTGTGTGGAGCTGATGCAGTTGTTGGCACACAACCACACCTTGTCTCAGATGCTTTTTTCCTGTCTGTTCACTGCCACGTAAATATTGACACATACCAGGAACGTGGCAGCAGATATGGCCTAGAAGTACACTTTTTTTAGTTTTCCAAGCTCTAAGGACAGGAAAGTACATTTGTGTTTTCCAAAGGGAAGCTTAGCTTTTTTCAAATGCATCTGATCATGTCGTCGTATCTGCTCTCTTAAAACGGTCAACACTCAGTAGGTTTATATATGAGTGAATACAGGTTTTAGTTAATACGTAAAGAACGTACCTCTTCCATTCCTTCAGCACATTACTGAAGTGTGTAAGGATGCCTTGTGTGGTGCCTTGCAGTATAGTCCCTTGTCTCCCTGCTCTAAAATCGTATGGCCCTCCTGCAATGGCCATGGATACAACATGAAGCCGTAGCTCCTGGGTGGATGATGTGGCAGAGGGAGCCACGTCCGAGCAGAAGGAACCTCCCAAAGCCCTCCTGTCTCCCAAAAGCTGGTGCCCATTCCATTACCCAGCTCCACAACTCATGCGCAAAAGCAGAATTAACACCAAAGTTGTAAGCAGGGAAAAAATCCCCAGTGGGTTAGTTGTTTCCGAAGAGGAGTTGCTGCCGTGAGTGATGAGCAGCAAATCCGAAGGTCTCCCTAGCAGGGGCAATGTGGCAGGCAGCTGTGCTCTCGTGACACTGCTGTAAGGTTTTATTGCTCCAAAGTACAGACCATTACTTATCTGCATTTAGAAATGCTTGTAGTTACTCTGGCGAAGCCTCTGCCAGATTTAATTCGTGATCTGGGGGAGGGGAAGAGCATCTGATGGGACTCGCGGTCTGACATCGCTCGGTGCCGCGGTTGTGGTTCACACCATCCACATCCACTAATGCAGTAACGGGATGACTTCATTTTCCCTGCAACATTTCAGACGAGGTTAGTTTTGCACTGTGTAACTCCAAAACAGACCTATTTTTCCTCTGTCCTAGGATGGCCTTACTTCTGCAAACCAGTGACAAATCAGCCAGTCCATGCAGATTTTCTGTTATTTGAACCCAACTAAACTCATTGCGGTTGTCGACTGCTCCCTGCAGTTTGGTGACCGGCACAGTTCAGCCCTGACCTGGGTGACAGATCTCAGATCCCAGCTAAGGGACAAAACACCTAGATGTCACACTTGCTTCCCCAGGGATGGCCCGTTTTCCACCTTTCCCACCGACAGCTACCCAAGAGATGTCCCCATGGGTGGTGGCTCCCGCCTGGACCCCGCTGGCAGCAGCAGGGCCAGCAGCCGTAAGGAGAGGGGAGCTGTTCAAAATCCTCTTGTATTCCTCAACCGGCAATGTCCCTTTTTTTTAGCAGGAAAACTTTTCCACCACTTTTGCTGGCAGGTGCCCAAGCACGGGGGGGCTGACGCGATTGGGATGGAGGTCCTGGAAGCTGGCGTGGTTTGTGCACCGGTATCGCCTGTTTGCAAGCCGGGGAGACGCACGGCTGAAGCTTAGCTGGGGATGGCTAAAATGTTTTTCCAAAGCTGGAGGATCTTGACCCCTTTCTCCAAGTAAAGGGCATCGCAGCATGCGGCTGCGTTATTTGATTTCTCAGATGAGGGGGTCGATGTGGTGAGTTAAGGGGAAGATCCTCAGCCTGCTTTTAGATGCTTGACGATATGAGCAACCAAGCTCTGAAGGGAAAGCCAGAGCAGCCCGGCAAAGAGCAGAGGATGAGCCTACTGCACATCTCAAGGGAAAAAGGGGAACGGTGGGCAGATCCAAACCCTGCTGCGGAGTTCCCGATGAGTAAATCCAGTTGAAGGTGAGCCGGAGAGCACCAGCTTCTCCATCAGTCGCAGGCATGTGGCTTGCTCCAGGGACCGGAGGTGCGGAGGGATGGAGGAACAGCTTTGGGGGACATGCCCTACAGCCAGTCACAAAACTGCCACTGCTTTTTTAGATTCAAATAACTGTGCGCTATAACTTCTTTTCCATTAGAAAACTAATTTATGATCAGCAAATGGCCAGGATAATTGCTGTGGTAAACAACAGTGGTAAATATTTAGCAGGAGCAGGGACACCCTCCGAGGCATTCGAGCTGCCCACTGCCTGTTGCCCCACTGTGTGGGTGTGTATATATGTTAAGCACCATGGAAATCAATAGCAATAATCTATTTGAATGATGCAGGATCTGTTCTTTTGAATTGCAAATCCTTTGTGTTGTACCTGTGCTGCTGACTTTTTCCTTTGACGGAACTGTTCCCATCACCTCGTTTGACTGCAGTTGTTGTTCCCGGGATGTAGCTCCCACCGGTCCCTGCTGAAGCCACACCGGGAAGAGCTGCCTTGGTAATTCATTGCCGCCACATCTGCAGTGACAGCCAGCTACTTAAACTGATGTACTGAACCTCTAAAACAAGCCATAAAACCCCCAGGATCCCCAGTGATGGCCTCAGTGGGGACACTGCTGACCGCACTGCGGGCAGGCACATGTGGAGCAGCGGCCCCGCTTCGGTCATGGATGTTCTCCGTCCAGGGAGGATTACTTTGGCAAAACCAAACCAGTCCATGCAGGTGTTTCAGAGCAGATTTAAGCAGGTCAAGAGCCTGTATCTCCTGCCCACCCTCTGTAGGGATGGAGCAAGGCAGCGCCGGGCTGGGCTCTCCCAGCATTTCCCCACACTGGTGGAGATTGTGGGGGAAAATCTTCTCCCCAGGGACTTGTCAGAAGCCCAAGAAGAAGTATCCTCAGGGTGCCATCACAACCATAGCCCATTGCTCCAGCTCTTAACAAGAAACAGGTTTTATAATATTAGACTTCAAGCTTCACAAGCAAGAAAAAAACCCCTCCCATCCATGCTGTCGCACAGATTTTGGAGAGCATGATGAGGAGCCAAGTCAAAATATTAGGAGTTTTGCATTATGTGACCTACTCCCGCTGACAGACTCGTGAGATGGATGTGATAAACAGTGCATCTGCCCGTGCAGATTAATGAGGCTAATAGCAATGCATTCCCGAGGAACCGAGGCACTAGGCGTCAGGGACAGAGGCACTCCTCTCCGCAGGTGTCCCGTAACCCCAAGCAGATGGTGAAGGGTCCCATGATGTGGAACACCTGTGATGGGACAGGGAGCAAGCCTTAGACTTCATGACTTTTCAGTTTACCGCTTGGCAGTTTGGGGGACAGCTGGTAGCACACGGGTAGTGATGCTGCAATCATGGGCAGAAAGCTCCTGTGTGTCAAACTGGTAGGTCAAGCACCAAGCAAGCTGGGAGCAGTGGGGTTGTGATGACCACTGGTAGCTCTGGGACTGCGCACAGAGCCAGCATGGGGGGAATGAGTGGGGCGGGGAGGATGCAACATCTCCAGCCTTGGACGAGTTCAAGACCCAACTGGATAAAGCAACGTGGTCCAGCCCCATTGCTGACCCTGCGTGGGGTAGGAGGTCCCCTCCAACCTGAATTACCTATCATCCCATCGACGGGCTGGGGTCTCCTGAGTCTTGCTGAACTCCTCCCATCAAGGTTGCCCGTAACCTCCACACCACACTTTTGAAATGGCCGACATCAGTCTTTCTCCACTTCCACCTGACACCAAAATGCCCTCAGAACTCTCCTCCTCCCTCCCTCCACCAGCCCCCTTGACGTGAGCCAGCTTTTGTGCAGCTGGAAGGGGCTGAGGGCAGCCGCAGAGCCGCCTGCCTTTCCCTCACCCCCTTGCTCTCAAGGTCCTTGCCTACATTGGGTCACTCCTGGTTGAGACTCTTCGGATGAGCAAAACCCTTTCTGGGAGGGGACGAGACTGTCAGGAGGAGCGAAGCAGGGCACTGGTTTTTCTGCAGATTTAATTCATGGAGGCTCTTTGTGTTGCAGAGATTATGAATGTTTTTATTAATACCTCAAATACTTCACTGGCCGGAGTCCATGAAGCAAACAATAATGTTAGCATTTCTAGCTGTTTCCCCTAAAAGTTTCCAGTTACTTTAGATAACTAAATATTGTTTCCTCTGCACTTGCTTCTAGAGCAAAGTACATACTGAGAAGAGTTATATTGCAAAGTAATAAGAAACAAGAAAGACTCAAGGAAAACCTTCTCTGGAGATCTGTCCTGCAGATACCCCCGTGTAAAGAAACCACGTACGGAGCTGGGTGGGTATTTGAGGAGACAGCAAGTCTTGCTCTTTGGCAGGGGAAAGCCTTGTCCGCTCTCCCCCATCGATGGCCCGGCCGCCTGCACCCACCCATGCACTCCAAGGGCACATACCCATGCTGCTGCCCCATTAAATGTGCATCCCGAGGCTCCAGGTCGGCTATCACAGCAGGCTGATCATTAAGGCCTAATGATGCTCAAAACATCCCCTCCACGGAGCAAGGACGGACACTCTGGAGCGGAGGCAGGTACTCCTGGCAGTGCCTGCCCTTTGGAAATAAGTTTCTTAAATAGCTCGTCGCATCAATCATCTCTTTGTAGCACAGCATTGACATCTTTCCTTCCCCAAATCCCTCCCAGTGGGTAAAACATGTACTGGGTTACAGACTAATGGCAATTAAAATGTCTCTCTTATAATTTATAATGCTCCCATAATGGAAATAGCAGAAGTCGCTGGGGCACTGGAACCCCCCTGGCACCCAGCGGTGAGTTCTGCTAGTGACATCAGGGGAAACGGGCAAAACAGATGAAGCGGTCCCGTGTTTGGCTGACTCTGAAGAAAAAGAAAATTGTAATAAACTTCAAGGTTACTCCAGAAAAATACGTCTGCGGAAGCAAAAGAGGAAAACTTTTGCCTTTTCCATTTCCTCTCCAAAAGGGACAGGGTGTTCATCCAGGCTTAGAGGGGATCTGCTTGGATACAAATGAAGGACAGTCCCAGGGAGGAGGAAATAATCACCTGCTAATTGCTAATCACAGAGACCCCGGGCTGAGACGGCCTCTCCCTGTTACTGAGACAAAAGTAGAGGATTAAAAGCATCAGTTTACTCGTCAGAAATCTTTTTTATCCAAATAATAACAAAAGGGCAAGAAAAGAGACACAAATGCAGCTGGGAGCCCAGCAGTCGCAGTGCAGAGGCTGTGATTTCAGGAGGGAAAATTGCCGTGCTCTGATGGGAGTTACAGCTCACCCTTTTATTCAGCCTCTGGTGCTAAAACCACCCCCTGGGCTGGTGAGACCTGCAAAGCTTGTGGCAATGGGCTGTGGACCAGGGGCTCTTCCCTGGTGTCCTTCAAGGGAGGTGTGATTGCTGCTTTCTTACCATTCAGCTTCAAGGTTTTGCTAATTTTGCATGTTTCAACGGAGATATCACCAGCATGATGCCTGCAGACTGGCCCCGGGCGCTCACAGCTCTCCCAGCACTTATAGATGGGCTCTGGTTTAGTTGTGGGCAGAAATAGTGGCAGGGGGAAACTGTCCCTCGGCAGAGGGGACTTGGTCAAACCCGGGGCTTGGTGTGCTCTGGTAGCCTCAAAACCGAAGGCAAATTCAAGTCACGGCTTGCTCCTGCTTTGCGACCTGGAGTTGCTCTTTGCTCACTCGAGACCGAAGGGAAACATTTCAAAACTCAGTATATTTTCTGATAATGCCAAAAAACCTGCACCCAATCAAATTAGTTACCATTTTGCTCGGACAGAGTCTGAAAGCTGCCGACAGTTAGACCAGAGTGAGCAACTACCCCATTACCAATTAGCCGTTCTGCCGGGGGGGGGCTGGTTTCTCCATATTTGTGGCTGGGATGAGAGCGTGAGCCCCCACGTCCCTGGGCCAGCCAACATCGCTGAGCCTTGACTCCAAAACTGTGGGAAGGGAGTTTTCTGAGCTGTCGCTATTCATCACCTTGCTGGGACAGATCGCTTTAATTTGATTTTGCTTGTATTTCAATGAGTTCGCAGAGAAGAAAAAATAGCAGAGGAAAACCAGAAAAAATGATGGTGATGTAACCAGGTCCTATGTCTAATTATATTATCTCTATTGGCACAGCAACTTGTTCAGCTGTGACATTTTTCTGCACAAATATAGAGGTGGAGGCAACGCTGCCCTTGGCCACAGTGTTAAATATTTGCCTAGCAGAAATAGGAACAAGAATGGGTGTAAAAGCCAGCTTTTTTGTGGCAAAACAGTCTCCAGCCAGAGAGCTGATTTTATTTGTTGCCAATTAATATAAGCTTCTCGGCACGGCTTCAGGTATTGGGGAAAAGAGGGATATGGGCAATTAAAGGTTTTGCGGTGGGGGACGCTGCCCAGGCCCCAAGGGCTGCCGTGGGGTGACCACAGTGTCTCGTGAGCATCCCTGCCCTGCTCATGGGCTTTGGGTCAGATGGGGGGGGGGGGAAGGCCATAAATGTGTATATTGCTGGGGACGGAGCCAAGCCCCGCTCGGGGACGGGTTGGGTGACAGCCGTGGTGATGCAAGGGGTTGACCTTAGATGCTTCCCCCCAGCACTGGGGCCATTTTTGACAGCAGGAGGGAAGGATGGATTTCAGGACGGCAATTCAGTGATCTGTAGCTGGCAGCAAGCCAGGTAACCTGGCAGGCTAACGTTTATGTTTGCACACCCTAAATCCGTACTTAATTACCAACACAAGTGCCAGAAGCATCCGTCAATACGTTTTTCTAATATCTTCCCCTATTTATTTTTTCCTGGGCAAGGAAAGAAGGCAATTGAAGAACGGATCCCAGCTGCCGGCCTTCCTGCAGCTTGAAAGGGAAGACGAAGGTCTGCTAGCAGTGCCCGCTGGAAAGTGTGAGTCAGCGCAGAAGCATCTTCTTTGCTGACGCTGGTAGGAATCAGGCTGGGAGGGAGAAGCCTTGCCTCTGCTGGAGCTCTCCTCCAACGCCCGCTTCTGGAAAAATGATTTTATCAATCGGAGATGGGCGTTTATTTCTTTCTCCCATATCTGTGATAATAAAGCAAAATTAATATGTGCCCCTATTAATTTTCCCTCATGATTACAGGGCTGGGTGCATTTGTGCAGCAGGTAGATGAACCCTGAGGCGTATTTATAAGGGTACATATGTTGTACATTATTTTCTGGTATTGACCAGAAACAGCCTGCTACGGACACCAGCCTTTTAAAGCAAACAGTTTTGCCTTATTTCCCAAGTGGCTGGCCTGCTGAAGTTGATAGGAAAGCTTTCATTGATTTAAATGGAATTTTGATCAAGCCCTAAAGCGCTTCCCAGATTTACAGCCCTTCCTCTGAACAGCAGGTGAAAAAAAACCCCAATATCTCCGACCAGAAGGAAACGCCAATGCCAAGAGGAGCCTCTGACAGCACTGTCAGACACATCATTTGCTCCCAGTTGCACACAAGATGTCCCTTCTGCCGGTGCTTGTAGGAAAGCCACTGGTGACTTTAGCCCTCTCCTGTTCCCTGTGATGCACAGCCTTGGGAAGTGCTGGAAGTAGTTGGGTTTGGGTTAATCAGAAAGCTTGAGTTGCAACTTTCTAATCCAAAAATGCCCTTCTTTTGGTCAAGCTTGAAAGACGAAAAATTTCCATGTGCGTTCTCTGAGAAAATGATTATATGGTGACTGGCCTCTAATACCACATGATAATATAAAATAATAGACGAAGTATCAAATCCCAGTCTTCAAATGATATGCAAAAGTTTTGCCCAAACCAGTGTTTTCTGAGAATTTCAGCTAGGGGAATTTCCTCTGCAGATGGGGAAAAACCTTCAGGTTTTTCCTCAATTTCCTTGATACAACTGAGAATGTGTTTAGATCAACGCCGAGGTTTAGAGCTTTATCTACAAACCTGCAATATTTAGCGATTCAAGAGGCAGGGCTCTGAACGCTGCCCACCGGCCCCGAGGTGATACACAGAAATATGCTTTTGCATCTGTATTGCTTTCTGCCTCGGCTGTGCGTTTATATTTCAGTGCTTAAAGCACTGTAAAATTCAGAGTAGTATCTAGAGATACAAGAATGCAGATGAGGAATATGCCATGGGATGGAGAGATGGGAGGTTCCTGAGGAATTAAAATTGAAATGGGTTGCATTTCTCTGCTCTAGCCCAAATGAGTGCTGGGCTGGCCCCGCGTGCGGGGTGTGAGAATTCCCGAGCCCTCAGGTTGCAAACAGCCAGGCTGGTTCAAGGGGCTCCCCACGCTACGGGGGGAGACTTGCAGTAAGTGTCGTCCGACGTCTGAAACTGAATTTTCCATCGGTTTGTGCTGGATCTGTCTCCTCGGCAGACCTGAGGGGAGAGATGTCCCTTTCCCAGCGCGTTTCAGGTGCCTCCTCGGCAAGCAAATTTGGGGAGACGAGGCGAGCAGGGGCAGTCAGGACGGCACCGCGCTGCCAGAGGTGCCGACAGACACTTGCCGTTCTTCCTTTTTTAAGAAAGAAGGAAATCGGGGTTTAAAAAGCAACTCCTTATGGCCACGGCCAGGCTGTACGTGTCCATGAGCTTGTTTGCTCAAATCCGTAGAGCTCGCTTGGATCTCTTGGTGTTTGCCGAGCTTTTGGAGGCAGCTTGGAGAGGTCTGCAGCTGGCGGGGGGGCTGCCCTGCCGCTGACGGAGCGTCTCGCTGGCCTGACTGATGCTCTGAGCCTTCTCGAGCCAAACCGAAGAGCTGGCAGCACTCGGCTCCCACCTGGCCCCCTTGCTTGGGTCCCATCCAGACAGGCGGGGAGAGGCAGGCAAGGTCCGCATTTACATCCCGATGTTCGACCTTGCATCCAGCGAGGCCTAAAAATCTTGATTATGTAAAAAATGCTGCGGAAAAACAATTTAAACTGACTCTGATAGAGCTACTTAATATGGTAAGAAGTCAAGCCAAGGGGATTAGCATTAGCTTTGGGATAAAACTTTAGAAGTGCTGGTGCACCGATGACACTTAAATTTCCTGTAGTAATAAAAAATAAATCGATTGCTCTGTCGGTGGCGATGGATGGCACGCTGCAGCCTTGATCTGCAGCACGCTGGCTCCGAGCACTGAAATGCCCACACTGCAGGAGCCCATCCATTGCTATCTTTCAGAGTCTGTGGGCAAGGAGGTCGTGAGCAGTGTTTGCCCGGTGGGATGCATGCTGCTTTCCCTGGATATAGGACATTTTCTGCCCCTAGCCTGGTGTTGCTGTCTGTAGGAGATACCTGGGTCCATCACAAACTGTAGGCAGTGGGAAATAGAGCCGTAAATCACTCTTGACCTGGCTATAGGATTTCAGCTTCTGAATCACTTAGGGACACTTGAAAATTTTATCACTGAGACTGTTTCACAGAATTTACCTTTTAGAAACCCGAAGGACACTGCTAGCATCAGATCCTGCGGATGGCTGCAGAGAGCTGGCAAGGGTTTAGGTAAAAAGTTGAGATGCTGATTTTTCCTAAAGCTTGCTTAATGCATTTGTTAATATATAGCTTAGTGGTATTGGTGAGAGGCAAGGGAAATAGATACAGACTGCATTAATTTCAGTTGCTCTTTAATTGTCCACCACACAACCTAAATTACATATTCCTTTCTCTTCCCGGCTTCTGTTATCTACTGGATTGAGTGCTGAATATCACAACTGATTTAGTTCATTTGGCTCATAGTATTTTTATGAGGGTGGTTCTGCATTTTTTTTCAACTTTTTGCAATAAAAACTCTTGCACGATGTCAGGACAGGAGTGTTGGGGTTCTCCTGTTGGTGTGGATGCTGGCCGCAGCATGCTGAGCAGCTTGAGGGTTAGTATCGCCTTCCCACCATGCTATAAGTATGATGTTAACAGGTTTGTGTCAGTTCCTGAATTATTTAGGCTTTGTCTTACATGGAAAATAGCATTAAACTGGTTGGGAAACACTTTGAGTCACCAAGGACTGTGCGGTCTGGGCTTGGCTCCAGCCGAAGCTGTTGAGATTCCAGTCTTGGGACACCCTGGGCAGACATTGTGTTCATGCCAACGCACCAAAGCCGTATAAACTAAAAGGAATGAAGGCTTGGGGAACGGTAGATGCAAGTTCCGTGTCTGTGTGACATTTTGCAGCAGTGGAGGAGCGAGTGGGCGGTGGAGGGCAGCGGGAGGCTGGGGGGTGGCACTTTGCTGGGGAGAGACATGACCGTGTGCTGGCCATGTGTTTGAGCAGCCCCAGTAACAGATTACATATCATTTACCAGTGTGGTCCAAAAATAGTTGGTTTCTGTACTTCAGGAGTATCCTATGAAAGAGAAGGTGAAGCAGTGAAGAGCCGCACCATCGCTGTCTGCTTAAGCTTATACTCCCCTTCATAAATAGACATGTAGATAAATAAATAAAGGCAGTGGGAGGTAGCAAAGCAGGGAAATGCACTGATACAAATAGGATGTGAAACACGCTCTCGGCAGGTCTCGGTTGTACCAGTATGGGAACACAGTCCTGTCTTGTCGGGAAAGCCTCCCAAAACTGTGGCTAGCTGGGGTCAGTGAAAAGGGTCTTCAGCCAGGAATACTTTGTAGGCAGCAGTCACAGGTGTAAACCCCAGTTACAGCTTAATGCTGGCCACAGAGAAACACCAGTAAGCCCACTTCAGGTTTTCCCAACAGCATCTCTCTCCGCAGCAAGGCAAAGCCCAGCTTTGCCATTTGCTGGATTCCTCCCGCAGCCAGGTTTTTCCAGCTGTGTGTCTTGAGCAGCGCCTTGCAGGCTGTTATTTGCAGAAAATAACCAAATGAGATGCTACACACAGCGAGCAAAGAATGATTTAACTTTTGCATGCCAGTCCTGGCTGGGGCTCAGCGTTACGTTACGCCCAAGATCATCGGTGTGAAGCTGAATTCTCCTGGGAGAGCAAAGCATCGAGCAACTTCTGCTGCTGGGGGGGTAAAGCCAGGTGATGCAAAGACCTTGGCAAGGCATCAGATGTGGTATGGGACCCCAAAAGCTCAGACAAATGGATTTTGAATCCAACCACTTCCCAGGACTGAGCTGCTTCTCCATCCCCCAGGTGAATTGCAGGGATCTGTTTGGTTTTTAAAAACAACTTTTCAAAGCCAAAGCCGGCAGGATTCACACAGCTTCAGGCCTTTCCAGAGCATCACACAGCGCTTAACCGAATTCAGAGCCTTATGGGTATGAATCTGCACTAAAATTCTCACACAAGCCCAACCCAAAAGCCATTTCCATGGTCCACAGTGGCCACCAGAGGATTTTGCAGTAAGGAACTGGGGTGCTGCATTTTTTTTGTACTGCATTTCATCTCAGCCCTGCTCTGCATGCCGCATATTTCCTTAATTTTCCCCACTTGTTCTTGAACTATCGCTGGGTGTGTTTGCTTTTAGCTCTGCCTCTAATCGTTTGTGTTGCTAATGACTCATGCGTGTATGCCAATTAACATCCCTTAACATCAGTGTATATTTTTACATGCATCCATAAACCGACACGTGCTGTTTAACACGTTCTGTGCAAGGATATCCCCAGAAAGCAGATGCGGGGCATGTGGCGTAGGCAAACGTGAGATGCCAGCCTGAACTGTGTGTGGGAACGGGTCGGAGATGATTTATATCTCCCTCAATTGCTAAATGACCTTGCTGATAGCAACAATTAGTTTTACAGTGTTAAATTGCAGGAGACAATACGTTCAGTGCTGATATGACGGGACGTGCTTCATATGCTGCGCTAAACACATGTTAAAAAAATCAACTACAAGAAACCAAGACAATTTTGCAATTAATAAATATAGTGGATGCCTGGTGACTGAGAGTGCCGCATGTAAAAGGCTTCTGTGGCAGAAAGCAGATGTTGGATACTTAGGAAAAATTTTTGCAATTTATAATCCACTGCAGTATTAATTTCCATAAGCGTTTTGTGGATCTGAGCTTGCGCGCCCTCGGGGATGAATCAAAGCCACTCTTCCCTGAGTTTATCTTGGTTGCACAAATGTTTCTGAGTAACTTGGGGTTTGAATTTCTAATGGGAAAGCTGTGGCAATGGTACGAAGGTATTTATGGGGTGAGGTAGTGCCGCTTAGCACACTGCAGTCAACCCCCCTCCCTCCCGCGGGACCTTTGCGAGTAAGTCCCCCACCATCCGATTTTGAAGGTCGGTTCAGAAGCAAAAGCCAGGAGAGGAGGCAAGCAATGCTTTGAAGATGCTTTGGGGTTTTCACTGTGAAAACATCTAAAATTTGACCTTTACTTTCTGCATGACTCATCCTCTCAGGGGTTAGATTGGGCTGATAATATTCCTGGACCTTATGAAGATGAGAGGGGGGAGATGCAGAGCTGCCCAGGTGCTGTAGCCGTGGGGCAGGTGGCACCGACCCGGCCTCTCGACCCGCTCCCCAATTCCCTCGGCTTGTCGCTTCATTCATGATATCCAGGTTTCTTCATGTGATCTGGTATCCAAAGCTCTTCCTGAAATTCCTGATATTTAAAGCATTTTTTTTCTCTACCTTCACCTTGCTTGCTCTCCCATCTAATTTTAAATTACATCCATAATAGTATCTTTTCTCTGCTTCCTCCATGTGTTACCACATGCCTTTTTTTCAGTATTTTTTTAATTTAACACTGACTCTTATTTACATATGTGTTTTGAATAGACGTGAAGTGAAACTTATGTCCAAAACAAAAATGTTCTATAGAATGCGATACATAGACGCCTTGCAGTGTATATATGGAGACTCACCCAGGAAAAAGCTTTAAAAAAAGCAGAATAAGCATCCTCAAAGAGCTGGGTGCTGCTCGTATCCATGAGCACACTGGTTATTTTAGCAGGGCCGGCTAAATTAGCTGACAGTCGGCAACTGAGAAAATAAATGACCCTTGCTTATTTAATTTTAAAAAAAACAACAACCACCACCGCCAAAGAAATGACCGAACAAAACAAAACAAAAAAATAGACCATGAACACTGTGATAAAATAACATTTCCAAAGTTCTTCTGAAAAGCGGCACGTAAGGAAAAAAGTTGCTCAATGAGCATCTTCCTCTGGGTGTTGCAATCCGGTCCCCACCCCGGGCTGGGGGGAAGCGGGCGCCCAGCCAGCCCCCGTGGGCTGCGCTCCCTGCCCGGCCGGGGCTGGCCTCGCTTCTTTTTCAGCAAATAAAAGGAGTTAGCTTGGGTTTGACCTTAACTCACTTTTTTTTTTTTTTTTTTTTAATAGGAAGTCGTTATAATTGTACAACTGGCAGGTCGGAGAAACATCTCCCAGCTGGAGGCTGGCTTGACAGAATTATGAATTACAGATGTTGCCTGCGCGAGGAGTTGGGTTTCGGAGCGGGGCGAAAATCCCTGGGGCGGGCTCCGGAGCAGCGCCTGCTCCTTCAGCGAGCCTATGGGGAGAGCTTTATTTTCCACTCTAAATGAACTTTTAACCATTTGGGTTTTACCCTGTGTGTTAAAGACAAGTAACATAAGACAGGCAAGGATGAAACCAGATCCTCGAGTAGGGCAACTGCTTTGCTGGTCCCTCTCTCTTCTTAATGCACACATGGGAAGTCCTACAGAAACGTGGCTTCAAGGCTCGGACATCTCCCCAGCAGTGGTAGCACCTCAGGCCTTATCGTCAACAGAAGCTGTTAGACACCAAGGAGTGGAGAAAGCAGCAGGCTGAAAATTATTTCATTTGTAGTTATGGTAGTTAAAAGCATTACAGCCATAAGGATAAAAAGGGCAGTGAAAAATATTGACTTTCAGTCAAATTTTACTGAGGCCGTTTTGAAAGCACGGTGATAATTACTCCTTAAATCAGCTCCACCAGTCCCAAGCTGCTGAAGGTCTAGCCTTCGAGCTAAGCTCAGCTAAGCTAAGCTCCGTGGCTTTTTCCACTCCCAGTGTAGAGTTTATGCTCTGGAGAGCAGAGGTGCTGTTATCTCTATGGCCTTGTCCGTAATTCAGTGTGGGTGACTCGGTTTTAAGAAGGAAATGCTGTGTTTGGGTTTGTTGTGGATTTTTTTTTTTCCTATTATTTTCATGCACAAATGCCACTTATTATTCTGTCCATTTTATCCCCAGAAGCCCACTCTGACTTCTGGAGATAAGTTTGTTGTTGAGAAAGGATCCAAGTGCCTCCATGGATGTACTCGGCTGGATGTATTCCCTTCTCTTACACCTTTCGGCGACTCCCCTCTATGTTCATTGTGGCCCCTGATCCCTAGTTTCCCTGATGGGCTTTGTAAAACGTGAGGATTCGTAATTTTTGGCAGAGCATCAGCACTCGTTAGAGTGATGTGACATACATGGGGACCTGGGTTTGCTTGGCCTGGAGAAGAGAAGGTCAAGAGGGGATGAGGGGTCGTCCGTCGTACCTGGCTGACGGGCTGTGGTGGAGGTGGGTTACCCGGACCTGTTCAGCCTGGCAGGAGCGCGGGGCTGCTGGGGATGACTCTGGAAATCGCTTTCAGCTGTCTTCAGAGGTTTCCATGCATGGCCACCGGTGGGGTGCCCCCCCTGCTCCCGGTGACCCCAGGGTCTGTGAGGACATCGGGACCGTCCTGCGTCTCACGTGCCCCTTGGCAGGCTGGTGGAGGCACAGGACACTTCTTTTTGCCTCGAAGCCTCAGCTTTGGCAGAGCCCGGCACGGGTAGGTGACGTGCAGGATGACGGGTGGGCAGTGGGTGTCCCAGGCTCCTTTCTTTTGCGGGGCTGGGCAGCCGAGCCGCAGTGCTGGATGTGCCTTTCACTTCTCTCCAACCTCCTTCCCAAAAACTCGCATCCACTTCCCCTGTTACCAAAGAGGCAACAGAAGACCCGAAGTTTACATTTTTCAAGAGAACACTAAAAGCAACAATTTCCTGTGCTCTTATTACCCAGAGACCCTGGCCAGCGAGGCAGGCAGATTTACGGGTCGGAGCAGGCTGCCCGTTCCTGCCTGCGCCGTGGGGAGCCCCAGCCTGCGTGGGCTGGGGACCAGGGATAATGAGGTCTTCACACTTTAACGAAGCAAGGAGGGGAGGCGTTAGATCCCTCTTCTGCAGCTGGGATGAAATGCGGGTGTGAGGGAACATTAAAGGCTCTGAATGGAAAACAATAACAAAGAGAAAAGGGGAAAAAATCCCACCTCGGTTGAAAAAAAAAAAAAAGAAAAAGGGGAAGGGAAAAAAAAAAAAGAAAGGAGTGGGTGTGCAGGCACCGTCTGATGCTGAACTCAAAGGCTCTCGCTGCCTCCTGCATCCTCCAGAGCTGTCAGGGACTGCTGTGCCTCTCAGGCGTCTGAGGAGGAGGGGAGCGGAGGGCACAGGTGAATATTGTCTTCGGAAGATGATGCTGATAACTGTTCTGGAGCAAGCCCCCTTTCAGGCGGGTTATTATAAGCTGCACACCTCGAGGGAGGTGTTTCCCTCGGCTTTGTTTTGCAAGCTGGTTTGTAAACGAAGCCTCTGGCAGCCAGGCAGCTCAAAGGCGCGTAAACGGATAACACAGAAAACTTGTCAGGACCCTGCAAAGGCTCTTTAATATTTTTTTTTTAAGAGGTCTATTTGAAACCCACTTTGGAAGAGATGGGTGAGAAAAGCTGCTGCCAAAGGGCGATGCTGAGAACAACCTCTGGCCGATGTGGGCATCAAGTCTAAGTGATGTCCCACCAGATGCCGGAGGGGATCAGCTGCCCCCGCCTGCCTGCCCTGCCCGCACCGTCCCCAAAGGACACGAGACAACGTGGGGTGGCTTGTGGCCCATAGGGTGGACTGGCCAGGGGCTGCGGGAGCCTCTGCAGGGGTAATGCGCATCCCCAAACTGAAGAGCAGAGGAATGAGATGCCAGATGCCGTCGGTTGATTCAAAACGCTCTGAGATAACATACTTCTGCTGGTGATGTGGCAATTGCTTCCCACTTAGGGAGCAGAGAAAAGCCATCCCCATCAAAGCTCCTACTGCACGTCTCTCTGGAAGGTGGTTCTAGTTTCTTACAAAAGTCCTGAAGGAGTTAAAATGAGCAAAAATCGTCGTGAGGTTCGAGGTGTGGGGTAGTTAGAGGCTGGTTTGGAGTGGGAGAACATGGTGGGTTCCTCCTGCTGAATGAAGTCTTTGCACTTTGCTTTACCCAAACTGTTTTGGGTTTTTTTTTTTCACCAGAATTTTGCTGTTATTCAGAGCAAGCAATACAAGGCATCGATTACAAATCTGAGTGTCCCTGCGAACTGCCTGGGTCTGAGGGGGTCATCATACAGCACTGGGTAAGCCAAAATGAGAGCAGAGGGATGTACCCAATATTCCCAGCATCCCTTTTCCTCCATAGCTGATCTCCCCCTTCTTCATTTCTCTAGTCTGTCTTTACTTCTTTGTCCATTTTTCTGTACTCTTCTCATACTTGCCACCTCCACGGTCTCTCCTAACCAGGTTGTAATGCCCTAGACCTTAGGCGTTGCCTAGGCATGGACTTGAGACATAACCCTTGGGTTAAAGGAGAGGAGTGGGCAGGAATTCCCCCCTGTCTGGATCCAAACTCCTGACGCTGGGCTGAGCCGGCTGCAGCTCGGGGCAGGCTGAGCCTGGAGCAGCAGAGCTCAGGAACAGGGGAGGAAAGGTGCAGCAGCACCGTGGATTTCAGCTTAGAGAAAAGAAAAACACCTATTAAGAAATATTATAACAGTAAATGACCCAGACACAGACAAGGGATTTTTTTTTTTGTTTGGTTTCCTTTAACTTCCCTCCAGTTGGCCCAGAGACCCCTGGCAGCAGCTGGAAACCAAAAAGGGTTTGAGACTGAGAGGCACATGAACCCCAGACAGTTTGATTGCTCAAACATTTCTCAAAGATTAGCTTTGTCAAAGCAAGCACCAGGGAGGATAAATCACGTGGATTGAGTTTAGCTTCATCCAGACTGTTCCAGAAAACAGCTGACTTAAAAGCAGTACGGAGATGGCAATTAGCTGAAGCTGCAATATCACACACAAAATCGTCCCACGTACATGAGGAACGTTTCTTCTGTGTGGTTAAAATACAGGCATGCACTTGCCCCATCCAAAAAATCACTGGCTGCAAAGCGTCGTAGAGATGAGCCAGATGTTCCTCCGGTTGCAAAAGGTCATTAAACAACTATTTTTACCCCCCCAAAAAAGAGCAGCTTAGAGAAGCCATCCATTTTGTCAGTGCTGTTTGCAGAACCCAGAGTTTAAAGGTAAGAGACAAAAAAAAGTATGATGGTGATCTTGAGTATATCTGACCATGCATGTTTTCTCATCTCATTTATTTTTAAATCCTGTAGCTTTGAGCAGGAGGAAGGTCCCTAGGTTGCTTCAGGAGAGCTGCTGCTTGTGCTCAGAGTCTGCTGGGGGGGCTCAGGTCCCCATGTCCTCCTGCAGACCGCGCTCCGGAGGACCAGCACCCGGCTGGCCGCATCCTGACGGAAGGATTCCCTGCTCCATCCCGCGCAGGACGAGCACTGCATGCTCCCTGCAAACTGCTCCTTATGAGAAGAGCTGTCACAAACTGTTTTGGACTAGGATCAGTAGGAAACCATCCTTTGGCTGGGGAGGACAGCCGGGGTTAAGCTTCCCTCACCTAGGGTTCACCTTTACGAGCATTTCCCAACCCCTCTGCTGCTGTTTCTTATGCATTTCAGCCAAATTAAACACAGTATAAATACAGCACAGCTCTTCCTTTGCTCCTTCAGGCTCAGCCTGTGAGTTTTTTTTTTTTACACGGCCACGTGTAATAGCGATCTGTTTTGCCTCGGCTTTGTTTATAGCTGCTGTTTCCAACGGTCCGTGCCTGAGCCCCGCGAACGGCTGCAAACAGCCCTCGCTGTGGCTGCGACCCCGCGCCAGGTCAGAAATGGGAATGGGCCTTAGGAAAGGGAAGCAAACACAAAACGCGGGGGGGGCATGGCTTTAACCCTGCTGTTCCCCCAGCCAGCTGGGTAAGAGGCAGAGGATGGATCCTGAAGGCTTTCGGCAAGGGCGCAGAGCACGCTCTGGGACACCCACGCTGTGTATCTGCAGGTTCGTTTGCTGACCGCAACCTCACCAGGGGTGAAAACGTTTCTAATGATTTTTCCCAGGTGGGGAGCACTGATACAGATAAATGGTTCTGTAAGGTTTGATCAGGGATACAGCAACCTGTGGTTTTGTGCAGATGACTTCTTTTAAAAGATCTTTATGCACCTTCCGCGCACACATTTATTTAAAACCAGTTTCGATACAAATATTCATCGGTACCTTTGAAGCAAAGATCAATGATCCCAGGTGCACAGGTAAGATAAAAAGTCTGGAGACAGAAGAAATGATTTTTGACACAGAAATCGTAATTATTTTATTTTTGACGTGAAAGAAGATGCTTGATTTGCCAAAAATCTGGGTCTTTGAGAATCTTGTGCTGAGTGTGTTTACAGTGGAGTTCAAGGCAGCCTGTACAAGAATTTATTACTGCTTCATTGATCTGGTCAATAAGTAACCACCAGCGGCTCTTTTCATCCTAAAGCAATGCCAGCCACAGCCAGAAGAGGAAGAGGAAGAGGAAGAGAGAGGAAGAGGGTCTTCTTCTCCTGGCCAGGGGTTTGATGCCATGTCCCATGGGACGTCCAGGGAGCTGCTCCCTCGCCCTCACCCCAGACCAGCCCCTGGCCTGCCCCACTTGCTTGCCACATCCACTGGCGTTTGCTCCCTGCTGTGATGAACCTATGGAGTAACACAAAAAAAAAAAAAAAAACCAGATACCTACTGGGACATAATTTTCTGGGTGATTATATAAGTAGCTGGGTTATATCACCATGCATTCCAGCTTAGCTAGAGATAACTGGACAAAATGAAGCTAAGTAGCTTAAAGACAAGAAAGAAGTGGCAATAACTTTCTAATGTTTATGCGAACCCAGCAATTCCTAGTGTTCGCGTGCATCGCCACTTCAGTAGCAGCCCCAGGGCTGGGGCATAGGGGCGCTCTGGTCCGATTATAGGGATGATAAAATATTGTTGGTTTATGTGGTGGAAGATGGAAAATAGAGGAGGGTTCTGGCAGCACAAAAGCTTTACACTTCCTGGGGTGGGATGTTCGGAAAAGCTGCGTGGCCAGCGTGGTAGTAGCCTCACAGGATGCAGGACGTGCCAACGGCTCCTGTGTGAGATTGCTGTGGCAGAAGGGATACGAAATGGAAGGACAGCATTTAGGGACAAAAACGCTAATTAAACAAAGAGTACTCAAACAGCAAGATACAGAGGATAAAAATTATCTCCTGCCCTGAGGACACTCCGCGTACAAAGCGAGTAACTATCCCACCGTCTTGAAACACGGGGCAGCTGAACTCCTTGGGAAACACGGGAGCATCACTTCACAGGTCCTGCATCCTGGCACAGACAGGCCGCTATATGCGAGCTTAGCCGAAAAATCCTTTCTGATGTTTAGATGCAATGATGCTGCAAAGATCAGTGCTTTTACGTGTGTTTAGGCAGAAACCTGACAGAAGTAATTTAAAGGCAGTGTCTGTCATTTTTAATACAGTCTTTAGGCACCAAAGATGACCTGAATAGAAAGAGCAAAGAAGATCTGTATATGGGACAGATGTATTTTCAAGGACAGGCTGGGATTCACAACGCTCGCCCCTGGGAGAAGCTCCATTTAATTCAGCAGGAGTCCTCCTGGACCTTACTCACACGTCATTCCCACATTGGTTCTGCAGAGCTCTTTTCATCGAATATGAAAAGAGAGCAGAGCTCTATATTTACGAAGGGTTGTACTGAAATTTAAGAAATTAGTAGTTTCAGACCAGCTGCCGCTGAGACCTACATTTCTACAGGGAGGACATGCACAAACGAGGAGAGCCCAGAAACACGTGTTCTGGCACGGTTAATTTTTACATCCTCGTGAGACCCATCCTCAAACCACCGTTGAAATCCAACTGCAACATCTCCTCAGGGAAAGAGCAGCGAAGACCAGTCATGGCCACCCACCACCGTGGCCTTGATGGTGGCTGGAGGGAAAAGCACCAACCATAACACAGACACTTGCTTACAATCTCAGCAAAAGAGGCCCAAGGGCCAAAGACATACACACAGAGACAGACATATACATGTATGTGTATACCTGTATATATAGAGAGAATCATAGAATCATAGAATCGTTTAGGTTGGAAAAGACCTTTAAGATCATCAAGTCCAACCGCTAACCTAACGCTGCCAAGTCCGCCACTAAACTGTGTCCCTAAGCACCATGTCTACACGTCTTTTAAATACCTCCAGGGATGGTGACTCCACCACTTCCCTGGGCAGCCTGTTCCAGTGCTTGATAAGCCTTCCAGTAAAGAAACTGTTCCTAATATCCAATCTGAACCTCCCCTGGTGCAACTTGAGGCCATTCCCTCTCATCCTATCACTAGTTACTCGATAGAAGAGACCAGCACCCACCTCAATACAACCTCCTTTCAGGTGGTTGTAGAGAGCGATGAGGTGTCCCCTCAGTCTCCTTCTCTCCAGACTAAACAGCCCCAGCTCCCTCAGCCATTAGGACCTGTGCTCCAGGCCCCTCACCAGCTTCGTTGCCCTTCTCTGGACACGCTCCAGCACCTCAATGTCTTTCCCACAGTGAGGGGCCCAAAACTGAACACAGCACTCGAGGTGCGGCCTCACCAGTGCCCAGTACAGGGGAACGATCACCTC
>JANXJC010000001.1:51854730-51876984 GCA_027564655.1 Leptodon cayanensis
TTGGCCTTGTTGAACTTCATACAATTGGCCTCGGCCCATCGATCCAGCCTGTCCAGATCCCTCTGCAGAGCCTCCCTGCCCTCGAGCAAATCAACATTCCCGCCCAACTTGGTGTCATCCGCAAACTCACTGAGGGTGCACTCCATCCCCTCGTCCAGACCATTGATAAAGATATCAAACAGAGCTGGCCCCAGTACTGAGCCCTGGGGAGCATCATATGGATGTTTCCATATGGGAAACTCTCATCTGTGAAGCACTGGTCTTTAATGAGGTGGTTTGTTCCTTCTGGGAACTAAATCCAAATTATTTTGCTTGCTCAGTCTTATCTGTTACGCTTAGTGCTTGTCAAATCACAGAAGACCAGTCTCATGGCATTAGCAGGCAAATAACAAAAGATGCTGTAATAATGATACAGCCAAGCGTAAGGCAGGGAGCAATGGAGGTGCAGCAGGGGGAATTGTTATTATTTGTGTAAGGAAGATTCTGAGTGGTCTCGTGTTGGAAAATAGTTGGAGGTATCCAAATATGAGGAATACGTAAGTGGGATTTGTCTCTGCCTGGCAGAACCTCTCCCAAATAATTCATCATTGCTGTATATAGGCTATGATTCACACTGGAGGAAATGATGAATTTCAGACCACACTGCGCATTTCCCTCAGTCCTTTTTATATCGTTTGGTCAAATGATTATTCCATATTCTTTGTTTCAGCTGTGATGAGAAAATAATAGGTGATTGTATCATTTCCCCTTATCTTCAAGTTATCACACTAAATGCTTGCCCAACTGTCTCAGAAATGACTTACTGCATCCAGTTATTGTATTAAAGGAGGCATGGTAGGCTGTGGGTGGCTATTTCAGTACATACAGTTTTTTTCACTATAATTTTCCTTTTTAAACATTTTACAAGCACTCCAGACCGGGGAGGTTCCCAGCCTCCCACTGACTTCACTAACAGCCCAGCGAGAGCTAGAGGATTTCTATTTGCAGGGACTCCTATAATACTTGATTTGAAGAAGTACACAGCTGCCTCATTTTGCAGAAGATGACAAAAACTGACAGAGAAGAGGAGAATAATATAAAAGGTGGGAAGAGCTCGCTCGTGATGTACGGGCAGTCAAAGGTGTTTCATAGTTGTCAGAAAATCACTTCCTGACCCTTGTCTTTGAGCCCAGGGAGGAGGGAAACATTACGTGTGGCATCAGGGGAGAGAAAACTCTTTTATATTTCTTGTCTTCCTTTCCAGTACATTTCTGAAGCGCTGGAGCATTTTCCCTGCAAAGTGACTCTTTGCAAGGACTACATCACATCGCCCGGCAAACCCCACCGATACCCCGCAATGGGCATCGGTTATGGCTGTGGTTAGGGAGAATATAAGAAAAATAAGGGACCGAGATATCCCTCTGGAGCAGCTCTCTTGTTGTCTTCTTAGTTAGCTCGCCTGAAAATCTACTTTCAGGGGGGTTGCCATACCCTTTATTTTTTTCCTCCTTTCTCCAGAGAGCTTACTTGCTCCAGTGCTCCTCCCAGCTAATTTGTCCCACGTGTTTGCTACCCCGTGTACAAAATCCTTCTGCCAATGCGCCTCGTAGGCACTTCCTAAGCTTTGCAATTATATCCCTCAACTTTTTAAATCCCTCTTGTGCACCTTTGCAAACAACTCATCTGTGCAACCGCTTTCTTCCTCACTTGAAGCTTTCCCATGGTGACCCCACCAGCACCACAGCTCCCGTCCCCCCCCGCTGAAAAAGCCCATTATCATTTCTGCCTTCCTTACTACAGCTGGGCATTAAGCTAATAGCTTAAATTATTTTTCCACAATAACAGCCTAATCCTTTCTCTTATCAGCATAGCAGATTAATTTTCCCAAGCATGGTTAGTACCTTGTTCTCTTCCTAATTATACAGAGACAAGTTTTGCTCCCAGATGAATGCGACCTCAGAATTACTAGCAGACGAAGCCCCAAAGCAAAACCCTGACTTGGAGAGCATCTTCCTACTATCCCACCTGGCTAAGCCAAGGCAGACGCAGAGCATGTTGCATGTCAACTATAAATACACTCCAGTCTCTCCAGCTGTGATTTACTGAACACTTCCCCATCATTTGCTAATAGCGAGGGGCTGTATTAACTGGAGCAAACAGGTGTAAAAGCCTTCCTCCAGCCAAGGGCCAACTTGCTTGGCCATGAACGTTTCCAAGGCAGGACGAGCAGAAATAACTTCCCAAATAATTACAGCGGAGTGCGAGAGCTGACATATTTCTGCCTGGCAGTTGCACAGTTGGATTGGGAGCTTGCAGTGTCTTTGCAGCTTAATTACAAGCGAAAGATGTTGTTTGTTACAGCAGCGCAGAGCACAGTTGTCCTTATGCTTCTTTCTCTAATTTATCTTAATAGCTGCTATTTTCATTAATGGGTAAACGGTTCATTACGCTCCTCCAGCCCCAGCCCCAGCGGGTGGGACCAACAGCCCCGAGGCTGAGCCAGGGTAAACTTTGTGCCAAACCAGCCCCTGGATCTTAAAGCACATTACAAACGCAAAACCACCACTTGTATTTCACTGGGTCAATATCCCACCATATAAAAGTACCAACACTAAAAGATTACTCCGTGGGTCTTTAAGAAACTTACTTTAAAGCATCGTTCACCTGAAAGACCAGACCGGTCCCTCCAGACTTGATCTATTTTACCGAGCCTGTAATAGGAATTTCATTTAATTTTTAAACGCCTGCCTTCGTACAAGACCAGAAACCATCCCAAGGTCTCTGGTAAATATTTGCCAGCATCCTCCTGTGTAAAGACTAAGTATCTCAGAGGCTCTGTGGGCCAAATTCACTTTTAGTTTATCCCTGTGTACACAGAGCGGTCCCGGCGCAGGCAGCTGCCGCGTTACAAGAGCCAGGCGCCAATGCCGGCTGCCTTAGAAAGTCCTCGGCTTATGTTTGCATGCTCTGGTTCCCTGTGGGATTTGGTTCAGATCAGAGGAATAACTTCATGTCGTGGAAGAGTTCATCTGCCGGGAGGAGGTCTGGGTTTCTCTGGGTGATCGGTGACCACTCGGTGCAGTGAGCTGCCAGGCGCATCATATAATGTGCGTGGGAAAATACCCCCACCAATTAAAATCCCAATTAGCACTGTCCTTATTTTTAACAAGTACTCAAGATGCAACAAATCGATATTTTTTTTTTTCCACTTTAAAATGACCCTATGGATGGTGCACCATGCACCAGTACACATGGTGCATCATGCAACTGCAACCAGCAAAGCCTGAGCTGATGTGGAGAAATGAATACACTAATCTCATAAAGACTTTTGAAAAC
This sequence comes from Leptodon cayanensis, assembly GCA_027564655.1. Classification (NCBI taxonomy): domain Eukaryota; kingdom Metazoa; phylum Chordata; class Aves; order Accipitriformes; family Accipitridae; genus Leptodon; species Leptodon cayanensis. The sequence continues at coordinate 51,858,046 of JANXJC010000001.1, forward strand.
TAACTTAAGCTGCTGGAAATGGATTATGCTCTCAGAAACCAATCACCATTTTTCTTTAACTAACCATTAAAGTAGGAGAAATATCTCTTTGTGCGGGGGGGTGGAAATCGATGTTTCATTACTAAAAGGCCTTACTGCCATGAGAATATTTTTTGGCTCCTGACACCTCGTTAAGCGTATTTAACAACAGCACAATTCATTTGCCTGCCCAGTGCCCAGAGAAATTCTTAAAAGTAAGTAGAGAGAGAGAAAAACAAAAATAGGATTTAACATCAGCCTCCCAGCAGGAAAAGACACACTATGGAAATACAAAATATGGAACAACATAGAGGGTTACAACACAGAGCATCTTTTCGTACCAAATCTGTATGTAAATTCCACACTGTGTAAGTATACAATTAACCCACTGCCCACCCATTTGTGATGGGCACAGAAAGTGTAGTATGCCCCGGTCGGACTTCTTCACACTTTTTCAATAAAATAATTTTTTTATATATTTTAGCTCGTGCAGGTGACAAACACCTGCTTTCCTTGGCATGAAAAATAGTCTCTGTAATAAGTTCACCCTGAACACTTCTTGTTCTGTGGAAGATAAAAATAATGGGAGGAAAAAACTTAATTATTTAAACTTTTAACCTGTAGTGGAAATGGTACCAATTTTCAGAAGCACACAATTTCATGGCAATGTGCACATCTATAAACGCCGATCCACCGAAGGCACAGGCATCACACCCACATACCTTGTGTTTGTGGGAAGATGTGTCTGGTTTGTACAAGTCCTTGTGATTTGCTTTTCATTTCTTTTCATTCTGGGTCTCACCTGACTCACGTTCCTCCATGGGCACTTCTTTCCTCGTGGAAACTTTAGAGTAACAGTGCTGTTGAAGCCACTGATAACTCTTAGCTCTTATTATGAAATAATTGAATTTAAAACTTCTGGGTTTGAAGGCGTTTGTGCTTCTACCCGTACCCTGGGGGACTCCTTAGCCTCTATATCCTTCCTCGTCTGCCCGTGGGTCTCCCCGCTGCTGCCAGGACACGCAAAGGGACCCATCTGTGTGTCCATCCCCAGGATGGACAGGAATTTCTTGGCTTACCCATTAGAAACCTTGCTGGTTTTCCAAGAACAAATGATGAGACATCCCTAAGTTTTGCATTGCTGGCCATCGCGTGCCTGAAGCAAAAAAAAGGGCTTTGCTGTAACTGCTGATGGCGTTTTTTTTCCCAGGGGTGCCTGTTCCCAACACAGGGTGCGGAGCTGGGGACCATCTCCTGCACCGCTGCTCTACCACCGCAGTCCAGCACTACCCAGCCTGGGTGTCCCTGCTGACTTCGTGAGCTCCCCCCTGCCCATCCCCAGCCTGCTGGGGTCCCCCCTCCTGGGGTCCCCCCCTGCCCAGCCCCAGAATGCTGGGGTCCCCCCGGCCCATCCCCAGCCTCCTGGAGTCCCCCCTGCCCATCCCCAGCCTCCTGGGGTCCCCCCTGCCCATGCCCCCAGAGCTGGCTCGGCGTGAAACACAGGCAAGATTTGGGTGGTCAATACATAACCTATGTCCATGCCCAAACTGCAGACAGGGAAAAAACTCCCCAAACCAAAAAAAAACCATAATTTCTATTTGCACCAAATTTCAGGAGCTGCCCCTCTGCCTCCATATGTGTGATGATAAACCCAAATTACCCATTTGTCTGTCCGGCCACCTGTATATACAGAACTTAAACTACCCACCAAATTTCTATTTATTATTCACTTTTATCGCATGGAAATGGGGTTAATGCTAAATAAAATGTTCCGAATTAAATGTTTGATATGCTGAAGGGAGAAGTGACAGATGTGACTTGGTTCTGGGTAGTGCTGGGCCCCACGGTGGGTGCCCATGCCGGTGCAGTGGAGTGCAGGACAAGAGCCATTAGCCCGCAATTTCTGTGCAGGTAATAAAAGAGTTTTATAGGTAAGCGTCTGTGCAGTGCAAAGTCAAATTATTGCTGGGCAGCCTTGGAGCCTGATAAGGTTATTTCTGAAAACAAACCATTAACATACGCACAATTAGGCTGGCTGTATTGCTATGCCACAAGCAAAATGCTATCCCTTCTTGAAATACACAACAGCCTTCTAGTTCAAGAAAGCTAGTGGGGAAAAATGTGTTAGCATTGAAGAACTGGGTTTTTTTTATCACATCTAAAAATAACATTTATATAACCACCTACCCTGACATTTCACATCAGCAAGTGGCCAGAACCGCCTCGCTCAGCTGTATTAAAATATGCAAACACAATGGGATTTTAGCAGATTTTGTTTCCTGAAAAAGAATTGCACAACTCAACCTTTAGAGGCAATAGGAAGGCCAAAGCGGTTTTCTGTTCTGGTTGAAATACATTGTACGCAATGCATCCTTTGTCAGTTCAGTTATAGCCATTAAACAGCCATGATAGCTATTTCATTATTATTATTATTAATCTATTACCTCTGTACGTCCAGCGTTCCACGTGCAGCACATAGTGAGGCAAGAGTGATTCACCTCTGGCAAAATGAGAAACCACTTAAAGGTAGCAAAATGCATTGGCTGTTGCCTGGGTTTGGACTCTCCGCACACACAGCAGGCGTCTATGGAAAAATAAGTTTTTCCTTCCTTCCTTCTAACCCCACTCCCTTACGGACTCAGCACCTCTCTCAGAAATGTTTGGATCCTAACGAGAAACACCCTTTATCTAACCACAGTTAATGCAATACAACGCCGATACCACACGCAGTAGCTGACGACTTTAAAAACAAGACCGTATTATTTATTCCAAGATAACCCTGGTGTTGGGGTGCGAAGCTGCTTCGTTATCTGTGGCACGCGCCTCGTCCTGTTTGCAGGTAAATGATCTCAAGGTTGCACCACGGCAGATAAGCTCCATCTTCCGCGGCTGCAGGCTCTTACGGGAGGAGAAATGTCCTTTTGCCCCTGTTCTCTGGGCCTTCGGCATCGACATCGGAATGCTCTTCCCTGTCTGCATGCAGAGTGCTGCTTTCTGCAGGGCTGTCGGCACATCTTCTCCAAATTACCTCTTTGTCTGTCCGGCCGCCTCTGTATATGGAGCCACGATGTTTTGGTGAATTGCTGGGTGCTCCTAGGAAAAAAAAGAAAACCATGTATTTGGGGATCTGCGAGGAAGACTTTGGAGCAGATGGTGAACGAAGGCTAGGTTCCAGTGTCCAGACATCGTACCTTGGAAGGGCAACGCAGCTGCGTTTTGGACAGGGGTGTGCTTCTGGTCCCAGCCTTGGTGTCTCTGCTCCAGCTAAGAAAGTGCAGGATGCTCTTCTCGGAGCACATCTGCAGATGTTCTTCTCTGAGAAGAGATGTTCTTCTTTGAGAACATCTGCATACAGGAAAACTGAAATGGGAATTCAGTGGCGTTTAAGAAATACCCAGAAACCCAGCTCCCATTTCAGTTTTCCTGTATGTAGCTGTTCTCGGAGAAGCAACTGAGCTGGGTTTGTTCAATTAGATTGAGGTCAGACAGAGGGGATTAGACCAGTCTCCGGGCATAAGGGATAGCGGGTGGCAGGTGGACCTCCGAGCTGCGATGCGTTGCTTGAAGGCCCTCTTGGTGCAATGCTGCAGCCTCCGAGGAGCATTTCTCAACTCTCTGCAGCCAGCCGCTGCCAACTTTCTATAAATCGTTTGTTACTGAGATTGATATTACAGTTATGTAAACATACATTATTTATCTGTTATGGCCCTTTGAACTGGATGAGTGCTCCTGGCTTTCCATTCTTGCATGTCTAAATTAATCATGGACCATAAAATCAGTCACCATTTATGCAACATGAAAAAAAAAAGGTGTAAAAATAGCACTCGCGGTGTAGAGATTTCATGCTGTGTTCCCTGGACAGTAACTATTCAGCATCGCGCTTCTTCCTCCAGGCCTGTGAAATATTTATTACTTTTTTAAAAAGGAAAAAAAAAAAAAACCTCTTAAAATTATCTGTCTCCTCAGGAGAAAGTTGTTCCCTGATCCAGTCGTCTACTCCCCTGCTCTGGGGAACACAGCTCCGGGTCCTCGTGCAGCATCCTCTGCCGACTCCACATGTCATGACCGTCTGACCCTTGGTTTGCACCACACAGCAGGCTGGGGACGGCGATCTCTTGCTGGGTACCACCAGAAGCCTCCGACACCCTGTACATCTTTCTGGGGATGTTTGCAGAGGACTGACACCAGCATCCCCGCTGGGAGCCCAAAGGGCTAACAGGGAACTGCGACGTGGGGAGCTCCAGGAGGGCTTTGACGCCCTCATCCATGAAATGAAGGAGGTAGCAGCTCCCTTCTGCTTTTTAACACGAATTAAACACTTCTCCTGACCCAAATGGTCCATGCCATCCACACGCCTGTCCCCAGGGCAGCTGCACGTGAGGGGACGGCAAGACCCCCCCAGGCGGTGGTACCCTGCGCTCACCGCTGCTTCCTCCTGCTTGATGGGCATCAGAAGAACCAGTTTCCTCTTCTTCGGCCGTGTACGGCGCTGGAGTTTAGTGCTGGACGTACGTCAGCCCTCTGCTCCCATCCAGGGAGAAGCAGCACGTGCCGGGGCCGGGCTTCTTGCAGTTTTGCTGTCACCAAAAGCTGTGGTGGGAGAGGAGATCAGGGGACTGGTTCCATGCTGGGTTCCAGCTCCAGACACTGCTATTCAGTCCACCTCAGGGTGTCCCCAGGATGTTTTAAGGCATGCCTAGCTTTCACCCACCTCCATGCCTGCTGGAGGCAGCCCCAAACCCCCATCAGCCCAGCGTGCGATGCATCGTCAGTAATCCCGAGAGCTGCTCTGATCCAGGACCACAATTTGAGAGACGCTGCATCTTGTTAACCTATAGGGTGAAGGCAGGGAGGGACAGGAAAATGAGATATCTGAAGAAATTCTTTCATTATACTCCTTTTTTGGAGTTGTTAGGATTCATCCCATCAGTTAATGATGTGCAATTGGCAGAGTTAATAAAGATACCACCCAGAAGCCCCAATTAACAATGTCATGGAGATAATTATCTGCACACGGGATGCTGCTATTAGCGATGGAGTTTTCTGAGGTGGTCAGAAAACACTGCTGAGTTACCAGACCCTCAATAAGACATTTTTTTTTCTTATTGATGTTGTTCCCCGTGCTTCAGCAACAGCTGTATGACTTGATCCGCCGAGCCTGGGCCACAGCGGATGCCAAAGCCACCCATCACCTCCACGACGCCAGTGAAGAGCTTCTTCGCACGCTCTTAAGTGAAGCAGCAGCCGCTCTTGCGGGAATATTTCAGCAATATCCTGCGATATCCCAGCTTGCTCGACTCCAGCTAATAATAACCGGCTTTGCAGCCGCTCCTTCCCTGGCCGTCCGCAGGCTGCTTGCCCTCGAGCGAGCCGCGAGGCTGAAAGGAGGAACTTCTCGGAGCTTTAAATAACCTCCTGGATTCCACCCCCCCGACTTCTGCTCCAGCTGGGAGCAGCTTTCCTGTTTGTTTGTTTGTTCCTTTTTCCTTGCCATGATTGCAGAGAGGAAGGAATCTGCCTTCTACCTCCCTGAAGACCTCGAAGGCGAACAGCCCGGGCTAGGAGTGCAATTACTCAGCACTGCAGGCTTTGGTCGAGAATTAAAGGTCAGGGCACTTTTACTGGTGTTTTTTTTTATTCTGGGCTTCCATGGGGTCATGGCTGGTGATAAGCACATGCTAAAATTTTCAAAAGCAGTTTGCAGTCCTGAGTGTGGCCATGTGAAAGTGAGGGCATGAAAATCCAAGGAGAGCATTTTTAACCCTCTCTTTTCTCCTGATTTTATTTTCCTTTTAGACAGAAGGCACTGGTCAAAACCTGGGCTGACATTTTATCCACTTGGCTTCCCATTGTGTTGTGGGTGATGGCTGCTTCTCCAGGGAGCAGCAGAGCAGCCGGACCCTGGACCGCTCCGTGCCCGGGAGGGCATCACTGGCGGGGCGAGGCGGGAGGATGCTCTGATCAAAAGCTGGGAGTTACTAATGCAAGGCGTTTCAGAGGGGCTGGGGGCTTTGAAGTGCTTCAAATATTGACCTCTTTTGGGTGAAAGGTTGTGAGCGGCAATCAGGCATGACCATCTCATGTTGGAGATCAAAGAGGGATGTCCAAAAGCATCGGTTGCCATTGCCTCGCTGCCCGCTGCCCAATCCCCACTGGGGCTGCGCGGGGGTTTTAATGGCCAGAAGCTGCTGTAGGGACTCAGGGTCCCTGTTCTCCAGCGCTCTGCTCCCTGTATCACTGAAGCCTTGCGTAGCTTCTTGAAACATAGGAATACTTAGAAAAAAAATCCAAATTAATTTCTTTCCAGGAAAAAATTCAAACGACACTGAAAGAATGAAATGCCTCTGTAAAATGCCTTCTTTTCCAGTAGCCGACTGTTCATGAAGACCCTCGTCATCCTGCAGCTCTCAGGGCTGCACACATCTTGGCTACAGCAGGTAAAAGTCGAGAAACAATGTTCTTGCCGTGACCGCTCTTCCTGCCGTGGGAATTGTGGTGCTCAGTGCTGTGTTTATGCACCAAAAAGCCTTCAGACCCAAATTCATTCAATGAGACAGGTTGCAGAGGGGGGACAGGTGACCTCTGCATCACCAAGCTCTTCCTCAGAAGCTGTGCTTTTGGTTTTTTAACAAAAAATACCCTCGGGCCACCTCTTTCCTGGAGGTGGTGCCTCGTCCCAGGTCCAAGTCAGTGCTCTGGGGGTTTCAATGTGTTTGTCAGATGTTTCTGAAAAGCTGCTCTGTCATTAACTTGGCACGGGTTGGAAATGTGGAGGCCGAAGCCTCCAGCTGGAAAGATGGTTCGGATAAATCATCAGCCGACAATTAGCCCAGGGGGTGGGACTGCCTGCCCCCCCCTCTCCGACCGTCCCGGGGCATCACCTGCTTGCGGGTGGGTTCCCATCGGTCCTGTCCAACGTCCCCCGCATCCCCCGCTGCTTTCCACCCGGTGTCTGAGGTCAGCTGAGGTTTTTCTTTTCCACCGCATGCCGAAATCTTACTGGGGGTGAAACTCCTGGCTCAGCGGTGCTGGAAATGAGCTGTTGCAGGCAGGGATGGCAGGCAGCAGCCCCCTCACGGGCAGCCCCTGCCTCTCCTGACCTCACGATGCTGCGCTTCCAGCGCTGATGGATGGTCTCGCCTGAAAAAGCCCCGTCCTGAGCTTCGCCAGATGTGAGATTAATTGATCGCACCTGTCCAAACAGAATGCATTTCTATTTTATCTGCGTTACTGCCTGTCCTGCAGCGTGATGGAGAGGTTTGGGTGTGCCCACGCTCAGATGACCTTGGCCCAGGCTGGTGGGTCTGTGTCCCTCCCCCAGGGGCGAGGGGACACCGAGCATCACTGTGTTAGTCCAAAGATGCAGCAGAAAATCCAGTTCCTCGGACCGGGAGGCTGATCCAGGGGGGTGCAGGTTTCCCCTCTGCTTCCCCTCTGCAGGATCCGACCCTCTGCTTCAGCTGAATGGGGAGCACCAGCAGAGCAGCTCACGTTATTATTAATACAGAAATAATTTGGCATGGAATATCTTAATAGGACTGATTATAGGCTGCGGTGCTTGGAAGGACGCATCCTTCAGCGTGAGAGCAGCATGACGGTCCTTCCAGGAGCAAACGAGCGGGGAGGAGGGATGTGCATCCACCAGAAAGCGCTGCTTTGCCTTCCCTCCCGCTTCATGGGCCAAAGCTGAGACCTCAAAATTCCCAGTGAGTTCAGTGGGATTTTTGCCTGATTAAAGTTTGAGCCGCAGTCCAGGAATTTCTGCCTCTGCTGCGATCCAGCCAGGCTTTGTGCAGGAGCTTGTAAGCAATCTGCTACCCTTAGTGGAGGCTTTTTTTTGGAGAGAATTCAAGTTTATTCCATTAGAAAGGGGTTTAGTCTTCCCTTTTCATGGTGGTGGGAAAGAAAAACTCCTCGAGTTCCCCCGAGCCGGGACGGGCAGGCTCTGATCTCGCTTGATTTTAACCTTCTCTCTTAAGAGAAAAGTTACTGACAGACTTTGGAAATGATTGTTCCAGCTAACGAGGGCCAAAGGAGCTCTGGAAAGTGAAATAGGATCATAATTAGGTGAGCACCTTCCTTTCGCCAGGTCAAGAAATTAGAAATTTCAGCTGGAATTTCAAAGGGAGGAGCAATTAGAGGAAGACGAACTTCTGACCCTGTAATTACAAGTAACAGCTCTGCAGAAGTATAAATGTGCTCCTCTGAGCCAGACAACCAGGCGGGTGGTATTCTGCTCAAAATGACACTAGCAAAATGAGTAGCAAAATAATAATTAGAAGGGCTAGCATCTACCAAACATAGTCTGAAATAGCTTAGTCTTTAGGAATTAAGAAGCAAAAATGAAAATTTTCCTTCGGGGAGATGGGGACAATCATAAGGAGAAGCAAAAAACACCTGCAAAGAGAAGGGAAATAAAATCTTCCTGATAGCTGGGGGGATGTATCCCAGGGATTCCGCTCCTCTCCAACGCAAAAATCCACCCGTTGCATCCTGAACCTATTTTAACACACAGCTATTGTGAACATCGCTTCAGCCCAGGATGCGGTGGTAACTCCAAACGTGAGTTCGGCAAGGCTGAATAATTTTACATATATTAGAAAGGATCGAATGTGGCTTTGTAAATTGCATAGAAGCAGATTGCTTTCAGAGTTTTTAAGCAAAGCCTGCCGAGCTTTTGAGAGGGGAATGAGAGGAGATCCGCAGCATCCCCCTTGTTGGAGAATGGCAGCAAATGGGATGTCTCAAAACCAGCTACTTGCTGATTTTGGTGCTTTACTTGATGTCAGGGAAAGGGCAGGACAGAGTTGGGCCTGGGTGATGCTGTGCAGGTACCCGCAAGGGACCCGCATCCCCGGGGACGTGGGGACATCCCACTCCCCTGTCCCCATCGGCGGCTTTTGCAGCAGAGGGAATACAAGGAAAACCAGAAACTGGAAGGAAGAAATTGTTTCAGACCAAAAAGTGAAGGACCTGCCTTCACCATCGTGATGGAGCAAATCTCTTCTTGCACAAAGCTTACTTTATTTTCTATTCGGCATTCAGGTCTTTAACAATGCTGCAGAAAAACATGACATTCAGAGACATTTTTTTCTTTGGTTTGTTTATCAGCAAGATTAAGATTCCTGGCTGCGGAATAAAGGAATGTCTCCATTTATTTGTTTCAGGGCATGTGGAGTGCATTTGTTTCCTAGGATGCAAATTCATTGTTCATGCTCTGAATAAAAAGCCCAGTGCCAAGAGACTGCCGTCACGTTCAGATCTCTTGGCATCATTTTTGCTATAACTTCATCCACAGAGCGGGGATTTGATTTTTTCCCAATATTCTGCCGCTACATTTTGTCTCCGAGATGCTTTCCCAATTTCTTTCGTAAACTTTGTGTCAGCTAATTTCCTTCTTTCTAAATTACCGTCGGCGGCTGCGAGGCCGCAGGGCCAGCTTTTGGGATGTAGGTCAGGCCAGCATCCCTCGTGTGATGCACGCCGGTTGCCCGCCTGCCCGATGCCCTGCCAAAGCCCGGGCAGCTGCAGAAGCCGTGTGCCCCTTTCAGTGCTGGCCGGCCGGTGAGGACCGGGGGGGGGTTGTGGGTCCCTCATTGCCGAAACCTGCGGGAAAGGAGGGAGAGATGCACATTTCGCAGCTGAGGCCAGGAGCGTGCCCGCTCCTGCACCCCTCTCAGCCCAAAGCAAACAAAACTGGGCGTTAAAATGCAATTGGCTGCGGTTTCTAATTTTATTTATTTATCTATCTATCTGTTTGGGTATTTTCCATTTATATTTATGCATACACACACACATACGCACGTCTCAAAGCTCGGCTACAGCTGTGCAGTGGCTCAAAATAGCACACGTACCAGGAAAGCTGCTGTGTCCGGGGGACACGGCTGGGACATTTTCATTTCCAGCCCTTCTCTACAAGCACCATGGGCACAGTCCCCCCCTCAAAGGCTCGACAGCAGCCGAAGTCCCCGTTCGTCCCCAGGGTGGGCAGGACCCGCTCCCCCAGCCTGGCGCAGGGGCTGCCACCTTGCATTAGCTGCATGTGGGTACGGCGTGTTGTGACATGACTGTGCCTGACATGACATGTCACCTTGGGAGATAATGAGTTGGAAATTTGTGCTAATAATTGTTTTGACTGTTCCCCAGGAACAAGTGGGATTTTTTTTCAGCAGAACGTCTTGCACTTAAAGTGATTTTATTAGGGAAGTATTATTAATTTTTTAGCTAGATAGGAAAAATACCAGTTGTGCCAACTGGAGGTTGGGAGTTGGTACCCGGCATCCCTGCAGCCCCTCAGGATGGCCCTGGATGTCCCGCGCTGCTTTGGGGAGGCTTTCTCCCAAATCCCAGCTCCTCCCCTCCAAAACCCACTGCCCCAGCCACCGTCACCTTCCCCGCCACCAGGACCCTGATGCCATTGCCGCTGAGCGAAGGACTCGTCTCATAAGCATCCGCAGATGGTCGTAGGGTTGCACCCCATCTCCAGGCACAGGGATGCTGCACAGAGCAAACCCCTGGGTAGCTGGTGCTTGCACAGGGCCGGGGGCATACGGGGGGTTATCAGCACTGAATCACAGCATTTCACTTTGCATCGCAAGACGCTTGAAGCCTTAATTGGCACCAAGCACATTTGCTTTCTCTCTACCTGCTATGGGAACCCTGGAGATTTTTCTAACGAGCTAAGCAAGCTACTGCTGGTGGATTTTTCAAGTTCTCATGGCTTTACAAATTACATTTGCTCTAGGCAGCCATTCATAATAATCAACTTGAAACCACTGCTAGCATAAAAAATCTTTGCGTTGTCAGCAATACACCTCTTAAATACCGTACTGCCATCCGTCACAGCTCATCGTAACTTGTAATTTGATTAAACATGCTCCAAAACACGGGGCTGGAAGTGCACTTGTCCACAGTAAGTGGATTTGTGTTCCCCTCCATTAGAGAAGACTGTGTGATGTGGCTTAACAAGGGAAAACACTCATTAAGGCAGTCACTTGTCAAACACACTGGATCAGGGGAGTCTATTTTTGCCCAGCACCCATGTAAAAAAAGCAGTTTCTCTCCATTTGGCTCAGACGGACAGAATCCCACCAGCCAAGCTGCTTCGCACCTTCCCTCCCCAAAGCTCCTTCTCGCAAAGGAACGCCGCTATTTTGGCAGCCTTAGGCCAATATAGATTTGGAGGCTGATTTTTAGAGATGAGCAGCACAAGGCAGAGCAACCTTTCCCCAGCGCAGGGTAGGTCTCAGGACTGGGCTGGAAGAAAGATGCTTAGGAAAAGGTAAAAACAGTTTTTCAGCATCACCAACTTGGGAAATACAGGGGCTAGCTATTCTGTTCCCAAATATATTGAGCAAAAAGATGCCATTTTGTGGTCAAAATATTTGAATGCGTTTTCTGCAGTTCCCCTGACCTGGGCTGAGCATGTGGGGCTGAGAACCCATCCCGCCCGCCAGCAGTTCTGCTCCCGGGGGCTATAGAGGAGTTTCCAGCCACCCAGACCACATCCCATGGGCAGTCCCCATCCCCAAAACCCAGCAGATCTGCTCGCATCCCAGTTTGACCAGGCTCTCCCAGCAAGGCAGGCAATCTTTCCCCTGGTCTGGAAACAGGTCCTTCCAGTAGCAGCCAAAACATCGGTATTAAGACACTTATTCATTCCCTACTATGTATTTACAGTTTCACCCTTCCACAGGAGCTGGGCAGCTTCACCCATAGACACGGCACCAGGCTCACCTTTGCTATCCCATTGCCGGCAGCTGGTTTTGAAAAATGTGAGATTCCCCCATGCACCAGAGTTCCCATGGCTTTCCATGGCACGGTCCTGTGCTGTCACTTATGGGATGCTTCAAAAAACCCTTTTTTCCTCAAAATTTCCCAAGAGAGAGAGAGAGATAGTAAGTAAACTGAATATAAGATTATGGGAGGGATTGTTTTAGAGGCCATAGAAGAATTTAATGAGGTCTGAGCTATATAAAAAAGGCTAATGTTACAAGAGAGCCCTGTCTGGAAGACTGGCAGGAGCCTGCTGTTAACAAAACACAAGTGTGTCTTAAACCTGCTGCTTTTCACGTGGCTATTATGGCTGGAGCACGTGAAAAGCCGCACTGAAATTTAAATAAAATATTTAAGGGACCGTAAAAGCAGGCTGACGCTCTCAAAGTTTGCTCTTCGGAGCAGGGACGTTCTCAGCGGGGTTGGGTGGGTGGCAGGTCCCATTTCGGGTGCCTTTTCCTAAGACTTTTCAGCAACTCCAATATTATTTTGCAACAACGTTTAGCCTCGCACCAGAAAAAGAGGCCGTATTTGTGTGCAGAGTATATGAAATACAGCCTAGAATCATAAAATCATAGAATGGTTGGGTTGGAAGGGTACTTTAAGGGTTGTCTACTTCCAACCCCCCTGCCATGGGCAGGGACACCTTCCACTAGACCAGGTTGCTCCAAGCCCCATCCAACCTGGCCTTGAACGCTGCCAGGGATGGGGCATCCACAGCCTCTCTGGGAAACCTGTCCCACTGCCTCACCACCCTCACAGTGAAGAACTTCTTCTTTGCATCTGATCTAAATCTGCCCTCTTTCAGTTCAAAGCCATTACCCCTTGCCCTCTCGCTACCTGCCCTTGTAAAAAGTCCCTCTCCAGCTTTCCTGTAGCCCCCTTTAGGCACTGGAAGGCTGCTATAGGGTCTCCCCGGAGCCTTCTCTTCTCCAGGCTGAACAACCCCAACTCTCTCAGCCTGTCTTCACAGCAGAGGTGCTCCAGCCCTCTGATCATCTTCGTGGCCCTCCTCAGGACTCGCTCGAGCAGGTCCACGTCCTTCTTATGTTGGGGACCCCAGAGCTGAAGGCAGTACTGCAGGTGGGGTCTCACCAGATGGAGTAGAGGGACAGAATCCCCTCCCTCGACCTGCTGGTCACGCTGCTTTTGGTGCAGCCCAGGATACGGTCGGCTTTCTGGGCTGCAAACACATATTGCTGGGTCATGTTGAGCTTCTCGTCAACCAACACCCATGTGGCGTCTCACAGATTTCCCCCCTCGTTCAGAAATCAGGGTGTTTGATCCAGAGTGGAATAAAAATGTGAGACAACAGCCCATGTAGGGAAAAGGAAATCCCACCCTCCAGCTGGTGTGGTGAGGGATTTGGGGTGTCCAGGGCTTTTGTCAGGTAGGGTCAACAGTGTGGACCACGGGATGTTGTCCCATCTGTCACCGTCACCCAGAGCCACGGGTTACTGGGTGGAAGTCCTAACTACCAGGAGCATCTCCTACCTCAGGAAAAGGTCACTTTTTCTCCAACACAGTATTTAATGCAAAGCCAAGTGTAACACAGATTGAAAAACCATAAAAAACCAATCCTAAATTAACAGGATATGCAACAACTTCCAGGAAAGCCCGGGCTGCCACAGCTTCACTGAGGAGGCAGCTCCAGCACAGGGGATGAGGCTCAGCATGGACGCAATTGGTGAAGAAACTATTTCTGCATTTTAAGATGCCGCTGGAGAGGTCACTACTGAAATAAAATAGGAATTCTTCCACAGGACGGTTTTGAACTTAAAGTTTTGCCCATGGCACAGAGAAGAGGACATGGGTTTTCTGCTACCTTTAGCATGATCAGCTGTTAAGAGTCACTAATTAAATATGACACCCAAGGGCTATTACTAAGGGTCCTGAGCCCTGCGCTCAGCAAGGGGTTCTAGACACTCGGTCTGACCCCAGGTTTGCAGGAGACTGGGTGGGCAAGTGTGGACGTCGGTGCAAATTCAAGGTGCCAGCATGGCTCGGGGTACAGAGGCATGCCCGAGGCGTGCTGAGGGAGTTTACAGGAGCACCTCCAGCAAAAGGCCATCGAGAGTGTAAGGACGGTCCCATAAACAACAGATATGAAGCATCACAAGAAATGCTCCCATCTCCCCAGTACACCTTGCCATCTCCCCAGTAGAGCTTGCTTGCTGAGCCCTGCAGCTCCAGAGGCAGCAAGGACGATGCACTCCCTTCCTCAGCTCCCCTGCACCTCCACATTGGGCTTTTACAGGGGTTAGGCTCATGAACACTAAATAAAACACCAATAAAAGCAAGAAAATAACACACTGAGGACAGGCAGCATCTTTTCAGCAGAAGACCTGAGCAATGATGGCATCGTAAGAGGCTCATTTATCCCTTTTTGGTGCCACACGTCTCTTACGGGGAGCTCTAGACCCTCGCCGCATCCAACCCATCCAGCCTTCCCGCCACTGACACGCAGGGCTTTGGGTTTGGGAGGGGAGAAAAGAACAGAAAAATTACAATTACTTGGAAAATGTTGCGGCAAAAGCAAGCCCCAAAGTTAAACGGTTTGGTTTTCCTCTTCAGAAAAAATCTAGGAGGAGTTTCTGACCACACACACCCTGGCAGAGCAGCATCAGCTCCTAAATATCCAGAGGTTGCCACTGCCAGGGCAGCATGGGGTCCCCCCTCTTTGGGGGACCACACTCCAGAGATGCGTGGTTGGGTTTTCCTGGGAAAGTCAATCCTCCCCTTCCAAAAAAAACTCCTGGAAAAATCAGTTTACAACAGTGAAATACATTATTTTTGTAGTGTTGAAGCCCATTTCAGTCTGACTTCTGGATTTACTTTTTTATAGACTCTTCTATTGTTAAGTATGGCACATATGCCTTAATTAAATAAACTATAGCTCTTGCAGCAATATTTTATCAGGGAAACCCAAACAATTTGTTCTGACATCATTTAACTTCTTCTTCTTCCTTTCACTTTTCCTTGTCAAAATATTCATCCAAACTGGCAGATTCTCACCGAGTATTTAGATTTTTGCAGACATTTTTACAACCTATTTGCATTTTTATGGAAAACTCTTCCATCTGTTTATTTCCCTTTTGCAACTGGCTGGGATGACTCGCGGCAGAGAGATCAGCAAAAGCCCGACGGCGCCGGAAAAGAGCCTGGCCAACGGCAGCGTGGCTTTCCCCAGGCTCAGTCCTCATGCTTTCCCCTCAAAGTTATTTTCTTATCTGCTCAGAGATCCTGCCTGTGAAAATAAATTGTCCAAGACATCCCTTCTCTGCAGGCTTCAGCGATTAAAACTTGGCAAATTCTTTGCAAATCTCGAAACAAAACCCTCACTGACAAAGGCGCTACAGATGCAGACCAATGTAAACAGCACATTTTTCAGGAACATTGTGAATATTTTCATATAATGTGGGTTACTTTGACAAACAGAGACACTGTTTTCCCTTTTAAGTAAAACAAAATAATAAATAAAATAATAAAAAGCAGGGCTTCAACACCCTGGTCCCTGCCTGTGACTTGTTCAGGCTCCGCGCCCGTTGCTAGTTTCTTAGAGAAGATAAACTTCTTGAGGCTATTTCTGCCCTTTTCTCTACGTTTACGTAGTGCCAAGCAGGGAGTAATTCAGCCCCCGTAGTGTGGCTGGTGTTACTTTAATGCATAGATACTATAGTGATATATGCCCCGCTCTATTATTTGCAGAGTAAGAGCTGAGGAAGGGGACGGATCCCCAAACAAGGGTTATCTCCCTGGGACTGCCACGTTTACAACGTCTTCCAAAGGTGTGAACTTTTACACCCCATTGCACAGTAAAATGCATATTTAGAGGCAGCATGTGATAAATTCCTTCTCTGGGCAGCTCCCTGGCCAAAAGAAGTATTTGCTGGAATTGCTGCACACCACCAGTGTTTCACAGCCCAGCTCTTGGGTTTCACTGTTGGAAGGGTGGCTTGTCCTCAGAAGAGAGAAAATCCACAATAATTAATGCTAATAATAGAAAAATAAAAGCACGTTATTTAGCTTAAGAGGTAGGTTACAACCAGCGTGCCAAATGAAACACACTGGTGATGAAATCTGATGCAAAGCTCCAGCACCCACCCGGTGCCCTCCAATACTTCGGAGAGGTTTTTGCGTTGGTTTTGGTGGCAGCAGCGTCAGGCCGGGCGCTGCCGGGTGCAGGTTTTGTGCCTGCAAGTGCCCAAACACCCCTGGCTCAAACTCTTGCCCTGCCCCGGGTGTCCACGTGCTCCGGGATGGAAATCAGATCCCTTGGACAGAGGCAGAGAGACCAGACCCCCCCGGGAACCACAAACTTCCTCCACGCTGACATGTGCCTGCAGGGCAATTGTGAGTTAATAATCTTTTCCTGAAACCACTTTATACTTAGCATTTATTTTTTTCCTCTGGCATTGTTCCCTCTTTCCCAAAGGAAATGTCCTAACCCTTACTGCTCGTACATATGTAAAGGGGTCAGCACGAACGATGTTATCGCACGGTGTGGTTCTCAGCCCTAACTATCTGCAGATGAAAGGAGCAACGCCACATCTATGTCATTACTTTAACGTCTATATCTGCATTGAAACTACATGTGAGGCAGAGTCAGATAGAAGTACTGAAAAGCCACTTGCAAGAGCTAACCCAGAAAAAAAAAAAGGCATGTAAAAACATTGTTAGGCGCATCTTTCTTCTCTGGGCTTTGCAGAGCAACTCGGACAAACACAAGCATCACACTGGAGACCCACCGTAGCGTGGTCTAGACCTGCTGTCGGCCTGGGAAATGGTTATTTACAAACCTGTTCTCTTCATCTGGGAGTTTTCAGGTACTCTACTGCAGTAAAAAGCTAATGTTTATACATTAAAAGATTAAATAAATCCAGCAGTGCCATAGTTTGTTCACAGTTATCTTTTCACAGCAGGCATTTCTATATCCATGGCTTCACCCCTTCCATTTGCTGACCCCTCCAGCCCAGCAGCATCCGCTGAACAGGAGCTGCTGTTGGCTCACCACAATTTATTTTTTGGGTAGTCAAAGATGATGCAACCACTAGTTTTCACCTTTGTCTCACGGAGAGGCTGACGTGCCTGTTTGAGTCCCCCCAGGAACATCTCGGCGTCCCACATGTGGCCATCAGCCATCACCAGCTCGCAGCCAGCCCCGGCTTGGCTTTAAACACGCCAATTTTGACTTTGGTGGCTGCTTCGTGGCCATGATCGAGCGCTGGGCACCCCCGGTCCAGGGGGGTTGTACAAAAAAGGTGGATGGGGATGTCCCCTCTGCCATCCCCATGGCTTAGGAGGCTCCTGGGAGGGCTACGGGCAGCGCCAGGCACACGAGTCCCCAATGCCAACCTCAGCTGAGCTCACACCTCTGCCCCCACGCCACAGAAAGGAGAGCTCGGTGGCCTGTGCCCGCTCTGCAGAGGATGTCCCATGCCCAGGAAGCCTCTACTGGGAGCAATGGGAGATGGCTCGGCCACCAGTAGCCCTTTGCGCTGCTGCACCTGCAGCATCCTTTAACACATGAGCTTAATGCAAACGGGTGCTGAAAGGGCGTTTGATGATGATACCCCTTTACATGAAGAAAATCACCTTTGCGATATATGTCAGGTCTGGGCTTTGCTTCGAGCTGGACGATGAGTTTTGGCGTTACCCACTGCTGTGGTCCATGCCCTCGCGCCGAACCTGCCGGGCAGGGGCTCACCGCAGGTGCGATGCAGGACACGCGTCGGTCTCAGTCTGGAGCCGCAGGTGATATTTGGTGGAAAGACTTGGCCTTACGAGCATGGATCAGAGCTATCAAAATGCCTCCATTTTCATGGATACAGCCCCTACGGCTGAGCTGCACAGCTGCAATGCACCGAAAGCCATTTCCCTCTGCTCTCGGTTTGGCCCTCTCCCGCAGCCAGGTATTCTCCTACGTGCTGAAATAACTTGAAAGAGCCTCAAGTACTTTTTCATTTCCACTTGTAACCATTTGCATGATGACAGTCATCAGATAATAAAGACTGCGGCCCAAACTCTGCTCTCGGAAAAAGCACAGCAGCTCCCGCTGAGACTAATTCAAACCGCAGGTTTGTCTTCGTGCGAGCCCGGGCAACTGAGAGTCATTTGGAAAAGATAATCAAAAATCATCGTATAAAGTCATGGATGTAATTTGTAGGAAAGAATCCGTTTTGGCTTACCCATAATTTCACATGATCAGGCGAAAGTAGACATACATCCTATTTACAGCTTCTAGGAAATTTATACTTGCCCAATTCATGTTAAACATATGGACTTCATTTTCTCTCACACCTGGCCATATATATTTGTTATGAAAGGTTCATGACTCTCCGGGTTTTGTGACCTATTCCCAAGATGATTAGAGTTAAATGTGTTTCCTGCTCTCCCAAATTCCATATAAACCGAATAAACCAATCCATAGATCCCCAGTGTAATATCCTGAGCCTACAAATACACACACACAATAAGTCAGGGAGAGAGGAAAATCATATTGCTGCTTTCCATTAACTAGCAGCTGCGAGGGGAAGGTAATGAGAAGAAGAAAAACCCTGGTAATTCAGGGAACAGTACAGGCAGATACTTGAATTTTGTCTCACTTAGCTGCACTCAGTGAAAGCAATGAAATATATTTACGCATTTCTCCCTATTATACAGGTATCGCCCAGTTTGCCTTCATGCCTGGAGCAAGCTCTGCCGTGCCAGCTGGACAGACACCTTCAGATCAATGCCAGTGTCACTCCCCATCAACTCTTGGGCTCTGACAATGAAAGGTCACGCTCAAGCCCTAAAACTGGGTTTCAAGCCCCCGGGGGGGGGGACGCTTCTCTGAACTCAGAGCTGATGCGATTGCGCCATGTGGGAAAGGGAGACACTTTTAGAGCCTCAGCAAATGGTGATGATGCTCTCGAGCACAGCAAAATGCATTGGGGTGTCTGGGCATAATTTCATTGCATACATAATAATATATGCAGTGATGATGATGATGATGATGATGATAATAGAAGAATCATAGAATCCTGGAATGGTTTGGGTTGGAAGGGACCTTAAAGGTCATCTCGTCCCAACCCCCCTGCCATGGGCAGGGACACCTTCCACTAGACCAGGTTGCTCCAAGCCCCATCCAACCTGGCCTTGAAC
>JANXJC010000001.1:51883923-51902503 GCA_027564655.1 Leptodon cayanensis
AGATGATGGTTGGACTCGATGATCTTGAAGGTCTTTTCCAACCTGAATGATTCTATGATTCTATGATTCTATGATTCAGCTCACCCCGTCTTGCCTGGACTCTTTGCCATGGGCTGGTGGTCCACGAGCACGAGCTCGGGTAGCAAATCCCTCGCTCCCCTGGCTGCCAGCATGGCTGCTCGCCACGATTCTCTCCCCAGCTTTGCTTGAAAGATGCTGGCATCATTACTGTTCGTGAACACTAATTTAATAAAATCCTATTAATTCCTTTACACCTCTGAAGTCACCAGCTCTTCAAACATCGCAATCCCATGGGTAGGTGTCTGTCCCGTTCTTCACCTGCATCTCAGGCGACAGAACCTCGGACCCGCGCAGGGACACGGATGCCCCTGCATTCCTCCAGGGAATCCATCCCACCTGCACCCATCTGCCACGCAACACGTTTCTTGGTACCTCGGTGCAACACGGGTGACAAATTATACCTGGGATTTTCCTTCCAGTTCAGCAGTTTGTGAAAGGGCCTTCAAAATGTGGTTTTGAGGAGAAGAAAGAGGAAATCACCAATGTTTAGCACCTCTAAAGTGACTATTGGCACTTACTAGACACGCAGACCTCATCGCATGCAACTCGGCACTGCACAGAAATGGCAGCAGCTCTGCAGTGGCAGCCTCCAGCCCTCCGTTGGTTCAGGAAAGGAGCCTCAGAAATAAGGATTTAACAGCTTTACTATCTACCTGCTTCCTCTCAAATGTAATATTTCCCTTTAGGTCCTCATCTGCCAGCAAGTATTTAATAATTGGTCTTTATCGGGCAGAGCATCTCTAAAATCTGGCTTATGCACCAACCATCCAGCTTCTTTCTGCTCGAAAACTACTGTTTTCAGATACAGAAAAATTATGTGCATGAGGTTTTTTTCCCCTTTAAATCTTGCAGTGTGACTAATCCGGCAAAGAAGGATGCATCTCAGAGGATGTGTCAGCTGCGGAAACAAAAACCAGATGTGGTTCAAAGAGGGTGAAGGGGAACCTTGAAATACTTTCTGCTTGTTCAACACCCAGCTGCACCCTGCCACCCAACCCTGCCACCCAAAGCTGCGGGCGGGTGAAAGTTGACAGGTTTGGGGAATATCTTTACAGCCCAAAGACTGGTAAATACCTCATAGCTGGAGGTGTGAGATAACTGAGGTTTTGCCAAACAAGGCATATAAACTGCATTGCATATTTCCCGTTTCCTTCTCTTTGCATTTTCCCTGGTATTTAGGGTCTCCAGGGCAGGGGTTCCCCTTCCCAGTGCAGGCTGTGGTTCTGCACTGGGGAAGGAAGTTATTTCTGGGTATTTCTAGTTTCTGTATGTTTGCGCTGCTAGCATGGATGGCGTTGCTGGTACGTGATGTGGGGAGCTGGGCATCCCTCACGCAGCCTGGGGTGGGGAAAAGGCTGCTGCAACACACAGCCCTGACACAGCCTCACGGCTCACAAATGACATAATAAAGCCTCGTTAAAGCCATGAAAAACTCCGAGCACAGAAAGGAGGAATGTCCCCACCGCGCTAACAATGTTTTCCTTCTGGCCAGCAGCAGACATGTGCTGCGTTTACTTGGGGGCTGTAAAACACGACTTGCCATGGCCATTGGGGAGGGGGGATTTACAGTACGAGTGCCCTTCCGCTCCGCACTTACAGCAAATAACAACCATAGGGATTAATTTTTTTTATGCCCTGCTCTGTTACACCCACACACAGGCATGAATAATGCAGCTGTGTAATGCGTGCAGCACATGCTCCCATATACTATGGATTGCTTATGGGCCAGATACTATAGATTGCTTATACACCAGCCATGGTTATTTCTGAACCCTACCTAGATGAATAAATGAGGCTGTTTCCGAGGGCTGAGCACCCAGCACTCACCTGGGATTGGAAACAGCAGCCCATCGTGGCCACTTTTGCCAACTATAAAAATTCTGATGTGTTTGACACAACATCTGTGGCAGTGGGGGGGTGGGTGTCCCCAAAATAAAGGTGGAATGAGGTTGTTAAGTGAAGAGAGTGTAAGTTTACACCCATGCTGAATTGGGATCATGGAGAGCAAAGCCAGGTAAAGCCTGTTGGAAAAGAAATGCTGCAAAGCAACAGAAGGTTATTTTGGTTTTACACCAAGAAACCACTGGCAAACACACTGGGATGTGAATAGTGGAGAGAATAAAAAAAAGGAAAAAAAAATGTGAGAAGGGCAGCAGCAGTGAAAGGAAACCCTTCTCCCCACCAACAGCCCTGCGGTGTGCAGGCGCTGAGCTCTTCCACTTCTGAATTGCCGAAGAGCCGGGTGACCCGGAGCACAGCTGCCTGCCGGGATGGGTACACGGCTCACGAGATCTCAGCCAAATCTGCTGGCAGTTTGTACAAGTGCCTGATAATACCATAACCAGGGAGGGTTTGTATGGGAATTTAATCAAAGGTGGGGCTACAAGAGCAAGCAGCCACAGTTAGTATGGCAGTGGGTGTGCTCAGTGGGACAAACTTGGTCCATTTGCCCATGCCACAAGGAAACCCGATTTGCCGAATTTGGGAAAGCAGCAGGTAAGTGAAGGGGAGAAGAAAGGAGATAGTGGGAGCGATGGGTGAATGAGTGAGCCACCTCTGCTCAGGGGATGCTCCAAGCCGGTGACCGAAGTCACTGCAGAGATGTTCATTGGCTCTACAAGACCTTGGATCTGCTTCACCTTAATGTGGCTGGTCTGCTTTTAGTCACTCCACATGCAGAAGTCCAAGGTTTGCAATAACTTCAGCCTGGCCGCCTGCAGAGCCATGTCCATCCCCTGGAGGCTCATGAGACGTCGGTCCCCCCGTCGGGAGCCTGCAAGCAGCCAGCAGGCAATCCCTGGGCACATTTATTAGACCCAAGACAAAACCTGCTCATTCCATTTTTACTGCAGTGATTGACGATAATGGGGGCAAAACTGTCACCCAACAATAAAAACAACTCCTGAGGCAAACAGAGTGTAGCAAGGCTGTTCGCATCTTGAGGATTGGCCAAAATCGAATTATAACATTAAACATTGCATTAGACAAGAGCTGAATTAGATCAGACTAAACAAAAATTATCTTAGGAGAGTTTCTCCTCCAGGTCTTCCAGCACAGTTTGGTTCCTGCCTGATGGTGTTTTAGGCCCCAAGCCTTTACACTTGTGCATGAAGCTAGACTTTGAATATCCGTTGCAAGGCTATGCCACGGCGATGAAAAAATCCAGCGTACTTTTAATGCCAAGACTGAAGTCTTTCACTAACCTTTGCTTCAGCGCTCAGTGCAAACTTTTGCAGAAGGCCGGTGGGGATTGCATTACGGTGTCACAGGGATTGCACCCTGCAACAGCGGCCGTCGTGTGTGCTTACGGCTAACAGCTTCAAATCCTCCCTCTCAAACGTTAATGACTTTGTCTCTCCCTCACTTAGCAAAATTGCCAGTAACGGGCACTGAAACCATTCATTGTGCAGCTGCTAAAACTGGCTCCCGGGCTCGATAATGAGCAAAAGGGCTGAACCGTTTGTGGTTGCCCTGGACAGAAGAGGCGGCACTACAAGAATAAGCCGTATTTGCACTGGTTTGTCTCCCCAAAGACACACACCGATCTATTTGGCACAGCGCCTGGGGTTGCCGTCTTTGCCATCACCACCATCTGTCCGGACCTGATTAATCCCATTTTCCTAACACTGCTGGGCTAAGGCTCATGCAGGACGGACCCTGCAACAAGGGATGAGGATGGTGAGTCCGGGGTGGCTCTTTCCATCCCATCCTGCTCGCTCACCTCCCCGCCACATGATGCTCCAAAAGTAGAAGAAGGTATGAAAAATAACATTGTGGAAATCCATGATGGTATCTAACCCCTGCTCGCCTCCTCTCCATCAGCTCGCTCCCTAATTTAACACATTTCCGCTGCTTGTTTACATTTTAGCATATTTTAAAAATACCAAGGATAGCTTCAGAGAGAGGACGGGGAACATGAACTAGTGTTTCCTGCAAGATGGGGAAGTTTGCTGACCATCAAACCGCTGGTTTGCAGGAGCCTCCCCTGCCTCACAAACATTGCTTCTTTCTCCCTGCCACCTTCTGTTGCCCCCCCAAAAGGAAACATAGACATTGCTATGGGAGTATCGCCTTCAGAACGGACTACCAAAACACAGCTCTCAAAGTGCGAAATAACCCGCTGGACCTCTTCCAAAGAGCGTACGAGACTTTTGCACCCCCCAAAAGCTCTGTGCGGCTGCAGACAAGAGCTAGCATTGCTGCTAGCTGGCAGAAAACCCAACCAGAAACAGCCGGTGCTGTTTGCCAAGCTGATGAGCACGGGCACATCCTTCCTCCCACCCGGGCTGGGCCTGCCCCACCATCCCCTTGTCCACACCATTTGTCATTTGGATGAAATAAATGTAGTAATGACAAATGCTCGTGCTTTTCCAGCAGCTAACTTTCTGCCAGGCTGCGGTCCTCCCTGCATCCATCATGCGACACGGGGCTTCAGCGTGTTGGGAGCAGGCATTGGCATACCTGGGAGTAAAAGGCATTTCTTTTCCCTCCGCCCGTCCCCTCGGTGCCTTTGCCGTCATGCTCTTGTTGCTCTCCACCAGCCCTTCCCTCTCCCTCGCCTTCTCCGACCTCTCCTTCTCCCCCGAGCCTGCCACGATACTACACTTTACCACGTGCCGAGCAGAGCTGCTGCTGGCGGGTGGGTGGGAAATTGGTCTTGCTGTTGCCTAAAAAGCATTTCTGTAGCACCACCTCTCCTCCCTCCTTGGTTGTACAAAAAAAAGTCCTCGTGAGCCAATGCTTCCAGCCGTGTTTTGCTCGGCCCACATAGACATCGCATCTCAAGAATCACGGATACTTTGATTTAAACTTTAAACTTTCTGCGTGGATGAGAGACCTCAAAATGCCGCAATTTTCACTGACGTCTGCAACCGCCAAGGACTGTGAGGACTTACCAATAAATGCAGACCAGTCACATTTTGATAAATGCAATTCTGGCCCAGAGCGGTAGCAGCTAGCTGGGGACAAGGGGGAATTCCCCCGGGAGGACAGAGATGCACACGCGTGTGCCATGTGGATGTTGGCCCTTCTTTGGTAGGATGCAGCCCGGGCTGGGGGAGAGGACAGGCTGGAGGAGTAGGTGGTCTGGAGTTTGTATGAGCCTTGCACAAACTTTTTAATCCTTGTGTCTTCGCAGTGAACAACAGACCTCTCTCGGCGGTAATTACGTACATTTCCAGGATTTATCTCTATTGGATTGCCTTTGGCATCTAGTCCCATAAAAATTGCCTATTCGGTGAATGGATGTCATATGTCTTGAGGTGCTGGAGGGGTTAATGTAATGTGTAACCAATGTAAGATATATTTAATGATCTCTGAAATTGCTTCTGTGAAGCATCCACATAACTGCCACAACTCGATTTACTACAGATCCTGCAAATAACAAATGTAATTACTTTGGAATCAACATAATATTAGGTCAGACGGGCTTATATTCCCCCAGTTTGCTGGAAACTTAATATAAATCTGAACCAAGTGTCTATAGCCAGTCATATTCCCTGGCTGTGCTCTCAGAAACAACATCCAACATGACTTCTCTGGGAAAATGCTTAAAAGCCAGAATGCTGTAATATTCATTTTTTGCCTTATTATGGGCCCATCGCTAAGCCAGATTGCACATTTGCATCATCGAGCTAAAGCCTTAAACTGTCGGCGCTGGTTTTGCCGTGTTAGTGGTGTTCAGCAGCAAAGGCAAAGGCTGTTTTGTTGTTCTCAGTCCCTGACGACCCTCGCTGTGCCTCCTGAAGGACAACCAGATGCAGAAGATAAAAAATACCATACAACGGGAACGCTGACGCCTGCAGCATCTCGGTCGGCTCCATCGCTCTGTCCAAAGGCGCTTTCATGTGGGTTTGACTCCCATTGAATTCAAGCAAGGTTAGGGTTGTCTGCGGTCATCGTGGCCACAGAGTAGGCTGGGGAAGCCTGGATTCTGGGTGCATCTCTCCTTCCCATTTCCCTCGGTAATCCAAGGTTTGA
This sequence comes from Leptodon cayanensis, assembly GCA_027564655.1. Classification (NCBI taxonomy): domain Eukaryota; kingdom Metazoa; phylum Chordata; class Aves; order Accipitriformes; family Accipitridae; genus Leptodon; species Leptodon cayanensis. The sequence continues at coordinate 51,889,984 of JANXJC010000001.1, forward strand.
CTACTTTTCCAACTCAGAGGCTAGCGATGCCGGTCTGTTTAACTGGGGACGGTCACCTCCTGAGTGCCGGTGGTGATGGCAGCAGATGGACCCTGGAGGGAGAAGATCCTCTGAACACTGGAAAGCTGGATCTGTCTGGTAGCAAGAGGGATAATTATTGGATAACGTATGTATCTTAAATCTTCTTGAGAAGATTCACCTTGCCATAAGGCAGAGCATTTCTGCTAGCTGGGTGTTCCCAAGCACTTGGCTGGCTCGCAGTTCACACGTCGCTCTCCTTTTGAAGGTCGTGCAGGAAAACCTCGCTTTAAACCTCTAGGGAGAGAAAAAAAACTCCATTCCCTGTGTGCTGAGCTGCTTCATGCACCCAGGTTGCCTCTGAGATGTGAGATTTTACTATGAGCATCACACACTTGGCAGGAGGTGATGATGCCTTCACCCCACACGTGACACCGCGGTCCCACGGTGGCCAGCAAGGACATCCCTGATGCCAGCATCACCCCCACTTTCCTTTATTAACAGCAATTCCCTAAAGACATTCCTCTCTCAGGCGAACATGTGCACAACTGACACCTTCCAGTTTTCAGCTAGGAACAAAGGTTTTATGCCTAAATGATAAACCTCCCGAAATAAAGGCACGGGGCCCAGAGCCGCACGCGCAGCGGTGCGGTGACAAGCGAGATAAAGCAGACAAAGGCGCAGGGAAGCACTCGTGTTGCAGTGCTAATAAATAAGGCTCTCCACAGTCTCTCAAGTGGAGAAACATGCTGGTTGGTTCAATAAAACAGGCTATAACAAGAGATTTATATAGAATTTATTGGATTTATTCATTGAGGATTGCATATCTCTTCGCACGGTGACATTTTTTTTCTGCACCAGGTCCTTCCCCACCGGCAGCTGCTTATCGCTTGGTGCATTTGTGTAGTAGATGGGGGCTCAGACGTTCAGATCATGCTCAGAGCCGTATTGATTGCAGGCACATCACAGGCATACAGATGTGTGTGGCTTTTCTGCCTCCAGCAATGTAGCTCTGAAATCCCCAAGCCAGAGAGTCTTCAAATACATTGAAAAAATAAATGGCAAAACAGCAATTCTTGGCAGTAAACACTCAGCTGAATGCAGCACTGAGCCTTTCCCACCCTGGCCACCACTTCCAGGGGCCCCTTTCGCTCAGGAGCTATGCCAAAATATTTCTACAGTAGGCAGAAACGCAGGTTTAAATTGCTCGGAATATGATTTAGACTAAAGGTGGCTTAAAACATAATTTTAGGACGTTTGATATAACCTGAATGTGGGCCAAGTGGAGCTCCTTCGGTCGCACAAAGAGTCCACGTGCAGATGTGAACAGCCCTCACACAAAGGCTGAGACGCGCACGTATAGGTATGGCTACGTAGGTATATAATGTGCGTATGTATATATACACCAGCGGCTCCCTGGGTCAGGGCAGGTGCCCCCGGTGTCTCTCCCATAGCCCCGGCTGTCCTGTTCCATCTCTCTGCCCACCAGCTCAGCACAGTGGGCCCTAATAATGAGTCAAATTAGACTAAATTCAGCGAGTTCTTGTTATAGACCTGGAAAGTTATTTGTTTTCTTTTCTTTTCTTCTATAACTGGCGAGCAAATACTTTGCAAGCACTGTGGTCGTTACGGCCCCAAATTTCTTTTTGTAACATAACTTTCCAAATCTTATTATTATTATTTACTCAAAATAATTTGTCCAGAATACTAAACCCAGACCCAGTGAACGCTTTGCTGCCTGTATCAAAGGCACGGGCTTAGGTATAATCCACTTCAACCAAAGGCGCTTTTCACAGTAATCCAGTAAGCATATGTCGAAGAAGTAGTTATCAGTGCAATTTGGCTTTGCTTGGTTTCTTCTCCTCTTTATCATCAGATTACATTTAGTGAAACTGTAAAAGATTTGAGACGACCAAAATCTCATAAACAAAAAGGAGATTGGGTTAGGAGGGCAAAGGGACAGTATTTGTATGTCATGCAAGGACTTGGAAAAGGAGATGTAGCGCCGGATCACTCTGCATAAATAGAAGGATGCAGCGGCATCGTAATGTAAAATGCATTAAGCTGTCAAAATGAAGATCCTGTCTTCAATCACGCCAAGTCCCCCAGGCCTCCATGTTAAATATTGCATCAAGACATTTCCTGTCTGGCATTAAAAAAAAAAAAGGAAAAAGCAAAAAGGAAAAAGGTACCTTCGTCCTCAGAGCGCAGGGCTGTCCTCAACGTGACCATCACCTCATGAGGTGACCCGGGGTCTCGCTTTGTGGAAGATTCCTCTCCTTTTTCTCCCATAAATGCGGTCGGTCAGTGAGAAGTCTCCCCAGGAAAACCTGCTGTTCTGTTCCGGGTGGGTTTTGGCTTCGTTGAGCCCCCCCTCCGTGCCTGCAGCCAGCAGCTGCTTTGCATCTAACTAGCCACTGAACCCTCTCACCTTAAATAAGCCCATTACTGACGAGCCTTCTCCTTTCTTCCTTCGACCCTGCCTACCTGGGGATGCTTGGAGAGCTTAATCTGCATTAATTTCTAAAGTAGATTAGTTAAACCTCATTAAATCCCTGTGTAGACAGCCTTTTTCAGAATTAAGGTGGCCTTAATTTAATTTACTAGGGAGCTTAATTTACTTCAATCAGCTCCTCGTGCACCTTGCAGGGACGGCCCCAAGCAGCACCGAGCCGTAAGCATCGGGGGGATGCTCGGGGACAGCCGCCCCGGCCCCAGCCCCACCACCCCGCTCCCCCCCACGCCACCGAGGCCGTCCCGTCCCCAAAAAGGACAAAAAGCCACAACAGAAAGCATTTCAGCACCAAGCGCTGATGAGGTTTGAAAGTTTTCCGTGAAGGGCTCTGCCTTCCTGCAGCCCCCAGCCCAGCCCGGGTGACGAGAGGCAGAACCGCAAAACCCGTTCTCTCCCAGGCTGCTAGCAAGCAGCATGCGTTACTTCACCACCGCTTTCTAAAAACTTTACAACTTCCTTCATAAAAAATGCCAACAAATCCTGCTGAAGAAGCAACTTCAAATTACGGATTCCGGTCTTTCCTCTTCTGCTTTGATGACTGCCTATGAACTCAGGTTACATTACCTCCAGCCTGGCTGGTTTGGTAAAAAAGAGCCTTAAACCTGGGCTCCTGTGTTTCCAGCGTGCGTACTACCCTGTACGGCAATGTCTGACCACGCCAGCACTTCTCTCTAACTTGTCCTCGCTTGCAGTGAACGACACACAAACTGGGACGGGCAGGACCCCAGCACCGATCTCCACTTTAAGTGTTTCGGACAGCAGGAGAGAAGTCCCTCCAAACCGTGAGCCGAAGGAGACGTCACGTCAAGGATTTAGATAAATTTGGCTCCTAGAATAAACCTGGCTTCTGCTTTTGGGAGGATTCGCTCATCTCGGACGTCTACCAGGAAAGGAGCTGAGGTGGCACACAAAAATTAAATTCTACCTAGTTTACCGCGTGTGCGTTGGGCGACGTGTCGCTGGCAGCAGCTGGAGGAGGAGAGCTGCCTGTGTCCAGGTCCAGCCCAGCAAATCAATGATATTTCCGAGGCCAGGGCAGCACCCAGACATCTCGCAGCAGCTCTGCACAGCTTATTTCCCTGGGACTGGCACCCTCTGCAGCAAAAAGCTGGGGCTTGGGGTCATTTGCTGGCCCTCGTTAAATGTGATCCCAACCTTGCACGGGCACAGCTGGCAGCCAGCCGGCACCACGTACATCGGATCTGGCCGTCCCTTTGGGAAGAGATCTGATCCTTCTCCAGCTGACAGCCATCTCCAGCGAGGTGCCAACCCGTGGCAAGGAAAATAAGGGCCCAAGCGTTCAAGAAATCCTACCTAAAGATGCTTTCTAGAAAGCAGTAAAACATGTTGTGCTCCTCTCCTCAAGGCCATAATTTAATTTAGCAACAAAAGCTGGAAGAAAGACAGATGCTTCTCACAAATCCTGACCATCAACAACCCCTTCTCTCCTGATACAATATTTGTATGAAGTTGTAAAGCCCCTGATTAAGGTATCCAGGAGCTATGACAGCACCAGAGACGCTGCGCTAAACAGCTCGTACAGAAACACTGTGGAAAAGCAATTACAGGGAAATGCCCGAGCCGCGGAGATTAGCGGCAGCATTTTGAGCAGCTTTACCTCGTTGTCACTGGGTTTGTTTTTAATGAAAGCTGGAGCCGTGCAGATTAAAGAATAATGTCACAGAAGGGGCTGATAAAATTGAAAAGATCCATCAGATCAATTACCAGCCTTAAAGGAGCTTGTCCATTTATTAGAAACAAAAGCCTTTGGGCCACTTGCTATTGAAATTATGATATCTTCCCTTCACCAATTTTTCCACTCGATCTTGTAAAACCAATTCACGGGGATGGCATAAAGTCAAACAGAACTTTGCATGGAGCCCTTCCCTACTGCCCACTGGGGATGCTCGCCAGGCTGCACTTTCGGAGCCCCGGCGAGCTCGTTAGCAACAGCGTTCGTCTTCACCCTTTGTAGCATGCTCGTTGCTTTTTATTGAAGTCTTGCAAGTCAGTCCTGGTTGCTTTCCAGTCCTCACGGAGACCTGCCTGTGCATGTACTGTTTGAAATGCTGCACCAAGGTTTATCATAACTTTTGAGAATAAGAAGTATTATAATCTTAAAACACCTACCTTGGTGAGGCGAGATTAAATAAATGCATAAATAAAAGATCTAGACAGTGAACCTTTTAGCCCCATGGCACCACTGATTCAGCAGAGGTGAAGGAAGGAGGGCCACAGCAGGGCTCAGACGCTAAACCAGTGGTTCTGAATTAAAATCATCTCTCAGCTCACCCAACGCTTTTGAATTCACGCGTTGCCACTTCCTTTTTGGCCATAATAATGAGCGTAATGTTAATAACACAGGCTAAGCTTTGTCATCTTATCACTTAAGCTTCCTGATGAACCAAAGGGGTTCAACTCTCAGTGTCCCCAGAGCATTTTCCATGGTCCAGCCCACTGACGGTGTGTCCCCACGGGCAGTGGGCACCCTACACCAAGTCCCTGGAAACAAGGCACATCTTAGAGCAGCCTCCGGGTTGCTCTAAGTTATCCCTGACCCAGAGAAGGCCCCAAAAGCCCTGGGCTCTGGCAGCAAGGGGAGTTAAAGCTCTCTCCTGCCCTTCTACCTAAACCCAACAGAGAGGGACTGAGACTTGGTGGGAGAGATGGCACGGGTGATGCACCGTGGCCATCCCATTTGAAACACAAAGGTAGAAGCCAGCTGCAAGGAAGACCACCACCCCCCAAAAAAATATGTTTTTAATAACAATACACAAATATCATTTCTGCAGTGGTATTTTATTCACACTCACCAGAGGGCTGGCATTAATTGGGGGTGGTATGTAAATACCCGTGGCAATGGTAGCATCCGTGGGCGATGAAGAAGAGCACCTTGCAAGCATGGTTTTTAGCTGGGGCCAAGCTCCCCCACAGCATCACCCCACCTGATGTTGCTCTGCAACTCCAGCCGGTTATAAATCATGGAAGCAATCAATGACCCTCAAGCTCTTACCTCAACCTGCAGCGGCGGTGGATTATAGATACCCATATGTGCTTTTTGCTATATGGGGTGTTTCTATCTTTATATTTAGTGCTTAACACTGGCAGAATTGATTTGCTGTGTATTACTCCAAGAGCAGAGGGGAGGGGGGGAGCAGAGGGCTCAGTCTCGCACCATTCCTCAGCCCAGCCTGTGTGCAGGCTTGGACATTTCTCCTCGGTAGGAGGGAATTTGCCCTCAGCATTTGGGGTTCAGGTAGCTCAGGGAATGAAAACAGACTCTGGATTTCTTGCGGCTCTCCTGGCTGAGCACAAAGCCATTGCAGCCATACGGGGCTTGCCAGTGCTCAAACGCAGGCAGCTCCAGTTTTTTATTGGAGTCCTCCCTAGAAATTCATTGCTTCATTCTTATTACTTATAGGTTTTGCAGTGCCCAGAGTCTGAAAATGAATTTGGCCAGGCAGCGTCCCAGGAGTGTGAGCCGCACCAGGGAGGAGATTGATAAAGCCATCGACAAGATGCAGTGGCTTGTTTGCAGGAGCAACAATTCACCTGCCTCAACATGGCTTTTTTTCAGCTTCATCCCTGAGTTTAAACTCCCGCTGACATTGAACCAACCCAGTCTGGATGCTGCCAGTGGGGACATCATCCCCGTCTCCGTGCCCGGTGTCCGTGAACCAGCCCATGGCAGTCTCGGCACAGCCTGCCGGGTAAAGGGACTCCAGTTTTCTCATTTCCTCCCATCTCTGGCCCTTTTACAATTGTTTCAGCAGTATTGATAAAATGACAGCTTACAGTTTAAAAAATTGAGTATTTAGAAACTGGTAGAGCTAATACGACCACAGGAGTATGTTCTTTTAAATTTCCTGTAAAACCACCATTCGTCTCTCTGCAGCCGATACCCAGGGACCTGGGTCTGCGCGGCTCAATTCCTAACGAGCTCATCATCCAGAGCAGTGCTTAGAATCAATTACTACCGTATACGCGGGAGATGCTCTGAAACTCTACCCTTTTCTCCATTACATGTCCTTCAAGCTAATTATTTCTCATTGTAGATTACGGGTCAGGGAAAACAGCATTACTTTATTGGGAGGAAAGTGTTTCCCCTTGCAGAGAGTATAAACATGATTTAAAACATCAGTAAGTTTTCAGCGCGCTCTGCCCATGCGAGATTTCAGCGTAGACCAATAACGGGGTTTGTAATTGCTTTGGGTTTCATGCCTCATTGAAATGATCTGCAAAATGCAGTGCACTGATGAGCCTGGATGGGTGCTTTCCCTGCTGCTCGCAGCCCCTGCTTGAACTCAGCAGCTGCAAATTCAGCTTCTCCACATCTTGCTGCTCCCCAGCATTTTCCAAACCCAGAGCCAGTAGTCCCTCCAACGGGCAGAGGTGCAAAGGAGAGGTACTGAGCCCCTGCACCTGAATTATTTCCCTAAAGTTGAGCACAGTGAGGGCTCCCAGCTTCAATAAATAACATATATGTGTTTCTTGGGACTGTTCATGCTTACATCGATGCAAGTAGTAATCATATTTTTAAGCTTCCACTGAGCAAACCTTCCATATAATTTGCTAAATTTATAACAAACACAATAGCGTGTGTATAAAGGGGGATCTAAGTATGGAAGTCACTGTTTTAATATAATTGGCCTTTTAGATTAAAAGGCTCTTGTAATAACCTTTGTCGAAGAAGCAGAAAAAGTCATAATTACAGAGCAGTCGCACATGACAGATAATGTTCCAAACTTAGAAAATTAACCCTTGCCTGCATTTCCAGTGGAGCAGTCCTTGCCTTGCTGCAGTGCCAGGATGAGGCCACTGATACTGCAAAAAATAAAAGGCTATATGAAGAACAAAAGAGACAAGGTGACCCAGGGCTCCTTGCTACTGCTGGCTCCTGCGCATCTCCTACGTCCAGCCACAATTCCAAATGGATGTAGCAGCCAGCAGTGCCTGCCGGTGACAACATCCCAGGAAACCCAGCCGCTCCCAAAGTGGGCGTACTGGTCTTTGGCATCATTTGGTAGATCTCCCATTGAATTCAAATTCACCCAAGGAAATGAGTGAGAAAACATGGCACATCTTTAAAGACAGTGTTTTCACGAATACTTTTTAAATCATTAAGGAGGTACTCATCTTCTGGGTGTAAAGGGAAGATTTTCATAGCTCCAGGGTAGGGATGTATCACCTAGCAAAGCCAAGCTCATAATTATCTGTAGCACAAGCAAAATCAAGAGCCTTACTGCTCCAGTGCCAGCGAAGTTGATTTACCTTTAAAATACATTAAGCGACACTTTGGTGGTGGTTTCCCCTTGACTACTGAGGTGCTACACAGTGACCCTGAAACTCACGCAATTGTAAACTTAAGGGACTAGTTTCAGGGGAAGGCAAAGGACAAAAGCCTTCACTAGCCTACAGCTCATTTTTAGTGACTTATGTTTTTCCCCCCTTTGCCTTGGAAATCAATACATTTTTTCTGTTGGATTAAGTAGAATATCAAGCCGGCCTGGCTGTGTAAGCATTTATTTTTAATATCCTGCCTCTTGCAATACATATATTATACATGACAGTAATCACTGTGCTCTGAAGGTGAAACTAGCTTAGCAAACTCAGAGGGGGTCGGCGCTCCCGGCAGAGCTGGGACAGGGCAGACCGGAGCTGCTGCTTCCCACGGCAGCCGACCACGGTGGGAAGATGTGTAGTACACGGCGAGGAATACGACGGGCTACCGCAAAGGAAATGCTGCAAGGGGAGATATTCCTCGCTGCTCTCCCGCTGCGGTTTTCCGTCGTAAAACTAATACCACGAGATTTCGTCGTAACGACTTCAGGTGCTGCGCGGAGACAGAAACATGTGCTAGTGCTTTAAGAAAGATGAGGATGAAAAGCTGGCGATGCAGAGAGGTTCTGGGTTTAATTATCCTCCTGCGACAGTAGGTGTCACAGCAGCCAGCGCAGGTGTGGGCAGGTGCCGTCCCCCCAGCCAGCCGTGAATTTTTACCTCGGGAGTCCCGGGCAGCACCAGCAAAGCAGCGCCCGTCTCCCACCAGCACGTCCTCCGCTCAGGTTGTTTGCAAGGACCGACGGCCATGTGCCGGCACGTTTCTGCCGCGACCTCTGTTTTGCCACCCGAATAAATACCCCAAAGGCGCATCCTTTGCCCTCAGTCTTTTGTCCGTCATTGAAACACCCAGAATGACTTTCCTGACTTACCGGTCACCGATGCTGTGCCAGATGCTGTCACTCCACTGTGGGTTTAGAGCTGTTTTTTTCGCCATGGCCTGAAACCATTTCTGGCTGGTTAGAGAGAGAATTTTAACGTGAGTTGACTGGCTCACATCAGTGAATCGCATCCCTCAAACATTTAACGCCAAGCTCGTCCACGTCAGATGGGCACCACTCGTGCTTCTGCTCACCACCACACAGAAATGAATCAGAAAGTAAATTTTTAAAATTTATCCATCACAATATCGTTTTTTTCTACTTAGTGATATGATGAAGGCATTTGCAATAACCATTTCCTCTACACTCGCTTTAATTTTTTTGTATCAGTTTCAGCATTAAAAAAATGGAACCAGTAAATCAGACAATTAATCACTTCAGTCTAGGAAAGGTCCAGTAAATCACCCAAGTTTTAAATCTCTATTTTTTTGAACTTATGCCCAAAAGCCTAGAGAATGAGCCCATGTGCTATTAATTTGAAAATAGGCAGTTCGCATACTTGTGTAATGACCTCAGCAGCAATCTCAGCCATGCGGACCCAGGTGCACCGTGTAAAGAGCAAAAGACACGACCGCGCCGCTCAGACACATGAGGAGATGATGTGTCAAAACAAATGTCAAGATTTGGGATTCATTTTGCCTGGCCCCAGCAATGCCCGGGTTTGATTTATCGGCAGCCTGCTGCAATGCATGCTTGCATGGTTTGCAGGAGACAAAAACAAGGGCAGTGCTTCCACGTGATTATTTTATGTTTCTCCTAATTAAAGTGAGAAAACACCTTGCCATAAATCCATAGCATCGATGTTACTGATATCTCTGGTTTTCTGGGTACAGCGCGTGGGAGCCGGTACCCTGCCGGGTGCTGACCACCCACCTTAGGGTGACGTTTTAGGGGATGGAGCCGGTGTGGCACAGTTGACATTAAAGCAAGATAAGCCAAAGCCATGTCTGCCATCAGCAGCGTAACCACTGGCTGCAGCTGAGCCCCGTTTTGCCCTTTTCTCCCCTCCTGCTTAACGATCCACGCAAAGAAAAATCTAATGAGCGAGGGGACGGAGAGGAGCGATTGCCAGGGAACCGGCTCTAGCCTCTGCCCCGCGCTGACCTCTTAAGGCCCTGGAATAATAAAGCACTCATTTCCAGCGCTCACCGCTCCTCGCCCCGGCACGCCATCGATCGCAGCCTGCTGCCGGCGCTGCCCGGACTGGGAGAGGTGGAAACCTGCGTCCTCGGGCCGGAGCATCGGCGGGCGGGAGCCAGAAGATGCTCGTTTGAACCCCCCTGGCCTCTTCCCCTTCCCGAGCTGTTGCTAGCTGCCGGGAACGGCTGCAGACCTGGGGATGCCAGGCCACCGTGGAAGATCCGCGTGGCTTTGGCTTTACCTGAAATCCCCAGATAGCATTTGAAGGACTAAAAACGGTCAATGGGTAGGGCTTTGCCCTCCTCCTAGCAGTCTGCGTAGCCAACGGAAAGGAGACTTGTCCAAGTGTTTGGAGGGTCTCCATCCCCATCACCCCGTCAGCCTCCATACCTGGGCTGAAGCAGGGAAAACCACAGGGAGAAGCAGCACTGGTGGGTACTGGCAAGGCAAAGCAGCAGTGCTGCGGGCAGATGCATGCCCAGCACCCTTTGCAGGGATTTTTGGAGCCCTCTTTCCAAGCCCCCCCGGTCCGCAGGCTCAGGGACCAGCCAGCACAACAGGCACGGATCTCGTAAGATCATTAAATTTTATTCTCTGCTATAGATTTGCATCGTTTCCCCAGTGTGAATTTGGTGCAAAGCAGGGGGGATACACAGAACTGAGGATAAAAGAGATATAAATCGTCTGTGTTTATTTTAAAAATACTATTTTTCATGTTATTCCACAATGTCCTTGTGCAATCACAAAGAGGTTTTTCAAAGGTGTGTCCTGGGAGATTTTCTAAAGAGAAAAGAACAAATTATTCATCACATATATGCACATCACACATTGCCACGCCAGCTGGGTCGGGCTTGGGTCAGCAGATAAAGGCTCCCGTCTTTTGACCCGCAAACAAGACAGCACCATCACAAGGCATAAACCCAATTCGCTCTTGGACAGCTACAAAACAAGGATTCTCAGCCCTTTTTTCCCCCTGAGCCGAGCATCTTCGGTACGAGATGAATGATAAATTGAGGCTGAAACTCAGGAGGAATGCTCTGGCAAATAGTCCACACGTTCAGCAAAGAGACCCTCGCTGCCGAATAGTACCAAAGCAAACCCACAAAAAAAAAAAAAAAAAAAAAAAAAAAATTATGCACCGGGGCCTGCAGCTGCATGCGGCAGCTTCATTTCAGCAGCGGGAAGTAGGTTACCCAGGGATTACACCCAATTATGCGGCAGGGGTGGGAATGATTGGGTTTGAAAAGGAATGCCTTAAAAATGAAGCAACCATCACAGCTTTCCAGCTCAGGTAATTGAAACCAATGTGCTGGCAAGCGGCGCTGTGTGGGTCGGTGGGGATGGAGATGGCAGGGCAGGCGAAGGGCACCGGCGGGCAGGGCTGCCCACAGCAAGGCGGCTGGCCAGCCCAGCTGTGATTCTCTTCTGGCTTAAAAAGGCCGTTTGCTAGCTGAATTTTAAGCTGCGTTCAGGGCCGGTGAGGGAAATGCTTTGCTTTGCAGTGACAGGCGGGCAAGCGCTGCTCCCAAAGCCTGGCGGTGAGCAGGAGCAATTAAGTCAGGCAGCCCCCGGGAAACTGCGTGATGAGCAAAACATGGAGAAATAAATTCTTCCCACCCCAGCCCAAGGCTGAAGCGCTGGTTTATAGTCAAGGCAGCAACCAGCAAAGCAAGGCATTGGGTCTTTTCCCCATTCCCCATGCAATGGTGCCCTGCATGCTGGATGAAGGTTTCTCCCCCAAGGGCACGGGCTCACACCAGGACCCCCGACCTGGGTGCTGTGCACCCCCTTTTCTGGCTGAGACACCGGGGTGGGCTCCCCAGCACCCTGGGGCAGTCCTAGGGGTGCCCCAGCCCCCGTGGAAGAGTCCCCATTTCATCTCCCCGGGGGACACAGAGGTTCCAGCAGCAGGAGGAGAAACAGCACCATGAAAACCCGCACGGAAGGAGCCCGGCAATTAGAGCACATGGCGAAGACCCGCACCACGCTGTGCTTTCCCCTTCATCTGCTCGATGTCATCTTTGACAGCACACTCTTGATCATCCGCCCAAGCCGAGTTTCCCAGACACGGCTCGGGAATGTGAAACGGCATGTAAAATCCAGTCTGCGTTTTGAACTGTCTTGCAAAGCTCCAGGGATGTAATATAGGAAAAGGTGCATCCAAAGCCGTAAAAAGGGAACAGGCACTTGTGCTGGGGAGCTAACGGTTGTTATGAGTGTGAGCTGGGGTTGAAAAAGCCAAGATGACAGTAATTCTGCTCTGCTTATACACTCCTGTCTGTGGCAGAGGTACTTGTCACGAAAAAACCCTGACATTTCCTTGCCGGGCTTTTGCAGCAGGAGGAGCTGGAGGGCAATTTGTTAGGAGAGGCTGAGCATGGTGGCTGTTGTGTCCAAGGCTAGCACGGCGTGCAGGATCCGGCCATGGTCAGGGTGGGCACCTGCTACCTCCAGAGCTGCTGGTTGAATATTGCTGTAATACCTGACTGCCGTGGTTTAACCCCAGCCAGCAGCTAAGCACCACGCAGCCGCTCACTTACTTCCCCCCGCCTCAGTGGGATGGGGGAGAAAATCAGGAAAAGAAGTAAAACTCGTGGGTTGAGATAAGAACGGTTTAATAGAACAG
>JANXJC010000001.1:51902603-51913505 GCA_027564655.1 Leptodon cayanensis
CTGTGCCCCTCCAGCTTCCTCACTGGCTGGGCTTGAGAAGCTGAAAAGTCCTTGATTTTAGACCAAACGGTACTTAGCAGCAACTGAAAACATCGGTGTTATCAACATTCTTGGCATACTGAACTCAAAACATAGCACCTAGGAAGACAATTAACTCTATCCCAGCTGAAACCAGGACAATGACCAAGACAGGATTTGGAGACTTATTTAGACACAGCTTTAACCTGCTGTGCTGTAGCGGTGAAAGCCCGATGCTTTCCCCAAGGAGCTGAAGGTTTCGGCGTGGGGACACCTCTGCCACCCTACTCACCCCCTGACCTAGGCCTGGGAGATGCACAGGGTCCGGGACGGCTTCCCAAAACTGGGCTTGTTTTACCCAAACTTACTCCGTAGAGCCTGCGGAGTCCCAGCCAGGCTCCGGGAGACAGCATTTGTGCACCGCCACTGTGGCAGCTGCTCCATCTCTGAAAAGTTAAATAAGCTCAGAGCAGCTCAGAACACAGAGCAGATCAGTTTGGAGATGGATATTATTTATTTACTTAGCAGCCATCAATGGGAAGCACAAACAGGCCAGGCGAGCGTACGTAGGAAACCTCCCCTCGAAGCATTTACCCGCTCAACACAAAACCCGGGCTCTGTGGGGATCATTACCGCTATTACCACGCTTATGTTATTAATGTTATTCTTAAAACCCTAACGAAAGGCCAGGTCCTGATCTGCAGGGTCGTTCTGGTTTTTGCAGCCAGCCATCGCCACCCTCGCCTGCAAACGCACCGGGGACCTTCCCACGCACTTGCCTGACCCCGCGTGGGGGGGGGCTCACCCGGTGGCTGCCCCATCCCTGAGAAGTTTCTTCTTCTCCAGGTTCAAAGCCAGGTCTCTGGGACGTGTCTGCTCCTGAAAGGATGAGTTTATAGGACTTGACAGAGTTGGCTTTTCCCCCCGCAAAGGAAGGAAGTTACTTTAAGCTTAAAAAAGCAGAGCCATCTGGCTGTGCGCAGCTGTGGAAATATTATACATCTAATTATTTATAGAGGTACCTGCACGGGGACGAGTTCAGTTCTTCAGCGGTCCGTAACTACGTCAGGAAAAAAGCTCGTTTGATATAAAAACGACTCTGCAGTTCTTCACAAAAAATATGTGCGTTGGGGGCTTGGGGTGGGGGAAGCGGCATTGTCTTCTTTGGTATTTGCAACCTCAAAGCAGCAACAAGTTTGTTTTCTGCTGGTGGTCTCTGTATGAGGCATAGGCTTATAATAAGACCTCTGGCATCTGAAAACCATTAAATTGTACAGTCACAACAGCCCCGGCCATTAGCAGAGACAAAACAAAGCTATGCACAGCCACAGATAATTAACCAACTCTTGTTTCTCCTTAAATCAATGGCAAGAACATTACAGGAACAAACAGCCCGGCCTGTCCCCAGGGACGGGGCTTTGCCAGCCAGCCACCCCCAAGAGCTGATTTCCAATGGAAATTACACCGTCAGGTCCTGGGCTTTAAGATCAGATTTCGGTCATTTGCTTCTTGGAGCTATTTTAATCCATGGGAAAGACCTCAGATGGAGCTGGTTGAGGTTTGGAACTGCTGGCTCCAAAATTTCGGGATGGGGAGGGATGGCCGAGCTCTGTGGGGTCCGGTCGGGGCTTCCCCGTGTGAGAGAGGAAACCTTCTCCAAGTCTTTGATGGAGACAAAGTAGGCAATTTCTGCAGAAATTCTGCTGGAGCGTGAAAGCTATTTTTCTTTGGGGAAAACACTGGTGAGGGAGAATTTTCTATTAGCGCTGAATACCGCGTCCAAAAAAAGTTAGCGTAAACGATAACTTCAGCGCAACGTAGCTCGGCACGTAGCAGGAAGAGGTGCCGGTGTTCCTCCTGTCTGATAGCCGACGGATCCTGGCTTGGGATGCCAGCCCCTGTCTGCAGCGGAGGGCTGTGCCCCCGCATCCCCCTCCCCTCGGCCGCAGCATCCATCCCCACAGCTCGCCTGGCTCAGGGCATCACACGAAGGTTCAAAGGAGGTTAAACGAAGTCGGGGAGGGTGGCTGAAGCGGTACCCCACGGCTCAGCCGCCCCGAGGCAGCAATGAGGGGCTGAACCAGAGCCCCCACGCTCCGGCAATGCTGCTTTGCCCTGGGGAAAACCGTACCATGAGGCCACATTTCTCCATCACCCAGAGACACAAAACCAGGCAGGAGAGACCTCAGGGAGGGACCATAAATTTAGTAAAAGCTTGATAAATGCTCCCACTACCTTAATTATCCCAGGAGCAATGATTTAGTGCCTACGAGGGAAGTGTCTGTTTCTGGGTTTTGGCAATAAGTGCTTGTGCATCCCAAATTACCCATTATAAATTAATAAAGGAGATGGAATTTAAATGATAATCATCCCTGCTACGTGTCTTTTCTTCCTGAAGAGAAAACAATATTAGTAGGAATATATAAATACATATAGTATATATATGCAGTAACAAATTTTCAAAGGGTTCCCCTACCGGCATCACCTAAACTGCCTTTTCTTGCAGTGCCTGAGATTTCAACATGGGCTTAGCGTGGGTCTGCGGACCAGGCTGAGAGGTTGGGGCTTCTGCAGCCCCAGGGACGAAAGACGAGTTATTGCAATACCCGTCGTTGCAAAACCTGCCCATGCTGTCCCTCTCCGGAGCCAAGCCCAGAGGGCAGGGACGGTGGCACCGGTGGCACGCACAGCGCGGGGGCTGTTTGCCGCAGCCCCGGAGAGAGTTTTATTGGTAACACCAAGGCACCCTCCATTTCAAAGCAGCATTTGCAAATTATGGGAGCGTGGAGACGGCAAATTCATCAGCTGAACCAATGTAGGAAGAAATGTTCGCGTGTTTTATAGGAAAATGTCATAGAAATGAAAACAGTCGCTTTTACCCCTCTTGCTTTTTCATTTTGTAGAAAGAGGTCTTACAGACTTACAGCCAAGCATATATTCTAAGAAGAAGTGTTATCTCTTCGGTTTTAATTTAGAAATTAAAGTCTTGTCAGCTCTGGGAGACTGGGAAGGAAAGTTACATTATAATATCACAGGAGACTGAACACTGGGAAAAGGGGGTTTAGTCAAATGGTTTAAAAATGCAGCTTTAGGTACTGACAATCTCTTACGAACACTGGGCGAATATGACGTCTCATAAAAATTCAGCATCACACTTTCTTAGGCTAATGCATTACAGCCAGCAGCATGGATGTATTAGATCCCAACCAGCCTTTCAGCAAAACGAGGAAAAACCAGCAAAGACACTTCTGTTTCCTTTTAACACCCAAGTTTATTTTATTGCGTGACACCAGGACACAGAAGAGAGCTCAGTCACAAAACAGCCTTTTTATTATTAATTGTGACCCAGTCCTGCTACTTGACGTAGTTTTGATTCCCATGGACCACGACCAGCAGCCTGTGCTCTTTTAATACGCTCAGGCCCCAGAAATGTTCTGCAGCCCCTAATTTCGTGCCTGCGCTTCAGCATCGCCTTGCTGCGAAGGTATGCGTGCGGCAGATGGAGGTTTCTGCTCCGACACCGCGTCCTACCTGTCACCAGTCCAACCGTTTAAAGGCATTAAATTACTCCATCTGCTCTTGCAGCTTGCACCGAGCCTGTGCTTTATAGACTGATGGGGATTATTTTTTTTAATAAATGAATGAAAAGTTGCTTTGTAAATTCGAGGCCAGAGCTGACTCATAATCTCTGCTGACAAATTTCTGTCAATATTTACTGACATATCCAGAGATCTGTAATGTTTAAAGTATCGTTTTTTATGAGAAAGCTGCTTTCAGGAAGCGTCTGGAAAAGTGTAACGCACTTTCTCACATTCTCTCATTCATTTCTGCTTTATCCTGATAACATAAATGTGGAACATACACGCTAGTAAAAGAGAGAAGTAAAAGGTGCTTGAGTTTCAGCTATGAAAAATCTTTCTATGTCTGTAAACACAGAAGTCGGGCAATTTGTAAGGGGGCGATTCCAGTGAACCTTTTCTGCTGCAAAATGCATCTTCCCTTAATGGTGTAAAACAGGAACCCTTTTTATTTTTGCAGGTCCCGTTGGCAGCGCACCTTTCCACTTCATAACCCACATGGCCCTCACGAGCCCATACACAGCACCATTTTCGGTGAAGTTTCCACCTGCCCTCTGCGGTTCAGCGAGTGGAAGTGTGCATGCGGGATGCAAATGTGCAAGATTTCCCTGGATTTACTGCCGTCAAATACACAGAATTTAGCATACATTAACAGCATGGGCTTTAAATCAAAGGAGCATTTCTTAATACATTATTTATAATGAATCAATTATTAATAGAGGTAGCTTTTTTCTCCCCTAATAAATTATTATAAACTCTGCTATAACACGCTGTACCAATATGTACTATATAAATAATGTTACGTGTTTCAGTTTATGAGGACTTTTAAGCAGCTCACTAAGACGTTCTCTATCACAGATTTTGAGGTGTTGCATTCACTTCAAGCTCAAGCAATCAAACGTCCTTACTGCAGGTACTTTATTTGGTGAGAGACAGATACTTCAGTAAATCACTTGATAAATACCTGTATCATTTACACTGGAATGTGAATAAATGTATTTTTTTGTACTACTGGAAACACAGAACCTTTTTCTTCACACTTTTTCTGCTTTCTTTTTTTCAGCACCAAATTTTCTCCTTCTCATTTCTTTGCAATTCTGGGTCTATCTTATGTTTTCATTTTTCCCTCTATTTTTAGATCCAGCACCACGGGCTCTCATTTGCCCTAATGCAACCTTGCGGGTGCTCCCCACTAAGTGATAGCGGCTTTGCTGTGGTGCTGGTTTTGGGGTCCTCCCCAGAGCCCTGCAGTAACTGGGACTCTCCTTGTGAGGAGCAGAAAAATCTCCAGAGCCGTAATGCAGGAGGATAAATAAATACCCAAGCTGTCGTGGAGAGGCGTGAGGTCTGGGGACTCCTCTCCCTTTGCTCCTTCTCCCTTTGCTTCCCAAAGTCATATTCCTTTTCCAAGGTGTTTCCACTCCAGAAGGAGGCAGGCATGCTTATTTTACTGGTAATGATGTGTCGCACGGGTCCTGCAAAATCATGCCTGCTCCCCAAAATTCCCTTAAGCCGTCAGGAAAGTCCCAATGCAGCGACCGTGCTGGACGGTGCATGCTCATGCCACCTCCGTTGGACCTCTTGGCAAAGCAGATTTTCAGCATCAGCTTTTCAGCCACCGCCTCATTTTCCCCCTTGCCCCCGTGCCCAGCGCGCCCAGCTGTTTTCCAGCCAGGCTGGCCCATGAATTCGCTCCCGGCGTCACCTTTTCTTCCTTTTTTTCATTTAGGACTTTCAGTCCCTGGAGAACATCCTCTTTCCTGCTGAGTTCTTGGGATAACCAAATCGTAATCATAGACAAGCGCCCACAAAACATGCAACGATTCCCCGGTGGGGTCTGCCACCATCCCTAATTCAGCACCTGGGGGCAGAGGTTGCTTTTTCTCCTGCCATCTATTAATTTACATCATTGCTTAACTCTCTAAAGCCCTTTTCCTCAAATGGAGAGTTTAGGACCGATGACAGATGAAAACACACTATCCCATATTTCATTATTTTCCACTTATGTTCCCCTTGGTCAGCAGCTGCTGTAAAACATATGTCTTTATTCGAGGGAGAGGTTCTTCTTGCAAAATCTAGCACCAGCAGCTGCCACTCCCTAAAACTTCGGTGCCGGTTAGCACCAGGATATAAGAACAGGGTTTCTAATACCCAGCACCTAAAATCCAAGGTGGCTACACCTGAGTACATCGGTCTTAAACCCGCTGTGCTTCTGCAAAAGGAGCGAGGGTGGCTGAATCCCTCCCGCGGCCACCCAAGCAGCCCCATGCCACCCCGAATGCCAGGGGAAAACCCGCGTGGAAACCTCCCCGAGCAGGTCTGCAGGATGTAAAATTTACTCTCTCAAACATCCTCATTAATTTTCCTGCATAAACATGGAGGCCGAATCTCTATTTGGCCTAAATCCACATAGTCCCAGAGCGCTACAGAGCTGTACCAAAGGCTCCAATATCCCCAATGTTTCTCTGTGTCAGCGGCGATTACCGCTGGGATACGCGAACCGCAATCAAAATTCAGCTTGAATCATCACATCAAAGCAAATTTGAGAGACTTCATTTTCATTTTAACGCCTCTCTTTCCTTACTTTTAGTCACTTTTGGCTTTAATAGCACCATCTGCATTTTAAATGACAAGCGAGTTCCCTGCTTTCAGCTTCCCTCCCGCGCGAACCCGATGTGCCGTTGCCATCCGCGGTGTGCGTTATATACCTATACCCCTATAGATCCTCGAGACAGCGGCGATTACGGGGTCTCTATGACAACGATGCAGAAGCCTGGGGCTGCCTGACATTGTATTTCCTCCGTGCCAGACGCAGCATATCACATCAGAGAGGACTATTTCCCCTCGCCTCATTTTATAGATCGACCTCTCCCCAGTGCAAACGCGTGTGAGCCGGAACGCGCGACTTCCACGAGCGCGGCGGGCGACTGGAAGCAAAACCTCGCCTTTTCCCCGGTAAAAACCACCCCAGGACCGGAGAGCTGCAGGGGGCCGTGCACGACGCAGAGGCTGGCTCGGCGGCTGCGCGGGGGACGGCGATGGTTTTGGCAGGCGGAGGTGGCACGGCTGTCCCCAGGCGAGACGTACGTGCCAGCGCTGCCCTGCGGCTGGACGCACACCGCGGTGCCCAACCAGCCCTCTGACGGCCCTGCCCAGGGGACGGGTGGTTTTTTTCTTCTCAGCCTTATTTTTAACTAAATCGAGTGCCTTTAGTATGGCGCTAAGCCTTTCACGCCTGGGCTCGTTTCCCCAGCCCACCGATGCTCCCGGGATGCTGCCTTTCCCCCGTGCCCTGCGCAGGCGATGCTTTGGAGATCCGATGCCGTGCCGAGGGACACCAGAGCAGTGCTGCACCCAGAACAGCAGCCTTCAGGGCTTTTGCCATTCATCAATTTAATCCATACAGATTTTGCGCCACGGTCCTACTTTTCCTTGATGTACGCCCACCGCGACCTTCCGTGCTGGCTACCGCAGCCCCGATGCAGTTCCACATCGGATTATTCCTCGCTCATACACACTGCGCTGGCTTTCAGCTTTTACCTTTTACGTTTCTCTCTGGGGCTTTTTGTTGCCACAATATAGGGTTCAGAGTCAACGAAATGGGAAATTTCTCAGGACCTTCAATGGATGACTTCAATGGACGAAATTTCTCAGGACCTTCAATGCAGGTTATTCCTGCAGGGTATTACCCCCCGAGCAACAGCGTCGGTCCCGTGCCAGGGCTCAGGGGTACAAGCTGGGAGCCCCCGCTCACCTGCAGCCCCGCTGCATGCGGTGGGCATCTCTCGCTGTGCCGTTAAAAGGTCTCGGACCGCGACATTCACAGGCACACATGCAAACCACGCGTTTGCCCAGGCTGCTCTTTCCAGCCAGTCGTATAACAGAATTTGCCAGGATGACACAAAAAACATCTCACAGTGAGAAACTTTCTACTTCTTTGTTTTCAACGGGAATTACTCTGAACGGATTTTTCCATAGCCGGGACCCCCCGCGTAGGGTAGGTGGAAGGCAACGTCCACTGGCCATGATGGAAATCGTTAAATTGGAGTAGTTTCAGAGGAGAGCCACGGGGATGATGGAGGAGCTTGCCTGATAGTGAAAGACGCCGGGAACTCAATTTGTTTTCCTTAACGAAAAGAAGGTTAAGAGAGGATCCGCTCGCAGCAGCCTCTTATTACTTCTGGAATTTAAATGTGATAATAGAGGGCTCCCCTGTTAGGCAGATGAAAGTACGCACAACCCAGTGCCTGCAAGATTAAAATTCAGGCTTGAATTAAAAGCACATTTTTAGCAGTGTAGGTTATTAACCACTGAAATAACAGTTGAGAAATCTTCTGATTTGAAGAGGCATTTTTTTCTTTCTAAACCTAAAGCTTTAGTTCAAAAAGAAGAGTCCCCAGGCATGTTTTACACAGGAGTTCAGACTAGATAATCATTACGGCTTTTTCTAACCTTATAAAGTATTAATATGCCATCACCCTTCTGCCCTCCTTTTACACTCCACTCATCAACCAATAATTTTTTTCAGTAAACACACAGAATTTCTTGAACATGGTGTTGTCTAGCAGGTTATTAGAGATAACGAGTTGAGGACTGTGTCCATACAACACTGGCTGAACGTGGTGGGAACCATCTGCCGCTGAGAGTGACTGTCCACTGCTGCCACATATTGCCCAGCCTGGCAGCAAATCCCCGCTGACGCCAGACTTATTTTTCCACCTGATATTGAAAGCAGATGCTATCATCAGCAAGCCAGCTTGGTGGGTCAGCAACGGGACAGTTAATGCTGGTGACCCTCGCTCGGCCGGGGACGGGCTGTGCCGGAGCCATGAGCAAGAGCCGGAGGAGCTGCCAGGAGGACTGACTGCTCGTCAGGCTTGCAGGAAAGGAAAGGCTAGAGAAAATCACATTTATAGCCTTTCCGGCATTAAGCCTGAGCTGCCCACCTCCGAAACAGTAAATCCGCAGGGACTCTGCCATTGTAACGCTGCATTTCTTTTTACAAACCTGCTGCATGCTAGAGTGGAGCAAGTTTAGATTCGGTGCATGGGATCGACTCCTTACCCATTCCGGTTTGATGCCAGAATTTCACGTTACGACCTCCAAAATCCCTGGGATATATATCACCATTTCGCACCACTGCCTGTATGGTGCTGGAAGCAAGCCAGGCAGACGTGCACCGTCCTCGTCCTGCCCCAGCGTGGGCTGTTTGGCGTGATCAGGCTCTGTGCACCTCGAGCTGAGAGACTGCGGGTCCCACCAGCCAGAAACTAATGACATTTCTGCTCCTGTCCTCATGGGGAAAAAACCTGAACACGACGGGCAGGGTTTCTGTGTTTGAGTTTTCCCAACGTACACCCAAAATGTGACCCTGGCTGCACAGGCAAACTCTGTCAGGGATTTTAACTTACTTGGTGCATTTTTCTGTCTTGCTTCATCGTAGTTATTTTGTTGTAGTGCTCAAAAGTGATAAAACAGATAACGCGTTAGTATGATATTTGTTGCTGCAGGTTCTCGAGGCTGTTGCGATAGACATAACATTACTGACATGTGCACCAGAAAGCATTACCACAGCTTGCCCTTCAGAGCTGCAAAAATAATAAACAAAAAAAAATCCCATAATGCTACAGGAGACTAGGGAGGTGAAATAAATTCCAGTTATGGATGTCGTACATTTCCCGCCTCCAGTCAGGAAAAGCACATGGCCTCTGAAACATGCCCCGCTGTGCTGCTTAATTCAGCAGTTTAAAACATGTATCTCCTTCCCTTAAGCATGGTGTGCTGGAAAGTTGTCACTTGTTTTTCTCTGCTCCGGTGTGATCCATTATGCTGAAGCATCAGATGATTGAAATCCATAATACAGAGCCAATTCCACCGAGACTCACCCAGAAAACGCTACTGGCGCATCTGATCTGTGGGTGCAACGCCTCCAGCGAGGCCAAAGCCTTGCTGAGAGAGCCGGGAGAGCCCAGCCAGCTCCCGAGCTGCGGGTCCCTTGCAGCCCTGAGCCACTGCTGCCCGGGCAGGACCCCCCGCAGGTGGGTCAAACAGAGGTGCCGGGGATCTCCCACCTCTTTTGCAGGACCGAATTAAAGCAAGCACGCAATCCCCGCTGCTGGATTGTTTTCACATGGTTCTTGCCAGCGTATGAAACTGCAGCTTTCTCATGATTCCCAGACAAGGAGCCAGCCCGTCATCTGGGTGGTTTGCAACGCTTCGCCCTGCGTTGTAAGCTATACGGGTCTTCCCAATAGCTTACACTCGCGTGCTTTAGCAGGTCGTGTTAAGCCCGCAGGATGGATAATAAAGCAACAGTGCGTTTGTGGAAGACACTTGGACATCCAGTAACATATAGGTATACACACATAGATATACAGGGATATAGCTATATAAATTCTGAAGCATGGAGCGTGCTCTCCATTTTCAGCTGCTTACCAATGTACATGATAGTCTAACTATTCACATGAGCGCCAGCTGAACACTTCATCTTCATAACATCAGATGGCATGTTAGTCCTCAGCTTACTAGATTTTACTCTAAAGAAAGCTCCTTTTTTCTGCCTATTTTAATTACTTTGCATCCTAGTTCACCTAATTCTTTCTCATTCTAGCACATGAAAAAAAGAAGTAAGAAAGCAGAGATTTTCCTTATCTGTTTTATCCCCTCCTGATATCTAAAACATCACACTTTAGCAAACATGTGAAATAAAACTAGCCCCATCGAGTTCACATGCATATCATAAATCAATTCCTTTAACAAGGTGACAGCAAAAATACCCCAGAGCGTGTTTCTCACTTTGTCTTCCCCTTCCCCAAATGTCTTGGGACAGAGACATTACAACAATCTCTGAAAATCAAGTTGACATCCTCTATGTTATTCATTGTTTTATGTATTTTTTACATGGGCACTTTATTTCGTCTCTTGTCCTTACCTCCTAGCTGTACTTATTCCCTCAAGGCCAGCACAGGCAGTATATGTAAAGAAATAATTTTCAGGTTGAACAAATTCTTTCTGAAGTAAAACTCGTGTGTGAGAAGCTAAACTCAGAGCAGCTTTTGTTGCTCTCCCAACCTTACCTTGCTTCATGCCGGTAAGCATTTGCATTAATGGCCTTGCTTTTGCCCACAGCGCTCGGTGAGGCTGGCTGTGCCACCCCAACGCAAGGTGCTACCACGATGGAAGGTGCCACCACCACACAAGGTGCTACCACGATGGAAGGTGCTACCACAATGGAAGGTGCCACCACCACACAAGGTGCTACCACGATGGAAGGTGCTACCACAATGGAAGGTGCTACCACGATGGA
>JANXJC010000001.1:51913605-51946667 GCA_027564655.1 Leptodon cayanensis
ATGGAAGGTGCCACCACCACACAAGGTGCTACCACGATGGAAGGTGCTACCACAATGGAAGGTGCTACCACGATGGAAGATGCTACCGTGATGGAAGGTGCTACCACGATGGAAGATGCTTGGTGAGCAGATCCAGCAGCAGGATGGTACTGGGCTGGGAAAACAGTGCCTGAGGACCACCCTGATACTCAGAGGACCAGATCAATGTCACCGCTGGTCCCAGCAAGGTCCAGTGCCACCTTCAGGTCTTCACCCCATGGGGATGCTTGCATCACTTTCTGCACGGGAACTGCAAGGTGGGTTGCAAGAGGTTTGGCTCTGTTATAACAACTCCGCTCTCGTACACCTGCAGTGCTGGCTCCAAAGCATGCTGTTTCTGAGCAGAACACTGTTCCCATATGGCTATTTTAAAAATACATAAGTAGAACGTAAATCAACTGCAATTTAAAGAGCTCTGGTTGTATTTTATATTTTTCACACAACGCAGCAGGCAGGATGGCGTGGCAGGGATGCTCAGAGGCTGTAATCCCCACCAGTATGCACTATTTACTGGAGGTTTCGTGATTTTCACCACTGAAGGATGTGGCCAAGGAACACTTTTGCCTTTGAAGGAATTACATAAAAATGACACTTCTGTGCACAGACCCGTTCCCCTCTCCAATAAAACGCTGCTACTCCTTTTCATAGCCAGCAGCCATCAGAGGCAGCACAGATATGCGAGTCCAAAAAGCAGATCTGGCTCCTCTTCCCATAGCCAAGTGATGGGAAAGTTTATTTTTCTATTCTGCTGATGCATGAAATCATCACTCGTGTTTCTGTATATCAGATGTTTTGGATGCAGGTTGTGCAGCATTTACCTGTATTACCAAAACTAGTGGAAACAGCACTGCTGTTAGGACCAGTCTTACCCAAAGCTACTCTACCAGAGTAGTTTCTCCAAGCTCCGCTTACCTGGGGCTAGCCTGGGAGCATGAAGAAGGCTCAAAAGCTTTTTAAACGTCAGGATGGTCTAGCTAAAAATGTTCTGCGAAGAGCAATCTACCCTGACTAGCAGATTGCTGTACTGCCTGCAGTTTGTTATCCATAATTCGCATTTTTCCTTCCTAGAGTTCTACTTTATCCATTTATTTTCTACACACTTCTTGTGCCTTTTATGTACATTTAATTACAATATTAATCAAAGAACTCAAAAGAAGTTTGTATGCAAATGAAGTTAGGAATGAGATTTGGAAAAATTTTAAAAGCTATTCATTCTATTTATATTGAAATATTTTAATGTATTTTTAATGCTTTGGCCCTGACAAAATGCATTCTCATTCAAGCAAATAATATATTGAGCAAATATTATTCTCCCACATTTATTTCTTTGTCAAATAATTGATTTTTTTAAAGAAAACTTCTACGTTATAGATAGCATTACAAAAATTGCAGAGGGCAGATTTGTTCAGTTAACAGGCATTTTTCATGAAAGCCCCATCCTTATTATAAGCCCTATTTCTACAAAGCGTGTTTTTGCTGCCACCTCATTTCTTCGATTCTCTTTCCAGAGGATTTACCATAAATCCATGTAACCGCATTCTCTTTACTGGAGTACCATTACCTGCAGCGAGGCCAAAACTCTGGTGGTGCGTGGTGCCCTGCGCCTGCACGAGAAAAATCCTTCCCTCGCCTCTCCCGGCACATTAACAGCCTCAGCCCAGTGAATGTGCAGGCAGGACACGTTGCAGACATTTTACTGGACACGGTGTAAGTACTAGCCCCGGATCAATGCTGCTCTGTACTGATGGGAACACTTGGGAGCTCAGGAAAATGTTCTGCATTGCTCAGCGAGGGCCATGCCGGTTAAGCATGAGGTACTTGCAGAGCAGCTATTAACCTTCTTAGAAGTAATAGTGGAGGTTGGGGACTGGCTATTTTTAACCCAAGCAAAGACTGCAGGCAGGCATAGAAACGTTGCTAAATCATGTTTAAAATGCCCTCTCACTGTTGCCGGCTAATTGCTGCCTGCTCCAAAGAAAAATCTCTGTTATCATTCCCAAAAAGCAAAGCACAACTACCCCCACAACTTATTCCTGACTGGCCATACGCAGGGTCAGAGTTTGCTAAGCAGGGAAAAAGAAATCTTTAAAAAGAACAAGAAAAAACTGTGTGTGGAGAGCAGCTTACCAGCACTAGGACTGAGTCTAGGCTCAAGCACAAGACTAAATGGTGAAAGACATCTAGGCGTGAACCCCACGTCGCTTTGGGGAAGTGCTGCACGCTGAAGAGTAAAGCGACCAGCACTTGCCCAGCCAAGCCCTGCGGATGAGCTGGTTTTCATCTCAGGAAAGGGACCTGCATTGTTCTCAGATGTTGCTTCAGTGATAGGAAAAATAAGGAATGGGTTTTTAGAAAGTGGTTGGGACGGAGCTGGGAATGATGGCAGGGAACTTCTGGTGGTCTTGCTGCAGCCGCGGGCAGGACCAGGAAAGGGTGAGGCAAATTTATGGAGAGTAACTTGTCCAAGGGCTGGTCTAAGTGCAACTCGTGGTGAAACGCTCGCCGCTGGAAGCTGGGAGAGATTGCAAGGGAAAAGAGCATTTATTTTGTGCTCCGACCAGCAGGAACCTGAGCGAGTGCCCTTGGCGTGTCCCAGTCCTGCTCCTCCGATCCTGCCTCTCTGTGCAGTTTCACAGCTGAGTTAGCTAAAAATACTCCTTTGTCTTGTACTTTCTAACTTCCTGTGCAGTTTCTCTTTAGACAAAAGTGGAGATCGCTGCCAAAATCAGATACTCAAGGAACTCTATTACTTATAAAATCAACTGTTACCACGTGAGGGCTGCGAACATCTGGAATCCATCTCTCCCTCGTACGCTCCCACTCCATGTGGGACTCAAGCATGCTCAAATATCAGCCTCGAGCAGAGTTTATGCAGTTTTCTCAAAACCGAAACAACTCCTGCGCGGAGTGTTTTGCAGATAATTAAAATTTCAGAAAAAAAATGGGAAAAAAAATTAACATTGTCAAAACCAATGGGACAGGGAGATTTTTAAACAGTTTAGTGATATTCCTTTTAACCTAAGGAAAGCATTTTCCTTCCTTTTTCCTCAAAGTCAGACGCGAAGCATTTCTCATCTGCTCGTTTGGACAGAAGAGCGGTTCCCCAGCCGCACCATGAGTTAACCCACACTTAGAGTTGTTCCCCTGGGCCCAGCACAAGCTGAGCAGCAAAGCCTCTCAGCAGGATATCTGGTGTCGCCGCGTCCGGAGCGGGGAGCCGGTGCGAGCACACCTGGGTCCCACCATCATCCTCGTAGCTACCCAGGTCTCAAACCTCAAAGGGACGCTGGCTCCTCCTAAAGTGTGGGGTTTGGACCGATGGTGATCTTGGACGGTGATAACGTGGGGTGCTGAGCCAACACGCAGAGAGCTGGTGCGGGTGGGATGGGAAATATCTCGGCAGCGGTGCCCAGGCTCCTCTGGTCTGCAGTGCTGTCCCACTCAGGTAGTGCTCACAATTTATGGGTGGATAAACTGATATTCGGTATACGTGATACCCATTTTCTGACAGAAATACCAACATATAATGCATACACCAGTGTCAGATGGATAACATTATTTTCATTCTGTATTACAGAGAATAGCACTTGCTCCCCCCTACCACACGCTCACAGAGCATTACCTGGACAGATTAGTCCTAAAAAAACTTTATACAATTTCATTATGCAACGCATTAGGTTGGGACCCATCCAGGGGGATTGGCAAGGATCCTCTGCTTTGATGAAAAGGGTGTAAACAACACTTTTACCTGCTGGGAGCAAACCTCCAGGCCCAGCACTCAGATTACACTGGTGGGCAGCACATTCCCTGTCACTCCTTTTGCAATGATCTGAGCTCCTAAAATATCTGTTTCTGGGAGTCCTCTGTGGTCAGAAAGAGCAGAATTAGGCCGTTATGGGTGTGCAGTCTCTCTCTGACTAGTGAAAGTGTAATTACTTTGTACAGAGGATCAAGTCTATTAGATGCAACACCACCACTTCTCTTTTCCCGGCTGTCACCAAGAGCATCCCCAGGGTACAGCTCAAAGTGCTCACCCCGCTGCAGAGGGGTCAGTAACCGAAGAGGACTTTGGACCAAGGTCTTCCCTTTCCCTAACTTCGGAGTTTTCCTTTATGCTCAGGCACATCTCCTGCAGACCTCCCAGCTGACTAGGCACAGCTGAATCTCTCTGTATGAAATATTCAGCGAGTCGGAGGAGGAAAGCACGGGAACAGCCAAGCAACCTCATGAGAGAGGCATGGGAAGGGAGAGGAGGAAGACACCTGCACTGCCGGCTGTATCCCAATTAATATTTAAACATTTTATACTGAGCTGGGACCCTCTTAGCAGAGTGTTTTGGAAAAACTCAGCGGTGTTTTAATTTGGAGCCTCCCCAAGCAGGTTTCACATGTACATAGGCTTGTGCCCAGCTCTACTCCCCTCCCCTGGCACAGCAAGGAGTTCCTGCTCTTCAAGTTATTCTCATACTAATTAGACTATGGCAAATAAAGAGAAAGATCAATGTGCAGTCCCAGCCTTAGATGTTTGCAGCCACTTGAGCTGGCAGGAGAAACAGCTTGGAAGGACACATAGTTCCCAGGAGGCCACACGTACGAGGCTGGTAGGAGGTGAACACGGAGCGCGTTTGCAAGCTGCACGCCACACAAGAGCAATTTCAAAGTTGCAACCATTAACTTCATAGAAATGGCAGGTTTCAGCCACATGCAAATTGCACTAAAAACCATATAAGAATTCTGGGTTTCTTTTTTCCCCAAGTCTTCCACCTGTGGATGACAAATGTACACTGATACGATAGCTGGCATCTCCTCCCCTTAAATTACACCAGCTATGCTAAAAAAACCCTGAAGCATTGCCACAAAGCACAGCCACCCTGCACCTGCTGTCCCAGGAGGAGCTCAGGCTCTGGGTTGCACCTAAAATAAGACCCTGCACCACCTCACTTGCAGATCCCCAAATCTTGAACGCCAAACACAGCAAAAACAGCGCTTGTGCAAACAGCACTCCCAAATATTCGGATAGTTCATATTCCTAGAGCACGAAAGCATTAATTTTTTTTTTTTGTACAGCGGTTTGTTTAATCTTTCTTCTTGTCATATCATGTAATTTGTCAACGGAGGTGAACCGCTCTTCTCATTGTATCATATTCACAGGGAGCAACACCCTTGCGGCAAGCCATGCTCTCAGCAGTCAAAAGCTTCGGTTTCGCTCTGGTTTATATCCCCAAAAGCTGTTTAATAGTTTGCACATTCCTTCCCATAAAGTCTACCCTTTCAGTAATTCACGGCTCGACTGGAGCAAGGGCATTCGAAGTGCCGGAGCCGAACTCGTCACCGCGCAGAGCAGCAGACGGGAGCACGCACCGACCTCCTTTACCTGCGCGGCGTCTGCGCGCGCGGCGGGTGCTGCCGGCTGCGTGGACAACCTCATTGCTTCTTCTTGAGAACGGAAAATTAGGACCTAATCCCTACTCAAGGGATATCATCCCAGAAGGAATTGGGAAGACCACGGTCAAGCCCTGGGTTGGACTCCCCAACATCCACCCGTGCTACAACCTCCTGCCGTCCATGCTACGCAGCAGGGCAGTTGATTACCTGCCTCTCCGAAGCTGCCTCTGTTTCGCACAAATCACAGATTACGTGCCAAAATTGGGCTGTAGGGAGGTTGCCTGGTTGCTCAGCAGCTGCATTGGTGCTGAACGGAGCTCGGGATGGCAGGCAGCTGCCTGCAAGCCCCTGCCGGAAAAAGAACGAGGTCAAGATTTGGAGAAAGCCATTCAAATAGAAGAGCAAGCACTGCTTACCGAGACTGGGTAAAGTCCAGTTTATTTCAGTTAATAAAAATCAGCAGTAAAGTGTGGCAGGAGTAGGAAAGCACACTGAGCTTTGCCAGCAGCAGAGCTTTGGGCGGAAAAGTGTCATTTTGGTTTCCCTGTTCTCCCTTGCTCCAGTTGGCTGTGAAAAGGAAGGGAGTAAATAGCACGGGACGTACGCAGACTGCTGTGGCAGCACAAGTGGGTGTCGCGCGAGTGCTTGGCCCGTGCCAGCCAGGGAAGCGTGAAATGTGGCACAGCCTGTGCTCCCCCCGAGAGCTGGTGACACCACGAGCAGATCTTCGGCTTCATCCTACAAGTAAGAGAGGCGTGCTCAAGAGAGAAAAACCGCTGTTGCAGATACAGAAAGTCAGCCTTATTTTGCATGTTAAATAAATAAAAAGACCTCTGAGGGCAGGAGGATCCTGCCTAGAATTTCTTTTGCAAGCCTTGCTGCTGGTGGCCCCTGTAATCCACACCTCCTGCTCACCAAGCTTACCCCTCCAGGTTACGGCTCTCGAAGTGGCAAGTAGCTGATCCTGGCATCGCTTTACAGTTTACGGAATGTTCGCCTTAATTACTAAATATAATATTTACAATCCATCGCTCCAGATTCCCGATAAAGCTCTTGCTGAGCTCTGAGCCCCTTCTGCGGCTGTCCTGATCCCAGTCTGACCTCCCGCTACCTCCCTCTGCAAGAGCAGTTCCCACTGACCAACGCCTGCAGGAACATGATCTGTGCACCCATCAGATCAGAGCTAAATTCTTGCCTTTCCCACCTGTTCTTAGATTTCCAACCCAACCCTGGTCATTTTATGGTCCCCATTTCTTGCTTTTAAGTAGAAATTACATGCAGTGACTGCTGCTGTTCGTTATGTAGTGATGGGTGTGCAAAAACATGAAGGAAGCACTCCTGGTACTGTGGGATTTTTACTCTTAAAATGCACTTTTTGAAGTCATAATATTTCAAAGCACATTTATAATATGTTTGCAATATGGGTAAAAAGATTACTTTAGTCTCCTGGAAAATGTAATTTTCCAGTAATTGGTGTTCTCCTACAGTATCTCATATACATGCACTAATCCCTCTCCCCCAGCCTTGCACGTATTTTTATCCTATGTTATACTAAAGTAGGGTGCTGAACTTCCCCAGTAGTTCTGATCTTTAAAATCCCAGTAACTCCTTGTAAAATCAGATTTCCACAAGGACAGAGAGTTCCTAATTATCTATTACATGCTCTGAGATTCGGTTCTCTGCCCATAGCCCAGTTTTCAGCTTTTCTATGATTTGCAAAGCTGCCAGCTCCCCACTCCTCAGTTGCAGCAGGTTTTCTGAAAACAAGCTAACTATTTTCCTGAAAGGTTTCACCTTTGGGATAACAATGGGTTTTACGTGCATATTCTTGAAAGTGAATTGATCTGTGTTATAATGGCTACCCATCTATTATCTGCAAGGGCAGAAAATCAGGGTAATATTGTACGACCTGGTGAGACTTTGCTTGTGCTTACAGTGGGGACACTCGTGACTAATGCATCTCTGCCCTCTCCGCACTGAGGAAGAGACCTTTCTTCTGTTACTTGGGCAAACAGATCAGGTTTTGGTGTGTTTTGTGCGATTCCCTATTCAAATTTCAGTCCTGCGGGGGCCTTTTTCTCCCAGTCCTACCTGCTCCAAGTCTGTGGCAGGAAATGGTAAGTATCTGTTGAAAATTTAATCAGTTCATCAAAACCTTTGGGGTACTGTATTAGTAATTAATTCAACATGAGTCAACATAACTCAACATAGTCATGTTTCATGGAATAATAAAATACAGAGATGGTAAAAATCTATTAGCATACTTATATCCTCCTGCTGTCTGTGCAGGATATATAAAGGGTATATTTTTCTCCACTGCATATTTAATACCTATTTTCCAGTACAATGGCCGATCATTATTCTTTCTATGCTATTTTTGACATAAATGAGCAGTTTAATTTCTCTTGCATAAACAAATCTCAGCCCTCCTGTATTGTAACATCCGTGTTTTCCCCAGTAGGAAAAACTTTAATGATAAGCTGAGTTTATTCTCCTCTCAGCAGGGAGCTGGCACACAGCACCCTCACCTCCATGGCACCTGGCAGTAAGTACTGCAACACATTAACATGCTCTTACAGGAAACTTGACGACGAAAGGAAAATAAAATGGAAAAAAGACAACCCAAGGAAATTAGAAGGTTCTGCATTCTATCATGATGGAAAATCATATCAGAAAATATTCCAAAACTCACTGGTGCATCTTTACCCATAGATGAGCTGCCCATCCACCTCGATACTTTAATTTCATACACCACCAGTTTCTAAGTGAACAAATACAAGGATGTTCTGGAGTCCAAACATCCAAGTACATTTTCTTCTACTCGTTTCACCCCAACATCACTATAATATACTGCTGTGCTAAGAGTTAGGGGCTGAAAGACTTCTATTTTGTTTGAAAGAAACTTTAACTCATCCCTGCTCCTCGCTGCCTGCTGCCCCTCCTGGGGTGCTGGGAAGCCAGCAGAGGTGGAGGAATCCCACCCTTACACATCGCCCAGCTATCGCTCCAAAGCAAAGTCCTCAAAGGCCATTATCTTCTGCTTTCACCTCCAACAACCTCAGTTCAAAGGTCAGTAAAAAATCTCAATAAATGAGATTTCTGCTCAATTCTCTAATCACCGTTAATCTTGTTAGAGTGATCCTCAGCTCCATCTGTTCTTCAACGTCTCTTACTTGCACTTTTCCCACTCCTTCCATCTTTCTTATTCCTTTTAACTTCCTAGGACTTCTCCAAGCACATTTACATCATATTTCCTTTTGCTATATTTGAAATTCTCAAGACTTTTTTTTTAAACAAAACTACATTTCAAATGCTTCCAATTTCTGCATCTCTCTTATTTAAGGTCCAACAAAAATTGTATGGAAAATGCTTTTTTTTTTTCAAGTTGACTTCCTATATGTCCTAAATCTGCTAAATTTGCAAGAGCCATCTTTTCCTGTATCTTTTGAATAACTCATTCTTTAGAATCTAACCCAACAGAGCCTCGATACAGAAACTCTTCCACCCCCTCAAGACCTTTCCTCTCCATTACATTTCCCTCAGATTACGTTTTTCTCTTGTTTTGGCCACTCTTTTGGTCTTAGATAAAATGAGAGTCTCTATTCATGCTCTTTTTTTTTTTTTTACCTCTCCTGA
This sequence comes from Leptodon cayanensis, assembly GCA_027564655.1. Taxonomy (NCBI): domain Eukaryota; kingdom Metazoa; phylum Chordata; class Aves; order Accipitriformes; family Accipitridae; genus Leptodon; species Leptodon cayanensis. Next base: position 51,922,665 of record JANXJC010000001.1, read on the forward strand.
TTTTATGCTGGCATAGCTGTGTTTGTGAACTTCTTAACAAAAATAAGAAACGGTTGTCCAAAAAAAAAAAAGGGAGCAGAATTATGCTGTGCCTGCTCCTTCAGTTTCGATAATGTTGACTCTATCAGTTGTCTACTGGGATTTTCACCACTGCAGGAGAAAGAGGTGCTTAAAAGGTAAAAAAGGAAACCTTTAAAGCAGTGTGTAGAACAAAACTGGAAGTTGTGAATCCTCAGACATGTCATTTTTGTGTCAAATAATAAAAATCCCAGGTATTATCCATCTGACAGTATACATGCATATGTTTCTATATTTAGCAGCTAGGAGATAAGCTTAATAGCTAGCTTGCATTTGCCATCAATAGGCCACGTGGCAGGCGTGCGCATGGGACAATGCTCTACTTCTATACCATGAACTTCTGTTCCCTACTTCATTTGTTTTAAAAAAGAAAAAACAATCATAACTCAGTTCTTAACTCAGTTCTTTGAATGCCTACCCTGCAAGTGTTCAAATTAAAGATATTTGGGTTTTCCTGCTGGCAGCTTTGGGGTTATTCTGTAAGAGGGAGGTGGGAAAAACAGTCTTAGTTATCCTGAAACTACGTATAAAATATTAACAACTACCAATATCCTTCTATCACAAAGACACTGGTACCCGGTTCTTTTGTTATTACACTCAGTTCAAAGGATTTCTGGTGAGATCAAAACTGAAATCCCTGTAATGCCTTTTTCCCCAGCCCCTGCTTTTCATGCAGGCAGGAGTGGGACCCTTGGTCCCTGCACGTGAGCCTCTCCCCGCGAGGTCAGACCTTTCCGAGCGGCTCTTCCACTGCCTGCTCCATCACTCACTGGGGAGACTCCATTAGATATGGGGAGTAATAAAGCATGATCCTAGAGACATTTTTCTTCCCATTGTTTCCCTTCCCTCTTTCTTCTTGCTTGAATACTTGCTTTCCTCAAAATTTTTAAGCTATGTTATTTGTATCTTTCTAGTCTTCTTACACAATGATTTTCTTGGGGGAAAAAAAATATTAGCGAAGCCTCAACTGCGCACTCCTGAGACACGCTGATCTGACTTCCAGGCAAAGAGCACGTGTACACTTTCTGCGCTGTTTTGTTTCTCACCCAGGCTTTTTCCGTACGATGCAATGATTAGATGCGCCATCGAGCCGGGCAGGCTTGGGCAGCGGTTGGCTCTACAGGGTACCGGGAAGATGAGAAGTGGGGTTTGCTGCCTAAAGCCCTCGTCTTGCCAAGAGCTGAGCAGGAGCTGTGGGACCGGAGTACCCGGGAGGGCTCAGAGACGAGGGGCCCCACCACTTCTCAGCAGAAAGGAGGCATGACCTGTATGTTAACGGACACCTGAAGAGTGCCAAAACCCTGCCTTTTGGTTTTCTGCAAGCAGAACACCAACCACAACCGGATAAAAACCCTGGGCAGATGCTGAGGCTGCTGCGTACACCAGCCCCCACCTGCATCTAAGTCAGGGTTTATGGGTGCAGGGAGGAGAGACTGCTCTGCTCTCCATCCTTCTTCCACCCTCGTTCCCCTTTCCCAACCCTTGTTAAAGAGAGAAGAAAAGCTGCTAACAACCACGTTATCAAAATAACATTGCATCCTCCAGATATACTGCTCTGCACTACACGGATGTGCTGGCTGGCTCATGGCTCTTATTAGGAAGAGCGCATCGTTAATGCCCCCAGAGCTGGCAGGGTCAGGATTTCACCCGTAACACTTCTTGCATCGAATTCAAGCCGTTCAGCAGTGACATATACTACCTTGCCACACAAACTCCTTTTCATTAACTAGGAAGTGGAAGAAAGCCTTAATTAGGATCTCAGATTTCAGGAAAATGCAGTAGAGGCCCTTCAGCCTTGAGGTTTGGGTCTCTGCGTACCCAAACGCTGGGGGCACAAAGCCGATGTGCCAGGCGTCACGCGCCGCAGACAGTGGACATGATGGGCCGTGACGGTCACATCCTTTACGAGCTGACATGCGGTTACAGAGGGGTCTTGGGGCAATCAGCTGTAGGCCAGGGGCTGCCTTCCCAGAGGAAGCATAAGGCGGTTGAAGAAAATAAAGCGCCAAGGTCGTAAAAGTAGTGGTTTCTGATGTTGGAGGACAGTGGGTTTCATGGGCATCGGGTGCGGCATTTAGTGTGTCTAAACAAAAAAAAAAAAATTCTTTGACAATCCCAAAAGATGTTTCTATCATTACTTCAATTAGCATTATCTAAGGCTTGTTTTGGTTTTGGGGTTTTTTTTTGGAAGGGGCAAACAGGATCTGAATGGACACAGAGAAGGGAAGGCTGACCCACTGCGGGTCCCACCATCGGACCTGCCATGGGATCTGCAGTAGGGCCCACTGGGGGACCCACTGTTGGGCTGATGATGGGACCCATGATGTGATCTGCTGGAGGACCCCCTGTGGGACCCATGGTGAAATCTTCTGAGGGGCCAAGCCACGTGGCGTGCCCTGGGACTCATCGTTGGACCTGACAGGCTCAGGGAGTAGAGGCCCAGAGAGTGGGAGACCCAGAAATGGGTGAGGACAACAAAAAACAGGAGGCCCAGAGAATGTGGGATGTCACAAAAGTGTGGGAGGGCCAGTGGCACCTCCCACAGCACTGTGGGACCTGTTTTGAGACCTGCCGTGTGGCCTGACATGAGACCAGCAGTAGGAGGCCCCAAGATGGTTGTTCCAAAGAGTGGAGGCTCAGAGAGAGATGGAGGCTGAGAAAGATAGGCAGGCACACAAAGTTTGGGAGGCCCGGGGAATTTAAGGAGGCAAAAAAAGCTTGGCAGATGCATGGAAATGGAGAAGGCCGAGGAGAGCTGGAGGGCCAACGAGTAGGGGTGGCCAAAAACATGTGAGAGGCTGAGATTGAGCTGGAGACTGGAAAAGCAAAGGAAGCACAAAGACTGGAGAGCAAGAGTAGAGGCCCAAAGAGACCTTCCGTGGGATGCAATGCAGCACCTGCTGAGGGACCAGTCTCAGGACTTGCCATAGCACCAGACGTGACACAAGCAGTAGGAGGCCCAGAGAGGGTTGTCCCAAGGGTGGTGGTGGCCCAAAACTCTTAGACCTGTGTGGGTACCTTGTGCACTTAGAGCTGGAAGCACAGCAGAGCCCTCCGATGGCAGAAAATAAAGACAACCAGGGTCAGAGCGAAAAGCCAGGCTGGCACACCTGGGTACAATTATGCACTCCTTGGACCAAGCCTTACAGGAAAATGCTGTTTGCTGTGATTAAGTTTTTTCTCTGTTTTTTTTTTTCCTCTTTCTCCAAACTGCAGGTCAGAGCATACCCAGGGTTTTACTTTCTTGCTCCCAATGGTGCATAAACGTTGTATTTTGAAGAGTTTTCTGCTTTACCCTTTTTGTTCAGGGGCCTCATAAAGGGAACAAGGTGCGGCACTTGGGTAGGGGACCTTTCCTGCAATGGGGACAAAGGCCTGGGTTTGTGCTTTTTCACTCTTCTCTCTTGCTTTTAAAGTGCATTCCACTAATGTTTACAACTATTTAGAGAAAAATACTCCATTTGCCCTCAGAGCTGGTTATGGGCTTGTAATGATGAAATAAAAAGCAGAATGATTTCATCCTGGCTATTGGTGATGGGCTCAGCCAGGCAGTAAACAGGTCCCTGCGGTGCACGTGGGTTGTGCTGAGCTGCAAGCCCCCGTGTCTGCTGCAGGAGTGGACGCAACAGTTAAGGCAGACCTGGAAGAGAAAAGGACCATTTAAATAAGGGATAGATGTGGAAGCTTTTGGAGAAGGGGGACATGAGAGTCCCTCCTCCAGACCCTGGCTCAAGTCAAGGGTTTAGAAACTGCGGGTGAAATCTGGGCTTGAGCAGAGGAACAGCACCCAGGTGCTCTCCTGTGCGGCAGAGTAAGGACAATTCCCTTCGCTGCCAGTCCTACGGCAAAGGGAAGGAATGGGGCAGAGAAAATGAGAGATAATTGCATGAAAGATGTGATTACATAGATTGCTGAATTCCCTGACAAATTGGGAAAACCGCATGGCCTGATTAGTGTTTGGAAAAAAAGATGAATATGAGCATCAATGCTTTGGAAAGAATTAGGCGATGTGCAGATGAGTGTACTATCAAACCTTAAGCGAATACTTTGCCAATTAGAGCAATACATCTATGTCACAACTGGGCTGGAATACAAGTTCTTGGGACACATGACACAGAAACCTTCAAGGACAGCCAAGCAGGGGGAACAGCCAGCTCTGGAAAGCTGCAGAGCACAAAGTGGTCTGCAAAGATTCTGTGTCCTGACCTCTCATCCTGATGGCTCCCACGGGCTACACGCTGCCCTAAATGCACCTTCCAAGGTTTCAGTCCTCAAAGGAGTGGCTGTCCCTTCTCCCTAAGGCTCCCTCGTGGACAACATGTGCATTATTTGCCCATTAAATCCACAGCCTCCGGATACCCCGTGTTACACTGCGGGGTGGTTTCTCACGGCATGCAAAGACATTGACACCCTGGGAAGGGGGCCTGAAGCACATGCATCGCCCCAAGTGCAAACGTAGGGACCCCCTGGCCCACCACCCATCACCCTTTCCCCCCCGCGCCACCCCTGGCTCGGCTTGTGCTGCCAAGCCAGCGCTGAGGAGTGGAGGGAGCCTTGCCCCAAACCTCCTGCAAGGTTTTGGGGTTCAAGAGCTCTCCTTGGCCCCCCCTGCCTCACCCTCCCCAGTGGTGTGCCAGCTCTCCCCGATGCTCTGCTGGTCTCCAGCCCCCAGATCCCTGTCCCCTCCAAGCCTTTGGGACAAGGCAATCCAAACGCAGGTTCCCCAGAGCCTAAACTACTCCAAAACAACCAACTTTCACCCCATCCCTTCTTTAAAACAGTGAGACGAACACTTGGAGAAGACGAAGCACCTATTACCGTCTTTGAAATGACATTTGGGGAACACTTGGAGAAGATGAAGCACCTGCTACCGTGTTTGAAATGAAATTTGGGGCTCAGAGGGACGCTTGCACAGCCTGCAACGTTCAACACTGGACTTCAAAAGACCGTCAGCTTCTCAAAAAGCCAGGCCCGTTCAAAAGAAAGGCCTTTTTGAAGGCCACAATGGCAGCTGAATGACCCTCGGATTGGCTCATCATCTGGTTTAAAAGTCAATACTGATAAGCAAAGTACTTAAGCAAACTACTTCGGGTTAAGCACCTGTTTTGTCAGGGCTGAGTGAGCACTACAGGCTCAACTGCAGCCTGTTGACATGGAAATGACATTTTTCTCTTATCCTAAACTGAGCACTAATAACTTTTTCCCATGCCTGACTCTGCAAGCCATAATAATGAAGGGCTGAAAGCACTGAAATTTCGCTTTTTCCTCTGCAGATGCAAAGGGGTTCAGCCCTTCCTCTGCATCACTTCACGGCAAACCTGAGCAGCTTTGAGGGATTACAGCACAGATCCCACCGATAACTCATCTGCCTTCAAAAGGCAGCTTTGGGAGTGCTCCATGCCACCCGTCTGGGACCATTTCAGGCAGGGATTTCGGCTCCTTCCTGTCGCACTTCTGCAGAAATAGAATTTATGGGTTTCAGCATGTCCCAAGCGGCCTCAGGTCTCAGCCCTGCATGTTCAGACCTGGATATCAGTCCTAAATCTACCCCAGTCTGAACGGGCAGGACCATCCCCAGCAGCATACTGCTAAGGACAACCAGAGAAATACCTTCTCAGCCAAATGTCAAGCTTCACCTCTCTCCGATAATACCTGCATACAAAGAAATTACATCAGAAATTACTTCCCTCAATCTCAGTAAAAGCACATTAGGAAAAACTTCCATTTCTAGGAAAAAGACTTGACAGCTGTGTTGAAATTACCTCTGGTAATTTTAACAGAGTGGAAGCTTTTATATTCAATTGCACCAAAAATGTAAAGCATGTCACTTATTAAGCTTTTATGTCTGACATTCAGCCTAGTACCTGACGACATCTTTCTAGCAATCTGGAGATCATGCAGCTAATGTACTTGGAAATGGTAGAATTAGGTATGGTGGAAAGTCATTAAATTTGAAATTAAATGGGCTCTCTTGGTTCTTGAAGGTAATCTTAAAAAAAAAAAAAAGTGCCTCTGCAGAAGTCAGAAAACATCTCCCATATTAGCTATCTGAGCTTTCTTGTTCTTCCTTTAATAGTGACAATTAGCTGACTCGAGTATCACACCAGCTTCGCTGTGATTAAGGAGCGGGCACCTGCAGGTTCCCACAAAAATGAAGCTTCAAGTCCTCTTCGCCACTGGCACCAGCCAGAGCCCCTGTCTTAATCTGAGCTTTATTAGCCGGATTTCAAAGGCTAAAAAAAAATGCCATGCAAGTGGTCTGATGTTCTGGCAAGCCAAGCTATTTTCTACCCAAGACTTTTTCAGCAAGAAATGTCTAACCATACCTCATAAGGCTGCCTTTAAGGGGCAACTGGAGGAAGGGATGAAAATCTCACTTAGACTAGTCTATTAAAATCCACATAAAAATAAAAATACAAAAATAGCTGAAAGAAAAAAAATCCCTGTAAAGTGTTTAGGCCAAATTAAACAGCCTAGAAATGCTTAAAACAGTGTTGCCATGGTTTCATACACCAGCTTGATGCTAAGCCATCCACACTCCGCGATTCTTCCCTGGGATCTGGGAATCCCAGCCCCATAAAGGCTGATGGGCATAACACAGCAGGGCTGGCTCCTTGCCCCGCGGCTCAGCAGAGCACTCCCCTAGCACACCCAGGCATATTTTTGTGCGAGGGCAGCATCGACTACCTGTGCAAACTCACGTGGCATCCCCTCCTTTGCAGGAGTCTGATGGGTGACAGCGCGGTGTTAGAGGTGCAACAAGCTAAAACCCCTCAGATGCTGCCACTAGCCACGTCCTCTGGGATCAGCCGCGCTCTGGCATTAGCGAGCACCACCAGTGACTCGTAGGGCTCTTTGGAAAATCTTGGTTCCCACCTTACGGCCGAGCTGAGTCTGTGCTTACCAGAGCATAGGCATCCTGTGGTTCATTAACGGGGTAACGATCTCTGGGTGAACATTAATGGTCTTTGTGCGAGTATAAAACGGTGCATCGCTGCCAAATATCTGGCTGCGGTTAATAGCTTCAGCTCTAAAGGTAAGCACCGCAGAGGAAAATATAAATGTGTTATTAAAAAATAAAACCCTTTCTCAAAATAAACCTTAAAGAACAATAAAAACAAAACAGTTACAGCATAAACACACCCTTTTGTGCCTTTCTGCTGTAGCACATACCGCAGAACATATGGCATATAAGATCACCCACGGACCAGCGCCTCCTGTACAGGCTAAGGGTAACTGGAGACGGGGAATAGCGAGACGTGATTTCCTTTACTGCTGCTACCAGGGACGCCTTCTGCGTTTCACGTGGCTCTCGCCCCGATAAGGAGGGCTCTTGCAAACCACTAACCACTCTCGTTAGCAGCGTAAGCAATCAAAACAGATATAACCTGACAAACAGGAGGAAAACCAGGCGAATTGGTTGTACCTGAGCATAACCGTGGGACCTGCTGGAAACCCCACCCCTGAAGTTATTTAGCTGAAGCGCATATTCACAGGCACAAAGTCTGCAGTGCCATTCCCTGTGCCAGGCCTGTTGTCTGCAGGGTATCCGCAGACGGGGACATGCCACGTGCACATCTGGGTGAAGCGCAGCTGACGGGACGAGGGCGGTCTCATAAAACCCGCTTTGATTTGTTTAATGAGCTGCTTATTGCCAAAGATGAAAGAAAGGAGCGTGGCAGCTAACAAACCTGGGAAGAGCTATTAATGTTGTTTTCTAGCACTTCTCGATGGGAAAAAAAAGAAAAAAAAGACACTTTTCTTGGCTTTGTCCACGAGCCCGCAATCTCGAGGTTCTGTAAAGCTGTGTGTAGGGGGTCCCGACGCCCTGGGTTATCACGGCGGGGAGGGCACCAGGAATGATACCCAGAGGACACGGTGTCCCAGGGGTACCTGCCCAACCTCCTGCTTCACACCTGCAAAGTCCTGCAGCACATCCATCCCCAGCAGGGAAGGGGCCAAGAGCAAGAGCTTATGAGTTACATCATCAGCTGCCACCTAAATCAAAGCAATAGTTTTAAAAATGACATTAGAGAGCTGAGACAGGCCATCCCCAATTTCCCCGCTATCGCTGCAGACCCTACGATGCAGCGCAAACATAAATATCCAGACAGACGTACAACCCCCAACCCCGGCCAACGGCAGGTCCCCTTTATAACCTCAGAACCTGCACGTCCCGTTCACAAAGCGAGCGACGGCTGAAATCCGGACTTTAAAAGGGGCCCCGTACCAGAGCTGTGATGCTCAGGGACCCCAGGGCTCCAGCCGCTCACCCCAAAGTGCCGGGGGGTTTCATGAGCGCACGGGCCAGCCCTTTTCTGCGCTGTCTGGAAGATGAACAAATCCCCCAGATTCCGCGGTACGAGAGGCCGACGTAACGAGCTCTGCGCAGCCTCCACGGGCGCGAGGCACCGCAAAACTGCCGACGGCTACGGAAGTAATTTAAGTGGTGTCCGTTTGAAGCGTAGTACACATTAAGTACCAGTGGGTAGTAAAATACTCCTAATTATTCCCATTTCCCTGAGTTTTCACACCTCCATTTTTTTTATACTCAATTCCCCTGTTTTCTTTTTTGGAGTTGATTCTTTTTTCAGGCAAAGAAGAGCACAAATATGGTTTGTTACACAAAATAAACTGACATGCTCTGTGAATCGGCTACAAAATAGGCACGTTTTGGGAATGGCATATACAGCATACTGCATAAAAACACATTTTCACAAGGGGCCGTGTCAGACACAGCAGTTCCTTTCTCTAAACAAAAAGAAGTCTTGTTTGCTAAGTCGGTTTTACTTCTTTGGCTGGGGAGAAGTCTTCTAAATTCTTCATTTCTTTTCAATTTATACAGTTTTTCACAAAGTATTTTCCAGCTCCGTGAACTGCCCAAAGCACAAGGTGCAAAAGCAGAGAGCTGACTACAGACAGAGAATCGGGAAAAGTCTGAAGGTGAACGTGCAAATTCAGCACCTGGTGAATTTCTCCCCAAGTGTCCCAGCTCAGCCATCCCCGCTCACGCTCAGCCAGCTTCAACACCAGCGTGACACAGTTTTCTGGCTCTCACAACATTACCATGAGCCACAATATATCCTCTACTCCTTTTCTTAAGGCGCCAACTTTGATTCCTGCAAATACATGAGATTCTCAGCAGTCGTTAGTTTCACGATTTTCAATTCTTTTCATTTTCAGGGTTTTTAATCTGCTTTTCAGTTAAAGGGCTGGAAACGTGCATGTTTAAAAGGCAAAAGCCCTCGACATGACATGGAGGGCTTTAGAACATAAACATGGCATGGGGTCTCGTATCCCATGCTTCCTGAACGCTTGAGGCTGACAAAGGGTTAATATTTCTCTGGCCTGTCAATTTTTATTCTGCTATTGAATGTGTAGCCTCAGGCAAGCATTTGCCCTTTTTGCCTCAATTTTACAATCCATAAAATAACAAAGAAATTACAATACTTTGACAGTTATGAAAACACATGACATTTATACTCATTTTACATAATGCTTACTTTTCAAAAAAATGGACTCATTGCCTCAGATTTCATGTTAATGCACTGGACTATCACGGAAAATATCTCTAGAGGCAAACAGAAATAGTATAAAGTTCATGGCAGGTGGAACCAAAACTTCACAGCATGAGGCTGTAGCAAGTCCCTTGCACCTGAGGAAAAACAAATCATATTATACCAGGAGCCCAAACGAACCGAAGAATGTTATCATTTCATCTATTCAAAATTTCCTAAGCCTAAGGTGCCACAAACACATTTATATGAATGATTTTAGACTGGATAGATATTTAAGATGTCAGATGGAATAATATGTAAGTAATTATGTTTTGCCTTTCATTCAGTCTTTGTCAGGGCTACAGACTGATGGCCCTGGAGATTGAAGGCTTCTGTCTAGATAGTGCAAATACTCATTTTTAACACAATGAGCACAAGCGTTCGCTGCCACGCTGTCCCAAAGCGGCCAAAAGCGGGACCCATCTATTCGGCTGCGGTTGAATCTTGTCCAGAAGAAGAGAGTCCTCCCTTTGGTAGTCTATGGAAATATATTAATATATGGAGCATGTACTCCTGGTTTCCTGAGCAGCGGTGAACTGGTACTGGTATGGGTGGTACAGCCTCAGTGGGTGCCTTATGAGTGCTGACCGTATTAAGAGTAGTGAATGTAAAAATTGCCATCCCTGGGTGCGTCTGCCTTTGCAGATCTACCACGAACAGGCAGTCTGGGGTCACACCTCCACCCAGCCTGGGACACACAGGGCAGCAAAACCCAGCCTCTCCCGAACCTCCCCGAGGCAGCAGATCTGCTTGAGCCGGGGGCGTTTGGCTCCTCCAGCGCTAAGGCGGTGGGAAACTGCTGATAAACGGACCCCGAAACAGAAGTGACGAAGATGATTGCGAGAGAGGTCTCCCAGGGGAACGAGGGAGGTACTGGTGAAGGTGCCAAGTCAATCCACATCAGCGAAAAATGAAAAAGTGAGAGTCTTCCTCGATCGTGATTGAGCCCCGAGGATTCACATACGAAGACCTCGCTTTCGGGAAGCCGGCTGCACCCCTGGCGATCTGCGCCCTGCTGGGAGATGCACCCCGTCACCGCACAGCCTGGAGCGGGCAAATCCGTCAGCAAGCTGCTGGCCCATGAGACAGGGAGACCCTTTTCAAATGGATCTACCAGTTTTCCCCGTGTTCGATACAGCCCTGCGTGGCCTCGTGTGCTGCCCTGGGGGGCCACCAAAACCCACGCCTCCTGATTAGGACCCATCGCTCCTAATCTGCTGCTGTTACCATGCTCCAGCCGTGCCTATATTTATTGCCTGTTCATACGACAGCACAAATTCAAGTATAAATTCAGTGCAGAACACAATTCATCAGCTGGCCATTAGCAATGTTACATACGGACATGCAAACCAGGTTTACATAGCCCAGTAGCAGGACTACTAATATCTACCCACCGATGCAACCATGAAGATGAATGAACATCACAATTTTACTTGTTCACTTTTAGCTGTTGGCAGCCTTGTACAGTCGTGAAGAATCTGCAAAGGCCACTTAGCAGCAATATTTGGCAATTCTGCTTTATTTTGCCCAGTTTCTCTATTAAAGAATGCCAGTTATTTGCAAAGTAGTTTGTGAAAATGTGAATGTGGCACGTGAAGGGAATGAAACCATTTCTCAAACTCCCATGCCCGCTCCAGACCTGCAAAAATTAATTCATCCTGTGAAAAAATTGCACCGCATGGTATAAAAATGTGTTTCTTCCAGAAACCCAGAAACACTGCCCTGTGCTTTTCTGTTCCCTGCTTTGGTTAATTTGCCCCAATTTGCCCTCTCCTGGCAGAGCCCATACCGTGTGTCACCATTACCTGGTTGAATTAGCAACAGCCCACAGTAAATATTTAAAAGGAAAAACTTCACAGCACGATGAGCAGACTTTTGCAGGTTGGCATAATAACAGAAGGAGAAACAAACACCTCCAAGAAATACCTGTAAGAATTATCAAAGGGTCTTTGGGTCTCACATGCCAGAGCTGCAGCTACAACTGTGTGCAGGCACGGCATTTTGCTGATCTTGAGGCTCATTAGTGGAAACACAGCTGTTTTCTCCAGGAAATTGTCAGCCTCTTGATGTAATACTGACTTGGTGGGGGGGAAGCTGTTTTAATTACCACCTGGAAATACACAGCAAGTGTTTACAAGTTGCAATAGGCTCTCCCCTGGGGAAGAATACAGAGCTTTCTTAACTCTTTAGTGCTGTGACTCAGGTATTTATTTATTTCTGTTTGTGTTTGCGCAAAGCCTGGGAGGTGTGATGGATGTGCCTTGGGACTGGCTGATAACAGAAGCGGCATAAATGTCAGTTGACATGAAGATAAGAACTCAAGAGTTGATGGGCTCAGGCTGAGGTGCTGAGCAAACCAGCTGCAGCTCACTTGCAAGGCCTCTGGCGTGCTCGTTTTTAACACTTTAGCTTGGTGGCACTCGCAGCATGCAGCATTCCTCCCTGAGCAAAACAGGTCGGGAGCACAAACACCTGATTGGGAAGGTCTGTATCAGATACCAGGGCAAGTGCAAGCTCCAGGCACCCGAAACGCTCAGGAAACTAAATCGTGCCTCACCTACGGTTGTATATCTGGGGTACTTCTCCAAGAGCTGAAAGAGATCTGCTAGACGTACGAGGGTTTTACTTTACGTACCGGGAAACTTGGAAGAATGCTAAGGAAGAACACATGTTAACCAGTCCATGATCCCAGCAAACACACTGTATGGAAACTGGAAACACAAGGACAGTTTTACACATGGACATCGCTGACACTGGACGCATGGTGTAAGCAAGGGCTCTTGCAGGAGAGGCACCACCAGCCCTTTGGTGCCTTCCTCTGCGTTCCCAACAGGACAACAAAGCAGGCAGGTAAGTAGAGGCAAAAGACTTACCTAAAAATAAACAAGAATCCAGAACTATCTAAAATTTGTCATCTGTGTTGTTCATCTAGATACCCTGTACGGTAAGGAAGGCTGTGGATGCTATCTGTAGAGGGCACTGCACGTCACCTGTCCCAAAGTGGGGTAAATGTTCCTTCAGAGGAGGCTGGCTATCCCCAACAACTATATATGTAGTTCAGGCAACTGACTTACTACTGGGCATCTAAGTTCTGGTAAGATAAATATCACTCTTGAGGATCTCTTATTTGATTAGGTATTTAATATGCCATTCCTATGGCAGTACTGCAAGTCTGGAGGCTCTTCAAGGCTACCCACATTAAAAAACTGAGAGCATAACACAAAAAGCTAGAAATGTAACACAGGCCCCAAATCAGCAAGACTTTAAATACCTTCTGCAGCTCTGAGGCTGGTGACCTCGCACATCGAGTTCACCGCTGTGAATGTCTGGTACCCAAACAACCACAGCCCACAAAAAGGAGGGGTAGCATGAAAGTTGGCCTTGTTTTGGCAGCATCACTGCTGCACGCTCAAGAAAGCCAAGCACAGCTCTGGGGTGGTGCGTGTGCTTTAAGAGGAATGCAAAGTGGTGTGGGAAGAAGGTGCGGGAGCCAAGCAGCTGGCTTCAATTAATCATCAGCTCCGGTGGAGGCTGGGAGGATGACTCTGGGGTGGTGAAGGCCAGACCTTGTTGGCTGTGGAGGGGGATGGAGGGGAGGCGGGTGGCCGGGCAACCTCAGAGCATGTTGGTTAGGCACGTTGGGGAGCAGCGATGGGGGGGGACACAGCTCTGCAAATAGCATCGAGCCAATAACTAGATAAATACAATTATTTTGGTTTTGACTTCAGGAGAGTTTGGGGGAAGGTTGACAACTGTAGCTGTTATAAATACCGTTATGTTGTGGATTTTCTTAATCTTTCCATCTTCAAGTTCTTTGTTTCTTTCCTCTGTAGCTAGTTCACCCTCGCTTGCTCTCGGCTGCTAGCAGTGGGATAGCTGATGTAGCTGAACTCTAACAGCTCCACGTGTGGGAAGAATACTCCAGCTGCTACCAAGAACAGCATTTATGACTGTGTTTTTAAGTGTGGTTTTGGAAGCACAGGTAAAACTGTACCTGTGTAAGACTGTGCCCCCAGTTCCTGTCCCTTTTGCATTTAAATGAGGCCCCACCCCTGAAGGAACATCTCTTCTCTATGTAAATAACATCGAACTTCCCTAAAGGCTTGTCTCTACCCTATGTAAATAAAATCACAGCCCCTCCAGGCCTGTCAGTGCTAGGCATTAATGAGCCTGCAAAATCGTTTCTTCTCTCATTTGGTTTGGCAGTGCAGATGCTTAAGTCTCTCAATGTGTTATTCAGAAAGTTTGGAAAATGTAAAGTATGCCTGAGAGAAATGCCAAATCCCTTAACTCATGGGGGAAGTGTTCATATAACTTAGAGGGGGGAAAAAGCGCGCTGTGGTGTTTACTGTGTGCATTAAACTTTCCAGTTGTTAAGAACTGGCTGTATCTGCACAAAAGCTGTCTGCTAATAAACAGAAGCACCCAGACAATGGTAAAAATGGCGAGTTTCTGCAAAGTAAGTCCCCGTGTGCAGGCCAGGCAGAGCACGTCTATTTGCAACACCAAGGATAGATGTTGCTTTTATTATAATACAAGGAGAAAATTGTCAGAATCCATGCCAAAATGGAAGTGAAGTTTTTTAATTTTTTTTTAAGGCTGTCAACTGAAAATCAAACCCATGGCTGTATACCAGCACTGCCCATTGACTTCAGTCCCAGCCACGCCAAGAGGAGATGGGTTATTCCTATGTGCAGGAAGGGTTAAATTCCTCAGTGCAGAGGTGGCTCCAAAGCCCTTGCACTTGGTGGGATCTGGAGGAGACCAGGAGCAGTGCAGGTAAGCCGGGATCCAAGCGCAGTCTCAGCATGGCAGTAATGGGGGGGTCATCCCCACAGCTCACACGTGCACCAGAGCGATCTGCCCTGCACAGTGCCACGCCGTGCTCGCCCGATTCAGGGCTCCGTGGGCTGAAAGAATTCTTTTTAACAAGAGATTAACTACAGGAGTGCTCGGGCTCCCGGTCATCTCGGCCATCCGTAATTTCAGTGTGAAATCAGTAAGTGCTCGATTTCCTGAACCCTTTTTATACAACCTTGAACGAAGGTGACGTAAAGAGCACCTTGTGAGCGATGAAGGACTGGACGGGACTACTCCCAACATCTGCCGCTCCGCTTCCACCAGCTAAGGGACAGAGCAGGGCCAGCTTCTGGCATCTCCTCCCTCCTCCAGCTGCACCCAGGCCGGACCCCAGCAGAGACTTCGCCTTTTCAGCTCCAAAGCATCTGGCTCCCTCTTGCGCTCCCCGTGTTTATGGCAGGAGAAGTCGGATGGGACAAAGTCCAGCTGGTGGAACCTGCTGGGGAAAATGGTCCCTGCTCATCTCCTCGTGTCCAGCCCGAGAAGCGGATCACATCAGTAGCTGTTAGTCCACACCTGACCCAGTATGGACCATCTCCGTATTCTGGTACCCTTGAGCCTGCCAGGAAATGCCAAGCTGTTCCTGGAGCACGGCTAGGGAATAGGGTGTGCGGCTCCATATGCACTACATGCAGCCTGCACCTTATAGCTTGATCGGGGATGAGTTGTGGCTGTCAGCCATGGCTTCTACCTTGGAGAAAATCCACCCTTCTTCTGCACAATTCGGTCCAAGCGACAGCACTGCCATCTGTACGTACCGCTCTCAGCATGCGATGTGTTTCTTCCTCCGCAGTGTCAGGAATTTAAGGGGTATGAAATGATTTCACCTGTGCAAAGATAATAGAACTTCATTTTTCCAGTATTTTATACAGCTTTTTTTCTAGTAAAGTACTCTGTGTAGCAGGTCCTGATCCATACTGTTCCTATTACAAAGGTGGCAGCAGTAACGAGTGGGGAAATCCCCCTGAAAAATGGCTTTAATGCAATGCTCCAGCAGCAGTGGCCGCTGCCATTAGAGGTAGTATTTCTTTTTAACTGAGTTACTTTTAGGAGATTTCTTTAAAGGTCATTAATGGGTGTCAGGAGACAAAGGAAAGCTGTGTTAGGTGAAGCACAAAAAGGGACTTGTTTTCCAGCAGATGTTCTGCAACTATCTATAGCTAAGGAAAAAGTAAGTACAACCAGACCAGGCTCTGTCAATTCTGAATTTTTGCAGTTTTGACTCAGTTTTTCTGTTTTGTTTTGGTTTTATTTTTTTAAAATCATAATTAAAATTAATCAATTTTTTTTTTCTCTTAGCCAAGTTGTCTGGTTATCTTCAGGCAGCCTGCTGCAGAAATCAGGGAAGATTCCCATCTTCTAACGGTAGGTGAAAATGGTAAAGTATCTACACGTGATTTCACTGCTCTTAGCTTAAAAGAGAGGGATGGAAAAGGTCCTTTCATCAGTAACTGCAGCAGATTGAAGGGTAGAAGCCCAAAGGACAAGAAATGAGTTATTTCAAATTAAATTGGATAGAAGCCACGTGTCCTGTATAAACACCCACCAGCCACACTAAATGCAAGGGAGGAAGTCACCACTGAAATGTCGTGCAATGGAGAAGGAATTTCCCCAGCACTAGCTTGGTCCTGCTCTACAGCTGCTGTTCTCTTGCACAAGATGTGCAACAAAACAGAACGTGTGTGTGTTTATGGGAGCCTCTTGAGAGCCGAACCGGAGCCAAGCGAGAGCCTCAGCTCCTCGGGATACACAGACTGCTGAATTAATCTCCTCTCTCCTGGTGCGAGTACATCCCCAGCCGACCCCAGTGGGCTCCAGGTACTGACACACTGACCACCCTGAGCTCACCCTCAGCTGATGACTATTGTCTGTTTTCATCCAGATTTTATTCTGGATGAAAGTCTCCAGTGCGGCCGGATGAAGATGTAAGCCTAAAAGTTGTCTTAAAAAAAAAAAATGTAGGAAAAGTAAATAGTGTTACTAGCAACTAACTCATTCTTTAAGTAAGATACGTGGCTCCAAAAGTAGCAGGTACTTCTTCCTTAAGAAAATGTCACTCTGGCGTTGCAATCTTTCAGGAGACGTGACAGGTCTTTTGTAGTATGTGCTCCTTTAACAAATGCACAGAGAAAGTTTCAATGCAGCTCAAAGGTGGCAGAGGCAGTTTTGATGACAACAATTAAACTTGCAGGAAGGGCTTTTCTCCTAATGGAAGAACCTCCTTCCCGTCGGAATTGAATACACCTTGCATAATTGCATAATGAAATGCACAGGTACAATGGGGAGTAAAGGAGGCTTTGTCCTCCCTTTGCCACGCCAGAGCAGCGCTTTGTGTCAGCGATGGCGAAAGGACTCCAGTAAATCGTTCTCCCTCCATCCACCTCCCCCATCCCCTCTGGTCAACAAGGAGATTGCTTTTGCCTCCAAATTGTGTAATATTTTCCTGCTAAGGGATGTCAAATTGTCTCTCGAATCCTCAGGATTTCAGGCGACAGAAAATGGTGTTTACCCCACTAACTGTAGTGGGGTGCTGCCAGGAACTTGGCTCAGATTCAGCTGCTGTTTGTGACCTGTTTTTTATTTTTTAGGCTTTGTCAGTAGGAGTTGTGCCTTAAGTGAAAATTAGGCTTTGTATTTTTAAAATGTGAACTGTTATGTATTCCCTTCTGGCATAGGGCAGCAAGCGTCAGCACAGCAATAAGGACAAATATTTTGTTGAGGTCCCATGAGCAAATTATCTTTTCAAATTAAAAGTGCAAACCTGATGCTGAGAATACTGAGTCAGCAGCGATGGTTTAGATCTAGGAATAACATCTGATATGGTTTCCCAGATATCTTCCAATATACACAAATACAAAATGCCTTTGTCAAGTGGAGTTTAATAGATAGAGCAGTGCTCTGCTTGCCATACAAATAACTGTGAGAACGGGAGCTGGCAAGTCTCTTACCACACCTAATACTGATTTTTTTTGTTGTATTTGTTTAAGTATTCATGGTAATGACAAAATTGGACTTTCTTTTTTTGCTAAACATCTATTGTTTTCCACGGCATCCGCATCGCAAAGGAAGGAACAAATACGTGTTTCACTTATGATGTTATTCTCCTGAAATGCTGTTTATATTTTACAGCAAACACTAGTCTACTCTGGCGAATCACAGCTTTTTTCCTGCTACAGAAAGCAGGTTCCTCTGTGGGGTTACATCTTAGAGTAGCTCAGTCGCAGGCCGTACATGCCCCAGCCTCTCTACTATCACTAGTAAAGACCCTGTGCTGCCCTGCCCTTGCACAGCTACTAGGACCCATCAAAGGTGACAAAGGTGGGGTGTTTCTGGCCAATGCCACTGCAAATCTGACGTGAAAATTAGCCCTGGAAAGCCTGGAGTGTAACAATAGCTACTATTTACTAATCCACCCCAGACCCAGATCCCTATTTGCTAGGCACTCCATAAACAAAACAACCAAGGCAAAGCTCTTTTTGTCTAAAGAAATTACATCCTGGGTATGAGACCAGAGACAGCAGATGGGAGAGCTCCGGGGAAACAATGAGACAATGCTGGCTGGCAGGGGAGAAATGGCCCCAGCACTCGCAGCCGAGCACTGCCAAGGACGAGGTGGCAAAGGGGAGTTCAGTGAGTGAATCAGAAGAGGAGCTGTTAGAACTGAACCAGGATTCAACAATAGAATTTTATTCAACTGTGATGTTTTCAAGATTTTAAGCTCTTGACTGAAAATCGTTCAGTAAAAACCATCTTGCTTGCCAGGCAGCAAGACCTGAATGACACCTGTGCCAGTGCTGCAAACCATTCTGTTGTCAAACTTGACTCAAAAAGCAACGCTCAGCCAGTAGTAACCAGTCAGGATTCAAACTTACAGCAGTGCCACCAGTTTACCAGCCTAGTCCTAAACATTTATTGAAGTGAATAGGAAATACTAATGCTATGAATCAGAAAAAACTGAGGCTCTTCAGAAAACAGAAGGGAAGACCAATCAGGGCACTAGAAGAGAGCACTAATTTCATTAAAGGATTATCCTTCATAGAGGATTTTCTCTTTTACAAGGTTGAAAAACTTCCCGTCTTTGCTTAAGCTCCATGGGGAGGACCGAAAACAGTCCGGCGCTGGAGAGCTGTCTGCGCTCCGCGGGCAGCAGTGGAGGGGCTCTTCCAGGGCCTGACTCCAGGCGTCCGCCTTCAGCCCCCTCTCCGACCCCCTTGGTGAACCTACTGGCTACAGGGGAACTTGGAAGAGATTAAGCCTTTAAATACTACTCCCCTCCTTCCAATTCAGCAAAGTACTTAAGCTCATCACCTTTCCACTTTGATGGTATATTTTGATACACAACATTGGCGTTAGTTTAACAACTTTCTCTTTCGTGGGCATAACTGCAATGGATAATCAGTCATGATGAGAAAATGCCTAAAGCATTTCTTGGGCTTTAGGTTTGGGCTTCCAACCAAAAGTCTGGGGGTTGGTTAAAAGAACATGGACACGGTATTTTGTAGAACTAATTTCTTTAATGGCATAAAAACTTAAAACTTTTCCTGCACATAAGGCAAAAGAGACGGTGCTCTGTATGTTTTGACAAAGTATTCCAAACACACCGATATCACAAAACAAAAGTTTTCTAAATTGGTTTTATAAAAAGCATAAATTAGGATAGGCATTTAGACTCCTGTAGTGGATATAGAAACGGATTTGCAAAACAGAATCTGATTCAAAAGTCTAAATGCCCCAAGATTTTCACATCAAAACTTTGGATACATTTTCATGTCTAAATAACATGCTGTCAAGGGATGCTGCAGATGCCGTTACAGCTGGGGAAAAAAAAACATTATTGCTCCTATGAAAACAAACTCACCTATTTTCTACTGTCAAGAACTTCCAATGCCATCCTCTAAGGTCCTTCTCAGGACATGGCAAGCCTGTAAATTTAATAAGCTTTCCATCCCTTCAAGTGTCAAAGCTCTATCTTCTTCATGCACCTCAATGACGAGAACTTCCTTCTGCAGATAAAGGCAACAGAAAAAGGCCACCATTCCTGTTTCCAGTTGTCATCTTGCACAAAGAGACATAACTCAATGCAGTATTTCATATCAGGTTGACTCACCCAGCTTTGTCAGTCTGACTTCTTATGCTAATGAGAACTCTTTAAAAAAAATCTCTTTTCTCATCACGTGTTCCCTGACAGCAAGACAGAATGAGTGTACATGTGCCCAAAATGCAGGTAACAAAAGGAAAAAAATGGCTGTATCCGGACAGGAGAGGCCTAATTTCTTTATACTCTAAGCTCACAGGAGATGAGATGCAGTGACAGATCTGCAGTGACATAGAGGTGCACAGGTTGCACCAGTACAGTCTGGTGCTGGAGAAGCACAATGTGCAAACAACACGAACACTAACTTTCTACCTTGTTTGAAACAGGCTCTGAATCTTATTGCTCACTTTCTTTGTAAATTCAAAAATTTCAGAAGGCTTTCCTACAACGTCAATGTGAGTATCATAAGGAATGATCAAAACATGAGGGTAATGGGGTTTTAGATTTTCACATGCCCATTTATATCTCTGCTTTTCATCTCTGGTGTGCTGAAAGTAGATCCTTTCTTTACGTAAAGTGTTATGTAGTTTTATAGACTGATTTTCAATTTTCTCTTTGACTTTTAATACCTGTCCAGCATCAGACCTATTTCCAATATTCTCAATATATACTGTAGTTATATCACCATCAGTGATGTCAGAAATTACAACATTGTCATTTACTAGGAATGTCCTGGAAAAAAAGTACTTCATGTAGTGATATATATCTGTGTCGAGAACAACCACTTGCTTTTCCCCATCTGCACCATCAACAAAATTACTTGTCTCCGTGGTAAGTCTCTGTTGTTGTAGCCTCCTCCTTGGTCTCTGATGGGACTTGCTTTCTTCTCTTTTGTCCTTCTCTGAAAGGGATTTTGCTTTTAGTAAGAGAAAGTCTCTTAGCAATTTGATTGCTGGAAATGACCCTTGAACAGAAATATACCCATTGGATTGCAAAGGACCAAAGCTCAAAGCTGTGCTCTGCTTTTTAATTTCTTGTATCAGATCTTCTAAAACAAACTGATCTTTGAAAATAGACATATCGAGGACAGATGTGACAGAGCTGAAGACCTAGAATTTTGAATTAGAAAAGTTAAGTAATGGTTAACATAGCAATGGAAGTACAACTAGATAAATTATGAATGAGCTTACGTTTTCACAGTAACGGGTTACTTTCAGCGGATAGTGTCTGGACAGCCTCTTGTCTTCTAGTCGATGTTCATCCTTCTTTAGAACACTCTCTACAACTAAAGAGAAAGCCAGATTCACTTGTTGCGCAGTAAGATAACGCGTCATTGCCAGTCTGATGGCGGAACACTTCATGGGTGTTTTTCTCTTGATGCTTTCCCTCACAATTTTCCATACATACACACAGGTGGTTCAATATTCTTGCCTAATATTTTATGTATTAGTCAAAATTGTTCAGAGAGAGACAGAAGCCTGTCTTCTTAGAACATTAATTGGCAGAGATTTATTCTGAAAAGCCTGACTACAAAAATCATATCTGTTATGCATGGTATAAATTTATTCCTAAAAACAAACATAACAAAACGCTTTGCACGAAGCCTGTTCAGAGTCATGACTTCAATGAACAGAAATAGAATCCTGAAACTTTGACTCACTAAAAGAGAAGTGTTAGTCTCCCAGTTCTATAAAATACTAGTACCAGTAAACAATGTAAAATAATTTGGTTTAGGGTTAACATGCTAGGGCTAATTCTTCGGGGGATGGCTGTATTTACTATAGTACATTAATCTAAATACCTTCCTGATCTTCAAAAGTTACATATGCAACTCCTTTTCTCCTTGTTGGATACATTACTTCTTCCACATCTCCACCGTTGTTCTTCGACATTTGGAAATGAATCATCAGTATGTCAGTCATGACATCATTGTGTAGAAGGCCATCTGGAACACCAGTGATGACAACTGTCCTTGCTGATTTAGCAGCTTGTGCTGTTGCCTGCGCACAGAGACACAGCACACTTGTAAACGCAAGCAGCACCAGTGACCTCCCGTAGAGGTTACCCAGATTCACCCTGACTGCTGAAGTGACTCCCCTTCCTTTTGCACAGACAACATGCGCGTGTAGTAGGTAATTAAGAAGACTGCTGAAATCAGATTTCAGTGAATGCCAGACTCCCTCAGGCACCTTTACATTACTGCAGCAAAAAATGGCCTGACTCTTAAGTGTAATTTACACCCTCTCAGTATTTTCTTTTCTTAAAGCGGTAAAAATTAGAACTAAATTTAACAGTTTCTCAAATGAAAGGTCCAGTGTCACACTGATCAGGTTGTTTCCTCCGATTCTAATATTCAAAATTTGAAAAGAATGAAAAATTGCACGTACTGTTCAGTAAGGATTGTCTTTTCAGAGTGGAAGGGTCAGATTCAGACTGTCCTTACTTGTTAAATTCGTGAGAGCTGGGATGTGCTCTGGGTTGTGCTCTGACTCATCTCTCTCCACTTATTAAATGGATAACCTTGTTAAATTGGAAGAACATAATCCCAGTCATCTAAGACTCGCAGTGCGTAAAACAACTAACTACACACATGATTTTCATCAGAGCCAAACCTCCCAATGCTGCAAACATGAAATCCATCCTAAACAGGATTTGCATTCATGTCTTGTTAAGAAAAGCGTATTTTCTTTCCGTTCTTACTACACAGACATAAACAGTAATATTTCATTGGGAATATCATGGCAAAATTACTGTAAATGGTGGAATGCTGAGTAAATTTTGTAACAGTTCATTGACTTTTTGGAAGAAAGAAAATAATTTAGTATGTCTGCATGGCAGAGTTCATGGGAACGAACTGTCAATAACTTCAGAGCGACTGTACTCGAGGTCAGTCACTCCACCTAAATTCTTTAGGCTTCTCTTACAAAGTTTCTTCTGGACCTGGGCTGCATAAAACATTAGGGCCAGCACAGCAGTTACAAAGCCCGCAGAATGTGCCGCCGGGGGTGAATGCTTCGTTGATGTGCATCGAAAGCCTTGTGGACCACCACGGCAGTGTTTCTGAAGGGAGTGAGGAGACAGATTAAATGAGACTGTGCAACCATGCAAGCTTTTAATTCATGAAGACGTAAGGCCTTTTTTTATCACCCATCAAATTTAAAGAGCCAGGAGCTTTAATTATATTAGGCAATTATTTTGGTGGTAATGTTCGTGTGAAAGGAAGTTTCTGCACTAATGAGACAACATGAAGAGAATACAAACAGGGTGCTTGCAAGATTGACGGAGCTTTATGCAGGATTTTCTCACGCTTCACACAGCCGATGCGGCCCGTGCACGAGCGGGAGCACTCAGCTGCCAGACAGCATCTCGCACCTTGCCAGCTGGTATTTTGGAACAACACCCATGCCTGCTATTGGGGTTAGACAAAAAAAAAAAAAACAAAACCATGAACGTACAGTTCGTTTGTGCTGAATCATTTGTAAGACAAGCCAGCGTTCGGTGGCCACCGCCAGACAGAAACGCGGAAAGGCCAGGCCGCGCATTTTGCCGATTTTTGGCCAATCTGCTACATGGATCGATGCTGGCGAGAGATTGCATGTGAAGAGAGATCGGACGTGCAGACTTACTCCACAGACCCCAGCGGTTCTCAGTGTTATTAAAAAACGGAAACGTTAACACTACGGGGGCGGGGGGGGGGCCAGTCAGACCTGTCGCTACCACGAACTGACTGGAGGGCCAGGACAGCAGGCCGCGGCAGAGCGCTGCTCTCCGAGCACCCGGTATTTATTTATTTCTTCAGCGCCGGAACCGAGGGAGGGGCGGCCGCCATTCGCTCCTTTTCCTCACGTCGCCGTTACTTTTAACTCCCCGAGGCCTCTAACGGGAGAAGGCCCCTCTTCCCGCCCCGCCTGGGGGGACCTACCCGCAGGCCCGCGTCGAGCCCCTGTGAGGGAGCTCCGGCGGCGGGAACCGGCCGGCGGGAAGGCCCGGGCTCTCCCCCCCGGCCTCACGGCTGCGCCCTCGCCATTCCCCGCAACCTCCCGCCGGGAACCGGCCCTTCCCCTCGGACGGCGGGACCGCCGACCCTCCCCTCACGGCCCTGCCCGCCTCCCCCCCCCGGCCCCGCCGCAGGCACTTGCCATGGCTTCCGCCGGCCTCCCGGCGAGGAGCGGGCGGGCTCGTCCTGCCCCGGCCGGGCGGTGAAAGCGAAAGAGAAACGGCGGCTCCTGCCTTCCCGGAGCCCCGCGGCGGGAGGGGACAGGGGAACGGGGCACCTCCTCCTCCGCGCCGCCCCACTCCGCGGGGAAGCTCTCGGAAGAAGCGATACCCCCGGTTTTCATTCACCTTTCGTGACAGGGACCCCCCCGCCCCCGGCAAAGGCAACGTACCCTTGGGCAGCCCACCGCCTCCCAGTGCCCCTTCGGCGTGTCCCCGGGCACCGGCGGCTGTACCCGTCCCGTCCCGTCCCGTCCC
>JANXJC010000001.1:51965218-51992323 GCA_027564655.1 Leptodon cayanensis
TCCTTCTCCTTCTCCTTCTCCTTCTCCTTCTCCTTCTCCTTCTCCTTCTCCTTCTCCTTCTCCTTCTCCTTCTCCTTTTTTTCCAAATAGTCTGGGGTTTAATTGTTTTGGATGAACTTGTATTTCAATTTATTCCTGTGCTTATGCACATAAAGCAATGTTTTCAAGATAAAGACACAACAGCTGTTAGCCAAGCTCATTTCCAAATGAAGTGTTACTAACTCTTAAGAGCTCTCTTTAGTTTTTGCAGGGTTTTTTTTTAAACACTGGTTTTTTATGCCACTGATTCTGGCTGAAGATATTTTGCTGTGTCCAGCTCTTAAATAAGTGGCTCATATTCCCTGAGACTCTGTTTTAGATCTGACAAGTCATCACGGTTACATGTCAAATCAACATTAAAAATGTCTAGTGTGATGTTATTCACCGCTGAAGGCAGCCTTAGAATACAGTGCATGAATTTGTATTTTTATTATTTCACCACAGAAAACTGACTAACACTTTTAGGGAGGAGAAAACTGTTAATAAATTCAGGTAAAAAACAGTCATGACAAGAAAAAAATATATTGAAGAAGCTCAAATATTTGTTTCAACTCTTCCGAAATGAAACCATTTACTTTTCATTTCAGACATTTTGGAAAAGAGCCATATTTCATAATTAAATTTTTTTAAAACTTGAAATTAAAGTTAAGTACTTTAAATCAAACAAAATAAAAAACTTGATCCCAAATCAGTCTGTTTAACTAAAATGTCACTCTCTTTTTTGAAATAACAGACTACTTTTTTCCTTTCTGTCTTTTCTTCTTCGTGTTTGGCTTTGAAATAGAAAATTAATGGGTTTTATTTCTTTACTTGGTTCTCCCCACAAACGTTTCTCAGTAGTTACCTTTCTCAGTATAAGTGTGCAGGCAATAACGGTCTTGTATCAAAGCGTAGCATATTCAACATGCAGTAAAGTTTCGGTAAGATTTGTGTCATCCTAGCTTTGGGGGAAAGATGATTCATTCAGCTCCACAGCTTCATTACAGTGCTCTAAATTTGGGATATTTATTTTTTTATTTGATGGAGCTGTTAATATTCAGAGAGGACAGAGTATACAGTTTCTAGAATGACAGTCAGCAGTCCTTCTGCTTACATTGCCAGCTTGATAGCTTTTAAAACACTATGCTAAAGTTGGGCTGGGATTCCTATAAGATACCTGGAGCTGTTCTGCAAATAACTGAGTATCAAAACCCACACATATTCCACCTCTATAGAAACACGTATATGAAAAATATGAGGAAAGCTTAAGTGACAAAGAAGTAACCAAAAATTATGCTAATTTTCATTAGGATAATCCATTGTGGCAATGCTACCAAGGACAGCCTTTGATTTTTTTTTTTTTTTTTTTTTTGCAGGCTGAATTTGTATACTTAAAGGTACTGAATAATAGACTGAAGATTCATCTTGCTTTTGGCCCAAGCGCAGATCACAGTTTTGTCACTTGAATCAGCTACACTGGGTTTGTGGTAGTGCAAAGTTTTTCTAGAATTGTATACTCATGTATATACATCTTTAAGTATGGAAATTCATGTGCCAATAAGGTACTTTCTGTAGTACTGTTTAAAGACTCCCTACACTGAGAAAAGAAATCTTTCTGACTTACTTGTTCTTAGATCTGCAAGAATTCCCTTTTTACCTTTTTATCTTCCAGTGGCAAGAAATTCTAATTTTCCATTTGTATTCCCATTTTGATTTTTTTTTCTGCAGTGCCTGCCTGGCATGGTATTTAGTAATATTTACTGTTGGTTCTTTCTTAGCAAGATAAATATCAAATTAATATCAATCAATTATATTGTAAGTAACAGGGAAACACAGCGGCAGCTATAACGCTGCTGAAGGCTCAGAATGACTAAGAATGTTTAAAAGCAATTAGCTGGCTTATTTTTATCCATTTTTGACACATTGTATATGATGTTGGTTTAAAAGAACTATAGTTCATAGACATATTTGTACAATTGAATTAATCTCTCCTGAAACGGATTGTTTCGCTTCATTTCAGAAGTAGTAGGAATAATCCATACCATTATAAAACCATTTCCAGCCACCTTGTGCAACTGGGCATTTCCAGGATTATGACACAATGCCAAGAATATTAGTTAACACCATACTGAATGCTGTAATCATGGTATTCCATGCGTAAGGCAATGATCAGAGACACCAGCTTGTTTCTCTTGAGCTCACAGGATGTGAATTATGCCCACATGTATAAGCAAATCTGTAGCCTCACTCTTCTCAGATGGTTAGAAAATGGGTGGCAGAGATCTATAATACATCATACTAAACGAAATAAGATAAAAACCCCCAAAAGCTGGTAAAATACTGAGTCACCATGGCATTAGGAAAATTGGTTTCCTCAGAAGCTGAAGCAGACAGCAGGAGGGAGGAGAGAAAATGAATGTGCAGTGGGGTAGGAAATGAGTGTTGCAGACATAAAGGGACATCTTAAGCAATGACTGCTGAGACTAATCCACTGAGTATGTTATCACCATAGTCATCTATTTGGGTTTCAGAAAGGGATTTAGCATAATACTGCAAAGCAGATTGATGTGTATGATTAGCTTTTATGGGACTGGAGGTATTGCCCTTGAACTAGCAAGGCGACTGTAAGACCAAGGACAGATTCTGCCACTACCATACCAGTGTCTAGAATGGTAAGCTAACATTTGGTTTACCAGAGGACATCCCTGTGGAAGATCCCTGTATTCAACTACAACATCTGACATACCACACAAAATGAGTGAGAGAATAATAAAGCAAATGAGAAGTAATAGAGGGAGAAAGCAAGAGAAAGGGTAAGAAATGGCTGTCCACTTGAGATTCACAGTGTGGGTGGACAGCTTGCCACAGAGTTGGCACGGGTGTGTGTGTTTCTGAAGAGGAAAGCAGACCTTAGCCTGTTTTTTGTAAAATGAGCCGCTGGTGGTGCGGTAATGCTGCAGGGCAGCAAGAAGGCATGAGACTCAAGCAGTCTGAAGGAAATAGTGGAATAGTGAGCCTGAACAGGTAGCCCCTAGTGATTTAGGGATTTTGCCTTTGCCCTGGATTCTAGGACCTCCCCCAGACTCTTTATGTGTTTTACATAGCTGTATTTCTGCAGTCACTGGATAAAATGCATGACGAGTTCAGTGGCCTCCAGATTTCCAAAGTACTGAGTTTAGGGAGGAGTGATGCAATGCTGGGCTATCCACTTCAGTTCCACCCTGGGTCTAATAAATTCCTTTTTTAATCTATCTACCAGGAATATCAATCAGAAACAATGTATTAAGCACACAGAGAAGGAGACATTTTGATGACCTCCTATAAGGACAATTTTTCCAAAGTATTTAGGTATTACTATTTAGTACTAGTATTGCCTGGCAAGATTTTCACAAGTATTTGTGCACAAACTCATAGCATTATTTTGCTTCTGAAAATTCACTACCTGCCTAGGTACATCTTAGGGTATGAAAATAATTTTAAAAATCTAAGGTGTTATGAGATGGACAAATGAATGGGATTTAAAGTAAAACAGGTAAAAACCAGTGGTCAGATATTCTGCATATATATGCTCTGAATGCCCATTGGAGGCTCACTTAATGGAAAGGCTCTTAATTCACACACTTAAATTAGATGCTTAGAGGTAGATTGTGTGAATACCTGTGCTATATTGTACGCCATTGTATAAAAATAGGAGATTAAAACAACCCTTTATGAATGCTTAGTTACTTTAATTATAAAGAAAAAATAATTAAAATAGTAAAGGTAAGTGTTTACTTTGTAAGCAATACTCTGTCAATTTTGCAACAACTTATGCAATATCTCACTGAAAATGTAAAGTGAGTAATGTGATTTTTTGCTGTGCTCTTTAATTTAGTTATTAGTTCATTCTGTCCACTTGGTGTATTTTAACTGTTGCCAGGACAGGGATCATTCTCACAGTGCCAGAAAACTGGTTAGTCACATAATTAGTATAGATAAATAAACCATCAGAGAGGAAAAATATTGTTTCCTTTCTGCAGAAGTAATTACTGCAGCTTATTAACTGTCCTTTGCAGACAGAAATAATTATTTCTACTATTTCATACATGGGAGGTTTTCTTAGAATTACCCATTTATTTAAAACATATAAGCTTACAGGAATGTTTATTTCCCCAAACTGCTTGAAAACAAAGTCTCTCTTGCAAAAATTGTCTCCATGTGGTTGAATGGTCACCAGTGATTTGACTCTAATCTTGCTTTCACCAATGTAAAAATAGTTAATATACAATGTTTATTAAAAGTATTGTAATGTAAATACTAGGTATTTCATATAAGTTTGCCCCTCACTAATATTTTTATGGACATGTTTACTAAAAAGAAGCACATCATCTTTTAAACCTCTGATTGTTAGGTATTTTATGTGCATATTACAGGCGTGTATATATCCTTAAAATCTTCTTAATGTCTGAGCACATCCTGGCGCTTGGCATAGCATAAATGTTTAGTTGATTGGATAAAACAGCATTTTGGTAGGTAGGTTTTCTTCTGAGAACCAAACTGTTTGTCTTTGAGGTGAGATGTGACTTCAGCGTTACCAGCTGCAGGAACATGGAGGAACAAGTCTCTGTCTGTACCTGTGATTTGTACCGTGAACCCTCTCTAGGATCTTCCTCTGAGCACTGAAGCAAGTTCGGCTTCCCAGCAGAAAGGAAAACTTTTCTGTAATGGCACTGCTGGAGAGCAGCTTCCAAAACATTGAGGATATTTGAACCTACATTGCTTAGCCACAAAGGGCATGTGCCAGTCAGCAGTCCGTAGATATTTTAGGGCAACTCTGTCTTAGTGTTTCCCTTTAAAGCTGCTCCACTTTGGCTAGTAAACTAAATATTCCTTGTATCCAAGAGCAGGAGAAAAATATTCGTATAGGAACTCTGGAAGAACAAGGCCTGGGTCATATTTTTTACTGCATTGGTTGGTTGATATCTAGTATGCAGTGAACAAGACTCAAGCGTCCTAACTGTGGTCCTAAGGGACTAAATTCTGTATATATGAGTCTTTGCATACATTAATTTTGCAATTGAATATTAATATTTTCACATACACCCCCAAAATTGTTGCAGTTTGCTTTGCAATGGCTGGAGTTGCAAGTTATTTTTTCTTTTAGGAGTTTCTTGGCAGTCCTTGAAGCCTGTTTGTCTTGGCATCCCCCTACCATATTACCCATTCTTCAGTATCATATTCTAAAAACTGTGTTTACAACATTTTGTGATTTTTTTATATATTAATGTAGTTTTAAAATGTAAACATAGAAGAACATCCATGAGACACTTGTAAATTTTATATCTGTATATATTTTTAATTTTGACAGGTTCAACTATTTTATTTAGAATTATTGTCACTATAGGACTTCAACTGACAAATATTTTAACTTGGCAAATGTTCAGATTTTTTATAAGTGAATCCATTATACTCTCCTAACATCTGCTGTTAATAATCCCAAATATTTTTGGTTTGTTCCACTTTCACATGAAGTTTTTTGTTTGCTTTTTTTAACTAAAGCACCACTGTACAGAATGGTTAATTCTTATCTCATTGATGTTGCTGATAAAAATGAGCATTGATTTCAATGAGAATTAGACTATAAGAAAAAGGAGACTAAGTTTTAAAATATTTAGTTGTAGGACAAAATACTCTCTGAAAGATAACTTAACACTGTGACAATAAATAGTAAAATCATTGGCCAAATGAGTTCTCATGTTATAAAATTCTTCTAAAATTGCATCATCTGAAGCATATGGGGGACAGAAAAAGTTACAAAATTTGATTTGAAATTCCTTCCATCTTTCCTTTAAATACAACAAATGTGTGGCAATTTAGAAAACCTGTTTTGTAAATTCATTGGGAAGTGAGTTTCTCACCAGTCCAGAATATAAATGTAAGAGTTTCGTAAACTATTTTCCACAACACACCATTTCTGTAACACTTTTCAGGTCTCACTGAAACAGAAAGCATACAAGAAAAGAGAGCTATGAAAAACAGTTTAATATATTCAGGTAGGCCTACCAAATCTGATTGGTTTCTTTCATTTTGGATGCATTTCATACTTAAAGCATCTTGTCAAAGGCATTTTAAATGAAATAGGTATTTTAAAAACCTGTCTTGTTATTTTAAAAGGAAATCTCACTAACAGCAAATGTCAAACTAGGATTTTGTATAAACTGAAATGTCATCTGGAAAATATATGACTCAATTCTGCGCTATATGACACTGCAGAGTCTTTTGTTGGAGTACTATGTTTAGTTTTGGCATGACACTTCAAGAAGGATGCAGGCCACCTGGAAAGAGTACAGGGGAGAGGGAACAAGAATGATCAAGAGTCGAGGAAACATGACCTACAGGAAAGATGAAAAGAACAGCCTGTTTATTTTTAAGGAGAGACCTGAAGCAAGATACAGTAACAGTTGTAACCTTCCTGCTACAAAGAGGCAGCAAAGAATCTCTTACTTCAGTCTTCTGAAGCAAAAAGAAGAAATAGGCTGAAGTTGCAGCAGGAAGAATTTTAGTTAATACAAGAGGTTTTGGTTAAGGAAGGTGTTTAAAATGTTAGGAAGATTTAAGCACCAGGAGGCTGTGGAATTGCCACCCCTGCAGGTTCATAAGAACAGGCTACACAAGTGTCTGCCAGGAATAATTCAGGTGTAATTATTTCTGCCATGTGGCATACGCTTGGGATCTGATGGTTCTTAAGGTCTCCAAGGAGGTCCTGGAGTGTGGGACAATCCTTCAACTTGTACCTTGACAGCTCAGTTCATGAAAAAAAAGAAGAAGTTTAAAGTAAGATAAAATTTGTTTAAAATGAGATAAAAATAAGATAGAACTGGAAGTGGCCTTCTCTCAAAGAATATCAAGTCCAAGCTCCTCCTCAAATGTCATCTCAAAATAAGTTAGGTGTTCTGTTTGTCTGGCTGTTCTAAAACTTCTCTGGACTTATGGTTTGAAATTGTCTTCTACTTTGCAACCTAAATTTAAATGGGAAGGGATTGGATGTTATTGTTGTTGGGCTAACTTTTTCCTTTCTTTAGGTTAAATACCTCTTCTTCCATTCTCAGGTTTCCCACAATGTAAATTCAGTCAGTGTAGTCATATTCCCCACTTTCACATCAGATATTTTAGTTTTTTCTTGTAAGAAAAACTTAGCTTTAATTGTTTCACTATCTCTTTCCCTGCACTCCTTTTTCCTGCACTTTCCACCAAGTAGTTTTTTCTGAATGAGATTAGTTTCTTGCAGAAAAACTCCCAATGAAAGGCCTTTCACTGTATGCCTTTCCATTTAAATACATCTTTCTTGGTATCATTCTCAAAACTATAAACAATATAATTGTCATATATTCTATATCACCAGTAGTAATATATGAATCTTAGAACACAAAAGTTATAAACATTTGCACCCTTTTCATTCATTTATAAATAGAAGAAAAATGAAGAGTTTAGGTGCTTAATATTTAAATTAATGCAAAAGAGATTTGTGACCCACATACACTACTGTTATTTTTTTTAAATTCCTTCATCCTCAGTGGTTCATCCATTAAGCTACTGGATTGTCTTTTCTCTCTGTCATTGCAATTAGTCTTATATCACTGTGGGCTTCAGATCACAGTTTGAGAACTACCAAGTTAGGTGTTCACTTCAAATGCTAGTCAAAACCACAGAATAAATTTCAAACAGTGTTTCTTAGCATATGTATGTATGGAAGGAGTTAAGGAACACACACACACACACACACACACACACAGAGTGTATATAATATTTGTCTGGGATATGTTTAAATGTGGAAAACTTGGAAGAAAACTTAAGAAAATACTGTCAGATGAATGTCTCCAAGTGCCCACGTACAGCTGTGGAATATCTTCTTGGTGAGAGGTTCTGCTAGGATTTGCAGATGAAAACTTTCCTTTCCAGCTCTCTTGGGAGGCAGATGTATAGGGCTGAATGAGTTACTTTATTGACACTGCAAGTTGCACAGACTTATGCCTAGGCTCAGTCTGGAGCATATGTCGAATGTTGATACAACACCATAGCAAATATTAAGTTGTTTCTTCAAGTATCAAGATATTCACCATACCCAATTACTCGTCACTATAAAACATGTACTGAACCCTGTAGAGCTTTTGTTACTGTTGAACAAAGATGAAGTTTATTCATTCGAGGGATTATTTGGAGGATATTATAATAGAATCTGAATCCTTGCTTCAAGACTGGATGATGTCTCGTGATTCCTTACAGTCTCAGTTATTCTGTGATTCTATGATTCATAAGCCATTGTATTTCTTTGGACTTATTAACAGATAGCCTTGTTCCTCCAGGGAGGTTTATATTCATTCAAACATTAGACCTTGTGTAAATCAAGAGATGCTGTCAGATACTGCCATTATTATAATTGTTTGCTACTTTTTGCTCTTTATTTATTAAGTTGCTTTTTCTAACTGAGGCCTTTCGCCATTAGCAGTTAACCTCAGTAAAATTTTTTTTTTTTTATTCATTATTGCATGAGTATCTTTCTCAAGAATTTCAGTATGGTAGTCTATTACAAATCATCTCCAAGTTGGTATGCACTCCTTGCTTTTATGTGTTAGTCACTGTTAACACATTTTTGTGATCTTGTGGGATTGGCACCCGCCTACCACAGAACAGACTAATTCCCTGTGGTGTGGACATCTGGCTCTGGAATATAAGATCATTAAGCTATCATTGGAATATGATCCAGAGGGTTTTGCATGGAATGGCAGATGAAAAGGCGTCCTGTGCAGAGAAAGACATCCACATCATACTTCTTTCAGAAAGAGAAATCTTCCCGTCAGAGAGGATTCTCTTCATCTGAATCAGTAATTTGTCTTTTTAGATTACCAGTGAATGGTATTTCAGTTGAATTTCCACTTCCCTTCAGTTTCCATTCCTTCCCTCACGCCTCTTGATTGTTTCTAGGTTCCCAGAAGATACCAGGAATATGTCACGACTCCAAACCAGCAAAGGCTAAGTGCCAGTCTTCTTCAGCTAATGAGAAGTGAATGCTCCAGAGCAATGCACTCAGCACTGTCTCCTCCATTCACCACCACCCCAAAAGTTTATACTGCCGTCTTCACAACTCATATCCCAGGTAACCTCAGATGTATGTCTTGGATATTGATGTTTAGAAAGCAACAGATTTCTACCAATATGCTTTCACAGAATAATGTTGAATTAGGTCTCATTCAAAAAGCTTGGACTCTTATCTGTTGGGCATTAAAGTAGAAGACAAGTACAAAGAAAGCACCAATCCTCAAATCTAGAGAGAAGAAAGAGTAGGGCTCCAACCTCTATGCAATAAGACAAGACCTGGAGCACAAGTCTTATGAGGAGCGGCTGAGGGAGCTGTGGCTGTTTAGTCTGGAGAAAAGGAGGCTGAGGAGAGACCTTATCGCTCCCTACAACTACCTGAAAGGACATTGTAGCGAGGTGGGTACTGGTCTCTTCTATCAAGTAACTAGTGATAGGATGAGAGGAAATGGCCTCAAGTTGCACCAGGTGAGGTTTAGATTGGATATTAGGAAAAATTTCTTTGCAGAAAGGGTTGTCAGGCATTGGAACAGGCTACCCAGGGAAGTGGTGGTGTCACCATCCCTGGAGGTATTCAAAAAGCGCATAGACGAGGCACTTCAGGACATGGTTTAGTGGTCGTGGTTGATGGTTGGACTCGATGATCTTAAAGGTCTTTTCCAACCTAAACAATTCTATGATTCTATAAGTCTCTGGAGTGCTTTCTTGTTTTGCTGACATAGGAGCTGTAAAGTGTGGTGGGACAAGCAGTGTGGTGGGATGATCAGTGTGGTGGAGACTGGTGAACAAACTGGCAGGCAATATCCCTGGTCCCAGCATCCCACTCTCTGGTAGCTCACTAGCAGGGCAGGCAAGAGGACAAGAAGCCACCATGCCCTGAATGTCCCAGGCTGGTCAGAGGGAGCCAGCAGACTGCTGTCAGCTTTCTGGGATACCTGAGTGGAAAGTCCCAGTGCCAGACCTTGACATTAGAATGCATATGAGCTTTGTCGGGAGCGAGAAGACATATATATGTTGTACACCTACTGCTGCACACCAAAGGTTCGAACTTGAATGAGTAAGGCGTGGGTGTGCACAACAGGATTGTTAACATAGGTGAACTTTATTGCAAGAACGGGTTTGCTCTCATCAGTGAGTGCTGCAGTGACAGGTCAAGACATTGGGATTTTGGTGGAAGGTGCCTTGCTACTCTGATGCAGGGGAAAGGCTCTCACTCAACTCAGTTTCCCCACAGTTCTTCCCTTCATCATCTGCCCGAGTTGTAGGTGGCAGGAATGGGTGTGTGTGTCTGTGTATACAATGTAGCTAGGCACTCATCACTTCATGTTAAGACTGGAGTGATGAAGAGTATCTTCCTCATTGGTATAACAGTCATCTATGTCAAATATTTTTGAGTAGGCACAGAGTCCTCCACCCTTTCCTTTTCATTTATTTTAATTTGATTGTGTTCATGGCCATAAGCACATCTTTTTCTACAGCTCTTGACTCAGAAGTTACAAATGTTATCAGAACTGGAGAGCAGACTCTTCCAATGGCTGCTCAGGAGTGCGGAGCACCAGATTATTTTCCATACTCTCATCTTTCCCCCTTTCTACTCTCCCACTCATTCACAAGGAGCAGCTGCAGCATTCACTTTCAGCCGGAAGGGAAGACAAGCAGACAGCTGTCATGCTATGAATCAGATTTTAAACTGTGGGTTGGAAGGGAAGATTTTAGCTTTATTTCCTACTTGCAGAACAAAGAGCATCTGTTTTTGACACTTGCAGTTTTATGCTGATCTGGGAGTTTGACCTGCAATTGCAGATTCCATGGAGGGAAACTGAATTCAAATAGCCAATGTAAAATATTCTCCTTACAGTTTTTTTCATTCATTAGGTCACTGTGAAATTAAATTCAAATTATATACAAAAGAACAGAATGTTTAAATGAGAACGAGAGGTAGTGTGTGTGATTCTCTTCGGTCCTGTAAATGGTGTGACTAGAAACACCATAAGCAGTTAGACTGGTTATTAGTTTTATTGGTTTATGGAATTTGAAGACAGTGAGTGCTGAAGAATGAACAGACTTTGGCTTGAAAAGTGTTCATGTGTGCTGCAGTAGTGAGGGATAGAATGGTTTCTTGGACATGCTGGGAATCAAGAGAGCCAAAAGTGAGTCACATGGACGACTGCAGACATCACATTTAATTGTGTAATAGTACTGCAGCAAGCACAATTGGAGCAGGCTTGCTGACCTCACAGCTGAAAGCACTATTTAAGATCTGGCTACCAGATGTTCCAATAGGATCTAGCCAGCTGCTAGCAGAGGTTACCCTGAGTGTTTTAACAGGGAATATTTACAGCCTAACAGTTCGGAAGAGATGATTGCACTCATTTTCTTTTCTGCCCTGCTGTGGGACAAGGCTCAAGCATGGGGATTCAAGGACGGAGTGCTGCATAACTCTATTTGGTTAGGTAAGAAATAATTTAATCGTCAATGTTTTGCTGCAAAAGTCACTGTGTTTGTCTAACAGTATAAAAATGAGCACCTAGCAATATAAAAGTGAGCCATGCATTAATATTAGCAAAATCCTGCATTGAACTGGTGATCATTTTATCTCAGTAGTGACTGTAAGTTTTGTCCTTATGAGCTTACTACTTTTACTATTTCTCTGAAGTGCAGGAAAAAGTAGTTATGGAATATTTCATCTGAATGTATTTTCCTACAGCGTGAGGTAAAGTGAAAACAGCATTAAATAACGGTTGCTTCTGATGAAGGAAAACGAGTATGAAAAGAAACATTTGCCAAAAGAATGAATTACTTTCTGCATGAAAATACTTCAAATGCCTGGGGTCCTACACATGAAAATAAATGATCTGGAAATAATAGCATAATATTTCATAGGTTTCTAGGAAGGTACAGAAATGTGTATGTTTTGGCCATTGGTTTGTTCACATCATTAAACAGTGGAGAGAAGATTTCAAAAGGGCTGTAGAAAATGCTGTGGGAATAGTTTCTTATACCTCAAGTGGGTTTAGATAGCTCTTAGAGTTCTTTAAGAGATCTTTATAATTATCCAATATAGCAGAAAAACATATTCAGAATATAGTCACAAAAAGGGTGCCAAAACAAAAACATGCACCGAGTGGTCCATTTTATAAACAAATATTTACAAACTCCTTTATCCTCTCTAGAATGTTGTGTATTTCTTTAGGGATATTAAGGAATTCCTGTAACTGGTACATGTTTCTGCTGTGCTCAGATGTTTTATGAGGGATTGGGGACACGCTCTATTAGCTGGTGCAGTAACCACATCACTCCACTCCCTTCTCAGAGAACCATGTAGATTAACAGGAACATAAATGAGAAGGAGAAGTGATCTATATTGTTTTCCATTTGACTGCACATTTTTAATGACTTCTCGTTCCTTCTAAACTTGGAACACGCCTGCTGTGTCGCATAGTTGCTGAAGGTGCTCAGGTGGGGGAGAGCTCCACGGCAGGACAGCTTGGCAGATTCATGCACCACCTCAAGTGGCTGGTATTCAGAAAAGGATGACAGAGGTCTGTGTGAGAAACAAGCAAAGCTTGTATTCTTGGCTGGAATAACCGTAAGGAGACACAGAAGATAAGTAGGACTGAGACTGTGTTAAGCCCTGATAGTAGGGGCGGAGAAGTTGAATTTGATACAGGCTGTGATGGGTATTCTTGTAGAGAAGCGATGTGCTCAGAGCAATGAGCAAAGGGCCTTGCTGTGTCAGGCCCCTTGCTTATCTGTAGCCTGTTCAGGCTGTCTCTGCACGAGTGAACAGCACATGGCCGTGCACAGGTCCTGTCTGTGGTTTAACCATTCTCACGTTCCCTGGCACAGTTTTGCTCTCAGCCAGCCAGTGGTCTTCTAAAGAGTACTCCAGTGCCGCGCCAGGGAGAGCTGGGCCATGGGCTATCCCTGGATGAGACCACCCTGGTGATGGGGAAGAGAGCTCAGGCACACACCATGCCATTTCCACTCACGGACCCATTAGAGAATGGGTCCTGGGTGTTCCGTTTGCAAATATTGGCATATCCACATGACTGTTGCAACCAACCACCCTGGACGTAGCTTTTAGGGGCTTCTACAACATAAATGTGCATGTGTGGTTACAGTGATCATTTAAGCAGTTTTATGAATTGAAGTCAATTTGAAGAAAAAATTTTCTAGTTCTTTAAAATGAGGAAACAGTGTTAACCGGAATGCATAATAAAATTGTGTTTTAGCATTTACACCTTTAGCATTTATCATGAGAGTAAATAAAAATAAACCATGGGGTAAAAACTGATGACTTGTTCTAAATAAACAAGCACATGCAAAATCTGGAAGCACAGTGTGCAACTTTGAAATAACCCACTCTGCTTTCTTATCTCCAGGACTCTGTTGAAGCTTCTTTAGAAACACACCATCTAGTGTAACTACACCAGTAAAAGTATTGAAAAAACCCTCAAAATGCAGTTAATTGAATTACCTATGGAATTCAGTGACATTATATATAAATGAAGAAAAATTAGCAAAATCACAGCCAACTTATGCATCTTTGTATTAAAAAAAAGAAGTGTAACTTTAACAGTAAAACAAGTAACCCCAATCTCATACTCACTATGCACAAGCATTAAAGCAAGACCCATTCCCTTGAATAAAACCTAGGAATGCGTAGTGACATCTAAGCTTTGCTTACCTCCCCTTCTTCTGGTAAAGCACTATAAAGACCAAATTGAAAATGAAGGGAGTTTTCCATTTTACCTTTCTTCCTCAGCAAATCATTAGCACAAATATAAAATCTTGAATTACTGGCAGTCTAGAAATGCTCATGTCTTTTACCTTTTTTCTTGTTACAAAACATCTTCTGTTTTCTCAGTAAGCATGCAGTTCTGCTGCAGCTGACTGTATTGTCTTCCTTTTAATACCTTTCTTGTGTGAATGGAATTTTATCGTTGCTCATTTTTGACACAAGCATATTATAACTAAAGGTTTATTGTAAACTGATGAGGGGATTGGAGCAGTCTTGCCCAAATATGCTCATATGCTTATTTGAGTGCCAGTTCTTAGTGCCGAGAAGTAGGTTTCCCAGGACAGCTGCTGCACTCTTTGTGTTCAGAATTTCATCCCCGTTCACATAGCGTATGTCAGTGTGGTTTAGGGGCCATAACTACCCCGTTTGGTGGAGTACTCTGAATACAACCGTGCGTGTTAGCAGAGGCCCATGCTAGTAACTCTACATGGCCATGCTCTGCTTAAAAGTTAAATATTTCTTTTTATTTAGCATTTAGTATTTGCGTCATGCATACTGAGGGTACTTTATTAGGCCAAATTTCATGCTTGTTGTGTTTGTGCAGAAAAGATTGGCTACATTTTACCATCTCCTGCTGCTGTGGGTGAGTAGAGGGTCGCTGTCCTTGCAGGATCCTGCTGTCTCTGGAGTTCAAGGAGAGATTTTAAGAAATGCGAGTTGGAAGAAGCATGTCCTGTCAGGCATGTAACCCATGGCTTTTGAGTAAGAACCAAGGAAGAAAAGTAGGTGGAGAAATCCCCAAGAGAACAGTCCCAATATGCAGGTTTTCAGGCAAAGAGAGAAAGAACTTTGTTGAAAGTTCTCACTGTTGTCCAGGAAGAGGAGATTTCAGGCAGGTCAGATAAAGAGAGAAGCCTTCAAGCAGAATCCCCCATCAGAGAAGATGCCCAGCTGAGGCTGGAACAGGTTGTACTCTGCAGTGTGGGCCCCATGGTATATGAATGGTGTGCATTTACAGTGGTAGGCGTGCCCTTGTGCTTGCCAGTAAAAACAAAATTTCATGCACGTTTATCTACACAGCCATGATACCGCTTCCATAAAGACTAATGGTAATTTGTCC
Organism: Leptodon cayanensis; assembly: GCA_027564655.1. Lineage (NCBI taxonomy): Eukaryota > Metazoa > Chordata > Aves > Accipitriformes > Accipitridae > Leptodon > Leptodon cayanensis. The sequence continues at coordinate 51,980,173 of JANXJC010000001.1, forward strand.
GTGTGTGTGTGTGTGTGTTCATGTATGACTGTGAATATGTGTATATATGTATATACATACACAGATATATAAATATGTAAATGTATATTAATAGTTAATGAGTACGATGCTTTGACCTAGGTCTGGTTTCCCTGGTGCAGTGTATCTTTCTGCACAGCCCCTAATGTAATTAAGAGGGAGGGGAAAAAAATGCCAGTGAAAGATCTGATCAGTTAATTAGGATATACTGTTAGGGAATACTGTATCATTGAACTGTAACACACCAAGCCAGCATCAAATCTCAAAGCTTGGTGGAGTACATGTGTGTGGTCTATCTTTCCAAAAGCTACTTTTGTCATGTTACAAAGGAGTAACAGAGATACAGCTTGGTGATTGCTCTCAGCAGGGTAACAACACCCACCAAGACTTTGCCCGAAGACTCAGCGGTGCTGCTGTTGGTGGAGCAGCCCTTGCAGAAACTGCAAAGAGTGGATCTTTCCAGCAATATTCTGGCAAACTTGATGCCTGTCCATAGTGACATTTCAGCGTCAATAAGTGGGGGTAGATACCTTTTGAGGGATAAGATTTGAAAACAATATTGCCAGGTGAAAAAGTCAGGAGAACAACTAAAAATGATGAGTTTTTACTGTTAGCTCCAAGAGTGATGAGTCCAAACAGTGGCAATTCCCCCCGAATGCCTGGTGGTACATCCAGCAGTAGTTCCAGGGAAGGAACAAGGTGGGTCTTGCAAAGGTGGCTGCCAGAGCGATGGGGGCTTTTGTCAGCAAACGTCATTGACAGTAAGCTTTAAGACTGCTCTTGCTTTGGCTGTGACTGGTCACCTTTGCAAAGGTGACAAACCATGGAATTCAGCTGCCCCTTACCCTTTGACCTGGTGTAGGTGGGGCAGCTCTGCTAATCCCAAGGACTACAGTCTGTGTTTTTCAATTCACCTTCCAGTTCACTTCCCTGTGAGCTGCAGTGATCAATAATGTCAATTCCAGGTTCTCCCCTGAGTGTGCAGTGAGGCTAAAAGTTGTGCTGTTTTCTGTAGTACTCAGATCGTCAGTTCATGCATGCTGAATCCAATACAGTCATACTGTAAAGAAGCAGTTAGTTGATTTATCAGGTTAGACGTGATAGACTGTTAAGTGAATGAAAAATATTACTTCCTATGAATAATGTTTTAATTAAAATAGATTTTTTTTAAATACAGCATATAATTATTCCACAGTTGTTAGTTGTGACTCTTCTTTGCAATGTAACTGGCTTCTTCAGAAAGATTTTTCCACAGAATATATGTTATCCCATGCTCAAGCCAGTGACATTCCCAGCAATGTTACAGAAAGCGGCTCTCAGTGTTCTGAGACCATAATCAGCAATATAATTTACTTCACTGGGCACAAGGCCAGTGACTGTGGGTCCAAAAACTACATTGGCAAACGTCATTCTGTATCTATTACGGGATCTCACCATTGCTAACCACAATTCAGTGGTGACCATGTTTTTTTGAAAAATACCCTAATCTAGCCAAAACTACTGGCTCTAAGTATGTCCCTGAAAAAGACATTCTTTTTCTTCCCATGGTAGAAATAACTACTGTAAAAAATTCTTCCTGTTTTGCGTCTTTTTTCAGTCATGTTGACTAGTGATAGCTACAGACAGCCATTTCTCTCAGATTATCCTAAATATAAGAAAGATCTAAAGAAAAACCCCATTCAGATTAGATATGCAGATTGATTCTGAGACAGATTTCCATACATATGGCATCAGACAAGTGCAACATGAAAAGATTATAAAACTTGTAGTAGTACTGACAGTTTCTAGGTTTCCCTGGAAAGCTGCTTTATACTGTACTTGCAACAGCAAAGAAAAACATAATGAAGAAAGTGTATTCATTTTCTGTGCAGCAAAAATGTCTGCCAGCAATTGTTCTGGTCCTGCCCTTTGTGACACAAGCTCAGATATTTTTATTTCACATTTTTATTCCCTTTAATTTCTGCCTCTCCTCTATCCAAGTAGGTCTGATTTAACTTCTCTGGAGATTCAAAACAAAGCTCTGATTCATCTTACAAAGGCACTTAAAGTTACATCCAAACGTATGCTGTGATAGCAATCCAGAAGGAGCTTCCCTGGAGTCAGACAGGATACACAGAACTAGTGATGCTGACACCAGCCAGTTGTTCCCATAACTACTGCCTTCTGAGTAGTCCCAGGGGAGTCCTTCCCTGTGTTTGTTGATTTTCTGTTTTTCAGAACTCACCAAGCTCTGACTAGCTCTGTTTTTCAAGACTTCTCCCAAACAAAAACATACCTTTGGGTTGCAAAAATATGCTTTTCGGTTGGGAGGGACATATTTTCCTGACATTTTCCAAGTGGCACAGATACTAGCTGTACATTTTGTTTCTCTTCTCACGTGGACAGTAGCCTGAAGTGCAGGTCTTGGGGAAACTGCTGGAGGCAGTGGGAGCACCTTGGAATGTGGGCCAGCTGAGATACAATACCGAAATCATTTATTGCTTTGGTCCCACAGAACGAGCAGCTGGAGTGTATCACAGGGAGTCACGCTCTGGGAAGTACCAGCTCACCTATGCAGAAGCAAAAGCAGTCTGTGAATACGAGGGAGGACATCTAGCTACCTATCAACAGCTGGAGGCGGCAAGAAAAATAGGTTTGAAAAAAATCATGGCTGTTCGCTTTTCACATTGCTCATTCATAATGTTGCCAGTCTTGTATTTTCATGAATGTTACAAACTCTGGGACTGAGGGACTTGTAAACTCCCTGGATTTTTGCCCAAGTTGCATGCAATTCCCCCCCTCAGTAACAGAGCATGACTGTGCTACCTACAGAGCTGTCAGGGATAACATCTGCACGCAATGCTACGCATCCCCCTGAGCTCTGGGTGCAGCACAGTCCTGGAACCAGCAACAGCCAGCAGAGAGCCGTCTGGCTGAGCTGGGAAGCAGCAGTACCTCCCCAGCTACAGCACCTGGCTGCTGCTGGAGGCTGCAGACGAAGGTGTTTATTCCCAGGGAGCTTCTACAGTAAACGTGCATTGCTATTTTTCATATCATCAGTCAAGATGTTTTCATAATGTTTATTCCAGCCATATTTGCTCTGAGAGAGAGTGAATGGTGTGCTTGGAGTGAAAAATGCAGCTGAGTGAGGGCTTTACTGTATTTTTATTTGATTCCTAATAAGAAATTATCAATTAATTCAGAACATTAGGAAAACAATGGAAAATATCCTTCACTCTAGAAATTTGCAGGCTACGCCGTTGAGTCAGAAGCTGGCTCTCGGCACCAGCGCACATGTAAAAAGGGTACTTTTGTCTCTTCTGAGTAGCTCATAGTCCTAGGACGCCACAAATATGTTCCAGTTCGTCTCCGTGAAAACATTGAATTGGTCTCTACCAGACAGTGAATAACATTACATTCTTTGGCTATTGTTTTTAAGTTCTCAGCCACAAAATGCATTAGCAGGATCTTTTAGTTTAGCAAGAAATACTTGAGGCATTCCAGGTATTTAAATTTAAATTGAAAGTATTTTAAGTAAATACTTCATTTTCTTAGCTGTCTTCTGTATGTAGTATTTTATTCACTCTCAGAACTTAATGCTGCAAACTCTTGAGATTTGATTGAGTAAATTTGTATGACTTCAAAAGGGAAACAAAGAATGCGCTTATATAACTCATCCAATGTATAATTTGGTTACAAATGCTGGTACAGCACTTAAAACTCACTACCGGGAAACTATATAGTCCATCTGCATTTGATTTTTGTTTCCAGATGAAGAACCAATAATCATATTGTGGAGAACACAATGCAATTTTATCTTCTGTGTTTAAAATTGTCCTCTCAAAGTACTGTTCTTTCCTGGAGTTCAATTTCTATTAGGCCAATTACTTCCAAATCATTGACCAGCTTGAGTAAGGGTTTACTTACTTGAATAAAAAGCAGAGTTTCTTGCCTAGAATTGACTTATCACATCTATGTCTCATTTTCTCCCTGTTGCAGGTTTCCATGTATGTGCTGCTGGCTGGATGGCGAAGGGCAGAGTTGGTTATCCCATAGTAAAAGCTGGAGCCAACTGTGGCTTTGGAAAAACTGGTATTGTTGATTATGGGATTCGCCTCAACAGAAGCGAGAGATGGGATGCCTACTGCTACAACCCTAACGGTGTGTTTAAAAAACAACCCATTGCTCTTTGGGTCTAAGATTATGTCTACACGCCATACTATCTGGCTGCGCAAAGGCACCCCGGCTCTCAATGAGTTAGCTTCAATGCCATAAATGTGCTGTCTGAGAACGGGGGTGTATAGATACACATTTGTTTGGAGCCTTGCACTAAGTCCCCTCTGCTGTTACCTATAGCTGATGTGGCTTGCTCAGAGCTCTGTGTCTCTGCAATGCATTGTACCATATATAACAGGGCCTAAGCAAAGTCCTTTCAGAAACTAAAAATGTAATGATATGCTGTTGTTGAGTAAAAAGGTAAGTAATATTTTCAACGTGATGTGCAAATGTCTTGTTTTGTATAAGAGTTTACATTTGGCCTACAATTTCATTTAAATAACTAGTCTGAGGTGTTTAACATGGGAATAATTTTCCAGACATTTTGCCTGTAAACAGGCTAAATTTAGTGTTAACCCTTATTCCTTCTTTCTCGCGCCTGAGATAAAACAACTTTTGAAAATGCATGCTATGTCTGGGCCTGAAACACCTGACAGATCCAGCTTCCAGCAGTGCCTTGTGTGTGCGTATGCATGCGTGCATGTGTTAACTAGATGGAGAAAAGTGGACCTCCAAAGCAGATCGGGAGACACAGTTCGAACATGACTGGCAAGACTTAACCAGATACAGGACATCTCTCCGTTCCCCTGCATTCAATACACTGCAGATGACTAAAATATTGTCACAGCCACTGTTTCAGTTTGGCTTGGTATCACTTCATATAGCAGGGAAGACAGAAGAAGTAGGGACCAACAAGAAAAGCAAAGCTTAACTTTGTGCACTGCTCAGCTTTCCTACTACTCCAAGTGTACTACCCTGCCTGGCAGAGCCAAAAGTTGGAGTTGTCCGTGACGTCTGTACAGCTGTGCACATTTTGTTTGTGCTCACAGGGCTTCAGCTTGTTTATGTTAGCTGGGCAGTTGTTAATCAAATAGCTCTGTGGGGTGGGGGACATTCACAGATGTTCAGCATACAAAGAAAACTGCAAGAGAGACTACTGCATTCATTATTACTTCATGTAAACTGTCAGCCCGACTTTCTCCTTTGTCAGCCTTCTCCTCTGGGCTGAGAGGTAGTTACTTTCCAAATGCTCTGTTTGGTTAGAGGGTGAAAGGAAAGCAGAACTGCCAACACTCAGCAGACGGCTTGAGTCTCTCCCATTAAAGGGATACGTATTCACGCTTGATGGGCAATCTGCTACGAAGCCTGGCAGGGTTGTCTGTTGGCAGGTAGAAGACAAGTAGCCTAGGGGAACAAAGACAAATTTCTGATTGAACTGAGCCTATGCTCCTCTCTAGGATGCTAAAGATGTCAAGAGGAACTTGTGGAACTGTTCGCAAGTTTGAAGTGTACATCCAACCTAGCAGTGATCTGGAGCTGAAAAGCACAGGACTTGTGGACAATGTACAGACCAAGAGGGTTAATCACACTGTCCAGCTTAAGGCCCCTAACTCACATGCCCTGAATCACCCTTAGAAAGTACCTCCCTCCCCCCCAGGTCTGAACTTGGGGAACTATGACAAATCCTAAAGTCAGGCAGTGTGGTACCCAAATTGGTTGGTCCCACTGTCACGGATCTGGTAAAGTTCAAATGTCCATTGAATCAAATGGGAATGAATGTTTTTCATCCCAAAGGAGACATTCCAAAGGGAGTGAAGAGCCTGCAGCAATAACAGGAGTACAATGCAATATACATGATCACTAGCCTTTATAAGTTTTCTTGTAAAGACACACTTTCAAGAGGTTTCTGAAGAAGAAAGGATGAAACTGAATGCCAGGGTGACTTGCAAGTACACCTGTAAAGCTCACAGTTTGACACAGCCAGAAACCCCAAATGCCTTTTATATAACACACTTAGCTGTGGCCCAAAGTCCACGGAAGTCAATGAAAATTTTCCTCTGAATTCGGTGAGGTTTGGATCATGCCTCTTGTTTCCAAATTATCTGCTTCCAAAAGCTAGGAATCACTGACATTTCTTGTGAATGCTGAGTACTTGAATGTATGAAAAGTGCTATCATGCTGGGTGTTCCTATGTGCTTTTCTATGGATCTGCTGTGTCAAAGTGCACAAAGGTTTGAACAGTAGCCATATCCAGAATGAATACTTAAACTCTGATGTTTTTATTTTTCTCTTAGGAAAAGAATGTGGTGGAGTCTTCACAGATTCAAAACATGTTTTTAAGTCACCAGGCTATCCAAATGAGTATGAAAATGACCAAATTTGCTACTGGCATATTAGAGTAAAGTATGGACAACGTATTCATCTACAGTTTCTAGAGTTTGATGTTGAAGATGACACTGCTTGTATGGCTGATTTCTTGGAAATCTATGATAGCTATGATGATATCAATGGCTTTGTGGGCAGGTAAAGCAATTCCAGCTTTAATATGCAAATAATCAAATGATTTAATTTTTTCCCCAGAACATTACTTCAGAAGAAGACTGTATTACCTTATCCAATTAGCACCTCTGATATGCCCATAATACTTGTAGCAGTAGTTAGTACCCGACTTATCTTTCCTGGCAATTTACTTTACTGTCATTAACACAGGCCTGTGAAGAGTTTTGGAGAACTACACTTTGCCCTTTTCTGGTTTGTTAAATTACATGAAAGAAAGCTGCAAGACTTTTTAGTTAGCTGTTTATCTTAATTCTCTATTATTTTGTGGGAAGAACTCCTAGCAATCTCAAACAGTATTTTGTATTTGCGTATTTGGTTTAATTGAAAGGAGGGAGGTGGGGTGTTAAACTGTTAGCAAAAATGTGTTTAATTTAAATTACTATTCGCTACAGAAGTAAAATATTTTCTAACAATATCAGAACAGAACAAGTGTTACATATAATCTCTCTTACTAGATTTAGTTTCCCTCTTTGTCTAATTCTCACTTCCTTTTCTTCGATGTCATATTTTTGCTTGGGCTTTAACAGTCATATTTTAGTATGAAGTACCTCAGTTTTCCAGAACAAAAAATGAACCAGAAAAAGTGATACAAAACACTTCCCAATTCCTGCCACTTTTCACATGCTCTCTGCAAATCATCTGTAGCAAAGCAAGGATATAGTCCATTTGTTCTGCCTTTACAGATGGTTTTACACGTTTCTCTTCACAATGCTCTTCCTTTCTTAGCCTTGGGCCATTGTTCTTTTCCTTAACACCTTGTTAAATTGCTCTTTGTCTTGTTTTGCATCATTTACTTCCTGCATATATTGAAAAATGCATTTTTCCCTCCCCTAAACCTTACTATAAGATAATGACAAAAACCCTTTAGGCAATTGCTTTAACATATAGCGGAGAATTACATACACTGAATACCTAGAACCAATACAGCCCCATGACCCACAGCTCCAAAGGCGAGTACAGCCTGAGAGCCACCACTCGGTGTAGGTCCCCATATAGCGGTGTATGGCATATTTGCTGTGTTGTTTAGTCATGACCATTTATATTTTTTTCCAGGTTTTGTGGAGATGAGTTGCCAGATGATATCATTAGCACAGGTAATACATTTGCACTCTTTATGGCAAAAAAAATCAGCCAAAATCACCTTTTGTCCCTACTTTCTAATAATATATTGTAAAGATGTCCGAAGACACAATCTCATCTTCATGGCCAGCATGTCATAAACTGCTATTCCAAACTGCCAACATGCTCTTTCATCAATGCTATTACTTCTAAATAAATGTAAAAGAAAAAAAGTCTCATTAGAAGATAACCAGGGTGCATCCCGCTGGCCTTACAGAGGTAGTACACCTACGCATGTTACGGGGTTTTCACACAGGCAGCTTTATGCAGCAGATCTGTATGCACACAACCTTCATGCACCAGTTTTTCCCAGAGCAAGGATTGCAAGAACACTTCCAAAGCTGGTTATAGACATTACTCTGTGTGTGTGTGTTTAAACAGCAGGTCGAGGTCTGATTACATGTAAATCAAAGCCACTTTTACCTCTCTTCGCACAAGCGTCGCAAACTCGCTGTAGCACAGCTGTCACACAGGCTACCTGTGCAAGGAAGTAGCCATGTTCCCTGGGATAGTTTATGCAGAAACTCACATAACCACACTCCAGCCCACAGCTGTAACCAGCAGAAAGAGAACAGAATGGTTGAATTGTGCCATCCCTGACCTCCCAGTTTACATGGGCCTGGTGGAGATGAGCAGATGACCCCCATGGGAGAGCAATGTAGCAACCTCACCCCTGTGTCACCTAGAGATCCATGAGGCTCTATGCCAGATGTGTCTCACACATGAAGCGTGACATTTCACAGGTAGAGTGAAGTAGAGCAGCACTTTAAAGAACAGGAAAAGCTTTGCAGGAAGCAGTGGGTACAGCAAAACTTTATCAACCTCTGGGCTCTGCAAACAAAAAAAAACTGATGAAAATCTGCCTGGTTTTCCATGGAGCTAATGGAACTATAATAATCCCAGGCCACAGCTCAGAAGTAGACAGACCAGGTGGATTGCTCTGAAGATCTCAGAAGCAAGCAAGAAAGAGCACTTTAAAAATAACTCTGAAATATCCCGTTTTTATGCCACCCGAAAATGTAACCTTTGTTTTTCTTTTTCTTGTCCCAGGCAATGTTATGACCTTGAAGTTTTTGACAGATGCCTCAGTGACTGCTGGTGGTTTTCAAATTAGATATACTACTATGGACACACCTTCAAAATCAAGTGATGGAAAGAATACAACATCCCAAGGAAAAACAAACTTCTTATCTGGAAAATTTGGTATTATGTGAGCAGAGTAATGAGATACACTTATTAAGAAACATGTTTTAGAACCCAATTCAGATATCTGTTTCTTCAGATAAGACATTTTCTTCACATCTTTCTGACTTTTTGTTTTCTGCCTTTATATACGTTTTGTTAATAAAGTATACTAGGAAATAACTTATAAAATACACTTACATGAATAATAGAAGACTATTTTTAGATTACAAGTACTGTAAAAATCTGAAGAATTCATTGTTAACACAGATTTTAAAATTATTTTTCTATATAAACTGCTCCTTCTCCTCATTTCTTGCACCATTTGAACAACCTTTTTGTGTGACCATTTCAATTATTTTTAAATTTAATATGCTGTTCTCTCCTTATTTTCTTTGATGTCCACATATTTATTTTTTAGATTGTTGCTTTGTTTCTTCATGTTCTCTACACATTATTATTTTTTTTAATTAACTCATTTCCCTGAACTCAAAAGGTCTTTAGAATAAGCTTATTTTTTAGATGCATAAATTCATCTTGTGGATGGCCTAGCGACCACCTATGTAATTCTCTGAAGCCAGAGGACTGGGAAGCAGCGTGAACAGCACAGAATCAATTATATTATTGTCATAATTTTGTTGTGAGATGAATTAGAAACTACTCAGTGAATTTTGTCAGGGTTTCCTCATCCAGAGAAGAGATGTTCAAGTCCTTTCATTTCTCTGATTTCACTTAGTAAAGAATCAAATTAAAGACTTGGTAATGATAATAAAACTGGTGAGATGAAGCATCAGAAGAAATTGCTAACTGAGTACCAGCAAATCGGTTCAGAAGATACTGTCGAGATGCTGTATGTTGTTTACACGGGTTTTAAGAAGACTGTACTGTTTTGAATTGATCAACATAAATAATTCTCTGTGTTTTTAACTTCCGTTTAAATTCCTCAGTCTGAAGCAGCATTAAAGCTACCTCTGTTTTAATCATCCAGTGTTTCCAATGAATTATTTTTATTTCTTGAGAACTTTTCAGACTTTGAAACGTTTTTCTTGATTTAAAGCAGTAAATAAGTTTTAAGAGTTTCTTTCTTTGGCTCTGAATATTTTCTTGACGCCAGATATGCTGAAGTCCAATGCCCACTGAGAATCTTGCTGTGAATTTTTTTTTTTTGTTTCGAGCATTGTGAATTCCTCAGAAAGTTTTGCACAAGAGGGGCAGGATCTTAAGCTAATCAGACCCATCTTTCCTTTATTCATTCTAATCCTCAGTTCTTTAAATTATTTCATCTTTGAGCTTTTCTTATTGCAGTTTCACTGGGAATACAATCCTGCTTCCTGGCTATACTGGAGAACAATGTTCCGGCCAGCACTGCAGCTTCTCTCCCTGTCATTTCCAACACTATTCATGCTTCCTGTGGGCTCCGGGAAACGAAGTTCGTGTCACTATATTTAATAATTTACTGGTGCTTTTTAATCCTGCCACCTGGTGGACTGTGTGAACCCGTTCACATCCTCCTGTTACAAAATGTCATTCCGGTTCTCCAAGATCAGCAAAAGTGTTTGTTAATAAGGAAAACACCTGGAGAGAGCTGCTAACATTTTGTTTATGACCTAGGGTGGCTTTTTGTTGGTTCTGTGGGGTTTTTGTTGTTGTTTCTTTAATTGAGAAGCAACAGGTCTTGAACTGATACGGATCAGAACCAAGGGGTGTACAGGAACTACCTGCCTGTCTGGAAACCCCTATGGAGCCAGAGGGGTGACGCTGTTTGGGGAAGAGTTTCTTTCCTGAGCGGGCACTCCTTCTCAGCATCCCCAACGCCGCTGTGAAGCCCTGTGGGTGACTAAGAAAGAAAGAAAGCCTCAGCCATTAATGTTACTGCTCGGGCCTATCTCTATTGCCAAGAAAAAGGGTTTCTCCGCACTTCAGGTTTGCTGCCACTGCCGTTGTTTCATATTACACCCACCAATGCCCCGATGCCACCCACACATCTGTCACTCGTCCCCTCAGTGGCTTTACCATGGGGTGGGATATATCCTGCACAGCTAAGCTCCAATGTCTCCTACCCAGAGAAGACGACGGCGGTAGTGGACTTTGGGCAGCGCTTGGTGCCGCAGCCATGGCGGGGCGCAAAGACCCCGGGTCACTTTCTGTTGCACTTGCTTTTCCCCGCCATTTGGAAACCCCGCATCTACTCGGGGACCCCTCATTAAATGGCCATCATAAAAAAAACGACTGGGAATGTCTGCGGGGCTACACATCTCACAGCACGGACCCATGTATTCGGGTCTTAAGGAATTTCAGGTTTATGCAGGCAGATTTCTGTGGAGCTGGAGCTCAACTGCAGCCCCTAAGCAGCTGTGGGAGGTCTAGAGATTATTTTCCAGTCACAAATAAATGATTTGTGGCTTGAAGGGGCTGAGGGGAGAACCGAACTCGCGCCGACGCCGCCTGAGGTGAGCGACAGTCCCTCGCACCCCCCCTCCACCAATCGGCGGCGAGGGGCGGTGCCCGCCGTGGGCAGGGCGGGACGGTGCCCGAAAGGCGCGGGAAGCCATCCATCGCTCCACGCTCCGCCTCGCGCGGAGAAAACGCGTGACGCTGTTCGATGTCCTCCGGCTCCGCCGCCGGCCCCGCCTCCCCCGCGCTCCCATTGGCTGGGCCGGCGGAGCCCGGGCTCGCGCGCAGCCAGTCCCGCGCGCCGCCATCTTAGCCCCCTTAGACGGCGAGGGGCGAGCGGCGGCTGGTTTCGGGGCTGGCGGCACCGGGCTGCCCGCCCCCGCGGCACCATGAGCGCTCCCGCCGCCTGCTCCAGCCTTCAGCCCCTGCTGGAGACCTTGGAAGACCCAGCCGCCCCGCCGGGGGACCTCACCGACGCGCACCTCACTATCGTCAAGTGCGTGCGGGCCGCGGCCGCCTCCTCAGGGCCGCGGGGGCAGCGTGAGGGGAGCGGGGAGGCCCGCGCTGCCTGAGGGGATGGCGGCCGCCCTCCGACGGTGTGGCTCCTCGCCAGCGCCCAGCGGAGGGGGGGGGAGCGGCCCGTAGGCCCGACGGGCTCGGTCCGCGTGCGTTGGGGCCGGGGGAGAGTCAGCCCCGGGCTGCTGCCGCGGCGGAGCGGGGAGGGAAGCTTCTGCCCGGCCTGAAATGGGGGGCGGCTGGGGAAGGCTGCAGGGCTGCGTGGTCGCTGGCTGGAGATCGCGGGAAACGTGCGGGCCGTCGGGGGGGGGGGGCCGGGGGCGGCGTC
>JANXJC010000001.1:51992423-52047730 GCA_027564655.1 Leptodon cayanensis
GGGGGGGGGAAGGGGGAGGCGTCTTTTTGGTGCCTGCTCATCCCAGAGCCTCTCCTTGTGCATTTCCTGGGGAAACTGCGGAGATGGGTGAAGGAATGTTGGGAAATGGTAACTCTTATTTCCTAACTGGAAAAGGGCTTGGAATTTCAGCTTTGTGATTGGAAAGGCTGGGTTTTTCGCGTTTTGGAATGATCGTGTCTTCCCTTAATTGTGTTTGTTTCTGGAAGGTACTTTTTAACCATGAGGATCTGCTTTTACCTGGCTCTTTCGAATTTGTTAGCATATGCAAAGGCACCATCTCTTTCCATCAGTATCTCCCTTGAGTTCCTGTCTTTCAGTTTTGTAGTAACTTTTAAAGCTGTAACTGCTTAGATGTCAGCAATGCTGATCACACTGTAAGATTTTACAGGTTTCTAGTAATAACTGACAAAAAAGAAGTGCTAGCTTAAAGATAGTGTTAAGCGATAACAGATTTCTCAGGTTGCCTTCTGGATGATGGTGCTTAATATGGTTGGGTTTTGCTATGTCAAACTGATTGTTAACATTTTATAGGAGAAGTACAGCTTTTCTATATGGATGTTCTTCAGATATGTGCAAAGTCATCGCTCCTAGTTGTTAAACCAGAATTTTGGGGGAGCTTGCATTCTAGAACTGCTTTTGAGGAATGTGCTTTTTAAGCGCATATATTTTTGTGGAAAGTTTATCTAATTTTCAGCAGTCATTTAAAGTTTGCATGTTAACTTTTAATGTTTTTATCACAGTTGACAAAAAATGAAAGCCCTTAGTGTTTTCTTTTATGCTCCATAAGCACAAAATGGGTCATTAGTCACTTCACTTTTTCCAATATACTAGGACACGTGTGCTTTATAACACAATACTTTATTGATATGTCAGGCTAACTATGTGGTGACTGGCATTTTTGCTCTTTAACTTCTTCAGTGTTGTGTTTTAGCTTTCTAAGGAAAGAAATGGTTCTATACTAGGTAATGAATTGTGTATTAAAAATTTAAAGTTGTCAATTATAACATGTTTAACCTGTGAATATTACTTGTTTTCCCTTCTGCTCCTTGAAGTCGCTTGACTGGTGAGGAAAGCAAAGAATTCGTTGCAGATGTCAGAAGACGCTTTCCTCAACTTTGCAAAGTGTTTAAGGTATGTCTTTTTCCATTCGGTTTTCTACGCTTCAGTGAACAAAGATACATTTAGGTGGTCAAGGTCAGTGACCATTGTAAGACTTGAACTTGACTTCATTTAATAAGAATTAAAGCTAATGACGTAGCAGTAAGGGGTTGTTGGCAAAACATATCTTCCATGTTTTTAGAAGTTACTACAGAAAAAATAAAACTCAGGGTCTTGGATGTGTTCAGGCAGTGTGATGGAGTCAAATCTAATCTTCCATCCAGAAAGGATACTGTGTTCTGTCTGCCTTTAGAAACACTTTGGGGATGTGGAATATGTGGTAAATGTCAAATTTTTTTGAAGATTAATGTAAAGACTCTTCTTGGCCTTCTTTTTCCCTTCTGTTTTAAATGTTTAAAAACAATTGGAGAGTCAGGTGATAGTACATAACAAGCAAAGAAGTAGAACTTTGGATCTTTAGAACTTACTTCAGTAAGGATGTCTAAATTGCAGAGGACAAAAATGTCTTCAGAACCTCAAATTGTTTTATTGATTTGGAGTGTATGTAATCAGGAAGAGTATCCTATAACGGTGCATTTTTCATCAAGTGTTTGCTTTTAACAGCTCTCTTTTCATTGAGCAGAAGTGTTGGTATTGAGACAATACTTCACAGCTACTACTGTGAACTGAGACTTTATGTGTATTGCTTTTTTTCAGGCACACATTTCTAGTCAAAATACAGAGCTAAGTAATGCAGCATTACAGGCATTAGGATTCTGCGTTTTCAATTCAAATACTACATCTGAATTACCCGGTAAGCAAACAAACTTCAGTGTGGATGCTTGTAGTGTGTGTTTGTGTGTGTGTATGTATCTATATATATCTATATCTCAGAGTTCGTTCTTTATGTCTTCATTACCGTATACTTTAATTTTGACAAAGTTTACAGTTCCCAAGTGGTGCAGTGGTTTTGTCACTAGTATGAGCAGTGTGATCAGTTCACTAATTCCATCTTGTACAAAAAAATTGTAATTTTTTTTTTCATGCTGTTATGCTAATACTGTTTTACTAACTTCTAGTTTCATTAAATGCTGCGGTAGCAGTTAGGTACTGTAATTAGTTTTGTGGAATTAGTAATCAAAAAAGATGTCCAGGTGGAAAAAGAATGAAGAACAGGGGTTTTTTTGTTTGTAGAATTTGGGTATGCATTGTAGTGTTTTCCAGCCTTTACCTGGTGATTTCTAGTTGTTACACTAAATCATAGGATGGTTTGGGTTGGAAGGGACCTCTAAGGCTGTTGTGGTTTAACCCCAGCTGGCAACTCAGCCCCACACAGCTGCTTGCTCACCGCCCCCCCAGTGGGATGGGGAGAGAATCTGAAGGGTAAAAGTGAGAAAACTTGTGGGCTGAGATAAAGACAGTTTAGTAGGGAAAGCAAAAGCTGCACACACAAGCAAAGCAAACCAAGGAATTCATTCCTCACTTCCCATCGGCAGGCAGGTGTTCAGCCATCTCAGGGAAAGCAGGCCTGCATCATGCCTAATGGTGACTTGGGAAGACAAACGCCATCGCTCCCAACGTCCCCCCCTTCCTCCTCCTTCCCCAAGCTTTATATGCTGAGCATGATGTCCTATGATCTGGAATATCCCTTGGGTCAGTCAGGGTCAGCTGTCCTGGCTGTGTCCCCTCCCAATTTCTTGTGCCCCCCCCAGCCTCCGCGCTGCTGGGGTAGGGTGAGAAGCAGAACAGCCCTTGACACTGTGTAAGCACTGCTCAGCAGTAACGAAAACATCTCTGCATTATCAACACTGTTTTCAGCAAAAATCCAAAACATAGCCCCATACTGGCTACTATGAAGAAAATTAACTCTCTCCCAGCCAAAACCAGTGCAAAAGGTCATCTAGTCCAACCCCAAATATTGTGCTGGTAAATTAGTTTAAGTTGAAATATTTAAAGTAATTCAAAATCTTATGGCCTACATTCCTAGGAATCCCTTTAATGAAAGGTTTTGCCGCTGAGAACTTGAGGCTATGTGTCAAGGTAAAAACACTGGATTTTGTTAATAGGGGAGAGCTACTGTCCAAGTTGGCTGGTCCTCGGGAGGTACCTGTTCCACATTCCAGGGGTCAGGCATATCCAGTTGCAGTAACATGATCAGAAGCTGCTCACTGTCAGCTGTCTGTATGTGTGTCAGATGGACAGGTTGTGTGGTGGTGGAAGGTGGTTAGGCTAAGGTTGCCTTTCGTAGGCACACAAGGAAATATATTGTGATTTGGCTCTTGCGTGGAGCCTTGATGGTGCAGGAGTCTATAGTGACTCTTCAGATCGTAATAACAAATGGCTTGCTGTCAATTATTCTTTCTTCTGAGGAGGAGGGGTGTTAAATACTCTTGGACAAGTGTTCTGGAATGACCTTTATTAGAGGGGAACTTAACCTCAGGCAAGACAGAACAAAATCGTATGGGTGGATGTGCAGAGAGCAATTTTTCATGTGACTGCCATTCTGTTTATTGAAATTGGTTCCTTCAGTTCTTCTACTCAATTTTTCAGTGTGTCCTGCTTTCCTATTCTGCAGAATTTAGCCAGATTTCCTATGAGAATGAGACATCTGTAATAATGTCTATGTGGTCCCCTTCCTTTCCCCCATAACTTTTTAACCAGTTGATAAATTACAGTCAATTTTGTTAGAGAATGTCGGGTTTCAGAAATAATTAAGTCCTGAAAACAGTGGAGAGTTAGGGAGAGGACAAAAACCATATGTACTCTTGATTGAGGAAAGGACTCTATGTGAGTTTATGTTTCTCTGATAGTGAGATCATTTACCCACAAAGCCCAAATTTGTAAGGAATCAGGCTTCATTAGTTTGGAATTTTAAAGGAATACGTGATTTCTCCATCTGTCTTCCTGGTTGCACTTAAGTCCTGTGTTACCCCTATTCTTTTTTGTGTAATAAGCTTGCTGTTACCTCAGTTACAGCTCTGCTGCCTTCTTTAATAATAAAGCCTCTTGTAGGCTCTAAAATGAATTTATGCGGGTCAGTATAGCAGCAAAATTGACCAGACAAAGTGCTGCTAAATTTGCTTGAAATTCAAGAAGTTTTGAATAATTAAATATCTAATCTTTAGTGTTTTTAGGTGAAATAGTCTTGCAGTTTTATGGGTTTGTGGTTTCCTTTAGAGGTAATATAGATGTACTACATAAATAGTATCTGTATGTTAATGTATTTTGAGCTTTTTTGCTAGTTTATTTTGAGAGAAATTTCCAAAAATTGCCAAAAAATAATGTTTAAGACATTAAATCATGTCCATTAGGACTTCTAGTTGAATGGATCTTTAGTAATGTTAAGTGAGCAAAATGACCCGAAACTTGGGAAGAAGCTGATTAGAATTGCATGAACAGAATTTGAGTGCTATGCGTTCTGCTTTCAGCAACTGAAATACACGGCTTGCTTTCAATGGTGAATAGTGTTGCTGTAAAAACTTCAGACAAAAACACTCGCACTCGGGCACTCTGGGTGATCTCTAAGCAGGCGTTTCCTTCTGAAATTGTTAAAAAAGAGGTAAGTTTCTTCACTCTTTCATGTGTGTGGTCTGATTTCCTAGGGAGATGAGGCTTGTGCAATCTCTTGGTCGCTCTCCATTCAGTAGCTTTTGTATCTGAAGGTTGTTTTCCAATTCTTGGAAAAATTGTAAGGGCAGCTACAGAGGGAAAAGAGCCAACAAATTATTGCTTCTCAAGGGAGAAGCTGCAATGTGAGCAATTCTGTTAGATACCAGTGAAGCAGCATAGGGGAGAAATGTTGTGAATACTCCAGTTTGGTTAGAGTGATTCTTTAAGCAGTCCAAACCACTCCATTTTGTGACAAGCTCTAACCTTAAAACTAGACCGAACATAATCCAAACGCAGGGCACAGTCCTGGGAGACAAAACTTCATCATTCCAGCTTCTCATGGGGAAATATTTGTATTTAGGTGCTTGCTCTAATGTTATCTTGTATCCTCAGGTGTCCAATATTATTTCTGCCCTGGAAACGATACTTACTAAAGGAGATGTACAGTCTATGGTGGTTGAATATGAAGCACTAAATGTTATTATACGGTATGTGCACTGCAATATTAAATTGTTAAAATAGATGCTTAGTTTTGGGGGGGAAACTACTGAAACAAAATCTTAGTGGCACTAAGTATTCTAAAGAAAATTTTTTTGAATGCTCTTTGAATTGTTCAGTATGTTCAAGGCTGTCTTCCCACAGTGTTTTGTATTACAGTCAGTAGAACAGAGTGAAATTGTGTGAACTACTATCTCTGTTTCTGTCTCTTTGCCAGTGGTTCTCCTGAACTGGTTCACTTGCAAAATACTCCTTTCATGATAATCCAGCAATTGATTCTGACACAGAAAGTAGTCAATAATCAAATAAGCTTTCATTGCTTTCATTTTTAATGGCTTATTAGGAATTATTTCCAAAGTCTCATGTGCCTTCACAAGTCATATTCTTATGTCTTAGCTTTCATTTTCAGAACATACCTGATTAAGAAATTCTCAGCCGTTACATGGGGTTTTATTAAAAAATATCTCTGTGCTGCTTTACAAATTTTACTGCAGTGTTTCTCATGACACTGCTGAGGGTACTGTTTAATTCCAAAGGAGACTTTTTAGGACCAATACCAAGAATGTGTTGTTTTGGTCAGCAGTGCTAGAATAGTCAACTTTTATCTTTACTTAGTATTAATTTAATTTCTTTATTAGTAAATATGTTGAGCTTATATCTTTACTATTATTTAAGTAATCTCTAAACTTTTTGCATCTGGTCTGAACTGCAAATCCATTTTAAAGTGAAATAGTTAAAGCAGTAATTATCTGCTTATTTTATCTCTATTCTAGTACACCCATTTTCTGTAGCAGAGAAGTTGGATATTATAGTTTACTTGGTATTTAGCAACTTCTTGCCTTTGGCTAATGGTACACTAATTCTTCTTTTGCAAATCTGAGATTCAGTAGACAGTTTTTTCTGGAAAATTACGCATTTTATTAAATGGTTTCTTTTAGTTATTTTATATGTGTGTGTATATAAATATAAAGAATAATTCTATACGTGCTTATTAAAAAGAATGTAGTTCTCCTTAAGAGCAAGAGTTGTACCTGAAAATAATCTTTAAACAGATACTGGGTCTCAGGCTGATTGACAGTAGTGGTAAGACAGTGCTCTTGTTCAGAAGTTGCTGACAAATGTAATGGAAAACCGTTCTCTTAAGCAGTGCTTGTCCTCTGGCTTTCATAAAATATTTGAAATGCAGCAGTTTTCCTTAGTACAGCAAACCCTTTTTTAAGCTGTGGTGATGGGGATTTGAAATACCGGTGGCAAAGAGGACGCTAGCTAAATTCCATGACTTAGAGACAAGCTGGTTCCTACAGGCCGGTTTGAATGTATGCTAGGTACTCCCACTTCCGAAAGTCTCGTTGGCTTCTGTGTGGAATGGTGTAAGCATATGGAATTGCTTTACATACTGTGCTCTTAACAGCTCAGTAATAGAGGGATAAGATAAGAAGACTTGACCAGGCTAATGTACATTGAGTCCGTGCAAACCTGTGCTGCTTCAGGGTTTGGGTTTTTTTCAAAATCAGGCATACGTTGTTTTCAGCGCACGTGGCCTGCTGGAGCTGGTCTGGGCTGCTGAGAACACACGTGGGGTGGTTAATATGCAAACTTTGTACTTGGGCACTGATAAGGAAGTATGGTGTTTTTCCTTCAGGCTCTCAATTCAGCACTTTTGATCAAAAAGTTGTGATAGAATAGAAAGGACAACTGTAAATGTCGGTCTGCTCTGCTTTTGGAGAGGTTTATCTGAAATAACACTTCAGCACTGCAGTTTTAAGTGAACTGTCAAAATACAATTGTTTAGAAAAATTAAAAAAATGAAATCGTTTAGGATGGTTTCCTGTAAATCACATGTTGAATTAGAGCATTTATTGATGCTACTAAGATTATCTTTGAGTGTTTGAGCAGTATGTCTGTTGGAGATTTGTAACAGCTATATTTGTTTTTTGGATCTAGCTTAATGGAGCAAGCTCCAGCCCAGATGGGAGAAGAGGCTGTGAGGTGGGCAAAACTGATCATTCCTCTGGTTGTCCATTCAGCTCATAAGGTGCAGTTACGAGGTGCCACTGCCCTGGAGATGGGCATGCCACTGCTGCTCCAGAAACAGCAGGAGGTAGCGGCTGTCACTGAGCACCTAATGACCACAGTAAGTGGAAACGCTGTGCCTTTTTTCTAGAAATGGCAGGAATCTTAATTGGGATTGTTGGTTGGGGGTCTTTTTATAGTCTAGATAGTGCAGGAAAAAGCTACTGTGCATTGATGCCAAGTTCTTGATGAGAGCAGTTTTGACAGAAATTAATATAACAGCAGTGTAAATATAGGACCACTGTAAAAAATAAAATAAACAAAACAATTACATTTCTGCCAAGAATCATTGATCAGGAAAATAATTTGCCTTTTTTTAAATGACCTTCAAGCACCTGTCTTGACAGCATTAACTCATAGATATCATTAAACTTTTATTTTCTCTTAAAGAGAATTTGCTTACTGAACTAGAATCAGCAGAACTTGGTGTGGGAGTAACTCACATCATCTAGCTTAGCTTCCTACTCAAAACAGGCCTAGCTTCAAAGTTAAGGCCAGATTGCTCAGAGCCTTGTCGAGTTGAGGTCTGAATATGTTAAAGGATGGAAATTTTACAGCCTGTCTGGGCAGTTTGTTCCAGTGCTGAACCACCCTCATGGTAAAAAATAGGATTTGCCTTGTTGAAACTTGGGTCTGTTGTCTCCACTCCTTTCTTTCAGTACTTCTTAGAAGCATCTGGCTTCTTCCTTATAATCGAGCTATATGTAGTGGAAGACTGTGATTATATTCCATCCCGCCCCAAGCTAAACAAGCCTGGCTCTTCTGTCATGAATTCTGTCCCCTAACCATCTTAGTGGTGACCCTCTGCTGAATTCACTCAAGTTTGCCAGTACCTCTGGGTACTTTGGTGCCCACAGTTTGGTATAGCATTCCAGAGATTATCTGATGAGTAACAAGTAGAGGGGTCAGTTCTCTGGACTTGTTTCTTGTGCTTTTGCTAGTGCAGTCCAGTATGCAGGAGCACATTCCTGACTTAACATTTTTGCCCCCCACTTCTTTTTCTGCAGAGGTGTTACATAGCCTGTGAGTCCTTAGTGGGTACCAGTACACAGGGTTCAACTATCCCAGGTGTAGGACTTCGCCTTTGAATTCTGTGAGGTTTCTGTCAGTCCTCTTTTCAAGCTTGTAAAGATCCTTGTGAATGGTACCCCTGTCCTCCAGCATATCTACCGATGCTTCCCCCCCACCATCGATTGTGTTAAATCGTATCAGCCCTTGTTGACCCTTTGTGAATTGCACACTTAACCTGGGCTCTGAACTGCTAACCACCAACCTTTGAGCCTAACAGTCCAGCCACACACTGTGTGAGCTTACTAGTTTGTATCTCACCAGTTGGGCTACAAGGACACTAGAGGAGACTGTGTCAAAAGCCTTGCTAAAGTTGGAGTGGAGAACATCTGCTACACTCCCTGCATCTGCAAAACCAGGCATTTCCTTATAGAAGTCAGTCAGACTGGAAAAGCAGGTTTTGCCCACAGTAAAACTATGCCGGCTGTTTGTAAGGACCTTCTTGTTCTTCTATGTGCCTAGAAATGGCTTCCACAGGAATTAGCTCCGTAATTTTTCCAGGCACAGGAGTGAAATTGGCTAGCTTGTAATTCCCCACATCCTCTCTTTTTCTTTTGTTTTTTTTTTTTTTTTTTTTTTTTTTTTTTTTTTTTGGAAGGTGGCATAAAATTTGTCTTGCCCTGCCCCATCATTGGGGATCTCTACTGGTTGCAGTGACCTCTCCAGAAATAATAGTGTGGCCTTGTTGTGTCATTGGCCTTTTCCTTCAGCACCTTTGGATATACCTTGTAGAGTTTGATGGATTTGTCAAGTTTACTTAAGTAGTCCCCAACTCAGTTCTTCTCTACTATGGGTAGTACCTGTGTGCCCAGCAGAAGAGGTAATGGGAGACGGATGTTGGAGGCCTGAGGGTAAAGATGGAGGCAAGAAAGGCATTGAGTACCTCAGCATTTTCCATGTCCCTTAAAAGATTCCCCACCCTATTCAGCAACAGCTCCCTTGGTCTTTTTGATGAAGCTTTTCATGTTCCCGTTCACTTCCAGAACTGTAGGCTTATTTATTTTGCCGTATTCATTGCTGGAGTTAAGTACATTAAAAAAACCCCAAACAAACAGGGTGGTTTTTAGGGTTACAGTGTGTTTTGACTTGAGAGTTAGACTACAAGTATTTAAGGAAATGGATTTTGATTTTTTGGTTGTGTGTATCAGAATAGTTGAAGCTTATGGTTGGTTTCAATGATGGTAGCAAAGTTTGACTGATATATCAGCAACTGCTATGCGGTACAGCATGAAATCCTTCTGATCTAGAAATAGCATAGTTCCAGGTTGGTTGTTTCTCCAGACATTGGTATGAATATTGTAGTTTTTAGAATACTTTGAATATATGTCTTGTAGAAATTATGTTTCTTTCTGTCTGCAGAAAATAATTTCAGAACTTCAGAAATTGTTTACTACAAAAAATGAGACTTATGTGTTAAAATTATGGCCGCTGTTTGTCAAATTACTTGGAAAGGTAAGCAGAAAAGCACCAAGTTTTACAGTCATGAGCTTTGAAGGAATTTTTGACAACATAAATATCTTTATTCTGAACTTCTTTATCTTCAGACTCTGCATCGTAGTGGCAGTTTTATCAACTCATTGCTGCAGCTGGAGGAACTTGGATTTCGTAGTGGCTCACCAGTGGTAAAGAAAATAGCCTTCATTGCATGGAAGAGTCTAATAGATAATTTTGCTCTAAATCCAGGTAGATTAAAAAAAGTTAACCTGAATTGTTTTGACTACTGTCACTTTACATAACTGGAAGAGAATATTCTGTCTAATGGTGGTCAATACTATAGTACGTACCACTGGATATACACATAGTATATCTGTGGTACATAGGTAGTGGTGTATATATATATACATAGTGGTATATACTGTGTGTATATACATAAGTAAAATTCAAGTTGTTTTGTTTGTTTGTTTTTAAGGAAAAGTGACAGTTTGATCAGTAGTTCTATCTTAACTTTTCTGCTAGGAGAAATAAATAGAATAAAATTAACAAACCTTTGTTCTGTAATGCTTTAATTGATCCATACAGCAATGAAATAGAGAATAAAACATTCTGTAGATCTTATTTTGGACTGTGTGGATTAATTGGGGAAGAGCAATGCTTCAGGATTCTAGAGGTGTTAAAAAAAGTTGCTTTAAAGGTGTAACTGAGATCTGAACAAGCCTTTTAAGTCTAGCCTGTGTCAAAAGACACTTTATTTTTTTACCGTGATTGTGCTTCTCCTTACTCTGTGTCCTGAAGAGAAAGCTAAATGTGGACATTTCTTAGTTTAGCTGAATTTAACTTAAATTGTCATTTTAATTTGTTTCCTGTCAGGTCATTTGTTCTGATCATTGTTTCCCGTAAATTACTAACAAAGGATTTGATTCTTTTGCAAGATAAAATCCATGGCACGATTGGCCTTCATTGTGCATGTTCCAGTATGGCTAATAAGGATTGCATACTGCAAAAGCAGTCTCTGTCAGCAGTTTGTTATGAATTGCAGGTGGACAGGTTCTGATGCTGCTGGGCTGGCTAAAAGTTTTTCTCTTCTTTTGAACACTTGCATAGGCTTGAGCAAACTTCTGTCCAGACACGCTATACTATTTCTGCTTCAGTGGTAAATGATCATTTGCAGCCTCAGCATACTGTATTTAAGATCATTCGTTCTCATCCAGGGGTAATGCACATGTATGTTAAGTGTTTGTTTTTTTCTTCTACTGTGGCAGATAGGAGTCTCTTAACATAGCAAGCAAGAGTGAATTTCCTTCTGTTTATGTTGGTATTCAGTAGATTTCATTTCGGTCTTGATATTGGAAAGAAATACTTGCTATTTCCAGGGTTTTTCTAGACAATAGAGCAGTAAAATAGTCTGAAAGGTTGGTGCATTTACTATGTATTCTAGTTTTGCAAACTGTCATTAATTGAATATTAAGCTAAAATATATTAGGAAAAAAACTGATAGTTTAAAAATTTTCCTTTTTTTGTTGTTCTGTGATTTAATTATTTGTGTTGCTTAAAAATATGCTTTTTTGGTCTTCAAGATATATTGTGCAGTGCTAAAAGGCTGAAACTGCTAATGCAGCCACTGAGCTCGATCCATGTGAGAACAGAGGCTTTGGCACTGACAAAACTGGAGGTCTGGTGGTATTTACTCATGAGGCTGGGACCTCAGCTGCCTGCAAACTTTGAACAGGTAACAGAACTGAAAATAGTCATAGCATAATCACTTAGCCTTTGTTGAGCATGTGAAGTTAAGTCCCCGCTTTGTTACTGTAACTAATTCTGTACCTGCTTTGTCCTTCCCTAGTTTATTATTAAAATAAGACTGTCTTAAGGAACCAAATCAGATTTATGTGCTGTGCGTGTGTTCTATATAGCAGGAGTGCTTGGGACTATACGTCCAATCTTTTTAAAATTCCAAAAGATTTGAGAGCTTATCTGCGTGTCATATGAGCATCTCGGTGAAGATCTCCAGTGAGTGCACAGCAATAGTAAACGTAAGCAAGTTATTTAAGGACTGCTTTGTCCTTTTGCTGTGCAAGTGTATGCTTTGGAGAGTCTGCCATAGGAAAACATACTGAAAAGATCACAAAATATTTAGAAAGATGCATAGAGAGGAAAAATGGAAGTATTTCATTACTACTCACATTATAACGGGAGTGAACATAATATTTCTATTAGGTTTCTGAATTTCAGTAAATTAAACTTCAGGGTGGTAGTAAAGAAAAGAATTACCTTTTTAGATACAGTATAGTTGGATCATTCTAACATAAGTTGTTGTTTAACCTAGCCGTTTCTAATTCATGTATATGCACGTTTTATACAGCATCCTAAAAATATTGTTATAAGTACCCAGAAACTCTGAAACACTGATGCTGTGAACAACAGTACAGTCTATGTGATATTTGAAATGTATGGTTCCTTGTGGCTTATGGCTTGTATGTGTTATGCCTATTTTCACTGAGGTTTGTTATCTTTGCAGGTTTGTGTACCATTAATCCAAAGTACTTTAAGTCCAGATTCTTCTGCTGCATTGCAAGGAACTCCCTTACGTGTACCAGCCAACCAAAGTTTAGCCTCGGCAAGCCCTGCACAGAAATCAGGTATTAAAGCACAAGCCTGTTTCCAGCTATATTCTAGATACAGAAAGTAATCTATTTAACGTGTTTATGCTTTTTCATTTGCAATATATTATTGTTAAAACCCGTAATTTTTCTGCATGTTCATTGGAGAGCTCAGAGGCAGTGATTTGTATTCATAGAATCCTAGGATGGTTTGGGTTGGAAGGGACCTTAAAGGTCATCTCATTCCAGCCCCCCTGCCATGGACAGGGACACCTTCCACTAGACCAGGTTGCTCCAAGCCCCATCCAACCTGGCCGTGAGCACTTCCAGGGATGGGGCATCCACAGCATCTCTGGGAAACCTGTCCCAGTGTTTCACCACCCTTGTAAGAAAAAAAAAAAAGTCTTCTTTGCATCTAATCTAAATCTGCCCTCTTTCAGTTCAAAGCCATTACCCTTGTCCTCTCACTACATGCCCTTGTAAAAAGTCCCTCTCCGGCTTTCATTTACATTGGATAAAATTAGGCTGTTGTCAGTATTTCAAGTTTACAAAATTGCACTAATCAAATTGTGTTGAGGACCAGTTTTAATGTTGTTGTGGTTTAACCCCAGCCAGCAACTAAACACCACACAACTGCTTGCTCACTCCCCTTCCCCTCATAGCGGGATAGGGGAGATAATCAGGGGAAAAAAAAAAAAACGGAAAACTTGTGGGTCGAGATAGGACAGAAAAGGAAGAAAATAATAATGGTAATAATAATAGAATAAGAATATACAAAACAAGCAATGCACAACGCAGTTGCTCACTGCTTGCTGACCAATGCCAAGTTATTTCCCGAGCAGTGATCCTCCCAGGCCAACTCCCCCCAGTTTATATACTGGGCATGACGTCACATGATATGGAATATTCCTTTGGCCAGTTTGGGTCAGCTGTCCTGGCTGTGTCCCTTCCCAACTTCTTGTGCCCCTCCAGCCTTCCTGCTGGCTGGGCGTGAGAAGCTGAAAAATCCTTGACTTAGCATAAACACTGCTCAGCAACAACTGAAAACATCAGTGTGTTACCAACATTCTTCTCGTACTGAATCTGAAACACAGCACCATACCAACTACTAGAAAGAAAACTAACTATCCCAGAGGACGAATGTCCTGAATTTTGTCCTGTGTTGCAACGGAGCTTTGGTTTTAAACTTAGTTTTTCATGTCTTCATGAACAATGTGCTATTTATATATGCCATTCTCATTTCTATAGCATTTTTGTTGTCAAAGTTTGGCGTCTGAGGGTTTGCAGTATTTGGAAAGTATAAAATATACTTTCAAAATACATGGTTATGACTGATGTTAAACCCTACTAAATAGGAGTGCGTGCTAGGTATCTGGCTGACTGTTAGCGGTCCCTTTTAGCCAACTCTGTTCTGTGATTTGTTCTTTTCCTGTTAACTTTGGGATTTTGGTCTATTGGATCTTTCCTTTCACTTGATTGCAGGTGACTTGAGACAATGTAATTTTTGTCCTCTCACTTAGGTCCTTACCCGTTTGCAAGTCCGGTCACGCCAAGGATGAACTTGAATTCTAGTACAGCAGGAGTGGTGATGATTCCTTCCATTCAGCTTTTGGGAATTGAAATGCTGCTTCACTTCTTGATGGGATCAGAAGTTTTAGAGTTTGCCAAGCAAAACAAACTTGTACTTAGTTTAGGTATATGAGTTATATTTTTTTGAAGTACTTTTGCATAATCTGAAATTGCAAATTTTGTTGGATTAAAGATGTCTACTAGAATGAAACGCTTTAAACATTTAAAACTGTTAGTTGACATCATTAATATTAGAAGTTGTTTTTATATTAAATGGTGTACATACACATAGGTACTTGATTATTTTTAAGCCTTATCTTACTGGTAGACTGCAAAATAACAGATTTACAAAAAATGTTTTTTTGTTCTCCTAGAGCCTCTCCAGTACCCACTGATCAGTAGCCCTTCTTTTTTTTGTAAGCATGCCAGTACGCTTATAAACGCAGTTCAGGATGGCTTTATTGCAATTGGAAAAGAAATTCCTGGTAAGAATTCAGTGGTGAAATTTGATTTCTTTTCTGGGAAACAAAGAGAGGGTGAGGGAAGCATAAGAAGAAATAACCACTTTCTGTAATAGTCCAGTGTTACATTAAATAGAACTGGTCTGACTTGGTTTGAAAGCTTATGTCAGTTTTGGCTTACGTCAAAGTCTGTTTAACACAGTTTGTATTTTAAATGCAGTTTTGTTTAATATTTTTATTACAAACTGAATAAAAATATTATGCTTTTTTGTAGATTGTATGCTGAATGTGATATGGAAGGACATAAATGGATATGTAAAAACAGCTATTGAATCAGGTAAAATGTATTTTTTTTATTTGTCATTGCTGACCAGTTAGAGGTTTTTTTTAAGACTAGACCTTAAGTAGTATTTGCTTCATTGCTGGTAAAGCTTGTTTTTAGGCATCATCAGTAGTTCTTTTTGAAGCAACAACTGATATTTTTCATGATGCCTGCGTCTTTGTGTGACAAATACAAAATCATACTGATCTGATCCAGTAAGGCTTACTAGGGAAGGCACAGCAGTGTATGGCTGCAGGTGTACTGCATGTAGCGGTAAGAAAGACATAAAAGTACTTTAACTGCAGTTCTTGCTGAAGAAATCTTACCGTTTCCAAAAAAAGTAAGCCCACCCCAAGTCTTTGGTATTGAGAAGTTGAGACATTCAGTGCGTTACTCAAATTAGTGTAAAGTCTTTGTTAATGTGACTATGGCTACCTTTTTTTTCTTTAATTAAATTTTAGTTCATAGTAAAGTATAGTGTCTTTACTGATGTATGGAAGTAAGTTGTTTCCTGTTCTAAAATAAAAAAGTGTTCATTACTCTGTAAAGGCTTTGAAAGTCCAGAATATTCTTAATAATGAAGTCTCTTATACTGAAAGATCTAACTGAAAAGTTAAGAGAAATGAAGTGCATTGCTTGGATGAATGCAAAATTTCCCAACTTTGTTTTTTTAGTGTGTCAAAGTTAAGGTTGTTAACGATACAAAGGTGTTTCCACTTTAATAATAAAATGTAGAGGTTTTTTTATTTAAATGTTGAAGTTTCAGTTACGCTGTTCTTCACAGCAGAGACTTGGTATCTGAATTTATTAAGTATTTGGTGTAGGTTTATAAATATACACAGAATTTTTTTGATCTTACAGTAAGTTACAGTACTTGAATATAAACTTTTAAATGATAGTCAGAGTGACCACTACTTTGTTCTGCTCTAACTGTAAATATGCTTTATTCTAGGAAATAAGAAAGAAAAGCAAGGGTCAGAAGTACTTACTATGTTACTACAGGCCTTAAAAAACATTGTTAGATCAAATTCTCTTCCTGTGCAGAAAATACTGGTAAGTTGGGTGGGTTTGTCTGGTTTTTAAATCTCACTTCTTTTTGATGGTCTAGATTTGGATTAGTAGCAGCCTTTTGCATCTAACTTATCAGAATGGTCTCTTTAAGAGAGACAACTTTTTGGTGTAAACTGTAAGTTATGCAGTTCTCATCAGACAGCATAGTGTTGCTTAAGGGTTTCTTTATTTAAACGTATTTTTCACGTTTATCAGCAGTGTTCACAGAATTGGGTGCATGGTTCCCCTACCAGAACCTTCTGCTTCAAAGGACAGTTACTTTCATGATGGATTTTTTGTCATTTTACTAAAGGGAAGCAACTGTTACAATTTTGCTTTTATTAGTGGTGTTACTTAAAATAGTCTAGCCCTTGGGGAAAAAAAATATTTACATACACTTTCTTCTTTTCTCCTACTTAGTCCCTCATTGATATTACTGTTAAGGAATTGCCTCCAAAAATATTGGGATCACCAGCTTATCAGGTTGCTGATATGGACCTTTTAAATGTAAGTCTGACTTCATTCCAGACTTTGTCTTCATGCTGAAAGGTATTAGGGTGTCATATCTGCACAAACATACTGAGCTTTGTAAGTCGCAAGATCCAGATCTTTCCGGAAATTGTATTATTTTGTGTTCCAGAATGCAGACTTTGTTTCCAGCCCTCACTTTTGATGAGTAATTTAACTGTCTATCACTAAAAAGGGATACGCTGAAAGTACTGTAATAACGAAAGAGGATTTCTTGTGTTCAGGTCATGATTTAAGATACAGGTTGTAGATACTTTGCAAGGAGACTGCATAGTCAAACTGTGTGGTACTACTTATTTACTGAAAACTGATGTTTTGTGGAAGTGTTCTGAAGTCAATAGAGCGAAGTACTTAAAGGTAGAGAGTGTTACTCCTCAGGAAAAATTAAATGCATAGGAGCAAAGCAGAGAATGTCATGCTAGACAGCATTATTTCAGAAAAAGTTCAGAGGTAAAAGTGAAATAAAGCCTGAACTTACTGGCCATAGTCTAGGGCTGAAGAAGCAGTGATATTCGTTAGCAGTGAGAAGTACTCTGTTCTGCTGTGGTCCTAATGAGCCCTGACTGGAGTGCTGTACTGTGTTCTGTGTACTGCCACTGGAAGGGAGAAACAGATGATAGCAGTCTAGAAAATAACCACAAAAAATAACTTGTGAGAAAAGGCTGAAATGACACCTTTTTTGGTGGTTTGGGTTTTGTGTGTGTGTGTGTGTTTTTCGTCTGGAGTGGAGCAGACTGAGCCGGAGCATGCTACCAGTTAGATTTATTAAAAGCTCAAAAGGTTGGTTAGAGACTTTTAAAATTGGATGATTAGCTCTTCTACATCCACCAGTGGATAGAAGGCAGCTTGTTTATTTTGCAGCAGTGGAGATAGAGCTTTTTAGCCTAGGAAAGTAGCTAAACCTTTACCTTGTTAGCCAAGGAATGCACGGAATTCATTTGGAAGCTTTTAAAAGCAGACAAGTGTCTGTGAGAGATGAACTAAGTGTAACAAGAGTAAGAAAATGCTTCAAGTCAAGTGAGTAGTATAAAACTTTGACTACCATAACTGGCTTAAGAGCTCAACTCTCAAAATTCCTCCCAGCTTCCCCCCCTGCCCCCTGTGAGTGTTTTATTTACATTTGTGAGGCCTTTTCTGACTTAGTTACAAGAGTCGGAACTTTATTAGGGTGATTGAAGTTTTAATTGGCAGGTATTCAATGCATTTTGTTAAACACTTTAAGATCAGCAAACCTGAAACACTTGTGATAGATTTTAACAGAGGTTGTCCAAAAGATGTTGTGCTGAAACCTTGAAATAAGCAAATTGCATGTTGCTCCATCTTGTTCAGGTACCATAATACACATTGATTTTGTTATGTACACACGTACCTTACTGTGTTGCATGTCATTTCAAGGCAGTGGTGACTAAGTACTACAAAACTTGCAACCTTTTAAACAGAAGAGTGTTTTGCTTCAACTGTAGTATAATTGGTATTCTGCTGAAGCACCAGGATCTAGCAGAAGCTTAGATGTCCAGCTTTCCCTCTCACTTTTATTTTGAAGTGTTAGAATTGACAATTTTTGACAACTTTTAATAATTGCAGGTTTCTTGCTTAGTTAAATGTAGGATATAGGTACACATGAGGCAACCATTTCATTTGATCAATGTATATGTTGTTTTGACCTCTTGAATTTCTCTTACAAGGGAACACCAGCTTTGTTCTTAATTCAGCTGCCGTTCCATAATAACCTCTTGGAATGCTGTGTAACAGATGAGAGGTATGTGGTGGCATTTGTTTATAACGACCTTCCCGCAGAAGACTTCAGAGAAGTTTTGCCTAACTTCAGCTGAAAAAAGTATCTTACCTATTTAACTCTCTTCCCTAGATTCTTTGTAATTCTAGAAACGCTTGTGGGTTACGTTTTGTCTGGGCCTACATCTCCACTGGCTTTCAGTGAATCTGTGATCTGCATTATTAATCAGAGTGCAAAGCAAGTGAAAAGTAAGGAGCATCTTTGGAGAATGTGGAGTATTGTTGTTAATCCGCTAACCGAATGGATTAATCGGGTATTGTGACTTTTTGTTCTCTTCTCCATCTCCCTGGCCCTGCCCCCCAACCCCCCACCCCCCAAAAAAAATCACAGGAAAACTTTATGCTGATCTTTTATGTATTTTTAGGAATTGCATGTTTTGAAGTGTCAGTAAAATGAAATAAGCCTTGGTAGTATTTGTGAAACTGGAATGTATGCAGCATTTTTTTAAAAAGCCCTTAACTGGAATATGAATGTTTGCAGTGAGGTAGGATGAAGGGCAGTAGTGGAGTAGTGGTCCAGAGCGTGGTTTAAAGTGACTCCAGTCAGTAGGAATGATCACTCTTAAGTACAGTGTCCAGTATAGTGCTGGGAATGTTCCTCTCCTTTTTTAAGATTATAAACAAGTTTATAGAGGTGCTTCAAGCCTTCACTTCACGCAAGCGGCATAGTCTTTCCGCTACAAAGGATGGAAACCTGCCCTCCAGGACCTGTTAACTTTTAAATACTAAGAGGCTTGTTTGCTTTATGTGAAAATGTAATAAATACCAAGTTGTGACGTTTAGGACGTAATTACAACAGTGGCTCTTACTAATGTCAGACTTTTTGGTTGGAAGCCCTAATGAAAGGCATATGAGTAAGTAATCTGCAGAACCTGTTGAATATTACAGTTTAAAGTATATTGACTGTAATGTAGGGGTTGTTGAACTGATCCTCATGTAGTCATTAGACCTAAAAATCTTAGAATTTATGAAGAAAGTTTTAGGTGCTTTAAGTAGGTTGCTGTCATCACTTATTGCAACTGAAATAAGTAAAAAATATGTAAGAAATTTTCTAACTGATTGTTTTTATTCTTGGAATTAAGTTATTTTGGAATTTAGAAACAGTGCTTTTTATGTCTTTAAATAGTGGATAGTGAGATCAGCTTGAACTCTTGAAAGAACTGAGAATAGCTAATTTCAAAATGCCACTGGCAATTTACCTTGCACAGATCTTATGTATAAAGTAAATGTAATTAGAACAGCCTTATTTTGTCATCTAAATTTTGCAGCTTCGTTAACCAGAAGATTGTTTTCTCATTGCAGACTAATGAAGTCAATCAGGGCGATGCACTGGAACACAACTTCAATGCTGTTTATAGTGCGTTGTTGCTACCCGTATTGCATATCTTCCCCTTTCAGGAGTTTCCACAGGTAATGGTGAATGCATGATGTTGCTTAGAAACAATGCGGGTTTTATAAAAACTATGAAGTACTACCTGATAATTTCAGAGTAGAGGTTGTTCCCAGTATGTATATACATTGGACCACTGCTCCAGGGTTGGATTTCTTGAGTTACATAGGTTTTGACAGAAGAAGAAAACTTAAAGCAAATTTTTATCTCTATGCACAGATGTTGATATTTATAAACTTTTTCTTTCTGTTGTTAAAGCCAACTATGAAATCCTTGTTGCGCACTTGGTCAGACCTGTATAGAGCATTTGCTCGCTGTGCTGCTTTAGTTGCAACAGCAGAAGAAAACCTATGCTGTGAAGAACTTTGTGCCAAAATAATATCTGGGCTAGAAGGTGAAACTCCAGTAGTGAGTATAAACCAGTGATACTGAACTATATAAATACTTTTAGCAGATATATTTTAAATTAGATATAAGAACCTATTGTAAACTCTGATGTAGTACTTTCTGTAACTTAAAATGTTTTGGGTGAGACTTGGATAAAGCTGTAACAAAATTCTTTTTACTAACAGAAGTTGGAGTTGATCTAGAAATCAATTGAAAGAAGAGAGTAAAAATAATTATCAAGCTTAAATATTAAAATAGCAGTTAAGCAGTCTTTGGATTTTTCTTCTAAGTAATAATGGTTTAGTGAATGTCATCATCACGGTAAATATGATTTGTCCGGTTGAAATGTGTGTGTGTGTGTGTGTATAAAGTAAGTTCAGGTGGAATTCACAAATACCACAACACCAGATGTTTTGCTCCGTCAACCTTGTACGCTAAAATTTAAAGACTTTACTTCTAAAGCTTTATAAAAGAGAAAGCTTTTGAAAGAGGAAGCCTTCCTATTATCTATTTTGTGTGTTTGCATGCCCACATCACATGGGGAGATAGAGTGTCTGTAGGTGTCAGGGAACATTACCTTTGGAACGTAAAATCATTCATGCTTCAAAGTTTACTGTCTTTTGAAAAAATACCATGAAAGGAACAAATAAGAAACAGACAAAAAAGAAAAATGGAATTTGAAAATATGGAACTTGGAGGATTACATCATTAGAACTTACTTTGGATGCTGCTGTATCCTGATGATAAACTTCAATTTTCAAAAATTAATAATTATTAAGCAAGCTAAACTTAAACAATTTAGAGTTTCAGTATGTGAGTTAGATTGAAACTAAACTGGTTTTGGCCCACAATATCGATGTTCCTTTTAAAAGCAAATTTTGTTTTATTTAGAAGAATTTGTGATGGATTGGGGAAAAAAAACAACCAACCACCGTGACCCATCTTTTTGTATGTACTAGAAATTGATCATGCTTCCTGAATGTTAATGACAGCCTTACTGTTATGCCTACAGTGGCTTTTCTGAAAGTCAGGCTTTGTGAACTTAAGCACACACTGACATTTGGTGACATGTTTTGCTAGATGGCTAGTACCTTGAACCTTAATACTTTTGATGCATCTTCCTAAAGCTAATGCCTTCTTACAGCTGCCTGTTACTGTTTTGCTTCTTTAGATGGTATATATGCTTATGTCTTATTTGTATAGAATGGGAAGACTCAATCTTCAGCTTTTGTAAATGTGTGTGTGTGTGTTAAAATGTTAAAAGCTGATAATGCAGACAAATTTGATCCACTTTTAAATTTAAAAGCTGTTTGCATTGCTGTCCAGAATGGCCAATGTGGTTTTTTTTGTCACTGTTGCTCTTTTGGGCTTTGCTGATGACTTCTGTTTCCTCTTCAGATGTTTTCAATGATGGATGGTCTCACCCATATTATGTCAGTTATGGTTGACTGCATCAACTTTGCACCATATGGTACTAAGTATCAGCCAAAAAATAGATGTAAGACAATACTTGAATATTGGGGTTTTCTGTGTCTTTCTGCCAGGGTTGGTTGAAAATTAGAGTTGTTGTAGATGCAGAAGTGATGACTGTAGGATATTAATGGTCTGTATATGCTACACATACTATCTAAGAACTGAAGGGATTGTCCAAAAAAAATCATAAATAATAAAAAAAACCCTAAAAATATCCAGTGTGCATATTTGAGTATCAGATCTCTTCTATTTGTTGAGCAGTTTAGTAGTTAACTGTATAGCCTGACAAAATACATCTGAAATTGATGTAAACGTTGAGGCCACTTTACTTCCCATTTCACTGTAAAACACTGCTGGTTTCTGAAGTTGTACTTGATATGTTGGCTATGATTTCATTTTTGCATGTGAAATCTGCTGCTTTTGCTTTGCTCAGACATAATCTGAAACTGTAATGCTTGGTAATAATCCATAGCGTAATTATATAATACCTGCCTAAAATGATGATAAGCTTTTAACATTTGCAAGGCTACTGCTCCTGAAGCCGCTTTGCATAAACCAGTCAAGAATAGGTTTAACAGAAGACAAAAGGTCATTGTATGTAAAATGTTCTTTGTTTTGTTTCCTACTACTGAAGCTGAAGAAATAATTTACAAAATAACCTCATTCAATATAAAACTTGAAGTGTTTATAATTTCTCTGCCCCATATGAATTTGTTAAAGTAGTAAGACGTTGTGTTAGACTGCTGAAAGAATGAAAAGCTTTAGTTAGAAATGTTGATGAGGAAAACCATGATGGAGACTTCACTTACAAACAAACAAACAAATCAAACTTGATACTTCCCTTTCCCTCCTCCCTGCCTGTTCTAGAATTTATGTATATCAGCAAGCATGTGTAGAGTGGTTGCTGTCTCTTTGCAAGCAGGCATTAAAGATACTTAAAAGCATAGTCATTTGTATTACCAACCATAAATATAAATAAGAGGAATAGGAGTCATATCTGTAGTGGTATGATAAAATTATGCATTAAAAAATTTATGTCTTCTATTAGGTCTGGTTTTCAACGTATTTCAATCTATGTAGATACAGTTTGGGAATTAAAGTTCTGTTTCTCATGTATACAAAAAAGTTCAGATGTGTTTTGTTGTAATGCATGTTGTTTAGATAGGAAAAAAATTTAATTTTTTTTTTTATGTTAGCTCCACAGACACCTACAGATTGGTCTAAGAAGAAAAAGGAACCCCTTGGAAAGCTTGCCTCTCTGTTTAAACTCCTGGTGATGTTACTAAACTCTTTCCATGTGTTCAGTTCCAAAGAAACCTGTTCTGAAACATTGGTCTCTGTTGGTCCTTCAATTGTTGCTGTTCTTCACAACATCATCAGCCACGTTTCATTGCCTTCAGTGATTGGGACTATGTTTGCAATTTTTTCAAAACCCCTGGCAGTGTTTTATGAAAAAACAACGTGAGTATTTTAAGAATGGCTGGAAAATTGGATTCATTATATTGCTACACATTGGTGAAATTTTGCGTGGTCTGTAGCAAGCAGTGTATTTGAACATAGCTCAGGGTTTTTCAGAGCTTTGGCATTAATATGCCAAGAATTTTCAGCTCCTGCCAAGTCTCTCGCCTTTGAGAACACCATGTATTTTACTAGATTCAGCCCAGCTAGTAGGTACTATTTTTGTAGTGCACCCAAACACTGCAGAAAGGATGGGTCTGTAAGGTCGTGGCTGAGAACTTGCTGTTTTCTACAACGGCTGCACAAAAACCGGGGTGCTGGGGCTGAGCGCGTGGTGTACCTGAGCGAAGGTGGCTGCCAGGAACAGCCTGAGCAGCGTGTGCGTTACCCTAGAGCCCACGGCGCAGCCCTGCCCTCCCGTCACTTTCAGTGGGGTGCAAAAACACGCACGTGCGAGTAGCAGTCTGCATTGTCGTGCTTTTCTTTATAGAAATAAACCCAAACCTCCCTCGTTGTACGTGAAAGGAAACCTACAGGACTTCTGAAAGCTTGGTGTTTAAAATTGTCGTGTCTCTAGAGTGATTGTGTTGTCATCTCTGCAAGACTAAAGTGTTTGGTTTCCACGTGCTGTTTATTTTCACTGTGGTGAAGATAGTTATTAACATAATTTGTTTTCTAGTGGGCAGGAACTGCGTAACGTTTTGTACGAAATAGAGAAGTCATAATTAGTTGATGTGCACTAAAATCCTGCAGGTTTTTAAGCAGAGGGAAGTACTGAGAAATACTTGCTTGTTGCTATGTGCTTTTTTCTTTTTTTTTTCATATGGCTTTGCTTTTTTATTGTTTAATTGTTGTAGGCTTCTCTTCCCAGGACATGATGGAATTATTAGGGGCTTGGTGGGAGGGGGCTGGCAGAGGCTTGTCTCTGATTTGCTGATGATGCAAGAGATGCACGCTTTGCTCAGGATAAGGAAAAGAAATGGAGTACAGCTTTGAGTGTTTTGGGAGGGTAGGACAGGATAGGATGCTGCTGGTCAGCCTGAAACTTGAAGCAGGACTGCTACCACTAACCCAAAATCCACCAGGCGTCCCTGTCTCGGAGGCAAGAGGCTCCTTGTTCTCGTGTAAGGTTGAGCTGAACACCTCTCTCCATCTCCCATCTTATCTGCCTTTGAGCATTGTCTTAGAATTATTCATTAAAAGGCAGAAGTGAGTGTTGGATACGTGTTTTTGAAGGAAGGCATGTGTGAGCAAATGCAAGTTCAGGAACCTCTTCAGGCTGGAGGTCACAGGCTTATAAAATGAATTACTAAATGTAGTTTTCTCACACTTTTCAGGGTGGTGTACTTAGGGATTTATTTACACGAAGCAACTGAGTTTAGGTGGTACTTCAGCTTTTTAATGCAGATATTTATGGGGCCTGGGAGATCTGTCTGGGGAGGGGGTTAAGAGCAACACAAAGAAGGCAGTTAGAAGTTACTCCATAAGAAAACTTTAAGTTTGGACTAATTACTACCCATCTTTCCATGAGTTTTTCTTAAACGTTAGCATATAAGTATCAGTGGGGGATAAAGGATAGGCTTACTTGAAACTACTTACATCAGGAAATTTTTTAATTGGCCAGTGGGAGGCTAGTTTCACAACATTATTTCATCAAGTTTTATACTAAAACTAGTGTGCAGTGCTTGAGTGCATTATGTGTTTAATTCTTGTGCTTGGGATAAATGAGACAGCAAAATATAACTTTTTTGTTTGTTTTGGCAGGCTTGCTGATGTATCTAAAGTATACAGTAATCTTAACAACAAGGTAAATGGCTAGAGGAATAGCTTGGGTTTGGGAAAATGTGTGACACTGGAGTTTTGCCATTCATCCTGTATTCTAAAAAAAATATATTGAAAAAATGTAATGAAAGTAGAGATTTAATTTTTAAACTTACTTATTTTTTACTAAAAAGGTAGCTGAGGGGAGGACCACTAAGCTTAGCTATTAGACTTTTTGTGTGGTGTGGCGTTTAAACTTGTTTATTCAGGCCATACTATTCTATGGGATAATAATGTTTTAAATAATGTTTTAAGCTTTTAAATAGTTAATATGTGCAATATTTGAATTAAATAAAAAAACTTAACTGTTTCTTCTCTCCCTCAGCTTGAAAAACTACTGGCCGAGATTATCCTGTGTTTACAGTCTCGCTGCACTGGCTCTTACGATAGCGAACTGCTAGAGCAGCTTTCGCCGTTGCTCTGTGTAATGTTTCAGCATAAGAGCAAACAAATCCGCAACCAGTGTGCCCACTTCTGGAATGCAACATTCGCAAAGACTACGTCACTAACATACCCTGAAGAGTTAAAGTAAGACACTTTTTTTTTTTTTTTTTTTTCCCCTTAAGTAAGAGATCTTGGGTTATGTACAAATGAATGGGTATTGTTCTGGTTACTATTTATATTCTGCTTTTTGTGCAAGCTGGGATATCTGTTGGTCTTGTGTGCCTTCCCGCCCCCTGCCATAAGTTTAAAAATCTCTTTTGTTGAGCAGATCTGTGTTAAGGCAAGCCAAAAAGAAAATTCCACTCTTGCTGCCTGGTTTTGAGAGCATCGAGGTAGCCGAAGACTGCAGCGGCCCCTTCTCTGATGCGGTGAGTATTTTGTTGACCCCAGTGGGTGCTTCATTGTGTGTAACTTCATGGGTACCCTTCAGAAGGCAGCAGCAAGGTCAGTTTTGATTTCTACTGTGATTAGCCTGCACTTGCTTCATGTTTGGAATGATAAACTATGCTGGCTAAGCACTGTCAAAAGACTGAGCTGGTTCTTAACAGTTTATGCATTTTAAATTTGGGGTTCTATTAGTTTGTTTGAAATAATTAATTTTTAAGTTGTCCTCTATGTAATTTAGAGGAAAATGGGAGTGTGGGACAGTTTAGTTGTAGAAATTAATACATCTCAGGATGGGTTTGTGAGCTTGGAGTTTCTTCATACAAATGCATTCAGTGTATTTTTATTTGAATAGGCGGAAAATTCACAGCTGGATGCAAAGATAAGTGGAATGGAAGTAAAGTTGGGTCAGAAACGAGGCTCTATATTGGCACAGACAAGTGAACTAAAAAACGAAGTAAAAGACCAATCCAGTAAGGCGCAACTAACATCTGCAAAGGTAAGGTGTTTACAGATAGGTGTGATGGAATCAAATCCGTTATATTTTGCAGCAGAATGTCTAGTATGGGCTGCAAATTCTTGGTAAAAATTAATAAAATTTGTGATGCTGAAGTATTTTTCTTTCAAACTTAGGCTGTATAGCACACTTTAATTAAATTTTCCTGTTAAAATTCCCTGCTAAGTTTACAGGTGGCTGAGTTTTAAGGAGGGATCGTGGAGGTCTGCTTATGGCTGGGAGGAGTGGCAACCAGGTACAAAATGCACACCTCGGTCTGGCTGCAGGTTGTGACAGGTTCGGGTGTTGAGGTGCATCTTGGTTTTGGGAGACCTGTGCTGCCTGCTCCAGTCTGTCACTTGCACTAGGGAGAGAAGGGTGTTGTATTCTTAAGGAATCGCCGATTTAGTAAATGGCAGTAAACGGTAACCCTCACGAGTACTGAGGTACTTTCACCCATTACAGCCTTTGAACTTCACGACACTGAAGGAAGTGCAGAAACTCACTTCAGGGCGCGGAGGAGGGGTTGCAGACTCTCTCCTAGGTGGTAGTGTGTGTGTGTGGGGGGGAATCACTCATGAAGAAAATCAGCACCTACTAAGGGATTTGTGCCAATTAATATCCTGAAAGAACTGCGGTTATCTGAGAACTGTTCCATTTAGGATGGCTGTACCTGAATTATGAAAACATTTTCAATTCCTCTATTTTTTTTCTAATCCAGGTGGGGTTTTTTGTTTTCTCTCTGTAGTTGAAACTAGAATTTTCACCTTCGAAGACTAGAAATGAGGTACTTTTGGAAGAGGAGAAATCTGTTGATTTCGTGTTTATTCCTCCAGAAACAAAAGCAAGGATATTGACAGAACATCAAAAAGAAGTGCTTAGGTCAAAGAGGTCTGTAACTTACTCTGTTTTAAACTTAATGTGAAATGTCATTACATCAAAGTTACGTCAAATTGACATAACTTCAATTCTTGTATCTGGGACTACTGCAGGTAATCAAGTCTTACTCTTCCATACAAGTTACAAAGTTTAAAGCTAACGAAGTTCCTTGCTTTACTGTTTTAAAGCAACCAAATTACTCTCTGATCTGCATTTCCTATTTTGATAAAATATACTCTGTTATCTGTTTGGAGTTTGGTAATTTGGAGTTTACGTTTTTACTTCATGATTCTCACTTGCAATGTGAAATGGAAGATGTTATTTTTCTTAAATCACTGACATGAAAGGGGTTTTTTACCTGACCTGAAGGAAAGACTTCTAAATTTGAAGAGAAGTCTTATGTCAGTAGCATATCAGAAATTAGGGTATTCCCAAGACTCATCTTAATTACAAGAGAATCTTTAGAATTATCCTCTTTAATGTGAGAAAATAATACGAGAGTATTTTCTGTACTCAGACAGCAAAAACATAGTGTAAGCTGAATTTGTGTACAATGGCACTTCACAGGAACTCAGCTGGATTATATAGTAGCACGTGGTGATGAATTCTTTGCAAGGTGGGATCGCAATCACAGCTTTTTTCCGCCAAAAACATGTTTGAAATTAAAAAAGATTTAATGCAACTGAAAATAGCAGTCTTGAAATAAGGAGATAAATCACCATCTGCATCCACTTTGCAGTTTGCCATGCCAATTGGAGCCTGAGGTTGTAGCAGCCAGTTGCAATTTTGTGTCTTTTCTGCCCAGAACAGGGAGTGGAGCGTATGGTCACACAGTCTCCTGATACTCAATATAGGCTGCCCTGCTCTTTGTGCAGTTTCTACCCTATCCTTTTATTTTTTTTAAAAAAGAGAGTCTGATTTACCATTTCTGGTTTGTTTCAGAGTTGATATTCCTGCTATGTACAACAATTTGGACACATCGCAAGACACCACCTTATTTTCTCAGTATACTCAAAGCCAGGAAGATCCTCTGTAAGTAAAGGTGGCCTGTATGTATATCAAAGGTCCTCCTTTCTGCAACAATTCTAATTTAAGTAACTTCTATTTTAGGGAAAAATCATCTTTAATAGAAAATGCAAAAGAAGATACTAAAAACAAGCCTCAGGTAATTTCTCATTGTCTAATGGTAATGAAGGTATCGGAATTATAACCATACCAGTGATGTTTTCTTCCTATTAGTAGCTCTGGTAATTAATAGCAAAACTCTTTGATTACTGGCTATGATACGGTTTTAAGATTGATTTGGAAACCCTTCAAGCACAAAAATGTTACCCCCAAGTGTATTGGCTCACAGGACTAATTCCCTTTCTCTCTATTGATTTAACCTGTAAGACTCTTGAGAATATCTTTGTTTTCTTGGGCTTCCTCTTATTTTTTCCACATCTGAATAATACTGACACAGGCTCTGTGACTACAGAATACACTGATAGCTTTTGTGGTTTGTATTTCATTCTCATTGCCACATTTGAATCCAATACCGTTGCAGTGTTCTTTGTGCTGTGTTCTGCTTTATGTAATTTACACTAGAAAGGGCCAATCATGAAGCACTTTGACTTAATTTCAAAATGGGAGGATTTATATAATTAGTTTTAGTGTGGATGTATTTAAGTTTTGTTACCCAGCTACAGGTATTATAGGGAGTTACAGATCTGTCATGTGTATGTGCTACCACTGATTATTTTATTGGGGTAAAAATAGCCGAAAGCTGTAGCACAGGCTTACTGGGACTTGCTGTGGCGCTGCTGTTCTAAGAATTGTTTAATTGCCTAGCTTCATGTTAGCAATCGTAACACTGTTGACTTCTCTTCCATAACACTCTTTTTCCCTAGCAGATGCATTTGGTATGCATCATGATTTTCTGGAACTGTTTTCACTTTTAAAAGTCTTAATGTTGATTTCTGTATTACTCTAGTGGACCATGCTTTTAAACAACTTAGCTATGTTTCCACATTCTGAACTGCTTTTGGATGAAGCTGTAAGGGCTTGAGGTGGATTAAATAGTAGATTTTGGAAGGAAAAACAATAATTGTAAATCCTCAGTATAGATCTGTTCCCTTTTGGAGAGGAGTTGGTTAAACAGCTAGCTTGATCAGCTGTAGTGCCAAACAGACAGTAGGTAAAATACAGCAGATCTTTCATGAAAACTTTTAGGAGTAGGTTTTTTACTGTCTCTGGCAAAACTTAAATAAAATGTTTTTGCAGTTCTTTGTGGTTTGAGATTAAAGGGCTTTAAAAAAAAAAAATCTTTGTCATAAAAAACTACCGTAGGGATAGTTAATAAAATAACTTGAAGGAAGAGTTGTTTGAAAAACCTTGTGGATATGTTGTTTTCTATTCCAGCAGAGCTGATTGGTTTGTTTGTTTGGTTGGTTGGTTGTTTTTTTTTAATATCACATTCATAGCAAAACTATAATACTTTGCTGTTCATATTTTTGGGACAGGAAGAAAACAGAGAGAGTCAAGGATGCACCAACAAATGGGATGAAATCTCAGAGGACTGCAGATCAGATAATCCTCCTCAGAATGCTGCCTGTGAAAAAGCGTCATCTCTTCCTCACACAGAGGAGAGCTCAACTTTAAACAATGAGGGAGAGTCAAGAAGGGACAGAGCTGAAATGATTCCGGAGGAGCCGTCAGTTGGAGAGGGATTAGAAAAAAACACAGTGGAAACAGCTTCAAAGGAGCCATTAGGAGGGAACAAAAACACTTCAAATGTCAGCAACAGTTCAAGTGACGCAATTTCTGGAACACCGCAGCCTGCAAGCCGACGGCAGTCTTTTATTACTTTGGAGAAATTTGGTAGTTCAGAGAACAGACCCTTTAGCCTTTCAGCATTAAACAGTTTATCAGAGATGTCTGGAAGTGCTTCTGTGGCAGGTAAACAGAAAAATACAAATGTATGCAAGACTAGTGCTAAACCAGAAAAATCTGGAGAAGGTGACAAAAAGCCTTCAAAATCTGAGTCTGAACAAATATTTACTGCAATACGAAGGCTAACTCGCAGGCAGAGTAAAATGGAGCACCAAGGATATAAGCAGTCCAAGTTGCTCATTAGGTCAGAACAAGAGAAAAGCACACGAGAGTCTTTTGCTTCCAGCAGTATGGAACATAGTCCTGAACTGTCTGTTTCAATAGAAGACACGGAACTTGTTCTCCTTGCTCAGTCCCAAGCTCTCCATTCTACAGAATTAGAAATTAAAAGAGTTGAAGAGGCAATAACAGAAATAGAAAAGATCCAGGCATTAGATACAGACTCTAAAGAAAATACACCCCCAGAGACGACAGTGTCATCTGACCAGGTAACAGGTGATGATAGTCAGGTCCCACATGTGTCTCCTAATCAGAAAATACTAAGACGTTCTTC
Organism: Leptodon cayanensis; assembly: GCA_027564655.1. NCBI lineage: Eukaryota > Metazoa > Chordata > Aves > Accipitriformes > Accipitridae > Leptodon > Leptodon cayanensis. Next base: position 52,022,708 of record JANXJC010000001.1, read on the forward strand.
AAGACGACGGTCGGAAAGCCTAGAAAGTACAGCAGGTAGTCAGGATAAGGAAGATGGCCACCAAAAGAGAGACAGACGTAAAGATGATGAAAAATCTGGGCAAAAGAAGGTGCCGCAGACTAAAGATGATGCATGCCAAAAGCCGAAAGCAGTTTCTGGGAAAACTCCAGAAAATACAAATAAAAAAGAAAGCAATCTACCCGAGAGAACTGCTGCAGAGGACTCAAGCTCAAAGGAGTCTCCTGCTTCAGGGGGCCTTGATGAAGAAGCGAACAGAAGCGCTAGGAGGTCAGAAGATGGCTCGAAGACTGACACGGAAGGTCAAGACTGTAGCTCGAGTACAGTAGGTCAGAAGATGATTAAATGCCCACGATACCACACAAGAAGAGCTTCACAAGGATTGCTTTCCAGCGTAGAAAATTCAGAGGCTGATGGCTCTGAGACCAAGGAAGAAAGCACAAGGAAGAAAAGATCTGCCAAAGTGAAAAATAAAAGTGATTCTCTTGAAGGTAAATTGAAAGGTCAACAGCCAGGAAGCCATAGCCATGAGGTGTCTTCCCAAGGAAACGAAACTAAGAATCTGTTGGAAACAAATCAAGGTGAACTGAGCCATGAAGCCAGCGCAGCTGCTGCACTGACATCTGAACCGTGTGACCTGGAAAACCAAGTAATTCCTACAGGTGCTAGCAAAGCTGTGGAATCTGCCGGCTCAAAGAGTTCACCTGATGCACTGGATGCAAATGGGGAACAAAACAAGAGCAATACGTCGATGGAATTATTCACCAATCCATGTGTACCTGACCAAAATTTGAAAGCAGCAGAGGAAAACAAGCAAACAAACCTAGAAGGCTGTTGTTCAACTGTTCTGCCTGAATTTGTACCAGGAGCAAATGCTTCAGATGGTGATCTTTCCTCTTCGCAAATACCTGAGTGTCAGCACAAAAGAAGCAAAAGGCCGAAAAGACTAAGGAACTGTGGCTGTTGTAAAAAGTCAAAGCGGCAAGTAATGTCATTGGCTGAATCAAAAAACGAGGCCACTCTTAAACTGAACGAGCCCCAAACCACCCCAGTTCAGACGTCTGCAAATACATCAGAGATGTCTGGTAGTTCAAATTTTGACGAGAGCTTGTCCATGGCACCTTGTGCAATGAGCACTCCATTGCATCCTCCTAAGGAACCCAGTGCATTTAACTTGGAAAGAGAGAGAACATCTGAAGATGACCTGGAAGGAAATAGTGGTGTAGTGGAGGAGGATCTAGAGAATCCAGAGTGTAAAGCAGGCGAAATTACTGCGTCCAGAGTGGAAATAAAAGAACCTGCTGATCAGAGTGACCGACCTGAGCAGTGTCAGTCTGCCTGTGTTTCAGATGAGCCTGGTGACAGCTGTCTGGCTGCAGGGAGTCAAAGCGAAGAACCAGCAGCTACAGAAAAGGAAGAAATAAGTCGGAAAGGACAGCTGGAGGAGATACCCGAGGCACTGATTGTTGTTAGCAAACCTGAGGAAAAACAGATGAATGAGCTAGAAGGCAATCAGGATGATAAAGAAGCAGCTGAGAATACTGTAGGAGAAACTGGCATTATTCAAGATAAAGAGATGAAGGAGGAATTAGTGGAAACTGAAATTACAGTGCCTGAAAACGTGGCCTTGGACAAAGAAGATGCAGTAGTAAATAACAGTGTGCATTCACCTCAAAAGCCAGAAGGTCATGATTCTTTAGCATTAGTTAATGAAAGCCCTAATGGTATGCAGGCACGCTGCATGTGGTCTCCTTCAGCTTCTCCATCCACTAGTATTTTAAAGAGAGGCATAAAAAGAAATCAAGATGATGATTCCCTGTCACCTGCTAATAAGGTATTGTGATGTGATTCATTATGTGATACTCACAATTCATTCAGTTCATAACTGGGATATGCAACAGTGTCTGTAGTGTAATGAGTTCCAAATACGTTGGGTTATTGACTGTATTTTTCATTGTAAATGATCTTATGCTGAAGACTTACAGATTTCTTTTTGGAATGTACAAGCACTGACAGACTTGCATCACTGGGGCTTGGGGTGGGGAGTTTTATTTTTGAAACAGACTGCCAAAGTCTAATCTGCTGCCTTGGCTGCAGTGCAGCAGATGTTACTGCAGAAGCACTGAGTACCTGGCCAGGGTCTTAGCGCTGGATTCTGAGCAGCTTTTTACAAAATGCATTTAATCTTTCCTCTGGCAACAAGGAAGCCACAGTTTCTGTCCTTGGGTGAAACATCATTTGTGTCATTCAAGAACTTTAATGACTTTATTTCAAACTGAGTTATTTTGTCTCTTCAGATTTACTTCACCAGAGTGTGGTGGTTTCAGTTCACACTATAAAAACTACTTCTCTCTAAAAACAGATTCGTCGAGTCTCTTTTGCAAATCCAATTTATCAAGAAGGACTGGCAGATGACATAGATAGGAGAAGTCCTGTCATTAGATCCCATTCTTCTTCACCATCTTCCCGAAATCTTAAAATTTTGTCTAATATTCAGGCTAAGGTAAATTCTGTTATGTATGTTCTGTGTGTCATAAGTTCTCGCATTTCTCATTTATCATAGGTAACATTGCTTTTACTGTATGTTCATAGACAAACAATTGTAAGAGCAGAGAATCAGTAAGTGTACAAAATAACTGTAACTGGTTTAGCCTGACTCATTCTGTTACTCTCTGAAGACAAATGCACTCTGAGATCTAGGTAGCTACAATCGTATGATGAACTGAGTTCCTACGATCCTGAGAGATATTTTTTCCTCTTTTTCTATCCAGCATATTACCACTCCAACCAAAGGATTTCTGTCCCCAGGATCTCGTAACCCTAAATTTAAGAGCTCAAAGAAGTGCTTAGTAAGAAGTGCTTTGCTTCATGTATCTCTTCTATTTTTTTCCTGTATTCAGTTGTGTGATAGTTAATTTAACAATTTTTCTGTATTATTCAAGATCACGGAAATGGCTAAGGAATCGCTGCCTTGCCCTACAGAATGCGTGTATCCTGCCTTAGTTGGCTGCAAAGCACCGGTTGATGTAATTTTACCTCAGATTACATCAAACATATGGTAAGTGGATTGTTGCTTTTGAAGATGATGTTTTACTAGAAACTGAATTCTTACAGAACCTACAAAACTAAATTTTCTGATGCAAAATTTGATGACTTAGAGACATCTTTTCTAGTGTACTCAGCTCCTTTTCCTTCTGCTCATATTACATATGGGAGGGCTTTAGAATGCCATTCCCTGATGGATATAGGATAAGCTGCAAAAAGGTGTGTTTTTTTCCTTCACTTATGTGTATGTGAATCAGCATTCACATAAGATTTCTTTCTGCTCCACCGTGCCAGGCAGAAAGGACATGAATTCTAGCACAATAAACCGTTTTTGTTTCTCCCCTGCTGCAGCGCCAGAGGCTTAGGGCAGCTCATTCGAGCAAAGAACATTAAGACAGTGGGTGATCTGAGTATCCTGACAGCATCAGAAATCAAAACTCTTCCCATCCGCTCTCCAAAAGTTTCCAATGTTAGAAAAGCTCTTAAAGGATATCACGAGCAACAGGTAAAGTTTAATTTTAGTACCTTAAAAAGCCAGTATTAGCCTACTGAACTGCTAACATCCATCATGAGGAATAATGTTTCCCCCCCCGTTAGAAATAGCACTTAAAAGGTAATCTGTACCTGTCAAAGTAACATGGGAATTCAAGGTACAGATGACTTGGTTACAATATTATTAATGGCAATAATGGTTGATTTATTACGAGGTTAAAACATGTCCCACCATGTAATCTACCCCTCCACCCCACTCTCTGAAAATGCATCTCTTGTTCTCTCCTAAAAATTCTGCAGGTAAAATCTCGAGGGTTTGAGGAAATAGCAGCGCTTGAAGATGCAGAAAAGCCCGTAAATAATGTGGAGGATAAATCTCTTTCTGTAGATGAAGAAAAACTTGCAACAGGTACCTATTGCCTGCTTTTTGCTTGGGATCTGGATGTTTCTGCTGTATGGCTGCTTTCATTCTCTCCTTATGGGAATGCTTGATCTTTTGTTTGGGGTTTTTTTTTGCGAGAGAGTGTGTTAATAGCCAATATTAGCACATTAGATGGGTGTTTGAGTTAGTTGGCCACTTTATGAAGCCCTGTAGCAATGGCTTTTTAAAACTTCTTACATATTTTGAGGTAAAGATGCTGCTTTTCCCTAAACAAGCTTGCATAAGTATGTGAAGAACAAGTTAGGCAGGGCTTTTAAGTACTTAATTTTCTGAATCTTAACGGGGTATATCACCTGAGCTGCTTAATACTGTAGTAACTGCTGTGGTTCTGGGCGCACACAGAAACAAGCAAGATGAAGTGGAGATAGTTATGTTGTGCCTCATCCTCAGGGGGGATGGAACAGGAGAGGGGCGATTCCCTGGATACCCAGTTTGGATTTGGGTGCCTAGATTTTTATTTGAATTCTCCTGGGCATTTGAGGAGCTTGGCCTGATAGCTCAAACAGAGGAATCCATGTTTGTTCTTCCTACAAGATACTTGAAGCGTTTGGTTAACTGGAGAACAAAGAACTCGGGAGTAACTTCTCCTCAGCTGTCCAGTTTAAAAGTTGGACTTTGGGATAACGTGTCTTGAAGAACACTGGCAGAATCTGAATAGGATAAAATACTTTCACTTCTGTCCTTAGTTTTATTGTAGAATTATGATCAAATATAATGAAAGTCACCATAAAGAAGGGTAGCGTGGAGTGCTGAGGGCTGCCTTTGTCAGAAGCTCTCATACTATGTGGAACAAATATTTTGTAGGCTGCTTCAATACGTTATTTTGTACAAAAGCTGTACCATTCCACTGCCATGTAATTCTGCTTAGATTTAAATCCAAACACACGGACTGCACTGCCCTACTTTCCTTCCTTTTCAGATTTGATTGAACCTGTTGTCGTGAATACAAATGACCAGCCCACAGCAGATCTTCTGAGCCAGATTGATGCACTTGCTGCTCAGCTGACCTCCGAAGATCTTCACAGCTATTCAGGGAGCCAACTTTTTGAGATGCAAGAAAAACTTGTTGGCATGATAAACTGTATCATGAAGAACCTGCAGTCCCGCTGGAAATCCCCACCCCATGAAAGTTCCGATTAGTTGTTTATCATTTCTAAGTAAGGAGGATTTTGTTACAAAAATTTTCCCCAAAAACTGCTTTTCTTACTGGTGAATTATTCCTTAAAGTGTGCATCTTGTACTATAGAGGATTTTTTTTTTAACACCTATATGAGCAAAAGGTATTGTGGGGTTTTTTTTCTTGGGTTTTTTTTTGTCATTGTTGTTCTAATTTGTGGGATTGTTTATTCCTTATCGGAGGTGTTTGTATTGGATTGCTATGCATATTTCTTTCACTACCTGAAAGAAAACTTTATCAAGTTGTGCAATAGCAAAGAATGTGAAACCAAACCAACAGAGTAGTTAAATTATTTTTTCAAATCTGAAGTGTTCTTACTGCTGCAAACTCTTACTATTTGGTAAGAGAGAGATCGTGCAGCTCTGCTCATCTGCTGCCCCTGTTTGTTTGTTTCCTTTTAAGTTGCTGAAACTCTGACAGGCAGTGGCTCTCTTTTCAGCACCATTTTATATTGAGATAAGCTGTGCTTACTTCCTTACGGCAGCAACAGTCCAGGAACCTGGTATTTGACAACGGGATGACATCTATTTTTGCATGTATTTTTGTAAGAATCGCACTAAGAAGCTGATAATGAAGTGTACCCTTACAGATGAAAGACTTTGCAAAACTTCTCAGGCTTTTTCCCATGTTCTCTGCTTGCAGTAGTTCTTCTGTGGAGAAGACTTTTTCCTTGGGGAAATGAATGGATTTGATAAGAGCTCATTGTATATTATGTACAGACTTATCATGGCAAATGTTGGTTAATAATTTATGATCTTGAGTTTTAATTGCATGGAATGCATTGCTGCTTCTCAGAGACCTTCAGAGAGAGTTCTCGGGTTTTACTCTGGAAATCTGATCTGTATATATTGTACTGTAGCTATCAAAATGGACATTTATTGAAAGGAGTTGCTGCAGGTGGTTTTAGAACTTAAAACATGGGCAAATAAAACAGCAAATAGTTCCCAAACTTGTTAGTGTTGTGGTTTTGGGTTGAGTTGTTTTTCCCTCTTCAGATCTGCTTAGGCTTCCCTCAGCATTGCTTTGGATTCATGAGGTTAGAAGGCACCTTGGAAAGTCATCGCTGCCGCCTTAAGGTAGGAGCAGGTCCTCAAGGACATGCTATTATCTTGTCAGCAGGACTCTAGATACTCTGCCCTGTTCGTGCATCTCGTGAAGCAAACAAACAGGACAAAGAGGTGTTGTGGAGCTATAATGTGAACAGCGCCAGTGCCGAGTTGTCTGTAGGTTTTCTTGTTTTCTTGAAAATGTTATTTTGATTCCAAATCTGCCTCTTTAGGTTTGTTTTGTATCCAGTGACCTGCAGAGATAAGGATGTTCCTAACATATTTCAGAAGGTGCTAATGTCTTTAACACCCTTCCGTGCTGGCAAACCTGACTCCTGCTCTGAGGAAGGATGGTTCCCTTTCAAGCTGGTGGTGTACACCATGATGTGCTGTGAGTCCCTTTGAACAAGGGTCCTCAGAGTTAATGTTGCAGCTCTACTGTTAACTTGTTCTTACCCTTCAGTCTATCTATCTTGGACACAGAATACAGTGATTTCTTGCTTCCTTCTTTCTTGGAGACTGGCTGGTACCAGATGCTTCAGCAGATGAGGCAGGAAACCCCTGTTCAGGTATGACGCAGTTTGGCCAGTTCCGTCACAGCCCCTCTGAGTTTGACTTCTGTTGTGGCTGTTGCATCCCCCATCACCTGGGTTCTTTCCCTTTCTCAGTACAGTTTTCTGAACAAAGCCAGTTTGTTGTGAGATTGATTGATTCCTGCTCTTCAGCATGGGTGAATACATCAAACATACTGCAGAAACATTAGCTTTATTTAGTCACTAATTTACAAGTAATAACAGCTTTTGACCCCAGAACAGTTGCATGGAAAACACATGCATAACAGCTCAGCAAGCAGAAGGAGAGGCTTTTGGTTTTGGGTCGGTTGGTTTGTTACCACCCCCCCAGCTAAAGATTGGTTTGAGATACTAAGCTTAAATATTGCTTATATGGAAAAGAAGTGAGTACATTCAAACAGTTCAGAATAGACCATAAAAATACTCTCTTTATGGGAGAAAGAATAAAGTAATACTTGGGCGTTTTAGTCTTAAGTACATGTAGAGATAGAATTTCAGAGATGCTGAACTGGATTGCAGTTGTAGCCTAGTTAAACATGGTGATGTCAAAATGTTTGCAAGTCCAGGCAATGTTTAAAAAAAAATTTTTTTTTTCTTTTTGACACTGGAAGAAATACAGTTCTCATGAGCAATGCCTAGTAGTGTGTTTACAGGTAGTTCTCAAAAACATTTTTCAAGGATGTTTCAAGACTTTTGCTCTGCAGTTACTTTTTTTTTTTTTTGCCCACATCATGGTTCATAAGGCACTAACAACATGGAAGACAGTAAGGCACTTTGGAAAAAATGTTACAAACCCTTTTCTAAGGCTTACATTTTAAGAAGTGCTGGCAGGTCTGTGCCATGCAGATACGCTTTATGGAAAGATGTGCTTTGGTTTAGACAGCTTCTACGTAGTTGGCTGGCAGCATGCCCGTCTTGCCGGTTCTCTGGACAGTCCCATACATCCAGCCTTCATCAATTGCTTGTACGTTTACAATTGTGTCACCATCTTTGAAGGAAACCTCGTCAGCATCAGCTGCCATATAGTCATACATGGCCCGGTAGGTCTTCTGTTGGTTTTAAGAAAGGAGAGGGAGGGGGCAAAAAAGTGAGACACATTTATATACCCCTTCTGTCAGCACTGACAGCCATAGCTGTTGGCAAAAATAAAAATCTAAGAGCAGGCTAAGGGCAAGTTAGGTTTTGACTCATTTCAGTACGCTGAAAGTATGACTGATGGCAGTGCCTGGCTGGTCTTTTCCATCTTGTTTCAGATCACAAAATGTTCCTTCTCAATAACTCAGTAAGTACCTTAGTTACTTAGAGTACTACAGTACCTTAGGTTACAGCCTGTGTGTTTTAGTGACGCTGAACAAAATGTTTTCAGAGTGTATTTGAGCAGTATCAGCTCCAGGTAGTTCCAGCCATAACCTTAAGGTGCTGCCTCCCAGCAGATCGTGTGGGGAGGTGATGCTATATCCCTTGTCATATATCTACTCTAAGACTCAGTCTCAGGAGTAGGAAGAAGTGTTAACGTGAAGTTTTCAAGAACAGGTGAGTGTCTATCCCACTTCAGTGAATCTGTTACTCCTTCACCTGGTTTTGTACCAAGCCTCAGCCCAGTGGGTTCTCTATCCTGGATTAACATCACCCGAGGCATGGTGGAGCATGCACCACCAGCTACTGGAGACCTCCAGGGCTGTGCACCTTTGGTAGGTACTCAAATTAACTCCTGCAGCAAGCGTGGGATTGTGTCTTAATAGAACCGATCAATGCTACTTACACCAGCAGTAGAGGGGTGAGAAGGAACCGATGATACAGTTGTTTGCTGGGTGGCAACTGACGATGACCGTTGCTGTGGTAACTCTACGGTTTTAGCATGTTTGTAGCCCACTACAAAAGGAAAATACATTTTGTGGTGTTTATTGCAGAACTGGCAATAGGGTTAGAGTGCTCTGAATAAAGATCAGGGGATAGGTCATTAGGTGGGTTAAATCTGCCTTTTACCTACTGAAATACAACTTTACATCTGTTAGTTAAGTCCATAACTCAAGGTTTTGCAGGTGTACTTCTGTGCTTTTTTCCTGGCTAAAGGAATTACTGAACATGAGCCCGTGACCAGTACTGCCTTGCCTGATGGTCTGGATGCTGTTTGCCCTCATATGTGAATAAATGGCATGTTTGTTCTCCTCCTACCTGTTGTAGTTGTGGCAAAGAAGCCCCCGTTGCTGTAGTAGGACAAATGTTGATCCACGCCGTCCGAGGGTTCAGATTTTTCATCACCACCACTCAGGCTCAAGGCACTGGCAGAGCGGGAGTGCTCCCGGCTGCGGCGCTGGGCTTGGACTGCAAGGAGAAGGCAGTGGGAACCAATTCATGGCTTTGTTTTGTATAGAGAAACACACATAAAAAATACGTGTGTACACGCATAAGTTACTTGATATATATATGTGTGCATACATATTCTGTAAAAATACCCAAAGCATGCTACCCTTGTTACCACACCCATAGAAGGAGTTGTATTGAGTAGAAAACTGACACAGGCCCCATGCATGCTAAGCAGAATTGGCTACTGTGTTTTACGTTCACAGCAAAAAGTGAATTAATCACAGTCTATTTTTATGGTTACTCAATGATATTTGCCAGTGCTTTTTAAAAATATTTGAAGTTCTACTCAAAAAGGCACAGTTACTATGTCCCTGTTATCTTTAATGTTCAAATTTTTTTTCTTTCTCCAACCTTCTTTTCTTTAGTACTAGCTACTTTCAAAATTTTTATTCTAATTATTCCATGCTTTTCTTCATCAGCTAACACACATCTGAGTCACGCCTGAGACTGTGTTTTCTATCATCTCTTTGCAAACAATTAGCAGGAAAGGAGTTTTAAAACAAAAAAAAAAGTAACCGAGGAACAGTATTTTTAGTTATTTAAAAAGGAAGCATGTTACAAGTAAGCAACTAGATCATGCTATCTGTGGATCATATAAACACTGCTCTTCATGCCTGTATTAGATCACTTGTATAGAGTAACAATATTAACAACATATTTTTTGAGAAGTAGCTATATTAAACATTTAGCTACATTCACGTATGCTGCTGAGGAGGAGCTATAATTTCGCCTCTAGTTACCATTCGTTCTCACAAGAACTGTGTCCCTGTGTAACTGTTGAAATCTCAGCTCCGTTTAACAAGGCACGAAGTCCGCATGTAAGACTGCACCTGTGTTCTTGCATAAGTAGAGCACTAAGCTGTGCTTTAGTATCCCCAAGCTGTCAGTTTTAGTGATTGGATGTGCACAACTATAAAACCTATATTGCACAAACAGTGCAGCCTATGGAACAAACCAGAGATCATGTGTAAGCTTCTGGACTGAATATTGTCTTCTGCTGGGTCGTAGTCAAAGACTGACCCGGGATTAGTGCGCCACACACGAAGACCTGTAAGAGAAATGGCATTGTCTGAGGGGAAGCTGTAGCTCAAGCAGCTTTTTAGAGCGCTTGAGCAGCACGTCTGTCCTGAATCGGAGTAAAAGTATATCAGAAAAGGGAAAGCAGTATTTCATAAATCTGTGTTTCTCAAATTTATAGCACAGATTAGGCTTTTTTTTAAATTTAATCTACGTCAGGTAAGCCAAGATATTTCTCTAGTATGCATAGAGATGAAGTTAAAAATGTAAGAAAGAAATGTAAATCTAGGGTTAGATTATAAAGTTGGGCAGAATGGGACAGGCAGACCACAGGTGATTTACAGCTGGTACAAGAGAATATTTTCAAAACAGACTTTGATAAAAACATCATCTCTAAGTAATGACAAATTTGAATTGATATGGCCGAGCTTAAATAAAATAAACAACTCAGCACCGTCAGCTTGTGTTTTGTATAAACGCAGTACTTGGGTCATTATAAAACCTAGGTTCTGCTTACCTGTGAGATTCTCTTGATCCTGGTCCACACGCTTTCGCTCCATTTCTACTACTCGCCTTTGAATGCCCCTATAGCTAATGTCACTGAAGTCCTGCATGTTCTTTTTCACACGTTCTGTAATGGGGTCAGTGACTACAGGTGTGAAACTACCTTTGCTTTTCTCAAAATCTTCATGGTATTTCACCTGCAATTTAAAATAAAATGTCTGTTCTCTGTAGCTTAGATGAATAATTTTTATTCCTGCTTACCTCAGGTGAATTCCTGGTAGAGAGGTGCACTGCTGTTCTGAATTTTTGCTTTCTCCAATCCAAGGAACAATGAGAGAGCCTAATCCCGAACATGCCTTTCCTGCAGTCACTCTTGCTTGCCTTTAGTATTTAAGAATTTGGGTAACCAAACTTGGTATATATATATATGTACATTGTCCTTGAGCTGCCAACCCCAGATTGTCTCAGGAACAAGGTTATTTTTTATTTAAATCACTTGCCAATTTAAAAGTACATCTATAAATGCTCTTACTGTAGAGATGTGTTTCTGGGTCTCTCGTACACGCCTCATTTCAGGTGTATCCAGCACATACGCAGCTTTGCCTTGTACTTGTTTTCGGAAACTATCTGAATAAAGAACCTGCCAGATGAGAGAAAGGAAGTGAGCACTGGGCACAAAACTACTTCTGCATCATGAGGAATGAGCTGTACTGAAGCAGCCTGGCAAAGAAGGGGGGGGCAGGAGGGGAGCAGCAGGAGCTGTGGTAGTGAATAACATTAGAATACAAATCAAAATTCTTTTTCATAATTATGAGATATGGACAGCTCTGGACTTGATCCCAAACATTCCTTTTATTAACTAAAAGATGCTTACCTTTTTTAACCATGTAACAACAGCTAGAGGTAATGCAGTAATAGTGTTCTAGGTACTATTTTCATATATTTGACATGCACCTCACTGACTAGCAAAGTTATCCATGTGAAACAAGACAACATAATTAGACCTGTATTTATCATTGAAATACAATTTTTGCTGGGCTTGTAGTTTTGTTTTTGAGTGATAACAGTTGCATCATGCTTCTGTAAACATTTGCAGAGACTGTACAACATTCAAGGTCAGGCTGGACGGGGCTCTGAGCTACCTGGTCTAGTGGAAGGTGTCCCTGCCCATGGCAGGGGGTTGGACTACATGACCTTTAAAGGTCCCTTCCAACCCAAACTACTCTTATGATTCTGTGATCTGTTATGTATGTAAATATTTACAGGATGGGGTATGTCAGCATTTACCTCTGGAGTAACAGGTTAGCAAAGAAGGGCCTAAAGAAGGCTATTTCCAGATTTGTCATATTTTTATATAGAATGTCAGAAATCTAATAAAATATACTGTTACTGAAGAATGATCATTTTGTCTGTCACACAGTATAAGACCAGTAAAAACAAAAGATATTGGCATGAGACTTGAATGCAACATATGTTACTTGAAATTCAACTGGTATTTAAAAAAAACCCAACCCAAACTAAAGCAGTTAATCTCACAGAAAGAAATACTCAATTGCAGCAGAAAGTAAAAAGCAAGTATTAAAGGATTTTATTTTAGTATGGTTACTTCATACTTCCAAACTAGGTAGCTAGGTAGTTATGTTAACAGCTGCAATGTTAATTTCAGGAAGGATTTCAGGGATTGTAATGTTACTTTTTAATGTATTTTCATTTATTGGCTGAATAGAACATACCGAGCTGATGTTTTCTTGATTGCGTTTAGCTCTCTCCATCTCTGGAGTCATTGGTGTTGGAGTTCCTTTTGCCAGATGTTCCTTGTACAAAACCTACAGTGTACAAAAAGGTGTCCACAAATCAGACTGGAATAATTGATAGCTCATTCTGTAAATGGTGTTATTGTTTAAGCATACTCATCACTGCAGGGGTAGAAAAGATCTTGGGAAATAAAGCATCTAAAAAGTTATTTGCTAGAGCAAAAGGGAAAAATCAAATGGAAAAATAGGCAAAAACAAGGAAAACTGAGAAAATAAGATTAAACTAGAAGTGGAGTTTTTGTTCAGAATGGTTATTTTTAATATAAGGTGGTTGTCTGTCTTCTTTCAGTACCGAGCTAATGTGTTCTTGATTGCGTTTGACTCTCTCCATCTCTGGAGTGACCGGTGTAGGGGTTGCCTTCCCTAAGCCTTCTTTGTATACAACCTACAGATCACAAAGTAACTCAGAGTCACAAATGTACAAATTCAAAACTGTAATGTTATGGGGTTTAGAGTAAACACCATCCATTATGAAAGAAAAAAAAAAGGTCAGAGGAAAAATAGTATTAAAAAGTTAATTGAAAAAAAAAATAATCTTTTAAGTACTATAAGTTTGAGATGACTTTCTAAGTTTGAGGGGAAAAAAATTAGAGTGTTAAATAAAACCAAGCAGACTTATGTTATTAAAAAAAAAAAAAAAAGGGAAAATAAAAAGAAAAAAAAGTGCTCTATCATCCCCTTTACTTCTTTCAGACAATACCGAGCTAATGTGTTCTTGATTGCGTTTGACTCTCTCCATCTCTGGAGTGATAGGTGTGGGGGTTGCTCGCCCCAAGTTTTCTTTGTACAACACCTGTGGGATACAGAAGATGTATCCGGTATCTTAAAACCCCCCAAAATCAAAAGGCTTTGAACACAAATCATTACTTTGTTATCAAATTTAAAAAAAAAAGTCACAACTGATTAAGATATGCAGCACTGCACAAAAGCCAAACATCTACTGCTGTAAGGAAGGGTAAGAAAAATAAACTGTAGAAGAAAAGCTTGTTATTTTTCTGGTTAACAAAGAAGGGCTCTATCCAGCTACAACTATGACAATGGCTCCATAGGCTGGGGCAAGCCACCCGTGGCCCTAGAAAACTATTTAAGAAATGGCATCTTCTGTTTTATCTGCATTTGAAGCAATTCATGACCTTTTTGGGGAGGGAGGAGGGAGTTCTGTTGCCACACTGACAGCAGGCAGCCAAATACAGAAGGGTGTTGAGGATGGGTGTCTGGTATCACTGCAGTATTACACCTACACACCTCCCCAGTCCATCAGGCCACCTAAAAGCTATCGCTGATATACCACCCAGAACAGGAACAGTCTCGTTCCTCTTGTGTTATTCTGTTTAAAGCATTCTAAGTCACCTGTCACAGCAATACAGGTCAGAGAGGGGGGGATTGTTCGGTTTCTTGTTTGGTTTTTGCTAAAGTCAAATACCCCTGAAAAGCCAATGAAAGCTTAAACAAAACACTAAGCATAGAGAGACACACCTGAATATCTTCACCAAAGGATGCTAAGCTCTTAATATTGTCTGGATAGAGCCCACAGGTACACAAACTGAGTTGTAGAAAAGGCCTACATTTCTGGATCAGACTGTTAACACTAAAGTAATTTTATTTTAGAAGAGGAGGATTAATTTGCAGAAACAAATATATCTATTTTTTATATTAAAATCAACTTTCAGTAGGTAGTTAGAATGTTACATTATTAAGATATAAGCAAAAAAGGAAAAAAGAAATACATCTATTTTAAGGTACCGAGCTAATGATTTCTTGATTGCGTTTGACTCTCTCCATCTCTGGAGTGATTGGTGTTGGGGTCACTTTCCCCACATTTTCTTTGTACAAAACCTACAGGATACAAGGGAGTATCCAAACATCATTAAAAAGGCACCACCAACAAAAAGAAACAAAACCCAAAACCAAAATGACATACAATACAGCTTTTGAATCATTACACCTAGAAAGGGTTAGAATTGGGGCACAATGCTGTTCCCAAAAGAAGCAACAGGAGCTTTGCCATTAATCTACGAGGATGCAGAAATAGTCCCTGTATGGAATCAACTCTGCATGAAAGCACACTTGTAGTAAGAAAGGGTTAAAAAAAGTTGCAGAGAAACAATATCCATCCAAAATAGATCAAACCTAGTTCTAGCAGGTTCATACAGTGTTAAACAGAAGATCTACGATTTGTTTGTAAGCACAGAAGGTAGGAGGTTTATGCTACATGGCCGATTCACTTTATAAAGTTAGAAAGCACAGATGACTAAACCACTACAGTTATGTTAAACACTTCATTCAGATCTTCAGGAACTGGTTTTCTGTTAAAAATACCGAGCTAATGATTTCTTGATTGCGTTTGACTCTCTCCATCTCAGGAGTGACAGGTGTTGGGGTTGCTTTCCCTATGTCTTCTTTATACAACACCTATGAGACATAAGAAAGGAGCCAAAGAAAGCAACAATAAATAAAAAGCTAGCCGTAAACAAACTTAAAGCCTAAGGCATTTTTTTCTTCTATTTATTTTCTCAGGGCCTAGATATTATTTATATTTTTAAAGAAGGTACTTACTTAGCAATATTTTACTAGAGAAGTAGGGTTGACATACTGGCTTTTTAATGACAGGATCACTCATAACAAATAGTGTAAGTACTACATAAATGAGACCACAAAAATAACCATATTGAGGGGCTGAGGATGTTATGAATTTGTAAATTATCATTTTTTAAAAAAAAAGAATGTCAGCATTGCAGACAAAATGAATGGGTTTGTTAAATGTTTTTAAGATTAGAATAGGGCATTAAAATCACTTAAAAAACAGTAAAAACTGCAAGAAGTTAAAGTCACTGCTGTAAACCACAGTAAGACATGAGTAAGAAGTAATCACTTCTGTAAGCTGCTTTAGAATGAGGGTTGGCATTATTTTGGAACAAGTGTTACAACATCCATTTATTAAAACTGTTAAAATGTTCTTTTAAATAGCGTTAAAGGGAACTTTTTTTCTTAGCAAAGTACCGAGCTACAGATTTCTTGATTGCGTTTGACCCTCTCCATCTCTGGAGTGATAGGGGTGGGGGTTCCAGTCCCCACGCTTTCTTTGTACAACACCTGTGTAGTAACAAGAAGCATCCAAAAACATAATCACAACTCAATAATAATTACATCCAACATGAAGTCAAATATTTGAGTCTGCTGGAGCTCAGCCTGCTCTAATGTACCCTAAAAGCTACTCCTGGAAGCAACGAAGACTGGATGGTACCCGTGAGGGTCTGAAGGCAAAGTAGTCTATGGTTTTTATCTTAGCAGGTGTGACAAATCCAACACAGAAGCCTCTTACATCAAATACTTTTACATGGTGGACGAGAGCTTTTAGATTATCACTGAAGCGTGCTAGAAAGTCAGACCCTCCCTCTTCTATGATAACAGCGTTAAAACAGGAAACCGATAGGATTTAAAAAAAAAAAAAAAAACACATATAAAAGGAAAAGGAAGTTGGAACAGGGAGCAAAATGGTTAAAAATATTTAGGATAATGTAAATAATTACATATATGAAGAAGTGTTAGGTCAGTAATATTGGAAAATATAGTACAGTGAAGAAGAAAGGATGTTTCTGTAAGTTGATTAACATGGACGTAAGGAGTGGAATTGGCCAATTTTAATATAGGTTAAAAAGGTCTGTTTAAGTGGAGTTAAAGGGAATACTTCTTTTCCTCCACAAAATACCGAGCTAATGTGTTCTTGATTGCGTTTGACTCTCTCAACCTCAGGAGTGACAGGTATTGGGGTCCCTGTCCCCAGATCCTCTTTGTACAACACCTGTAGGGTAACATGGCTATATTAAAAAAAAAGAAAAAAGGAACAAGCAAACAACAGCAACCCACACAGCTTGCTTAGAAAACAGACTGAATGTTTTTCAAGGTCGCTCCAAGCCAAAGCTTGGAATAAAAGAGAAAAATTAAAATGCACCTCAAAACTGTACAGCTAAGTGCTAATACTCTGCAATGCCTTTTGGCAGAAAGCTAGAATACCTTCTCCAATATTTGCTTCTCAGGAGCTTTACAGACAAACTGTCTGTGCAACAATAGACCGTTAAAGACTTCCTAAAGGCAGAAAGTATCAAATACAACACTAAAGAAACACAGAAATCAACTCTGTTTCATTTATCCATTCCATAAACATCACAGTAGGTTACGATAGCATGTATTAGAGCACTGTTATACTGAGGTCATTTCCACAGATTTGTATCACGCACTGAATAGTTTAGTTCTTGTATATACAGTAAGTAAAATCAGGAAGAAAAAAACACCACACAAAACAAAACTAAGGATTGTTGTGACTAAGAAAAGGAAAACAGGGTGTTTAAAGGGGGAGGGGGGGAGATAATCAAACTCAAAAGAAAGGTGGAATTAAAAGTTATTATTAAGATGATGTAATAAAAAAAGAGGAACAAGAATGATGTAAGTAACAATTATGGAAGGAAAAAAAAATCTCTAAGGGACCAGGATATTATTTTTTGTATAAGTTGATTATAGGGGAGCAAGATTTTTTTGTTGTTGTTAAAAGTTTTTAAAAATAGATTAAAAGGTAATTTTCTGCTTTTCAAATTAAAAAATACCGAGCTAAAGTTTTCTTGATTGCGTTTAACTCTTTCGATCTCAGGAGTGACAGGTGTTGGGGTTCCTGTCCCCAGATCCTCTTTGTACAACACCTGTGGGGTAACATGGCTATATCAAAAAAAGAAAAAAGAACAAGCAAACAACAGTAACCCACACAGCTTGCTTAGAAAACAGACTGAATGTTTTTCAAGGTCGCTCCAAGCCAAAGCTTGGAATAAAAGAGAAAAATTAAAATGCACCTCAAAACTGTACAGCTAAGTGCTAATACTCTGCAATGCCTTTTGGCAGAAAGCTAGAATACCTTCTCCAATATTTGCTTCTCAGGAGCTTTACAGACAAACTGTCTGTGCAACAATAGACCGTTAAAGACTTCCTAAAGGCAGAAAGTATCAAATACAACACTAAAGAAACACAGAAATCAACTCTGTTTCATTTATCCATTCCATAAACATCACAGTAGGTTACGATAGCATGTATTAGAGCACTGTTATACTGAGGTCATTTCCACAGATTTGTATCACGCACTGAATAGTTTAGTTCTTGTATATACAGTAAGTAAAATCAGGAAGAAAAAAACACCACACAAAACAAAACTAAGGATTGTTGTGACTAAGAAAAGGAAAACAGGGTGTTTAAAGGGGGAGGGGGGGAGATAATCAAACTCAAAAGAAAGGTGGAATTAAAAGTTATTATTAAGATGATGTAATAAAAAAAGAGGAACAAGAATGATGTAAGTAACAATTATGGAAGGAAAAAAAAATCTCTAAGGGACCAGGATATTATTTTTTGTATAAGTTGATTATAGGGGAGCAAGATTTTTTTGTTGTTGTTAAAAGTTTTTAAAAATAGATTAAAAGGTAATTTTCTGCTTTTCAAATTAAAAAATACCGAGCTAAAGTTTTCTTGATTGCGTTTAACTCTTTCGATCTCAGGAGTGACAGGTGTTGGGGTTCCTGTCCCCAGATCCTCTTTGTACAACACCTGTGGGGTAACATGGCTATATCAAAAAAAGAAAAAAGAACAAGCAAACAACAGTAACATGCAGCTTGCTGAGAGAACACGCAGAACACGAAAGATGTTTTTCTGAGATGCCCTAAATAAACATAGGCACTAAAAAAAATCCATAAAAATGAAAAACTAATTTAAAACTCTGAAGATAGAGTTAAACACTAATACACTGGTATGACTTCCACCAGAATGCTAGAATACCTTCCTGACTTGCTTAAGTGCTTCTCAAGGTGGGCATCTAAAACTGGTGAGTATTTAGAAGATTAAAGTCTTATATCAATTATAATGAAGTATATTATTGTCTTTTCACCAGCAGTGAGGTAAATTTTTCCTGACTGTACTTGAGTCACTAGAGGACCAGGTCCTAATGTGCCTTGCTAAAAGTTTTTCTGTATACACACCCCTCAATGAAGAGTCATCCGTTCCCCGAGTGAAACACTACTTATCGTCCACAGTTTGTCATCAAAGAATGTAGCTCGCTTATTACAGGAAGGACACAGAGATGTGATCATAATAAAGGCATATGTGTGAAAACTTGTGCTACCAACATATCTGGAGCAGTTTACACCAGCTGGAGATTTGGGCCACTGTCTCTGTGCAACAATATTAAAGACTCCCTAAAGGAAGAAGGCATCAAATACAATGCAGAAGAAATAAAGAAATCAATTCTGTTTCATTTACGCATTCCATAAACATCACAGCAGGTTACACTGGCATGTATCAGAGCACTGTTATACTGAGATCTTTTCCACAGATTCGAATCAGGCAATAAATAGTTTAGTTTTCATATGTGGTAAAACCAGGAGAAAAAACAACAACCAAGGATTGAAGTGATTAACAAAAGGAAAAGCAGAAATTAAAGAAAAAAAAAATATGTTGAGAGTCAAAATAAAGATGGAAACACAGAATCTAAAAGTTATCATTAGTAAGATGATCTAATCAAAACTAAGTAAGTAACAATTATGGAGGAAAAATGTCAAAACATGGGGAACAGGATATTCTTCTTTGTGTAAATTGATTACAGGGAAATACAAGAGTATTTCTGGGGGTGTTAAAATTATTTTAAAATAGGTTAAAAGGGAAATTGCTGCTTTTCAAATTAAGAAAAATACCGAGCTAAAGTTCTCTTGATTGCGTTTGACTCTTTCAATCTCAGGAGTGACAGGTGTTGGGGTTCCTGTCCCCAGATCCTCTTTGTATAACACCTATATGGTAACATGGGAGTTTAAAAAAAGTTAAGAACAAAAAAAAAACTGCATTTGGTGGAGGTAACACACATAATTTTTGTGCCCACTAAATATAGTAGAATGCAGGAAAAATTAGGAAGTATAAAACAGTTAACAATTGTGATAAATTCAGAAGAAGTCTGACAGCTAGGAATAACTGCATCCTAATTCTTAGATATGCTTCAACAGAATGATAAGGCATTAGAGGAATGGAATTATGCAAATAAAAAAAGCCAGTGTTTTTTAAAAATGCAGAACACCTTAAGCTTCACAAAAAAAGCTTTAAAAATTAAAGGACATGAAGCATCAAGTATTATGATTATTAAAAAAGTCTTTTAAAAAATAAGTACATAAAATATAACTAACAATGACTAAAAAATTTAATAGCAGAAAGGGGATGTTTCTATGTTTATAAGTTAATTAGAGAGAGTAGAAAATTTACAGGTGTTAAGTAGTTATAGGGAACTTTTTTCTTAAATGACAAAAAAATACCGAGCTAAAGTTTTCTTGATTGCGTTTGACCCTCTCCATCTCAGGAGTTACAGGTACTGGGGTTCCAATCCCCAGCCCCTCTTTGTACAACACCTGTGTGGCAACAGGGAAGTATTAAAAAAAAAAAAAATAAAAGGAAAGGAAAGGAAAGAGGACAGGGAGGAGAGAGAGAGAAGACAAGTAATTTAATATAGCAAAACTTCAAAGTATGAAAAATAGAGTTTTGTCAGCCTTGTTCAAAGGCCAGCAAAAAAAGTCAATCAAAGTAATCCACTAGTATTACTATGAGGTTTGTTGTCATCCCACCTGGGTGCACACAGATAATGCCAGCAAGAACTGCAGCAGTGTTTTGTGCAAAGCATAGCTTGAGCCAAGTTACCTGAAAACTCTTTTGCAAAGGAGTTTCCTTACTGAAACAAAAGATCTTGCATGAGCAGCTTTGCCTCTAAGATTTCTAAACAGGCTCACCAGCATAAATGAGATTACCTCAGAGACAATTAAATGTAGCAAAACGTTTAACAACGGTGGCTTCTCTGAACTGTCCTATTAATATCAAGTCAGGACTGAATTTCATATCTGTCATGTCTAAATTGGGTCAGAGTGAGTTAAAATTGGTTGTTAGCTGCTCTAATTAAAACAGAAATACAGAACAAAATTATGACATAATGGTCATTTGACTGGAATGTGTTAGGAGCAGAAACAATCTGGATAGAAATTCATTACTACAGTATTTTTTTCCTTATATATGCAATTGTCAATACTTTTTCATATTGCAGTGATATGGGGGTGCCACCAAGGTTTTCTTACAAAGACCTGTAGGATATAAGAAAGCACCCAGCACAGCAAAAACAGGAAAAGAGACAGCACACGCTAGTTGCATTAGCTTGCTTTGCTTCAGGAAGTGTTAAGAGTTCATTTTTCATTTGCAGTGCAACCAGCGCGGTGAGTCTGAAGACTGTGAGAAGGATTGACTTTGTTATTGGGGAGCAGGGTGACATCACTCAGACTACTACTATTTCATTGGGAAGAAAAATAAGGTCCTGCTTAACTGCTCTAAGTAAGTGAGGTTAAAATCTCACAGCTGGAACAATTTAATGACAATTACATTAGATTGAATGAAAAATTAAAACATAAAGATACTGACAGGGTTTTAGTGATTTGATTAAGAAAGGGTTGTTCAAAGTTCAACAAAGAATTGAAAGAAAAATTTAGTATGGAGGAGTTAAAGGGATTTGATTTGCATTTGAAATGGTAGGTTTTGTTTTATTTAGCAATACCGAGCTAATGTTCTCTTGATTACGTTTCACTCTCTCCATCTCTGGAGTAACCGGTGTTGGGATGCCAGTCCCTAAGCCCTCTTTGTATAACACCTGTGAGGTACAAGAAAGTTTCCACAAAAAAAGCACTCAACACAGGCAAAACCATTAAATAAGACTATTTTGTGAGTTATGTTTAGCGTTAGGATCACTTTTTAATTAATTTCACACTTGTTCTAGAGGCAAATATTAAGGAAGAGGCTGATGGTTGATTATTTTGTAAATATATGACTACAGACACTAGAAGATAAAGGGTTAAGATAAAACAAACATGGAGAGAAACACCATGTTAATTTCACAGCTTACTTCCAGTTTTGGTTCTTAAAAGAAATGCATGTAAAGTTGTAAATCACCAAAAAAGTTAAAGCACCAACAGGTGAAATATAAATGAGTTAAAAATACTGCCAGGGAAAAGACAGCAGCAGGGCGACATTCTAAACCATTGAAGAAAAACAGATTATATGTCAGATCATATGTTAGGATGTTATGCAAAAATAAATTGTTATATTTATTTTTTTTTTTTTAAATACCGAGCTAATGTGTTCTTGATTGCGTTTGACTCTCTCTATTTCTGGAGTGACAGGTGTTGGGATACCTGTCCCTAGGTCCTCTTTGTAAAACACCTGCAGAACACAAGCACCCAGCAAGGTGAGAAGATCATATTCCTTCCACAACAACTACAGAACATTTGGAGAGATAATTCACCTGGTTTATAGGTAAATATAATCTGGGATTATATATAAATATGTGCACAATTTATTTTACTCAGTGTGCATCTTAAAAGTACAGTCAACAGCTCAGCAAAGTACTTAATGTCTATGTTGAGGTGCTTGAACACACTGAAGTCAATGGAATACTTCATTATAGTAGGACACAAGTTTAAATATTCTGCTGACCTGGCATGAAAGGTAGGTATGTTTTGCTTTTCATCTTACTTTAGGAAACATAATAGGCAGTCAACTTTTCAGGCAGTCAACATTTCTGGAGGGTTTTTTGGTTTTGTTTTTGGTTTTTTTTATGGTGTTAAGAAACAGCTGAACCTTTTATAGACATGTTTAATACAAAAATACTTAGTTGTGGGCTCTATTTCATTTTGATCTCTGTGACTATTTGTTTGGAACACCACTATTTTACTTTGGTTTAGGTCTCTAGTAAGAAAAACAACTGAGTTTCAGCTCTCATATTATTAGGTTTAACTTAACCTGTAATTGTTTGATCTAAAAAAAATGAATGCATTTTTCATGAAAGGAGTTGCATAGAAGATGCCACGGTTGGTTTAAGACCTAACCCTGCAGACATACATTACAAATGCATTCATGGTTCTTCTTGCCACTAGTAAAATACTTGCAACAAAAGAAGCTAACAAAAAAAAAAAAAATTTCACTGCTTCATGTCATTGAAACAATGGAAAAACCCCAAAAATAAAGCAATCACAACAAGAGAAAACAAATTACGTAAAAGGTTAGAAAAAAAGAAAAATCATTTGAAAAAAACAACTCAATTGTGCAAAAGTGAGCTGTAAAACACACTAGTACCACAAACAGCTCAAAAGGGAAACAGTACTGCTAAAATCAGGAATGGAAAATCGTAAGATACTCATTATATGGGTGTCACTGCTCCTCAGCATTGTATAGCAAACATCTGAGGTATTAATAATCACAAGACCACATCCTGCCTCAATTCTGTATGCAGAGATCAAAGTAAAGCAGCAGTGGCTCAAAATCAGGAGAGCTTGTTGTCGTTATTAAAACCTATACTTAGCTAGACATGGGAAGAGCCAGGTACTGTTTCCTGGTTTTGTGACTACAAAAAAGGCTCCAAGAACTTTGTGGAAAAAAAGAATATCAAGCTGATCCATTTTTTTCAGACTAATTGTAAGGCATCATCCAGGTATTTTTTGTTTCTAGTTCTGTGTTTAGAAAGGGTCACGGAGGTACTACAGGGAATTGGCTGATTGTAATGATTACTGCAAAATTCAGATATTTAAACTTCCTGCTGCTGATTATAGGGATTTAAGAGATCTTTTCTCTTTTCAACAAAAATACCCACAAACACTACCAAACATTGGAGCTTGAGCTCTGCATGAGTATACACGTAAATAAAAGTATCGGCCATTACCGAACTGATGTGCTTCTGTGTCTCCTTGACACGCTTCACTTCTGGAAGATCAGGAATTGGAGTTCCTTTTCCAATACTCTCCTTGTACTTAATCTACAAAGGCACAGACATTAGAAAAAAGTAAAAGGATTTACATTAAAGCACAGCTGACGCATGTACATGTAACAAGTTACATGAATAAAGAAACGTAAGTCCTTTACACTTTACAAACTCATTCAGATCTCAGGTTATTAAATGTATTTTGATAGAAGGAAACAATCAAGGAACCTTCTATTAAATTCATCTATTAGATAACTCTGCCACACTTTTACAAAGCACTTTAACAGTAACTTGGCTTAGGGTAAAAAAGCAGGGTTCTTGTCTGAGCCAGAATTTTTCAACTGATTCAATTTTTCAGCTTAAAATTTGGGTATCTAACATCTCCCAGGAGATTAATTTCAGCAAGAACAAACTCCCTGATTTGTAACAACTGAACCATTTCAAGGTGTAAATACCTTTGAACTTGATACCATTTGGTCTTTCTACCAATGAAAGAAGAATTTTGGATTTGTAAAAATCTATGATATTCAACAAAGGTGTGAGTCATGATACAACATTTTAAAAATTACAATCCTATTTGCATTTCTACTTTAGCGTAACAAAAAAAAAAGAATAGCATTTTACAAGAAGATATTTAACACACTATGCATAAAACATATGGCTGAACTGTTAGTAACTTTTATACTAAAATGATGTCAGCACTCAAAAAAAGCATGAAAAAATTTACAAATTTCAAAAGAATGGTAATACATACAATTATTCCAATTTTAGAGTGTTACAATTTTTTCTATAAAAGTTTTACGAGACATACTTTAGTAGGGCTTTGCTCTGGCATCCTCACAGATGCCCAGGGCATTTTGATCAGTGGCACAAGGGCTGGCCGTGTACCCCAGGGGTCAATACTGGGGCCAATACTGTTTAACATCCTCCTTAGGGACCTGGATGCTGGGACAGAGCACACCCTCAGCAAGTTTGCAGATGACAAAACTGGGAGGACTGGCTGATACACCCAAGGTTGTGCTGCCACCTGGACTTCAACAGGCTGGAGAAATGGGCTGAGAGGTATCTCATGAAGTTCAACAGTGGGAAATGCAAAGTCCTGCAGCTGGGGAGGAATAACCCCAGGCTGAGGTACATGCTGGGCGCTAACTGTCTGGGAAGCAGCTTTGCGGAGAAGGATCTTGGCGACCTGGTGGACAACAAGCTGACCGTGAGCCAGCAATGCACGCTCAGTGACAGGACAAGAGGTAACGGGCACAAATTAAAAAGCAGAAAATTCAATCTGAACACAGGAAAACACTGTTTTACTGCAAGGGTGGTCAGACACTGGAGCAGGTTGCCCAGAGATGTTGTGGACTCTTCATCCTTCGAGATATTAAAAACTCAAATGGATGTGGACCTAGCCAACCTGCTCTAGCTGATTCTGCTTGAGCAACTGGGTTGGAGTAGATGATCTCAAGAGATCCCTTCCAACCTAAATGATTCTTTCAATCTGTGCTAAATAAATTGTGTTTGGGATGAGATTAAAATGATGGCAAGAACTTTCATGTTTTAGAAATGGATCGTAAGTAACAAATCGAGTGTTACTAATTAGAAAGATTACTGTTTAAGTAACAAGAATTGGCAAAAACTTATACAGAGTAACCCTTAAGCTGGATGGATTATTGCCAAACCACTGTTAGCAACACTTAAAGAAATAAGAAGGGGGGGGGGGGGGGGGGACAACAA
>JANXJC010000001.1:52047830-52063433 GCA_027564655.1 Leptodon cayanensis
GGGGGGGAACAACATTATTTCAAGTTGAATTAGCACTGGTAGGGTATTAAAAAAATCAATTCTTTTGTACCGAGCTGATTGCATCCTGGGTTTGTTTAACTCTCTGCATCTCTGGCGTCTTTTCAATAGTAGTTCCGGTTCCAATATCTTCTTTATATAAAATCTTAATATTTAAAATGAAGACAACAAGGTTAAGCACATAAAACACAACAGTATGTCTTCTAAAGAGTGAATACAGGCTCATGACAGTGATTTGTACACAACAGTGCAGGCTGAAAGCCAACTCAGAGGATCATCTTCAGTCACGGCCTTATTGCCTATTTGAAGTCTGTCCTACTACATGAGTGCCATTTGCACAATAAAAGGGACTAATCATTTATATTTGTAGTAATGCATTTTTAAGTAGAGTATCAAAACATCTGTAGCCTAATTTTATGACTGAAGACTAGTATTTTTTCTAACTTGTTCCTTTTGTTCTAATTTGTTTTATTATGTTTTACACAAATGTCCTCCACTTAGTTACTTACTATGCTAATGGTGCTAGTGGCAAAATGATACAGCAGACTTTAGGTACCTCAGGGTAACACACGAAATGTGAAACAAATCAGGCAGACAGTTAACTTTTCACTGAAAGAAGACAATTGTAACACAACAGGAATACACTACTTACATGGTAACAGGACAAAAGAAAGGTGGATACTAATAATACTAATTTAAGTACAAGGTTGATCGTTTAACTATATCACAGCTATGTATATATGAAAGAGTACAATCAGGGCACTCCACAAAAAAAAACCCAGTAGATTAAAAGGGGCAGCAAAACCCAGCTAAATCAACTTAGAATAAAATTAGTTTTGTTTGAAAAAGTTCTTAAATACATTTAAGCAGATCAAGAACATAAGTACCTGTAAGATAAGAGCCAAAAATTGTTATTTTATTAAACATATTAAACTGTATTTTTTGGAATGAGAACTGAAAACAGAAAATAACTATACCGAGCTGAAATTCTTCTGGTTTTCCTTCACACGCAGCATTTCTGGTGTGTCTTGTACAACTGTAACTTTTCCTTTACTGTTCTGTAGATCCCACTGATACTGAAGCTGTTGAAAAAGTTAAAGCAAAATGTCAAATGTTGACTCTATGCCACAAAAATTTACTCACAGAGTTTTCTTTGAAGATGAGAAAAAAAGTATTTTCAAGTACACCTTATAAGGAGGTCATTTTAACACCACCATTAGTGATATAAAGATGTACCACACTTACAGATACTCTCACTTAAATTAGCAATAGGAGATCCTTAACTAAATTCACTGAAAAAATCTTGAAAGGTGCCAGACTGTATCTAAAACAATTAAGTCTCAACAATGAAAGTTAAAGATAGCAAGTCAGATTGTGGAGTTCTGTTACTAACCATACAATCTTGCAGGTAGTCCCACTGACAACAACAGACAACTTCTGTAAGTATAATTCTCTATTACTTGCAAAGGAATTGTCAAAACACTGCAGCAGAAAGTTTTTTTCAAGAAAATTACACAATCATTTTGGTGGTTCCCCGCATAATGCATAAGTGGGCTGCTGCATATATAGCGGACCCTCTAACTGAAGATCCCGAGAATATAAAGGCAGCCTAGCAGGGATTAGAGTGTGATATCGGGACCTTATTAAATGAAAAAAAGCTGAACATTTTTTTATTATTTGACAGTAACAGTGTTTATTATTTATATACATACTGTGCTAAAGTTCTTCTGATTCTCACGGACTCTCTGCATTTCTGGTGTGTCTGCTACAGGCACATAGTATGGCATGGTCCTTTCTGCATCTTCCTTATACTTTTTCTGATAGAAGATACAAAATATATTCCATTAATACCAAAGTAGTAATAAAACAATCTGGCATTACTTATTGTTGCATAATGCCATCTTTATGGAAATGTGAGTACTTCTGTGTCTGTTATAAATTCAGATTATGCCTCTGTGTAAGATTTATTTTAAACAATAGGTTATTAAGGAGTAGGAAAATTAAGCTAAATCTACTTAGAACAAAATTAGCTTTGGTATTGCAAAAGCAATAGAAATTTTTGTTTCATTTTATGCAGTATTAAAATAAATTAATTTCAATATTGAAATGGGATTTCAGAGTAAGACATGCCACATCACAGCTGTAGAAAAATTTGTTTTTCTGGTGTATCTCCTGAATGTTGTGGCAGACAGTTATTTAGGTGCTCCAAATGAGTATTCACTCGAGGTTCCCACATAAACAATGATTAAATTGCTTCACTCAAGATACCTGGCTTGAAAGGTTCTTGACCTGCTGGGCGTGAATAATCTCTGGAGTATCAACAACACTGGTGTAGTTGGCTTTCTCCATTTCTGCCAATTGTTTGTATTTGATCTGTTGGGGGAAGGCTCACATTTAGGTGCCTTAATCATAACTTGACAACCATTTTCATTTGCTTTAATCAGAAATAACTGTTAATAAATTTTCTTTTAAGATGACATCAGCTGTGATATACAAGATATTCACACAGACCTGGCTGGCAATGTCAGTGGCATTCTTTGCTCTCACAAAATCTGGTGTCTCCAAAGCCAGCTCTGTCAGACCTTTTCCTCTGATTTCTAATTCCAAGGCTTTTTTGTACTCTTTCTGCAGATGAAGATAGTAAATAGATACCTTGTCAATGTGAATGCAATACCTTTAGCAACTTCAGATAGTTTCATGACCACCCCACAAAACAGGAATACTACTAATACAAACTCACAATTAAACACACAAATGATGTCACTAGAGTGTGTACTTTATGACTTAAATCTTGAGAACAAATAGCCCCACTCCAGCAGTAAATGGAGCACACTACAGGCCAGCTGTATTAAGGTCGCTCTTCCTTCTCACACCAGTAATCTCAAAGTGTAAGTTCCTTTAGGTGATCAGTGCAAAACAGTAACTTATACAGAAGAGAAGCAACAGAGGGAGAGCAGCGCATGAAATGCATGTGGTAGTGAAGAGTGGTCACAGATGTTTCACACTGAGCGTGTCCAAAAAAATGCAAGGTGTCAGGATTCTCTGTGATCTTTTGGGGCCTTTGGAATGAATACCCTCCCTAAAAACTCAGTGCTGCTGCACCAGCCACTCTTCCCAAAAATATCTTCCACTAAGATCTAAAAGATTTATTTTGTATAGATTGGTATAATTCTTATCTCTCTATGGCAACTCTGCTGAACTTAGCTGAATATGTCTGTAATATTCTGGTAATAAAATATAGGGTCTTGGAATAAGTCAAAAACTCTGCACTACTAAGCACAAAATGCTGTTGCCAGTGAGGATGCTTATCTTAAGAGTGTTTTGTTAAGAAGCAAAATCATAAGTAACACTAAAAAGTTCCTTTTTTCAGCTTTCAGCCTGATGATGTTAAGGCTCTTAAAATATGAGCTAATCTTATCCTATGAAAACAATCACTATGAAATATTTATTATACCAGTCCACCACATAAATAAAGTAGCTGTTAAGTTTGCATCCTGACTGTGTGCTGGCCACCTCTCTCCACCAAAATGGGAAGACTGCCTTGGCCATCAGTCCTGCAGCTGCCAACTGGGCATCAGTCCTGGGCAGGGGGAACTGTTCATGCGCATGGCTGGTGTTTCTGACTCACTCATCAAGCATAAAGCGTTCAAAAAGAGCTCTTTGCTGCACAGCGCACCTCTCAAAGCAGAAGTATGCCAGTCTGGTTCCCCCATTGTAGTCCCTTTCTGATCTCTCACTTTGCTTCTTGTTTCCTCAGCCTTGGTCCTTAGTTCCTAATCCTTGGTAACTGCTCCAGACCTAAGGTGCCTAGTTTACCAAACTGACACCTCTGGTTCCTACGTTTAGCCTTGCTGTATCATGATGCTGCTTTAGTCTATCCCTTGACTGATCTGACTATTGATCACAGCACCTGTTTCCCAACTATATTCCTGACAGTAACTGCAAAGACAGAAAAGAGCTCACTTAAAAGTTTAGGCTCCCAGTTTTATCCTCAGTCACCCACACACATTCGTTTTTCTCTCTATTCAAGAGTTTCTAGGGAATAACAAAGTTCATACTAGTGTTATACAGCCATAAACGTTTATCAGTTGGAGGCTGTTACAGCCATTCAGGTATTTTCCCCAGCAGCTTTTGACATACCTCGTTCAGGATTTGAGTTGCATTCTTCGCTCTTAACATGTCTGGAGTTTCTTCTAAAGCTGTTAGTCCTTTACCTTTGACACCTTCCTCCAGATCCTTCTTGTACTCTTTCTACAGAAGAAAGAAAATGAAAACTGCAATGCCAGACTAAAGAGAGTTCTACGTTCTGCAACTTTGTGGCAAAAATTTAAAAGGAAAAAAAAATTCCCAAAGCTCCAAAAGAAAAAAGAATTTTTTAAAACAAAAAAGAATATTGTATAGGGTTATATAAGAACTACTGCAACAGAACAGAGTATAGTAATTATTGTTCCAGATAAATTGCAAAGGCACACACATATAGACCCCATTATGGAACAGTTAGGCTGATGAATGTCAGAAAGGGACACAGTAAATATGGATACAGTTAATGAACAATGAAGTAAATGTCCATGACAAACTAGATCACAACACAAAATATATGTAAACATGTTTAATGCGAATGGTTAGGAAAAAGAAAGTGGTGAAGAAGAC
This sequence comes from Leptodon cayanensis, assembly GCA_027564655.1. Classification (NCBI taxonomy): domain Eukaryota; kingdom Metazoa; phylum Chordata; class Aves; order Accipitriformes; family Accipitridae; genus Leptodon; species Leptodon cayanensis. The sequence goes on from JANXJC010000001.1 coordinate 52,052,499, forward strand.
ATGCTGCTGAGAATACTTAGTGGAATTATTTAACTTGACAGAGGAAATAAGCACAGAATAACTGCTACCTCGCTTGCTATTTTGGTTGCATATTTGACATGTAATAAAGATGGTGTAATCTCCAAGCCAGTAAGGTTTCTCCCCTTAATGGACTCTTCAAAGTCCCTCTTATATTCTTTCTAATGAGAGTAAGAAGAAAAAAAGCAAAATATCAAATATTTATTACATTCTTTTTAATTACGTGAAAAAATACTGGGAGGCTGGAGCAGTGGTTTGGTATTAAAGTCACAATGACAATCTGCTACAGTCAATGCTGTGGGCACCTAAAGCAATAAATCCTGTTTCTACTAAAACCCATGAAACAGCTCATTACTTTCAATGGAAATATGACCCGACCCTGCCTTCTTTATTTTCTTTTTCTACTTATTTGCATATGCAGAGGAACCATTCAATAGAATGACTCAAACATAATGACTAATGGCCTTACACAACTGTTTTGCAGCATGTGTAAGCCTTCATCTGTGACAGGACAAGATTATACTTCAAACGAACAGAAAAGAACTGCTTGAGGAAATAGAATGACAGGTCAGTGAAGAACACCATGACAGTAGAGACAAACAGAAAATAAATGGGTTTCTCAAAAATAGAGTTCTGAGGTGAAAAGAATAACCAGGGTACTTTCTGTGGATTATGATAACCGACACACATACTATACTCATGTTGCAAGAGTTTAAGTGAAATGTATTTCATATAACATTTCTTCTAAAGACTCGAAGACTTGCTTAAGCTTCATTTACTTAAAGCTTCTTGATGAAAAATTACAGATAAGATAAATTTCATTGTGACACAGGAAAGCTTCATGAATTTTAAATGTAGTATTTCATAACCAATATAAAGAAATGTGATATAGCTATAATTTTTCAGTCCATCAGGATGCACAAGATGCAAGCATAATTGTCTGTCTAAATCACTGCGAAAGTTTAACTATAAAAAATGTATGTTAAAGTTTTTTAGTCTATCAGTATTGATTTTAACTGTACCTCACTCTGCATGAGCTGAGATTCCTTTGCAGTAAGGTATGTTGGAGTTTCAAAGTCCAACATGGGTTTTCCTTTTTCCTTCTCATACTTTTCTCTGTATTTCACCTGAGAAGAGAAGAAAAGAAGAAAAGTTACCCTCCCAAATAATCAAAGAACCAATTCATCTACTATGTGGCTACTTTGGTCAACAGATCTGTGCTAAAAAATGAATGTCTTATACTGTTTACCTTCCTGAAATCCATATTATTGACCATAGAACATAAAATCAAAGGTCAAGCTTGCAGCAAAAACATGTGTGGCCTAAAATTCTACTGATTTATTTCCTGTTCCAGAGAATAAGCAGCGTCAGCTCAGATTTCAAGAATTTACTGATCACAAGAAGGAAGACAGGTAGCTGTAAAATCTAGCTTGAAGGCACTCAGACTGCTCATGACCCTGGCTGAGTTCAGCCAGTTACATGTAAATGGATTCCTGGAGTGTTAGAGGCAGGGCTTGAAAAGATGCAGTTTAGCAACTTGCTAATTCTGTGCATGAGTGTCCAGGAAGTAAAATGTCCACAAGGATGAAGATATTCCTGCTTCAAGTTACAATATCCAGCTTTTAGGGCATCAATTTGCAGACTGCTGCATGAGGTAATGCTATGTCTTTGGCTGAGACAGATCCTGATCTCAAACTGGAGCAACAAGTAGTGACTTTAACTACAAATTGATTAACAACCTTTCTCTTACAGTCCTCTCCTGTGTAACCTTTTTGCTCTTCTATGCCATGCTGCAGAAAAACAACTATGGCCCTTTGTGTTCTAGCAGCAATTTCTCTCTTGCTTTACAGTCAGTAAATACCTAGAATAGAACCTGGAATATAGAGGATTAGAGACCAAATCAGAGACTGAATTTCTCTGGAATGATTCACCAATTGCTGTATTCCAGAGGGGAAAAAACATCAGACAATAGCAGCAGTAGGTATTGTTCTGGTTAAAGCAATTTTGGATGCAGAAAAAGAATGGCAGATCTCTCCTTTGTATCATGTGAGGCTAGAATGGATAAAGCAGTTAAAAATACACTGTCAGCAACAGCCCTACTTCTTCAAATTTCCAGTTCCTGTGATTACCAAGTCCTTGTTTCTATAGATGAAATCACCCTGATAAATGTATTATACTGTGTAAAAAGATCCATATACAACAGACATAAGTAACTTTGAGATCTACTCTAGAATGAAGAAATCATACAGATATTTTACACGTGTTCTAAACTTGCAAATGTGCAAATATTTCTCACTGACTTGTTTACTCAGGTGCACAGTGTTTATAAAGCAGATAGGGACAGAGATTGTTACATTCTGGAGAATTTGCTAGGATGGCTTCAGTGATGGAGACTGGTACTCGGTGAGTGGGGTTAATGAGAAACACATGACCAACTTACGTGGCTCTGTAGTTCTGATGCCTCCCTTAGATGAACCTGTTCAAGATTATCTGGCACCACATGGTAGTGACCCTTACTCTTCTCATATTGCTTCTTGTACTGGTACTGAAGGGAAGGTGTCAAAAATCATCTCAATAAAAAAAAAAAATCCCTCAGCAAATTTACTTCTTAGGTCCAATCAAAGCAACACTTCAATGGAACATCAAAGAGAAATTAGAAATACAAAAACCAAAACAAAACCAAGAAGTTTAACTCCCAGTATCAGATATCAATTCTAAAGATGTGGGTGAACAGTTAACTTTTTTGACCATTTTGATTGCAACAAAGATTTTTTCAAAACCAGAATTAAAAAAAGAAGAAAAAGAAAAAAAGAAAGCACAGTGGATACATCAAAAGGCTGTACCAGGCAATAATGATTTTTGTCTTTTCTCAGTAAAATTATCAAGTATTTTGTTAGCCATAATTCTGTACATCTAGAACAGGGGGATGTTAAACATAAACATGAAATGAAAAAAACAGACAAAAATAAAAACTTTAAATATAGTAAGCAGTAAAGAAAAAAGTAAAAAAAGAAGAAAATGGTATTTGTTAGTGTAATGCAATCAGTTAAAATGTAATAAAGAATCAATCCACTAAAAATTATTAGAGGATTTAAAATATTAGCAGTTCTACAGCTAATAAAGATTTCACTTCCCAGAGAGCAAATGTGGCAAAGTTGCTAGTTAACTAGGAAATAATCATTAGAAAGTAGAGGAAGAGATCACTACCAGGTGATGTCCCATGAACAATAACAGAGGGAGTAATTGTTACAGAAATAGTTAGCAGAGATCAATTCAGAATGGAATCAATAGTAATGGAAAAATCAAATGGATCTGGGATTAGTTAATGAGCTTACAGCACTGGCGAGCTGGCTTGTACTCAGGACATGGTTCATGATCAGCGATTCAGACATGTCTGTGACAGGCTTATGAAGTTTCTTTAAATCTGCCTTGTATTTCACCTGCAGGTAAGAAAGGACAAACAACATCAGAAAAGGAGACTGCTAATAAAACCTGTGATTTTGAATGTGTTAATAACATAAATGAGGTCTTTGTTAAAGAAATTTGAAACTTTTAATTTCCCTAAGGGAAAAGCTAAGTAAACATACCTCACTAGCCATGTTGTGAGCATCTTTCATGGTCTTGTAGATTTTAGCCTCCTTTAAATCATACTTTGGCTTTTTACCCATCTCTTTGGAAAAATTCTCCTTGTATTTCACCTAAATTAAAAAAAAAAACAGGTATTACAACTATTCTTGAGCGCTCACTTGTTTGGCTGGAGAAGGCAAAGAGACCCTACTTCAATGCTGATGGTAAGCAGAACAAAAATGTAGTAACTTGAAGGCATCCACTAGAATAAAGGCTATTTTAAAGACAAGCTGACATGGAAAGAAAAACTACATACAAAATACCAGTTGCAATTTTTCGTTCAGTGCACAGGTTCCATCTCCTCATTGTAAAAATAACAGACATAGTCACAACAATTATGTTGACAAAATACAGCTAAATTCTGACCCTTAGAGATGAAGAATTTTTCACTTGATGGGAACTGTGCATATATAGATACCCTATTTCACAAAGAGACAAAAACCAACACAGGTATAAAGAGTATTTAAAAGAACTTTTTATGTACTTCTTGGAGAACTACGAGCTTTAAAAACTACCTAAAGACATACGAGCACTGAAGATGGCAATATATCAAATATTTTTATATATACTGTTATACACATACCGTGTTCTGCATAAATCACAGATGAAGAAGGATGCTAATGCTCACAAACAGAATAGTCGTACAATTAATTACTAGGAATTAGATTATGCAAGAGGCTTAGTAACACTTCCAAACCACATTAGCATCAGCAAGGTAAACCATAGCGATGTAAGCCATAGTAATCCAGCAGACCCAGGCTGGAGTCACAGAACTGTTGATAGGAATGAGAGTATTGCTAATGACTTAAATAAGGGCAAGTCCTTCATCCATCATGACTTGTCCCATCCCACTGCTGCAGGTGCAGCTAAAGGCTAATTCCTCACTATTTCTTGTAAACCTACAAAAGGGACGGTTCCATTAGGAATGTTTTGGTTTTATTACTTTTTTTGCTATCAGAGGTGCATAAAATTGTTTAAGAAGTCACTGTAGAAAGCAAGAAAAACTCAAAGTATCCGAAGATTAAATTCTGGCTTATCTAAATGGATCCCATAGTTAGTATGTATGCTCATCACCATTTCAGTAAACATCAGTAGAAAAATTCTGAGGATTTGTCATGTCTTCACTGTAGTAGTATTCTGCCTGGTCTGGGAACAAGTGAGGCAACATGTCTTTCTGTTTACCAATCCACATTTCCTTGGAGATATTTTATACTAAATAAGCTAGCAACCCCCATCCCTGGTCTAAAGAACAAGAACTGAACAACCATCATCAGTCTTTCTGAAAGAATTTGATCTTGTTCAGGACCAAAATAATACTTACAAAAAGCATGCAGAAAATATAGGACTGTGGCTGATGAGGAAAAAGGATTAATGGTTCTTCAGAAAAAAACCCTGATCTCCCAGGCAATATTTATGTGAAAATTGAAATAAAAGAAATAAAATACTGAAGAACTGATAACTAAGTTGAGGAACAGCTGACTCATGCTAGAGGTTTTTTTATGACAACTACAGAAATGTAAACAGATAATTTTATATTAGTAAAAAGAGACAGATGATTGAATGTAGAATTAAATCACATTCCACAATCACATTTTACACTTTGAATTCATTGTCATATTCTTGTCCATACAGCACCACGTGGTTCATGCTGGATACCACTGTTGCTCTTTTGCTTTGCAAAATATGCCAACATCCAGATAAAACACAAAGTGAAACAGGCAAATCCACAAGTTATATAGCTGCTGTAAGAAAACAAAGTATATTAACATTTTTACATAAAGGCATCAGTATTGGTTCTGACTGCACAAAAATTAAAAACAAGCAGAAGTATATTAGAATCTGTTAAGTTTTGCAAGCTATGCAACATATGATCAAGATCAGACCATCATGCCAAAGAGTTCACTACTTTAAGCCCAGAAGAAATGTTGCTGGAAGATCTATGCAAAATTAAAAGCAAGCATGCCAGACAGGTAGATGAAATCCAACTAAAAAAAGGCAAGTGGATAAACAAACTGGACATAATGCTTTTTAAAGGAGAAGTTTATAAGAAGGAATGCCTAAGAGAAAAAAAAATTAGAGATTATGTCAATTATTCTTTGCTCCCTTACTGCCTCTACAATAGTTAATTTTCTCTCAGAACTAAAATAACCTCATCAAAGCATGTTTCTAAGACTAAGAGGAGAATTGGCTAGCATTGGAGCAAAAGCGTGGAGAAGGAGGATCTCATTATCACTTAATGGGAATAAGAGTAATTTCTTCTTTTTCTTGTAGTTCAATTGTTCAGTTTAAGAATCCTTGGTTCTACTGAAAAGATTCCTGTTTTTCCTGACAAACACAATGACTGACATTCAAACATGCGACAGTTACGTGCAGCAGTCATGGCTAGACATGGAAAAACCATAAAGCCCCTTTTTTTTGTTTGGGAATACATGTGTAAAACTGAAATGGCACAGATCTGTCTGCTTCCACTTCAAAACTGCTATGCAGCCATCATTTTTTGATCTTCCAAAGGTTTTGAGATGGCAAGAAATATAAGAAACTATGTGCCCCCAAATCACTACAGGGTACGCTTCTCAGAGGCTCTGGGGCTGATTCAGTCATAGGCTATGCTTCCATTATGCCATTCCAGCACAATATAAACAGAATAGTTTAAATGAACTTTAAAGAGAACTTTGAAGTTTGAATAGTTAAAATGTGAATGTTATGCATACGGTATGCCTGTTCACTGAAAATTACCAGCACCATTGATTGGGTTTGTCATACACACATATTTCCATTTTTTGCAGTTTCAGGAAAACCAGCTCAAGCTTATGTGTCTGGTTTTAGGGGTTTTGGGTGAAAAAGGTGAGTTTTCACATTGCATGAGTGCATCGGAAACTTCCATTAAAAACACTGGAAGTTCCAAAAACATTATGAAGGGCATAATAACATTTCAAGCTTCATGTGGTGTTTCTGAAACGGACGAATTCCCCACCCACAGAATTCCCATGCACTATCTTTCCAGAGCAACAAAAGAAAGTCACATCTAACTAAGCAGTCTCACAAGTTTTGCTACATTCAACACCTTTGAAACAAAAAGATCCAGTGCAACTGGTGCATCATAAACCCTTTAACAGCTTGGAATTGTCAGATAATATGCAAGCAAGAGACAGATGCATAAAAATGGCATTCCCAGATGTGTCACTTAAAATTATCTTACATGACTACTTAGCATATTAGCTTTCTTAAAGGTTCTCATCCATGGGGTATCATAAGATGCAGCTCCATGCCCTCGCATATGTTGTTTGAGGTATTCTGCCTATAATGCGTAGCAAGAAAGCAAGATCAGAAATGCAAACAATTGCAGGTTTAAAGCATGAAGTGGTGAGAAAGAACCAAGTTGAACTGAGGTCCTCCCAGAAAAAATTGTCACCGAATATAGCAAGCATGTGCTTCAGACTGATTGGAGAACATGACCATTGTACAAAAGTAAGCAAGCTTCTATTAATATAACATGTTAACTTCAAAACAGAAGATTCTTTTAAAGGCACAAAATACACAGAAAGTGGCTGAAAGAAACAATGTCCATCTCATAAAGGGAGGATAATAAGAGTTAGGTAAAAGGCTGCCTCTTTTAAAGCCAATACCCAGAAAAGCTAAAAAAAGAGAACATGACTGACGCTTCAGCCTTAGTATTTAAAAGACCTTGCCATGGCATCATTTTGAGGAGATTCTGTACTTCCATTGCTGATATTTAGTAAGTAAGTAGAAAAGTTTATTTAACGAAGAACCTTGCATTGGGATTTAATTTTTACTTTAAGACATTCCCTTTAAAATATTCCCTTATCCCCTAATCTAGAAATAATTTCAGTGATAATATTAGTATTCCTCTATAAGTCAATATCATATCTCATTTCTCTCACTGCTTCAATGTTTCAACAACTTTTTAGTATTACCTGGCTAGTTAGCTTGGACACCTCCTTTGCCAGTTCAATATCTGGACGTCCCAGCATGGTTACACCAATGCCAGCTTCTCCACGCTTTTTATATTCAATCTAACAAAGAAAAAAATAAATAAAAAATAGTTTAGTAGTGATGACATTCCCTCTTAATTATTTTACTGACACTATTTTTAATAATAAAATTACTGCTAAAGAATTATACAGAAGACTTAAAAAATACTTACATCACTAATTAACTTGGCAGCCTGAGTTGCTTTCTTAATATCTGGTCGATCTGCTATAGGTGTGTAGTGGAGCTTGGACTTGGCATCTTTCTTATATTCAATCTAATCCATGATGATAGACAGAGGAAAGAAAATTACTGAGGTTTGTTCTTGAGGAATATACCTAATAAGGACACAACAGTGTTGCTGGGAAAGTGCTTTTTTTTTTGTTGTTTTTTTTTTAATAATTTCACAAGGAATAGATTTGGGAATCTGTTTTTGTAAGTTGCCTACAAATGAAGAAATATGCATATGCAATTCTGTCTGTATTTGAAGGAATGAAAGAAAGTATTAGATGCAATTTGCACTAGATTACTTTAAATCCTACCATGAGATTAAGTAGAAATACGATTTTCAAAGAAATCCTTTATTTCAGTGCAATTTTACATTTGTAAATATTTGCACCTTTATCTTTCAGAATTACACCTGAAGATGGAGGCTGGGAGGAAATCCAGAAGCATGTGAACTTTTGTTTTTGCCAGCTGTCTTTGATTGAATTTACTTACACAAGCTACTTAATTAATGAAAAGACAATACAAACTTACTGTACTCTGTTTTTTAGCAACTTCCATGGCATGTTTCACTTCGGGAGGCTCCAGCATGATAGAATAATTAGACTTGCCTTTGTCCTTCACAAACTTCTTTTTGTAGTTTGTCTGTTAAGAGCAAAAAGGGTCATCTGATTTTTTTAATTTCACATGGGGGTAAATGCTACTGAAAGTCGGAAATAACCTCACTGAAACTGTTAAGACAAATAAAACAGTCTCCTCAGTCTCAAAATGTATGGTCCCCAGCTTGTTTGTCATAATTTGCACTTTAGATTACAAAAGCTTGCTATTTGGAGATAATGATTTGTGTTTAAACTGTGTTCTATGAAAAATAAAATCTGAATTAAGGCCACCCGTTAGCACTCCAGCCTGTCACTTTTCTCCAGACTATTTCAACAGATTCCCAATAAAACACGTTTAGCTCTTTGTTAAAGTCTCATTTGGGTAGGAATTAATCTTTCTGACTTCTTGGGCATTTTACGATAAAACTCTAAATGTGTTGCATGTGTACAAAAACATGCAATAGTCTAATCAATTATAGGCAGCAGGTAACAATCTCACCATAAATTGTTATCACACTAGTTACTTACCTCGCTGACATTCTTGGTCACCTCTTTCACATGAACAGTGTCTCGTGTCTCTGGCAGGGTTGTATAAGATCCATGTGGAAGCTGCTTCTTGCTCTGTTCTTTGTACTTGTTCTGAAAGCACAGAATAAAAATAGGTAAACAAACAGCAATGCAACACCCCCCACCCCCATATTAAAAGGATGTACTTAAAATGAACAAAGAACTCTCCGATGCTTTACCTCAGATACAAGAGAGCTGACATTCTTAGCCAGGAGGATCTGAGGTGTATCTGGAACAACAAGGTACGTTCCTCGAGCTTTGTTGTGCTTCTCTTTGTATTTTATCTAGCAGGCAGAAAAGGTACCATTTTAAGCAACGTGTATCTTGTCTTGTGGCTATTTAAAAAGAAATTACTATAGTTGTGCCTGCTTGTTAGTGCAAAAGTTTGCAGAAAATCCCATATTTTGATGTTTTGCAAGATAAATTCATTCCAGTTTATATAATCCTATAGCTCTCACTTGGAATTTTATTAACATATTGAATATTAATATATTGTTAGTAATTATTAAAGAGACTTTGTGTTATGCACAAGTTATACCTGCAGCTTTTTTTGTTGTTTTCTCCAGATAATATTTTCATTTCAGTAACAGGAACGCAGAGATATACCAAACGTCTAGGGTGTTCAAGCAATGTTAACTCTGAATATTTATTTAATCCATGAACTAGGCCAGTGACATTTACAAGACCAAATTTATTCAGCTTTTGCCAATTTGTTAATGAAATAAACAAGTCAAACCAAATAGTGAAGTGAGACTGAGAATAACTTTTCAAAGCTTCATTCTTAATCCAATCATATTTCCAATAAAGTAGTTTATGTAGTAAGTAAAGTTCTAGCAGAACAAGAAAAGTGAGTGTTCAAGTACTTACATCACTTGCCAGGATGGCATTATTTAAGGCCAATACTGTGTTTTTATCATCTGTGACAGAGAGTTTGCATCCCTTTAGGAATTCCCGGTCCACTTTGTATTCATACTGCAGGAAGAAAAAAATAAAAGAGACTCAAATCTTCTACTTTTTTTTTTTTTTAAATTCTGAACATGAGAGATGTGGGGAAGAGGAGTATTCAGTTTGTTCTGATTTTCTTACATCACTCTGTTGCAGAGATGACTTGGCTGCTTGAACAAAATCAGGCCTATCAGCAATCCAGTGCCAATGAGCCTTGGCTGCTTCATATTTCTTCTTATAATCCAGCTGTTTATAGTGAAACAACAAGAAAAAAAGAAGTTAATTGGAAGTTGTGCGCTTCACACATGACATACAGATGCAAATTCTCTTTTGGTCTGTACCAATTAAAGTGAGAAGAGGTAAGAAAGTGCATCTACATCAGATCAGGGCTTTCCTCTGAATCATGTACAATCCAGTGGGAGTCCATTTACTCTAGCTTTTCCACTGCTACGTGGGGAAAGGAATATGAATGACTGAAAAGATGCCATGACTTTGAAGAAGGTGACTGCTTTCAGTTCCTTGCCTATTCAAGTGCATGTTGGGCAACCAATAATAGAAAACACAGTAGAGCTTCCCATGAAGTGCCTACTTCGTCTACAAGAACGTCATCACAGAAAATTTCTGGGGCAGTTATGTCTCTGTCAGGAAAACAGAGGCGGATGAGAAGAATAGTAGATGTGTGACGTACAAGGACCTCAAGTGACCTCAAGGACAACTTGCAAGAGCTAGCACTTTAATATGAAATAAAATAAAATATATTTTATTCAAGCAGTGTAAGAATTAAAAGCAATGTCCAAGCACAAAAAATTTCAATGGAACTGAAAATAATTTCTCGTGGTTTCCACTGTGTCCTCGTTTTGGCTGGGATAGAGTTAATTTTCTTTCTAGTAACTGATATAGTGCTATGTTTTGGATTCAGTATGAGAAGAATGTTGATAACACACTGATGCTTTCAGTAGTTGCT
>JANXJC010000001.1:52063722-52076832 GCA_027564655.1 Leptodon cayanensis
TTATCATTATTAGTTTCTTCCTTTCTGTTCTATTAAACTGTCTTTATCTCAACCCACGAGTTTTACCTTTTTCCTTCTGATTCTCTCTCCATCGCGTGGAAAGGGGGGGAAGGGAGTAAGTGGCTGCGTGGTGCTTAGTTGCTGGCGGGGGTTAAACCACGACACACTGCCAGTCCCAAACACTATCCATAATAAAAATAAAGTACTAATAAAACTGAACTCACATTGCTGTTTAGCTTGTAAGCATGCCTCGGAGTCTTAATGTGAACTGAATCTGCTATGACATTGCAGTGAGATTTATTCCTCTCATACACTTCTTTGTATTTCAGCTAAAGAAAAACATAAACAATGTTTACAAAGGCAATATCATTGTTGACAAGCAAAGCATCAAAACATGAAAAATATAATATTAAAAATTGCTCCTGTCAAGATAAAATCTTAATAGAAGAAATTATATCAATACATCTTGGTATCAAGTATCTGCCTGAAAGAAGGGTCCTCTTCAGCAGCAGTTCTTTTAAAATAGAAAATGTAGCAGGTAAAACTCACCACGAAGCACAGACTAAGATTTAACAAAATCTACACATGAACAGTAATTCTTCCTGTCTCTAGTTTTTTGCACCCAATAGCAATGCTTTAAAGACTCTTGTCTTATGATAGGCACATTCAATGCTTTCTGAAAATTCCTTTATAGAATCTCAAATTCAGCACTCAGTTTGGAATCTACAAAATGTACATCAATTCACAGATCGCTTTTGAATATCTTTGTCTCAATGATCCACATTAGTATCTGGATAATATGGTTATTTCTTCCTCCTAGATTTACTCATTATGTAGATAATTCACATAGCATCTCAATGACTTTCAAGCTACTTATTCTCACAGTACTATGTTGAATTACAGAAGTGTTAGTATCATTTTATTTATGGATATCTAAGGAACAATACAAAGGTCAGAGAGAAAGCCTAGAGTAAGAGGAGGAATTAGGATTAGGACTCCCAAATCCTACAATATTACTCTATCTGCTTCATCTTCCTTTCTCTTCTTTTTAGCATTCCATTTCCCCATAATTAAAACACATAGTTGTTTTAGATCAGAATATTTACCTTACATATTTACAATATCCATAGAAGAAATGAATAACACAGTAATGTATTAAGTGTCTTATTCGAGGCTCCATAAAAGCCACTAGCCAATAGAGGAAGAAAACCCAGAAACAAACTCCCCAAATCCACGCTTTAATTAGATACCAGTTCCAGCTCATGGCTTTTATTACTAGTGAGGGCTGCTCTACCCCAGCAAAAATGTTCCAAGAGCTATGAAAGAACATTACACAAAAAAAACCTTCCTGCATACTTTCATACTCTACTGTGTTTTTTGAAAAAGCATTAAATACGTATGGAGTTTTACATGCAAACAAAACCAATACACTCTAACAAGAAGCTATTTTTTAATGACAGTGTTACATATGAGTTAAAAGTATTGCAGATCAAAGCAAAAAGTTACTTCTGTGTCTTTGTTGATACCACAGGCAAGGTAATTTACTTACATCACTTATTCTGTCCTTGACCTTGCGCACATGCAATAACATAGGTGTATCATGGATTGTAGTATAGCCTTTAGGCTTCTCTTTGTTATATTCCAACTTGTAAATAATCTGAAGATAAAAATTATAGATTATATTATTTCTTGACACTATTGGTGTCAATTGAAAAAAATCAAGATGAGAAATATTGTATAATGGACTACTGAAAATGCCATATTCTTCATTATCACATTTCAAAGGTCAGAATTCAGAGAAGGAGGTATGCTTGAAAGGGACTGACCACACTTACATCACTAATCTGTTTGTTGACTTTTGTAGTCCTTAAGAGTTCTGGAGTATCCACAACCATAGTATACTTGTCCTTCTTCTTTTCATAGTCCTTTTTGTATTGAACCTGGTGATCGGGAAAAATTTTATGTTAACCATACAAACCAAGACAAAACACCTCCAGGAGATATGTTTATATTCACACATAAAATTGCAAAATCTTTCCACCATAGCCCATGAAAGCTGAATATGCACAATCAGCTAAACTTTGCAAACCCCTTATTTGCCCGGGAGGCTGCCTATCTATGTGATTAATTTTACATTTATTTCACTGAGTGTAAAAGCTTCGCTTCTATCCTCATTCTCCAAGATTGAGCTAAAAAAGCAATATCGGCAGATCAGTGACTTTTAAAATTCGTAACTGGACAATATCTCATTTTTAAATATTCATCAAATGAAGAGAAATGTAAAATATCTTACACAGTAGAACATAAAAACTTCCATTGAACATATCATAATGCCAGGGTATTTTAAAGGCTTTGATAGCAGAATTTGTGTTTTGATAATTTCTTTTTTAAAGATCATCTTGCCCTGCTCAGGACTCTAAACCTGTTTTCACAGAGTTCAGTGAGAACAGACTGTACACTGAGAATGATAAATCATTGTAGACAGCCTGAGGGCAGGTGGAAGAGATTAGAACATATTTTTCAGAAAGAACTTTCATGCTCTATCTTGCATCAGAAGATAAATCCATGCCTTTGAAACAGGACTATGACAGACAAAATATAAAAAATCATATACAAACAACAAATCATAACATGAAGTCAACTCAGATGAACATGCAGGTCAGGCAGAGTGCTATTTTTTTTTTTCTTCAAACATACTCACACTTACCTGCAATGATTTTTTAATGACATAATAGAAATCCACAGATAAATTGAACAAAAATGTCTAGTAAAGACCTTCAGAACCTTACTAGTGAAGAATTTTATTAACTGTGCTAATAGTAACAAAGAAGAACACCCCTCTCCCTCTCATGTAATTGTTTTCTACTGTTGCATTTCCAGTTTATAATTTAAATGTTATATGCTAGTTTCACCTGGCCCAGTCAGGAATCATTTTTACCATTGAAAAGAGTAAGGTTACTGCTAGCAGCTGTGGTTTCAGAGCAGAAATAAATATGTATCAGTTATTTAAGAAGCCACATTTTCATCCAACTGGTACAACCAAAATATATACACTGGAATCCAGATTAAAGAAGGTAGAATATGGAAAATTAATTCTTTACAATATATTAGAGTCATTACAGGCTTTCTTTTACATCGTCAGAAATATAAATGTGTTAGGCTCTTTGTTCTGTATGAATAAATAGATGAATCATACTCACTTTCTACCTTCTGATTCTTACTAGAACTGGCAAAAGGAGAGAGGGGTTTTTTTAATAAACTGTATTATGTGACTGCATGAGGACTGCTTTGCTAGCCTTGCTTAAAAGCAGTATGTAGAGAAGGAAATTGATGAAAACGTGATTTACTAGAGACCTGTGTGCCTATACCATTTCTAAGAGCACTTAGAAGCGAGACATGACTCTGTTCTGTATCTAGGCACAATCTGACACCATTCTCAGGCAGAGTGGTAGATAAATGTTGTAATCTACTTGCCAAATTACTTCTTCATGTTCATACTGAATTAACAGACTTGCATTATGAGGGGTGGTCAGTCCAAGAAATGGTGGCAGAATGAGAATTTGGTTAGATAAATATCAGGAACAGCTAACACACAATATGTTAAATATATGGAAAATTGCTCTTTACATAAGTATGTGAAATATTATATAGAAGTATATATAACAATTATTTATAATGAAGGGAGAAAATGAAGGCAAGATCAGCCTGAGCTCAGTGAAGTCCAAGTTACAGTAAATATTGTTTCAGATATTCTGTTTTAAAAAATATTTTGTCATAGCCAGCATTTAGCACATAGACAAAACTCCGGAGTCTGATGTTGGTAGAAATTTAGAGAACTCCCAAGCATTAAATATTAGAAGTCCAAGCAGCTAATTTGTATGTATATTTGTATATATAATGTCTCCTACAGCAGCAGTTCTTCATATTACCTGGCTCCATAAGTATGTGTTGTAGAGTGCTGTCAGCATATCTGGCCTCAGAATTTCATTACATCCATGTTGCAGGAGCATCTTGGCAAATGATTTATACTTTTTCTGTTCATGCAAATGGCAACGAAGCACAAAAGAGACTTGTGAACACCATAAACAACAACACAGCTCTAGATCCCAGACACTTTGAGAGTGGAGAGATTTAGGCAAGGTACTGTATGTATTCACTCAGATGTGCATACAACTTACATCTATATAATTAAGAATGTCAAGAATATATATTAAAAGATTTGCATACTATCCCATAAAAGAAGTTGTGAAAATATTTTTTGGGAGATAAGACTAAATTATAGATTAAGGTGAGGATACTCAAAAGCCAAATATGTCACTGCTGCTTGAGTAATGAGTAAGAAGATAATGTTTGTAAAGGTCATTAAAAGAGAGGCAATAAAAAATAAATGGATGATACAACATCCATTTTTTAAAACCTCTCCAATGACTTCAAGAGGCATTAGATTTCTGATGTCAATTGATGCACAATATATGAAAGTACATACAGTAGAGATTAGCTCACTCAAAAAGTAATAACTCTTTTTGGGTGGCAAAACAAAGACCGTCTGATCAGCTGAACTAGAACATCACAACATCACAGGTGAAACCTGTGATACTGCTAGCTATAGACGTTTCACACAGACGGAGTAGCTGTCAGTGACCAGGCACTTTCTGGCAGCACCAGCTAGTGCTCCTACAGTACCTGACTGCTCAGTGTAGTCCCCCACTTGGCCAGGAGGTTCCTAGGATCATCCACAATAACGCTGTACCTATCTTTGAGCTTCTCATAGGCAGCTTTATATAATTTCTGCTCAGAATAGCATAATACAGTGTAACAAATTAAAAGAGAGTGAAGACATAAAGAGATCATAGTTCTAACCACTGAAACCTCTTTACATGGACTATTTAAAGGCTGGGATTGAAGATCATATCCAAAAGAGAAAAATATATTAAAAAAAAACCACATAGAGAGAAAACATTTCCAAATAATACATGCATTTCTAAATTTCCACTGGAATGCCTAATCTACAATTTAAGGATGCCTATATTCTATCCCTGCCACTCTTCAATAAGGCATTTTATGACTTACTTTCGTCATGAAAAATAACTGCAGAAGCAACTCTGTACGGAACTAGTTTCTTGATTTGAGTACAAAGAGAACAGAATGAGATTCAAGTGTAAAATACAATGTTATACTATCATCAGACATTTTGTAAGCAAAAACTATAATACCTCATCACAAAAAACTTCACTTGCATAACAGAAGACATTCAGGCAAGTTCATTTCCATGTATGGAGCCCCCGTTGCTAAAATTTTACTCATTCATGTTTCTCACATTAAGTTTTTCCTTATTTGCTCTACCAAACAATAAGAAGACTGAATACTAACAATCTTCCATAACAAATTCTGGTTCACTGCTTATCAAATTACGTATGAAATGACAGCAATGGTACTGGAATGGAATCTGTTATGAAACAGCTTTTCTAACCCAGAACAGGTAATACTGTAATAAATTGTTTACCTCTCAGTAAATGTAACAAAGTCTGGTGAAAAAGAACAAAATACCAAGATGTGAGAGTCTAAATATACTCTGCTTTAATAAAAAGCATCAGAGTCTGGTGTGGTATGCCAACTCTAAGCTGGTAAGAATTCACCTAGAACACAGTGCTTTTCAATGGGCTTTGTCCTGTGGGTGTACAGCACTACTCCTAGAAACTCCACTGGTGATTTTAATCTTAAATCCAGGGGCATTCATTAACCCACTTCGCTACTATGTTGTGTTTATTGTTTCTTCAGCACTACAGGAGAAAAGTAAGAAAAACTAAGTAGCAGAGTGGGAGAATTCAAGGCAAAATACCTGAAATGAAACAGAACTATGGTAACGTCGGCCGTAATACTATCTTCCTAACACTGATGAAGTTTTTTTTTCAACATTTAAGGAAAGCAGTTGTGATTCTCTCTACACCGTTTTCACGTGACAATCAATAATCAGTGTTACTAAGTAAACAGCACTATTTAAGTTAGAATGTATTTACCAGTCAGCAAAGGAGAGGTTTCTTTGCAATGACAAAGTAATGGAACAGGGGTCAGGATTTCACTTTTTAGGTACTGTAAACCTGCCCTGTCCTAATACTTAGACAGGCAATAAGAACAACCTTGTCTTTCACGGTTTTAGTCTGACCTTAAGACATCTTTAAGCCTGAATATATTTCGATTTATTTACAATTTCATAAGGAAGATGAACCTTCAACTCGGTATTAACACACACACACTTACTACTTCGGTACAAGACTCTACAAAAATCACTTACCCCATCCATCAACTGAGTTGCATGTTTAAAATGCTTGTTAATTGGAGAGTCAGCTACATACTTAAACTGAGATTTAGTCTTCTCAAATATCTCCTTGTACTTACACTGGAGAAAAAGAAACAAACAGAAAAAGACATTCCAATGTTATTCCAAAGACAGGTAGGGCAATGAAAACATGATTTTAGAAACAATCTGCAGCAAAACCATGGTAGAATCATTGCATATGTGCGTTTAACATATCTACAAACAAAAAATAGTTGTAAATGTAGTAGTTTGCAGGATGGAACTACCACATCAAGAAAGCAATGGAAATTCCAAATCTTCATAATTTTAAAGCTAGACTTAGAATCACTAGAAAAATTACTATGGAGCTGATAGTTTTGCAAGGAACAGAGGGGATAAGTAAAAGATCATTTTGCCTCTGTTTTCTTTTACAGTAAGAACTGAAATTTTAGAAGCTATATATTAAGTTCTACCATGAGTTATTTATATCAATGTTTAGGTTAGAACTGGATTCTCCTGGGAAAAATTTATCTACAATATAAGCAAAAGTCAATAAAACCTTTATCACCAATTCAGACTGTTTTACTTACCCCACTGTAGAGCACCTTATTCTTTTCTGCCAGAGCAAAACTTGGAGTATCCCACGCATAACAGCCAGTGCCTCTGAGCCATGATAAGTCTTCCTTGTATTTAACCTTCAAAAAAGAAGTAAAAGGATTCAGTTTTAAGTGATACCAAGTGGTAGCCATTCAATGCTGAAATGGCACCTCAACACAAGGTGTAGCAAACAGAGCTACTTCCATTATTATTCCATTATAAAATAAGTTAGAGTAACTCATACTTTTCTGTTGGACTAAGATTATTCACATACCTAATCTATAATTAGCTATTGGAGCTCCTGTGTGAATTAAAAAAACATTTATTCTTGTACAATTAAGGGGTTATTGTATATGTACAGATATGTACAATGAAGCGTTGTTATAGGGTTAACAAACAAATCTAAGCAAATGCAACTGAAATTAATTAAGACTGTTCTGTTAATTTCAAAAGGAGAAGGGCTGTAATTTTAGCCATCTGATTTGCTCTGTCATTTCACAGATCTGACAGGTGAAAGTGCAAATCACTTTAAAAATATCAGCTACCTTCCCTTTGTCATGAAATAATACTTGGTTTTCATTTTGGAAACCTACTTATAACTTTCAACCTCTCACATCCAGGAACTATTTGAACTCACATCACTAATAGCATCCGTGACTGCGCGATGATGGAAATGCTCTGGACGGTCTGGGATTGATCTCCAGATTCCTAACTGGCTCATATAATTTTCCTTGTATTTCACCTACACAGAAAATTGAAGAATGAAGTAAAACAATCTGAGAACAGAACACTCCAAACCATGCAGCTTCAGGACACTCCTTTTTCTGAAAAATCAGAACTATAACTAGAAGTGGAGATGAGATTTACTTGCATTCACCTTTGTAACACCAAAGGCAATCAAGTGTATAATCTTCCAGAGAAGGAAAGAAGTTAATATTAATAGTGCTGATCATATTTTTCTAATTATTTGACACACTTAAATAGAGCGATAGCATAAATGGCATATTCTAGGTGACATATGACAAACACTAATTAGGAATGAAAATGTTGTATACATACACTGCTAATATCATCGGTGACCTTTCGATGATAGACAATATCCAAAGCATCTTTCACTGTGTGGTATTTGCCCTTAGTATTCTCAAAGGTTTCTTTGTAGCGCAACTGGTAAGAAAAATAACAAAAAAAATATATTATATTTATCTGTCAGGAATTGTTTTAGTTAAATTTCCTACCTCTTAGGATTGACATCCAGGGATATGTTGCTGTCTAACATCCTAATGTAAACCCTGAGATACTGCAATTGCTTACAATCAATTGCAATTTGACTGAGACTTACGGTGAAAATTAGAGAGAAAAGGAGTTGGTACCTCTAAAACAACATTTCATCCAGTTCACTTTCAGACTGAATACTGAGGAAAAAACATCCACGTATCACAGGACTACTCTAGAACAGAAAAAGTGCCACTTTTGGCATAAAAAACTACTTATCCCTTCTTCCATGTCCTGATCTAGAAGAAAGCAGGAAGATCATTCCAGTCTTAGGAGAAAGACTTCCTCCGAGGAAAAATTCTGATGTGCAAGAGAACTGGGATGCTCCTTTCCAGTATTTAAAAATCATACTTAAGAGACCAGTAAGACTAATCACTAGAACAAAACACCAGCCCAGCACATATCCTTTCAGGATACAACGTGCAATCTGAAATATATAGCAAAGATCTCACGAATGAGTAGAGTACTCTTAGCTATTGCCTTAAATCACAAATCACTATTCCATGCTTGAAGGAAAAATCAATTTCACCTTAATAATCTTATGTGCAGCAGCTCATGAAATTTTTCTATCTAATCTACTTTTAAATTAAAAAATGAGCACATACTCAGTGATATGCAAGTTTACTGTAAAACAAAACTGATATGAAAATATCTGATAAAACATATTCTAGCCTGGCTCCAGCATCAATCATTTCACTCCAGTCTGTGCTATTGGGAGATTTCATGTGTAAGCAAACTACTTTATATCTATTTTTCTTTGTTGTAATACTACACTTCAGTGCAATGGAAAATGAATTATAATAAATTAAAGAAAAGCATTAAAGTGACATCAAGTAAAAACTTAATAATCTCTGTAAATATCAAATGGAAATGTACTTGCAAATGGGGTGACCTAGTTTATGACCCACACTGAGATATCCTATGCTTTGAATGCTTGTTCCCCATTGACCTTTTTTCTGTTCTTTTCATAAAGAAACCAAAAGAAGCAGCAGTGAAAGTGTTCATGGACTACATACATCACTGGCATTCAGGTATGCTCTCTTGGCTCTGATCAAGATTGGTGTGTCCGGGACAGGTGTGTATTTGTCCTTCATCTTCTCATACTGGATTTTATACTTTTTCTAAGAGAGATAGCAAAAGGGAAAAGTTATATCTTTAGTTTTAGAAGCATTTGCTAATCTGGGGTTATATTAACACCCACGGGTGCTACACCGACTGCATAAAGTCATTCTTGCAAACTGCTTCTGTCAAAACTTTGGGAACCAAGCTCAGCTGTTCAGCTCTTTCTAGGTCTTCCTGGCCTTGCAGCCAGTGTACCTCAGATTCTGCAAAAAGCACTTAGAAACAGGTATCTTATAAAATACTAAAACATATTAAAAAAGTGTACTCTTTTACCACAATTTATAAAAGAAATGTGGAACTTAAGCATAAGAGACAGAAAACTAAATGAAGGGTAAACAGGTCTGAGCCTTGAAACTATCACTAAAATTAGAAATAAAACTTCTAAACAGTTCAGCACAGTGGTACCAAACAAAAAAACCCAAATATCTTACCTCACTGACCATGTCCTTTACGTGTCTAGCATGGGTAAAGGCTGGAGTCTGACCACCAGCATGATGATGAGGTCTCTCTTTTGTGGCAAGTTCCACGTACAAGTACTGCAGCAAGAAGAAAAGAATCAAAAAATATACATTTCAAGTAAGTTTTACTTTATCTCTCTGAAAAATGACTGTAAATTCACAATGTATAGAAAACCACACAATTTACCCCAGGAAAAAATAATGTGCCCTTTCCTCTTCCTTACTATCTCAGTCCATACTCTTGATATTCTCTAACTGCCAGTAACATGCTCACAAACCAAGAAGCCAAATTCATGTGACATTAATGACCTCTCTGCCCTACATCCAGACCTAGCTTTAGATAAAAGCATCCATAAGGTCTGTTTTTCTCTGGTGAGTATCTTCATTTTGTTCTGCAAATTTAAAAATACCACAAAATTTGTAGCTAGTAACTCAGATAATGGACTACTATATCAATAAAGAAATGATGATGAATAAACGTACATGAATAAAAATATTTATTCCTCTGATGAAGTCAGAGTTTCAGAGAATTGGAACAGAACTGTACCAGGGTTCAGTGCTCTGTTTCAGATGGACAAAGCCAAACATGTCCATTACACAGACATGGTCAACATGAAAATTCATGGCCACTTAAAAATGAGGAACAGTCACTTTAAACATCCTCTGCAGGAATTCTACATTGGTTTGAAATGGTCTGGAAGGATTTTTATATACTTTAAGGGTATATTAAGAGGGATCCCCTGATAGTTTTTTTTTTAATCAGTCACATTTTTCACCTGGCTTTGTATTTTTTGTCCTTGCTTGGCTCTTAAGAAGTCAGGTGTATCAAGGATGGAAGTGTATTTTGTCTTCAGCTCCTTGCCTGCAGCTCTGTAAACCAGCTGGAAAAAGACAGGTCTGTGAATTATTTCTTCTGTTACATATGTTCATTTGGCAGCCAAACAATCACAGCTTTGCAATTATAACTTCTCATGTATTTCAGAAAAAGCAGTGAGAGGGTCTGAGCTTAATAATAGCTAACAAAGATGTGCAAAAATAATATAGAACTTACTTCACTCAAATGGGTTTTTAGTTCCTGAACTGCTCTGTATCCAGGAGTATCCAATACCACATTGTTTTTAGCCCACATCTTCTTTGCAGTATCCGTGTATATATAATTAGACTGAAAGAGAAAAGCAGTATCACTTAGGAAGCTTTTATTATTCTTGGTAATAAAGAAAATTTTACAGTGTAACATAACAGCACTTTGAAACAACTAACTAGCTGCATGGCAAGAAATTCTGTCATAAGTCTTTACTCATTTTAATGTACTTAACTTCCTGGAAGTACATAGCATGCGTGTAAATAAATCAATCATTGTTATACATGGTTCTCAGAAGAAAAATCTTACCCAAAGCTTACGCAGATGACGAGCACGGACCATATCAGGAGTATCATACAGAAAGCAACCCAAGCCCTTCAACCACTTCAGATCCTCCTTGTATTTATTCTATCAGGCAATTAGAAAAAGAAAAATAAAAAGTTAACTTTTGGGATAATTTCATTAATCAGTCCCTAAATACAGTAACAAAGCATTTATCTATTACAGAATAGAATGTAAATGATAGAAACCAAACTCCACTTTCAGTATTAGACCTGTTGTACTCAAATACCAGGTGTCTCAACGTAAGTTGCTTACATCACTTGTGATGTCCCCAACATAGCGGCAGTGCAACACCTGAGGAGTGTATGGCAATGAAATCAAGTGTCCCTGCATCCTAAAGAAATCTGACTTGTAGATCAGCTGAAAGACAAAGAAAAAAATAGCATTTCACACGTTGGTCGTGCTGAATATTCTAAATCTCTTCTGGTTTTTTAATGTTAGAAAGATACATACATCACTGACAGCTTCCTGTGTTGCTCTGACTTGACGGATTTCTGGTGTGTCTGGAGTGGTATGAATCTTGTCCTTGTACTTGTGGTATGTCGCCCGATACAACCTCTGTATCAAAGGAGACAACATTCTACATGTTAAAAACTTAAAATGGCAAGCAGATTGGCAGAGTGTAAGTACTTCTCTTTTCAGGGCAGTTTTTTTTGCTAGGTGTTACATAACTACCAGAGAAAATGGAGCAAACATACTATTTTCTAACCAGGCAAAGATTTTCCACAATTGTTTTTTGATAGCAGCATCTCTCATGCAAGGAGAATGTGAGACTCTAATCCTACAGACATGTAAATATGTATATTTAATTTTTGTCCTATTAAAGCCAATGACGAAAGAACTGAGTACATATATATAAAACCTAAGACTATCAAGACCCAATGTCATACAGATACAATAATTTCTATGCAACTTTAATCAAGTAGCAGCGGATCAGTTAATAAAGTTAGGCTTATTTTATATTATGGTAACAGTTTTACAGGATTACAGAAAGTTAGAGTTATCAAGAACTTTAAAAAGCCATACAGCCCAACTCCAAGCCTGGATCAATGATCCCCTACCATTCCTGACGGATATTTTTCTAAACTGCTCTTAAAAGCCTCAAAGAACAGGGACCCTACAACCTTCCCAGTCAATGTATTCTCATCATTCATATTTTGGGCACTACAAATACAATTGAAAGCAAATACATATATTTACTGTACCTCATTAATGACTTGATTCACTTTCTTTACATTTTCAAACCCAACATCTTTAGGTCCCAGAGTATATCCTTTAGCTTTCATGTGTTCATAGGCTTCTTTATATTTCAGCTATAAAGTGGAAAAAGGAATAAAAACATAGAGAAACTAAATTTGATTGTGATTCTACTTACACTGCAGTTCTGACAGTAATTTATGCATTATAAAGAGCAAGATTTTTTAGAGATAAACACGTGAGATTTAGCTATATCAGAGTTAAATACACTACACATCACATCATCATTATTTTTACCTTTATCATGCGGCCAAAGATTAATAACATTTTAAATTTCTCTTGCATCTAATAAGATATTTGCATCTGCCTGAGGAAATTTATATTTTGATAGTAATAGCTTCAGATAATTATTGGGTTTGATAACATCTAAATTCTGTTAAGGCACACATTATCAATGTTGGGGCTTGAGTGCACTAATAAGATTTAATTGCCCTGACTCGCCACACCTGGGATATCAGGCCTTGCCTGAGCTATGTTGTAAGCTGTCCTGGTTTCAGCTGGGATAGAGTTAATTTTCTCCCTAGTAGCTGGTATAGTGCTATGTTTTGGATTCAGTATGAGAAGAATGTTGATAACACACTGATGCTTTCAGTAGTTGCTGAGCAGTGTTTATGCTAAGTCAAGGATTTCTCAGCTTCTCATGCCCAGCCAGCAAGAAGGCTGGAGGGGCACAAAAAGTTGGGAGG
>JANXJC010000001.1:52077003-52093547 GCA_027564655.1 Leptodon cayanensis
CAATCCTTTTATTATTATTGTCATTTTATTATTGTTATTATTATCATTATTAGTTTCTTCCTTTCTGTTCTATTAAAGTGTCTTTATCTCAACCCAGAAGTTTTACCTTCTTCCTTCTGATTCTCTCCCCTATCCCACTGGCTGGGGAGGAAGTGAGCAAGCGGCTGCGTGGTGCTTAATTGCTGGCTGGGGTTAAACCATGACATAAGCACACCTGTCTTCAGCCCTGTCTATATCCTCATTTCCTGGATGGACATTGGTCCTGTGTTATTGGTAACTTGCCTCTAGCCCTGTCTCCTGGATTTACCTTGGACCTATGTTGTAGGTAGCTTGCCTCCCATCTCCGCTCTGTTTCCTGCAGCTCCTGACTGGATCCCCCTGGATGGACCTTGGCCCTGGTTCCTCACCTTGTCTGGGACTGTTGATGCAACCTGTTATCAGCACCCTGCTCTGCCCACCCCCTTCAGGTACAGTGGGACTTCACTGTGGATGATGAGCTCACTGCCTATGTCATGGTCACCCTCAGTTACTGGCTCAGGCATCCACATGGAACTACCCCACTCCTGTTGCTCTCTGACAAGCAATTTCATATCTCAGAAATAACTGTCTCAAACAGTTGTATCTCATACAGGATGGGCATCAAATATTCCCTTGCAACTCATGTTGTAGAAGGACTTAGTACTTTACTTACATCACTGCCGATGTATTGGACATGTTTAGCATGCTGAAAGCTGGGAGCATCTGTGGGAAGGGTGTATCCAGTAGGTAGAGCATTTACACCAGCCCAGCGATACAAATTCTGCAAGAGAAGAGACAGAGTTTGTGACAACTGTGTGTAATATTTGAGAGTATTCATTAGCTGCATAGGAAATCTCAATCACAATTGGCAAAAGATTTCCCCCATGTCTGCATTATAATGCATACTTGCAGCTTAAATGAGGACATTTTCCCACTTTCATTTTAGAGCAGTGAAATCTAGCTTCTTTATCTGAAAAGCTACAGAGAGACATTAACTTTTAAAGAATTGCTTTTTGAATATCCAAAACTCTGTGGGCCTAAAAGTTTTATACTTACTTCACTCTGTATTTTGTTCGCATGATATGCCCGCTCCAAATCTACTGTTTTATCAGTAGGAATCATTTTGCCTTTAACATTGTGCATATATTCACCACGATAGACAGCCTGAGAAAAAGAAAAAATAATTAGAGGAGAATCATAATTGTGATGTTCTCTCACGGCGTGTATTGTTTGCATACACACAGGATTTTCTCCTAAAAACTGGATGAAAGTTTTTTTTGGATTCAGGCAACTAACGATTTTAGTGATTGTGTTCTCATATCTTTATAAGGGCATAGACAATGAGTAGTAGATAACCAGCAATGATTAAATTATTAAAATAAAATTATTAAAAAATATTAAAAGTCAGATTTCTAGAACTTGTGAGATAATGGCATATGGAATACTGGGGGTGAAAGGTGATACAAATACTTACTTCACTTAAATTCAAGCCACTGAGGACATTCTGGACATAGACAGGAGTTTCCATGACCACAGTGTAGTCACTTTTCATTTTTTCTGCCTTAGATTTGTACTTAATCTGCAGAGAGAAATTCAAGAGCTCTCATTGTTAATTGAATTTATTATATTTACTATTTATTTTATTACTGAACTATTCTACTAGTGAACCAGCATTTAAACAGAAAGTGTATCGAAACTATGCCTGAATAAATGAACATGGCACCTCAGCAGATAAGAACAGCTGATAAGTTTTACCAAGGAACATCAGGAAATGTCAATACTCATTCACAGAATAGGTATATGTACCATATGATAAATACCCAACATACTTCTGATACAGAACTGATGAAGGGACATACATTCTCAAAAACCAGAATGGTTATTCTCCTATTTTAACGGCTTAATCCCAAACTAAGGATGTGTCATAAAATCTTGAAAGGAAAAAAAGAAATCATAAAATCAACATCAAAATACTTTAAAAGATATGAATTCTGCACCATTTCTGCTTTACTTCAGGGTTTCTGACTGAAGAATTACTGTTTTAAGTGCTTTTCTGAGAAGACAAGTATTTAAACATATGCTTAATACTTTCCTGAATGGGATGTAACCTGACAATATCTACTTCTAGAGCAGCTAAGTTTAAATAACCATATATGGTTATTTAATGAATTTAATTTAATGAACTTTGGTAGAGAAGAATACGTAATATTTTCCAGATTATATCTGGAGTAGAATAAAGCTACTCCATCCTTTTAATACAGTGGAGTGAAAAAAAACCTAAGAAGCAAAACCAGTGTATCCACTCACATCACTGCGAAGATCATAGGCATGTTTGGCATGGAGAATTTCAGGAGTGTCCCAAACAAAGCAGCCAATGCCTTTCAGCCAGTTAAGATCATCCTTGTATAACACCTAAGGTATCAGAGCAAAGAAACAATCTGTAAGACTTCCACTAGGATCTAATTCCTTATTACTAAATCAGTCTGAAACACAACTGTCAAATGATGGCAAGTAAAGTTTCCAGTATTTTGACTTTTTTTGGGGGTTGAGAATATCAAAACAATTCCTTTGGGAATTTAAATAATTTTTCTTCATTGTTTCAGTTTGGCCAATAAATAAAAAACCCACAATGATTTAAAAAAAAAAAAAACAAACAACAAAAAACCAAAACCAAACCTACTTGCATATTCTACTGGGCAATGATTTACTGATAGATTGCTGGCCTACTCCTGGACCCTATGCAAGCCAAGTGCATAGAAGCTTTGCACCACCAGGACTTTCTCAAACTTCCAAAGTTTCCACACCTTATGCAACCAAATAATAAGGGATGATTTACAGACAGGGATGGCTGAACTGGTAGAACTGTAATGTTATGACCCAATGCCTACACTGATAACACTGAAATTATGCATACTAAGCCATATCTCAAATATGCACTTATTGTCAAGTGTTACAAAAACATGATACAGATGCTATTTAGCAGTGCATAATACAACGGATTTGTGGAGACTTCAGAGTGCCCCAAGTTTTTGCTAAATCATTTCCTCTAACAGAGCATAAATGCAAGAATCTTTTTAAAAAGTGAGCCACAAACACATGATTTGTGAACTTACATCACTGAGTTGATCAGTTACTTTTCGAACATGGGCATTGATTTGAAGATCTGGAAGACAGATCCATTCATGGAGATGTGTGCGGTAATCAATTTCACTGACTTTCTTCTGTGCATCCTTAGCAGAAATTATGTCTACCATGTCAGGAATAATGTGGATTTTGGCTTTATTCTTTTCATAGACTTCCTTGTACAGACGCTGCAGAGTTAAAGCAGTACATTAATAATGCTGACAAACAGTCTAAAGCATTAACTGTTGATAAATTTGAAGCAAAATTATTGATATTTTCATGCAATGTTAGTGGGAGAGCAATCACTTTGGCTACGACTAAAATTTACATCTTGCCTGCTCTAAAAATAATTTGCAGAACCTTAACAACGGTGATAAAATGTGATTTGTCAAGTTTTCATAGTACTCACATGTTAAAAGGAGGTAGACTATGTAGTGCTCCTTTTTATACATAAACATACTACACTAAAGGTTTAGCCATGCAGGCAATATAACAGTTTAGTCACAAGCTTGAAAAGACATTTGTAGGTGTATTATAGAATTTAGCAAATACTGAACACTGCCAAATGCATGTGGAAATGCGCTATCTGAATGAAGGCATGTGGATTCTTTGAGTAGCCTCTTCTGAGATAAGTATGGTTTTATCAGGAAAACACACATGAGTAAACAACACTTACATCAATATTAAGTTTTCCAACCCTAAGGCACCTTGCTGTATTGGGATCATCCTCAACACCTCTGGGTAGTGTGTACAGTGCTTTAAACTTGTCATATTCTTCTCGGTATTTTACCTAAGCAGATGCAAAGAAAGGCAGCAAATAACTGACTCCATGAATCAACTGTATTTTTGGAACAAAGTTCATCAGTAAGCAAAATAGTTAACTGAGTCCAACAAGCAGAGAAAGCCTTTAAAGCAGAATCTCGGTTTTCTATTTATTTTAAATGGCAAAGAAAGCACATCATAACTGTCGTGTTGTAAAAATAACAAGTTGACTAGAAGACTTTAAAAATAAATAGATGTAGAATAAGCTATTTATTTATTTTTCCAGCTTTTTCATTTAAAGGTAGCCATGAAGAGAGTGACCTCTCATAAGCCTCAGTTCAGTAAAGCATAAGATTGTGTTCTTCTATACTTGGTAAAGCATCATTTAAAGACATTTGGTGTTTTTCTGACCTGGATGCTTATGCAATTTAGACTAAAAAAAAAACCTAACCAGACATTTTGAAGAAACAGTTTCTATTACTATAAAATGTGATTTTTTTTCCATGAAAAGAAGGAGCAAAGGACTATCTAACTGTTATCCAAATGATTATCACAGAAAGCTGATTATCTAAAGATACATATTATATCTAAATTAAAAATAGAAGATAATAAAAAAAACCCTTTTTTATACCTATAGTATATGCAATGTATTAAGGATTTCATTGCTAGAATTGATGATCTGATTAAAAAAAAAAGAAAGTATTTTATTCACTTACAATACTAGCATTATGCTTCAGTTCTTTTGCACGAGCTAGGGATACAGCATCAGAGGGCATTATATAGCCAGTAGCTTTCACTTTTTCCCAGGCGTTCTTGTACAGATTCTATGGAGAAATAGAAAGTCTCTGTGAGTGGAAAAATTCTTCTCCTTGGTAATAAGCAACAACCAATAGAAATGAAAAGCCCTTCCATTTTTATTTATATGCTGTAACTACTACTTAATATCAAGAGGCTGTACACTGGTTTAATCCTGACAGTGCACATAAAGGGTGACAAAAATGCTTTCTAACTATTCATGTCCATTCTCCTACAAGGTCTTATTTTTGTTCAGGTGCAATCTTCTTCAGGGAATCCATTTATTAATGCACGTATTTTGACAAGACTGGAACTACAGTTAGAAAATATGCCCTCTGCCTGAAATACAGCATCTTCCCCATACTCAAGTAATGCAGAGGACTATCACTAGCTTTGATAAGATCCATGTTTGGACATTTATCTTCAAACAGTGAACAAACAAAATAAAACAAATATCCCACATAGTAGCACCTTAAGAGAAAAAAAAATGTGTAGAAACACTTACATTGCTAAAGAGATGTTTCAAATTTTGAACTCTTTCAGAATCCACTGTTTCAGTCACAGTTGTATACTTGTCCTTCGTTTTATGGTAATCTTGCTTGTATTTCACCTGTAATATGAAAGACAGATGTAGTTAACTTGTTTCAATTCTCAGAAGGAGCATGGGGAAAAGCCTGAGTAGAAAAAGTGGGGAGACTCACATCACTAGCATTTACACCACTCTGCACTGCAGTCACATAGAGAGGTGTGTCAGTAACAACACCAAAGTTCTGCAAATTCTCTTTTCCTGCTGCTGTATATTTTATCTAAGGAAACAAAACAAAACAAAACAAACATTAATGCTGAAAATGACCAGGAAATTCCCTGCCATTCCCTTAAAATCAATTCTGAACAACTGAAGCCCAGGATTAAGGCATAGTTAAGACCAACTTTAAAAGTGACAGGCCATAGAAAAGAAATACTTAATACATAGCCAGTATGAACTAAGGAATAATGAAAATTGCACATCACTCTACAGCATCTAGTAGGCTAAGAGTACAATTAGCAAGGCAAGAGACACTATTTTCCCAACATAAATGTCTCACTGAGGTATGTTGTGCACAGGGTGGCATACAGAAAGACAAAGGGTTATCTTCTCACTGTTAAAAACCACAACCTTGCTGTCCTTGCATTCTCCTAAGTTTTCTGCTCCTTCAATAACAAAAGTGATCATGTTTCTACAGATGAAACTGAAAGAGTGCATTATAATAGTTTGAACAAAATATTTCTGATGTAATAGGAATTACTTCATTCTGCTTTAGACTAGGACACGTGTCAGTCCCAGTGAATCATAAATGGAAGAAAAAAATCTTATAAATATTTACTTATTTGAGGAAACCACACTTACTTGGCTCTGGAGGTCATAGGATTTTTTAGCATGCAGGATTTGTGGAGTATCCCAGACGTAACATCCAAGTCCCTTCAGCCAATTTAAGTCATCTTTATACACCACCTATATGGAAGAAAACAGACTATTTAGTTAGGAAGAAATTTGCCTTCTGCTTGAAGAAAGTAGTATTTGTTTATTCTCTATATTCGGTATCTTACACTTGTGCAAACTCAACGCAGAAGGTTACCACTGAACCTGAACCAGGCTCATTCAGTAATTCCAATCTATTTGGAAGCTTAAATGTGAGCACAGAGAAGACCTGCCCATCTCACAGTTCGACTCAATGATTTTTACCCACAGGATTGACAAGGGAAACTAAACCAAATGATACAGCATAGTAATAGGCCAGGCAATTAACACATCATCTGATTTTATTAGGAAGGTTGGTTGGCCCAAGTTGAGATACTGTTGACTATGTACTATGAAAAAGTGTCATGGTTCAGCGTGCCATTTGCTCAACCCCAAATGAATGAAGAGGAGTCTTTTCCAGACCCACTAGATCCAGGAGGATTGTGGATGCTGTCCTGGCCCCTGTGCACATGACAACACTCCCAATTACAATACATAAGGATCACCACAGTGCAGCAACATTCTGACTGTACCATGGTACACCCACATCTCTTCTCTGCATGTGACAGATGGTTAGCTTTCTATACAGTCTCATCCAGTCAAGAAGAGATTAAGTGTTGATAGCAGTGACCTTTGGGAAGGTTTCATAAATGTTAACTTAAAATTTTTCCAATTTACAAATGAATACTAAATAATCAGACCATTAAAATGTCCCAAAGAAAACTGTAGAAAATGTAATTTTTGGTACTATGCTACTAAGCAATCTAAGACCATGGTTATTAATTTCATATTTAAATACTATGGAAGATATTTGAAAGTATTTTGTATTTAAATACCTTGGAAAAAATTACATGAAAGGCTACTAAAATATCAAACAAATAAATGAAACACATACATCACTCAAAATTTCCTGGGCTTTTCTGGCTTGAATAACATCATTTTCTTCAGGTGAACAATTCCACTGATGGAAGTAAGTTCGGTATTCAAGATCACTGAGGATATACTGGCACTTCTTGGCTAGCACGTGATTCATCATGTCACTTGGAATATGGACATTTGCTTTGGTGTCTTCATAATTTTTTCTGTATGCCAACTAAAAAGGAAAGATTGGGGAAAAAGCGAGAAGAGAGAATACTGTTTTCCCACATTATTTCGACTATAATAGGCTACAGGTTATAGCATTATCTGAGGCATGCTTTCTGGACTCAGTAGCTAAGCTCCCATGGGATTCAGTAGGATGAAATCTTAACTTCGATATTAATCACGACTTGTTCTGAATGACCTTCTTGCAGATTTAACAGCTGGTGAGAAAATTAACAAGGCTTGAAGATAAAAAAAAGTCACATTCTGCAAACATGTTTTTAAACTAGTTAAAACTCCCTGTCCAAATGAAGATAGAATATTTGGGATTATACTAACTTCATGCCCTGCGTGACATGCTATACGTGCAGTGGTGATACTTACAAAATACCAAATGTGCATTTACTTTTCCAGTTCTTAAATTCCTACTTCAATTCAATATTAACACATTTTTTTTTTGCATGCAGTATTTCTTACTGCTCAGATTCTCAAACTGAAATAGAAAAAATTTTTTTCCCTATTCTAATATGTCTAATAGCTAAACAAATCCCTTCTTAATCTCCTACTTAATTTCAAGTTCAATTATTCAACCCATGTACAAAATAACCATTCAGGAAACAGAAACATTGAAAACACTTTTACTGATGTTATTAAGTGTTGCATTATTTATGTTTAAATATGTCACACTAAAATAAAGAAAATGGAAGATACTACAGCAAGACTAATTCTCTCCTTACCGCGCTCCTCATTTTCTGGAATGCTAGCGAATGAATGACACTAGGGAAATCACCAATATCCTTCCCAGCCAGGTAATGGCCTTTCAGCTTCTCATATATTTCCTTATATTTAAGCTGTAAAATATTCATGTGGAAATTTTAAAGTTCATTCTAACAACATACAGGAAAAAAAAGAGAAAGAATGGAAAACTCATACTAACCTCACTATTTACGTAGTTTGCACGCTTTGCTCCAACAACTGGAATATATTTCTCATCCAAAGTATACCCAATGGGCTTGCTGATTTCCCAAGCTTTTTTATACAGTTTCTAGACAAACAAAACACATACAGGTTTTGATAAAAAAAAATCCATTATACTTTCCAAGAAACCCAACTCTACCATTTATATGCACATGGAATATGACTACTTCAGTAGCGCAGTTCCTTATTCCATGAATTATCCCAATAGAGCAAATGAAGAATATTCATTTTGAACACTTATTCATTGTGAGTAAGGCAAACAAACTAAGTGTTCCAATTCAGGAAGGTACCTGAGCACAAATTTGAGCTGATCTCTGCTTTCTTTACTATATTTGGAATTCAACATTTCTCATTCAGAAGAGTAAAATATCCAAAATGTAGATATGAACTCTTGTTTAAAAGTGCAGTATAGAAATGACATTAATAATTTTATGAACCCATGTTCAAAACTCTGAAAAATCTTCAGGTAATACTATTGTTTATTATAAGAGCATTAACTGTGTCAGTGGCACTTTTCTAATGCATCGTATTTACCTTCAGACTAAATTATGAAGCACCTAGTAGTATGAATGAGTAGCCACTTACATTTTCAAAAAATAGAGATTTCCCATTAAAATTGGTGAGACTACTCAAAAATAACTGCTTAATAATATAAATAATCTAAAATTTTCCTCTCTTATAAAAAATAAGTGTAAATTTTATCAGTAGCCTAGGAAGATATTATTGGATGGAATTATAAATTGGTTTTGTCACACAAACTTACTACTACTACTGATACTGATACTGCTAATACTACTTCCAAACATCACACAGCAGTGCTTCAAGATCAGTTCAATAAGGAAAGAAATTATCCTTATCCCAATGATCCAAACTGGGAAAAACTGAAGAAAAAAGAGATTAAATAACTTTCCCAGTGCCACCCAGCAGACTAATGACAGAAACAGAAGTAGAACAGTTTTCGGAAGTCCACTCCACATTCTATTGCTTTCAAAACAAACAAATTAAAGCTTAGATATTTATTGAATCTTACATCACTGTATAGTAAGGACATGTCTTTGGCATGGTTCAGCGCAGGAGTATCATCAGACCCAATATACTGGCCTTTTTCAAGGTTAAATGTTTCCTTGTATTTTAACTACAAAAGGAAACAAACACAATGTTAATTCCACAGGAGAAATAAATTATCCCAACTAGTCGATCTGTTAGAATTAGACATTAATTTTCTGTTATGTTATCATATCTTCAGTAATGTTGTGTAATACGTCGCAACCACTATTATACACAGGCAAATGTCATCAGTATGTCACACCACAAAATCCACGCAGTATTCTAGTGGAATTAAACATACTGATCAGCAAATACATGTTAGTAGCAACAGCAGGAACTCCACTAGCATTATACAACTAACCGCTATTCACCGAGAACAGGACTCAATTTTAAACACAATCAAAATCTATGTAAACTCTAAATAAGGGACATGCTATATTCTTCTACAGAAAAATACAAAAGTATTTTGGATAGCAATATTGTGTTGTTCATTTATATCACTTCTTACTAAACTTATTTACCCCAGTAAAAGTCTATTATTAATGAAGCATGCATATGCACACACACACATACGTAAGGCTAAACACAGTATAGTTTAGCAAAAGCAATTAAGTAATCTACTAATTCTAGTAATATAACAGTTTCTATTTTTAAAAAAGTACATACATCACTCTGATTGACAGAGTTAATCTTTGCCAAAACAATGTCGGGAGTGTCAACCACACTGGTATAATTGGAAAAATTATCAAGGGCTTCTTTTGTATATGCTCTCTGCAAAGAGATGAAATATTTTCTTAAACGCTGTGCATGAGAAAGAACAGCTAATCGCATATCTGCTAAAATATTTTCTCTTACCTTATTTATCAGTTCTTGTGCATTCTTAACTTTCTTATGTTCCACTGAATCCAGAGGAATCCAACCACAGCCACGAAGCCATTCCAAATCAGACTTATAAAGATTCTAAATCATAAAAGATAATAAAAAAAGGAAAGAAATTATTTAATTTAGGATGACATATTTCAGTCTTACGTAATATGGATGATATACTTAGACAAAACTAAGTGGAAATTACATAGTATGTATGTAATATCACTTACATCACTTTGCAGATCATAGGCCTTCCTTGCCTGAATACAGTCATTCTGGTCAGGATGGCAAGTCCATTCATGCAGGTATTGGCGGTAGTCAATATCGCTGACCAAGGTCTGACATTCCTTTGCTGCTACAACTGACACCATATCTGGAGGGATGTGAACTCTGGACTTTGTTTTGTGATAGTCTGATTTGTACAACCTGTCATTCTGGATCTCGCCTGCGTGCTCAAACCACACCAGTTTTGGATCATCTCTCATACTGGGAACTCCAACGTAGTGACCTCTTTGTTTGACATAGTCAGCTTTGTATTTAAGCTGATGGAAGAGGGGAGAAATACATATAAAATCAACACTGATTGTACCTACTCTGTTTCTAACCTGTGAACAGCTATGGTTTTGTCAACACAAATAATAGATGAGAAAGGAAGTTGTCAACTGCAGTCTTAGGTTTTCAGTACATGACCAGACAAAAATATGACACAAACAGTAATGTTACTTTGTATTGTACTTGTACTTTCACTTCAAAATATACAATTTTCTAGACAAATATGCTACCATTTTTCAGTGAACAGTATTTTCAATATACGAGGACCACCCTGTTAGAAAATGCTTGCCAATAAGTGCATTTAGCCTCAGTTTTGTAATAAATTTTTGTAACAAAGTGTTTGAGACTGAAGAGTGGATGCTTATTTAAGGTATTTATATCACACTGTTTTGATAAAATGTGTATTCAAACTGAGTAATGTAATAATTTTAACATCCATTATGCAAAAGTTTAAAATGTAATGTGCATACCATCTTCCAGTTTTTCAAGGAGGAAGCCTCCATAATATGCCAAAAAGTGAAATCAGAGTTATATATTATAATCATAATATCACTTCAATTATTTAACACTTATAAAATATGGAAGTCCACCTTAGCTGATTTTGAAAGGACTGTTTCTGAAGAAAGTGAAGGTGGAAAGGAGAATCTGACCTTTCAGCACTGATATCTGTAAAACCCATAATAACAAAGATGGCTGAATTGTTTGGAGGACAGTGGACTTCATGGGTCACGAAAAGTCTACTGGATGTTATCCATAATGGCAAGCTCTCTGTGTCTGTTGTTGAATTTGCAAGGCCTTTAACATTTCCAGGTTTCCAAGCACTTGCCTTCCTAACGAGAAAAATTATTACCTCACTTTGGACATCATTTGAGCGTTTGGCATGACAGATCTGCACAGTGTCAGGAGGTAAGAGGTAACCAGTGGCTTTTTCTTTCTCCCAACTTTCCTTGTATAAATTCTGTGGAAAATAAAAATGAGGAGGAATTCAACACTACTATAATGATAATTATTACCATATATATGTAACCTATATTAAAGTGTAAGGATAATAAATCCTTCCCTTAGGGTGTTAATAAGGCAAGTTTTCTAAATTGCTTGAAAGAGTTATTAATGTCAGTATAAACTGTCAAGGAGAGATCACATACCTGATTAAGAATTCTGGCTGCCTCTCGGGCCATATCTAGCTGTGGCGTATCTGTTAGAGTATAATTTGACTTGACCTCATTCCATGCCTTGTGGTATTTAATCTAGAACAGAGAAAGAAATGACTGCCTTGCAGCACCATCACAAAATTGGGAAAACATAATGCCAAGACCCATATTTTATGCATGAAATAATGTATAAAACCCTGAATTTGCAAGGCTATTAAACATGACACATTAAATATACATCCAAATGGGTATTTTTTCTTTAAATAGGAAATTATAGAAGACAAGAAATTACAAAATTTCTCAGAGAAAATTTTGAAAACTTGTTCCAAGGCAGCTGGATGGACAGGGGATAATCTTCAGAAGTCAAAGGTATGCTAGGTGTTTGGTCTACAGGGATGTACAACCAATAGCCAAGGAAGAAGTGTTCAAACCAGGGCAAGAGATTTTAAGCTTTTTAAGAGCAAATCTCTTTAGTAAGCATGACCTCTCTGTGAATGCAGCATTCTAGCATCTCCCAACCACAGATATCTACACTGAGTCATGTTCCCAAGCACAGGACATGCCCAAATGTGTGTATGTGGTTGCATGGCAGTATGCCATTCAATTCAACCATATCATTGTTATTGCCAACCTTTTACCGGTGTCTGAGTTAATTTAAGTGTATAGCTTGGCCTGTTCTGTAACAGAAGCATACAGCAAAAAAGAAACACAAACGCATGAACTGAGATGGGGTCACGTAATTTCATGTTCACAGACCAGCTTCTCACAGACTAGCCTTCAAAGACAAAAAGAATGGCAAGCTGAGAGCACACCAGGTTTGCTCATGTTTATTGTTACACAGTGGTTAACTAAAAAGTGTAAACTGATATTGGCATAAGTGAGAAGGATTAAACATTATGGTTGCCATATTCATGTTGTCAATGATCACCAATGGTATCAGCCACAGCTGAAAGAAGGGACTGGCTGCAGAACTAGCACTGGCTTTTCACATGTCTAGGCATGATGTTATTCTGCTCGAGGAGCTTCTTCCCTCATAAGTGATGGAGATGAGCTAATAAAGTCCTGTTTATCTTTATGTCATACGTTCACAGAATTCCCAGAGACTGACTGCGAATTCTTTTGCATTTTTTTAAAAAGATAAAATAAATGTCCTTTTAAAGATAAAATCCTACCATGTAAAGATACAGATCAAATTAACAGCCCAGAAACACGCTAGCAAACTTACATCACTACGAATTTCACCACTATTCTTTGCTGTGATATAATCAACTCTGTCCGCCACTGGAGTAAATGGAAGAGTTTCAACTTTTGTACGGTACTTTCTCTATACAAGAGAAAAGATGAACAGTCAGATTATACTGGAATATTTTATAGCTAACACAGCAATTCTAAATACATAGATAGACAAGAAAGTTTACATGGAAAGAAAAACTCTACATACACAATGAATTCTGTGGAAGTACTCCAGTTGTACTTTTTATTAAAAAAAAAAAATTAATGTATTTAACCATTAAAAATACTTTAAATTACAACTACCCTTAAGAAAATTGTACTATTGAAAAACATTTTGTTACCTCATTCAAGAGATCTCCAGCATATTTGACATGGTTGATTCCAACTGAATCATTTGGCAACCATCCAATACCCCGCAGCCATTCTAAATCAGATTTGTAAATAGCCTGGAAAAGCAAAATAGGGTCCATGCTGTTAGCTACAGTTCCCTGTACAATCCAGCAAGATTCATAAATAACGGCACTTACTTCCACTGGTTAAAAGGAGAGCAGTAATTCCAACATGAGCACTATATCTGAATTTATCACACTTCAAACTTGGCAATATATAACACTGGCATATACCTTGCATTCATAATAAACAGCAAAGCCAGTTCACTGAATTCAGCAGAAGATTCCTACCACTTAGAGTTGAAGCAGACTAAGAAGAGACAATACAGTAATAAGTTAAACTAAGTTTTCATGTTAACTTACATCACTCTGAAGATCATAGGCTTTCCTAGCCTGTACGACATCATTCTGATCTGGAAGACAGACCCACTGATGCAAGTAATGACGGTAATCAACATCACTGACCAAAGACTGACCATGTTTAGCTGATACAACAGATAGCATGTCTACTGGCAGGTGGCACTGTGTCTTCCATTTGGCAAAGTGCTTCTTGTATTCTAGTTCACTCTGAACTTTGCCTATGCCAAGGGCAAAATGCATTTTCTTATCTGCTTTTGCATTTGGAACTCCAACATAATGTCCTTTCTGCTTCTCATGATCCAGTTTATATTTATACTGTGTAAAGAGCAAAGATCACCATTACTAACAGTTATCATGAAATAGCTCTTAAAGCATGGGAAGAGCTAGATGCCTCTTTTGGCACTTACATCACTAGCAATTTCTCTAGAAGCTTTGGCTGCCTTGATTGGGATTGCATCTGCTCTCAAATCACAACTCATCTTCAACTCGTCCCAAGCTTCTTTATACAGTTTCTGAAAAGACAGCAAAATATCACACATATGGTAAATACTCTGGCATTTGCAATTAAAGAAATACATAGTTTACTGCCATTTATCTGCTGAAATATCATGAGAATCTTTTGTGCATTACTCCTGCTCCTAGCCATAAATACTGCTGTAAATCTTACTGCCTTTCAAACATGTACAGTACCTGCAAGCAGTTTTGCAACCTATACTGCACAGAAGGGTGTTTGTAAAAGTTCAGAAAATTTTTATATGTCTTGGGTTCTCGTCCATTTCAACAAAATATTATCTCAATGGTGCATGATATTAATAACTTTTAAACAGCTGTATGCAAGCATTTATTTTAAAATGCCTGAATACTTTTAAGAATACTCAGCAGAGGGAATAGAATGTTGCAAGCCCTGTATGAGGACAGACTTCAATGAGATTCACGTGACTTAATCGTCAACCTTGTAAGTAACATCTTAGAATGGTAAAATTCACACAAAACACATATTATTTTATAGAAATGTAGAAAAGAGAATGATAAGCATACCTGGCTATAATTAACAGCATTAGCCTTGGCTAGGTTGATTTCAGGTGTGTCTGGCATAATATGGATCATAGTCTTGTCCTTTTCCCAGGCTTCTTTGTATTTTGGCTGTTAAAATAGTTCATTTTATGATATTGTAATTATGGAAGTTCACT
The DNA here is from genome assembly GCA_027564655.1 of Leptodon cayanensis. Taxonomy (NCBI): domain Eukaryota; kingdom Metazoa; phylum Chordata; class Aves; order Accipitriformes; family Accipitridae; genus Leptodon; species Leptodon cayanensis. The sequence continues at coordinate 52,092,047 of JANXJC010000001.1, forward strand.
TGTCAGTAACATAGAATCCCATAAATATCTCCTGACTTATCATCTCAAAAAAAAAAAAAATTCTGGAAAAGCATGAAACTTGACTTAAAATACCACTGATCAATTTTATATTTTAGCAATTTTATATTATACTTCTCTTTAACTGTTTATAGCCTTGAAACAGCTTTATGAACATTGCAACGTACAATGCTGACTTGTTCGGCATTCACTTTGGCTAGAAGAACATCTGGAGAATCAACAACACTGGTGTATTTCAGGCTTTCAATACGTGTACGATACACATTATCACTCAAGAGATCCTGGGCATGCTTCACTCTCTTAACATCCGGAGAGTCGTTAGGCAACCAGCCAATTCCACGGAGCCACTCTAGGTCTGACTTATAGACAGCCTGTATCAGACATGGTCAGAAAAGGAAAATGTGTTTAAAAAGACTGTCTTAATTATTTTGAATTATACAAAGCAGTGTACGTTTTAGAAAATGTCCAATCAGCTAGAGCTACATTAATCCTTTTTATATAGAAGAGATGTTCACTGTCATAGGTAAAATACAACCTGGGAACCAGGTTTTAAGTACTTCATTTCTTAAACAATACATTCTAAAACTTGTGAAGTTAAATAGAGGGGAAACAACTGAACAGAATTGCTGTCAATGATGATGAGTATTAAGATCTTAAAAGAGCCTTCCTGTCCCCCTTAGTCACTTCAACAATTTACAAGTCCAAACAAAACATCAAGCTGCCCACCAGAAAATTTCACAAAAAGGAGGAAAAAACCCCAGTTATAGAGGTAATGGGGACTAGAGCTAACTGGCATAATTCCTGAAGTGCTATCAGGCAACATTATTTAAGTTTTAATTAAGCAAATACTTCAGTGAAAGACACGAATCTCACCTCCAAAACTCATAACTGATACAGAGGAAGAGTGACTGATGTTGACTGATAAGCAGCAAAGCCAAGTCAGGAAATCAGCTGCACTGACTCCTCCTGCTTTGAAATCAGCCACTAAAACATCTTACCTGCTATGTTACACAGTTTTCTTGCAATTAAATAAATTTCCAAGTCGACTCAGCTAAACAGGAGTAATGAAAGCCACCTGATTCCAAAGTAGCACACAGATGTTATTTCAAAAGTGCCATCAAAGCAAGAGAGACAAATCTTCATCCTCTCCAAATCACAATACTCCAAAAGCATAAGTAACACAGCAGATACCATTTTATAAAATTTAGAAGTAATACCAATAATTTTTAAAGGATGAAAAAGAACAGATCCTAGAAGTAACATGAAAAACAAAGAAAACAGTCTAAAGATAAATCCTTTGTGACCGTATAATATCAAACCATCAAAATAAGTCTACAATCTATTAAATAGAAACAGTAGTTACTACCACATCTCTACACATACGCACATCACTCTGTAGGTCATACGCCTTCCTCGCATGGATCACGTCATTCTGGTCAGGCAGACAGGTCCACTGGTGAAAGTACTGGCGGTAGTCAACATC
>JANXJC010000001.1:52108150-52145367 GCA_027564655.1 Leptodon cayanensis
TTGGCTACGTGCATCGACCACATCATCTTTGGATCATCCTCTATATTTCGGGCTCCAATATGGTGACCAAGCTGCTTTCGGTACCCGGTTTTGTACTGGTACTAATTGAATGCAGAAACAATAATTATTATCTCTTTTCAAGCTGTAATTTAAATTTCTCTTTTGTTAATATAGTGGTTAATGTTTTCTTATCTAATATATTTTGATTTTTTGCATATTTTTCCAACATTCTTTATGTTTTTATTGCAAGTCCAGAAGATATTAACTGATTATATACTAAGTCCTTGTAAATTATTGTAAGTAATTTAATTAACCTTACATCATTAAGAATTATGCAACCTCTGAGGAGGGCAGCAGTATAAGAATGTTAAAATTTTAGACCTCTCCTCCTTTTATATAAAAAACATCTTTATCCAAAAGTGTCTACCAGGTCTATGCCCCGCTATTATCTTCACTGTGTAAGACTTACTTCACTAGCTATGTCTCTGGATGCCTTTGCTGACTTGATGGGTATAGCATCAGGAGGAAGATCATAGCCTTTCCTCTTCAGCTCTTCATATCCTAACTTGTAATGTTTCTGTTGGAGAAGGATTCAAAGTAATTATCACAAATAATCTCTCTAGACATTTTTTCAATACTACAACTTTCCTCCCCTGACTGTTGAAAATAAAGCATGAGATTCCAAACACAGTTTCATTCATCAAATTAAAGTCCATATCTTGCTCTTAATAATGTGTATTTTGTTACTGATGATATATAATACTTAAAAATTACTATCTGTATGTGTTCCAATTAACTCATTCGAGATCAATATTTTCTGTTAGTTAACATATTAATCTGAATGATTCATACAGTTTTCTACAGTGGTGAATAATAAAACCCCATGATTCTCTACATCCAATTTCAATTGCAATTATTTTTGTCTTCTTGAGTCCTTACAACAGAGCTGCTAACATTTTTTTACCTTTGCACGTAGTCTATATTTATTCCATTATAACCAGGAATCTAATGTAAATTACACAATCCTAAGTAATTCTGAAGAGCCAAATCAATATAACCAGACATTCTAACAATGACAGGCTTACTAAAAAGTAGTGAACACATGTACAACGTTAATATGATCAGTAGGGATGAAAGAGAAAACTGCTAACTTGTGTTGAATATTTTCTTGGTATTTTTTATGTTCTTGCAACTCCGATTCCACTTTGTATTTTAGCAGTTCCACTTGGGCTTCCCAGTGCATATCAATTTTCACAGGAAAAGATCACGGGTGTGCTTACAGCTGTTAGAATTGCAGAATTACTCTACTTTTTAAACTAAAGGCACAATGGGTAATTCCAAATTCCATAGAAGAAACATTGTGGAGACACACTTACATCACTTGCGTTAAGTAAGTTTGATTTAGCCAGCAAAATCTCAGGAGTATCAGGCATGATGTGAACCTGAGTCTTGTCCTTGTCCCAGGCTTCTCTATACAGTACCTGAAAAGAGACACAAACAAATAAATACCTTGTCTGATAAAAGGCTTACATGCATAGCAGTAAATTCAGTTTACCTTTTCTCTACAATAGCAAAGCAAAGATGTACTATGCAAGCATGAGCCATGTTAACAACACAAGGTATTAAAATCAAATAATACAATGACTTCTTACTGAAATACCACCTTTTTCTTCTTATATCTATGAAATGTCAAGGAAACAGCATTATGATAATACATTTACATACTGTATAGTAAGGGTCTCATTTATAGTTATTACTGAATAAGTTATACAGCGCTAAAGACCTTAATCTTCTGAACAAGTTCTGACTTGTTCAGAACTGAGCAGTAAGGCACTAACTGTAAACATCTGATATTTGTATATTTTAAGCACATGTTCTGATATGGAGATCTTTTTAACAAATGTATACTAATGCATTCATTTATTGAATCACATGTTCTGTCTCTAGAGGCAACTTACATCACTTCTATTTTTGGCATTAGATTTTGCTAAAATGATATCCATGGCATCTGGGATACTTGTGAACTTAATAGTATCTGGGTGCTGCCGATACTTCTTTTCACTCAGTATTTCAGAAGCTTTCTTGTTCTTTTCAGATTCCAAAGATCCTAAAGGACTCCATCCAAGCCCTCTGAGCCATTGTAGATCTGACTTATATACATTCTGTTAAGGAAAAAAAATCAAAACCATAGTAGATTATTTCCCTGTTCATTTATTAAACCATATTAAAAGACTAACTGGTATTTTAGCTTCAATCTGATCTATACTGGCATCAAAAGAGAGTTATTAAAGATACTTTTCAATAAGCAGTAAATATCTTAGAAAAAATAAATTAATTAAATCCAGAGGGAGCTTACATCACTCTGTAGTTCGTAGACCGTCTTTGCCTGGGTGACATCAATCTGGTCTGGCAGACAAGTCCAGCGGTGTAGCACATGTTTGTAGTCTATATCACTAACCAATTCCTGACATTTCTTAGCCAGAAGAAAGCCTAACATATCCACAGGCATATTAAACTTTGTCTTCCACTTTTCAAAATCTTTCTTGTACTCTCTCTCACTCTGCATCTTAGCTACTTGCATAGACCACAACATCTTAGGATCATCCTGTAAGCTGCGGAATCCAATGTGATGTCCCTGCTGCTTGCGGTAACCTTCTTTGTACTTGTACTAAAATTATAAAGATTGCATTATTGAAATTACAGTAAGAAACAGACAATGGTAAAACATATAAGTAAAATACCAATATACTCTCTCAGTTCAATGTTTCTCATTACCAATGAAATGAGCAACTCGTTATGGCATGTCCTGTAAAGTTTTAGTAGCCCCTTAATTAATGTGCATTACTTGGTGTCAGTGGATGCTCTCCCTGGGAATGAACACAGTCCCTGGAAAGGAAGAGTGCATGGCTAGAAGAATGGTCTTCTGTGCCATCTGATCCATATAGTCATACTGTTCAGAACCAAAGGCTGATACACTGAAATATTTTGATTAATAAAATAATCAGAAATGAAAAATGCAGATGCTTAAGCATTGGAAACATTTCCTAATAATTAATAAAATGTCTTCCACAAATGCAGAGTTGTATTCATACCAAGTGATGATAACAGCAATACATGTGTCACCACTATTTCAGAGTTGTAAAGAGGATTTCTCAGTATAGGCACTGGGATCAGCTAATTTGACCCAATTTGCTGCTGCTCTGAAAATGTAACATCCAAAAGAGCAGATGACTCCTAAATTTGTATGACTAGCCACTTCATTGATGGACCACGATCTCTGGAATTATCAAGATGCCAGAGCAACCCTTTTTAAATTGTTTTCTTCACTGACAAGAACAGATCAGGAAAGAGTTTTGTCAGCAATTTTGTTTTTTACTCCAAGCCACACCTTAGCAGAGAGGTGTATCTCAGTCTCATGCAACTGTGTAGGTTATAGCAACTCGATAAAGTCTATGTTATATTGAATTAGAAATGTTGCTTACATCACTTGCAATGTCCCTTGAAGCTTTGGCAGCTTTCACTGAAATGGCTTCAGGTGTGAGGTCATAGCCTTTCTTTATCATTTCCTGCCAGCCAAGCTTGTATAGTTTCTAAAATTGAAAACAATATTAATTAAAAAGTCTTAGTAATGTATAAGTCACCTTCTATTTAGATATGCTAATGATCCATATTACCAAATTCTGGTCATCTCACAGGCTTCAGTTAAGAGAGAAGGGCTACTAGAACAGGAACTTAGAAATGGGAAACTGTTAAGCAAGGAACGCAGGTCTTCCAAGCCTTAGGCTAGTGACTAAATAGTTTTTCTTTACTGCAGCAGCTTCCTACTATATCTTATCTTGGAGATTTGAAACATACCTGGGGAATTTGAAATATAAATATCTGGGATAACTGAAAACTCTTCAATTGGCTTAATAAAACTTATTAATTAATAAGGCAGTAATGTAGCCATTTAATAGTCAATTCAGTTTGTGCACAGTGGATTTTACGTACCAGCACTTGCAAGTCAAAGATTTGCCTCTGAGCAATCATGCAAAGCAATATTTTACACTGGCACAACTGCCACTATCTCATATTTGAAAGCTGACAGAAAAATTAGAATCACTGCATGCGTTTCTTTTCCCATACATTAAGTTAAAAATATACACAATGAACTTCTAATTTTATAGTAAAGAATTTTTAACATGTTTGATTTCTATGGTAAGCATAGAGTATGTATGGACTACGCACATCCAGATTTCAAAAACAGGACTTATATTTTCCATACACTAGAAGGTAATTCAGGCTGTTACATTGCTAGCCTGAAAATGGCACTTATTGCTACTCTGAAAATATCACTCATGTAAAAATTTTTCCCTCTGTTCTATTTTGTTTCCATTCTGTTTCTTCTAACTTATACAAATTTATTATTTATTTTGAAATAGGAGGCACCTTTCAATTTGAAGAAAGTAGGTATTAATTTAAAATGTAATAGGAAGTATTAAAAAACTCTACCTGACTGTAGTTCGCCTTGTTCTGTTTTGCCTGTAGAATATCTGGTGTATCTGGCATCACATGAACCTGAATTTTATCCTTCTCCCAAGCTTGAGTATAAGCATGCTATAGAAAAAAGTAACATCAGATGTGTTAATATAAATGACAAAGGATGGCTCTTTTGGGGTTTTCACCTTTCCATTTGCACCCTTTGGATATGGATGGGTAAAAAGATGAAGGTGCTGACTTAGATTTATTTTACTATGTAATGACCTAATCCAGAATCAGCTGAATTAGGACGCAGTCTTGCTTCTAATGAAGTCTAACTATCAAGATTTTCAGGGTCAGTAATTTCTATACAAGAATGAGAAGGAAGAGAGGTTGGAGACATCGCAATGAGAAAAATGAGAAAAGATTCATTTAACCAATGCTATTTATCAGTAACTGAGTGTTTCATTAAGAAAAAAAAGAAAAAATATGAAACTGTAAGTGACACTTGTTTTTCCCAGGGAAACACTGCTACATAAAGGTGGTGACAGAGACTTATAGACTGTTTATTGAAATGGATTATATGTGAATGTCTGCCTAATTTTCCCCATAAATACTCACTTTGTTCATTATATTTGCATTCTGCTTTGCAAGGACCATGTCCATGGCATCATTCTGTTTTGTAAAGGGGAACATGCTGGGATGCTGGCGGTATTTCCGATCACTTGCAATTTCTGTGGCTTTCTTAGATTTCTCCACATCCAGAGAACCAGCAGGACTCCAACCGATACCTTTGAACCACTCATTGTAATCCTGCTTGTACTCATTCTGCCAAACAGAACACAACAGGAAATTTTACAATTTACAAATGGCTCATACAAAATAATACTGTTGTTTCCAAAACACAGCCATAACGAAAAAACAGGAAAAAAAGTCACAGCTGTGAATGACACAAGGAAAACAGAAACTCACATCACTTTGTATCTGATTCATGTTTCTGTACAATTCTAAACTCATTGCATCTGGTAGAAGCATGTATTGGTGAATCAGTCGTTTGTAGTTAGTATTGGTTACACGATCTTGTGCCTCCTTAGCTGCCACGATGCTGAGTGTATCAGAAGGCGTTTGGTAATGTGTCTTGCTCGTCTCATAAGCTTTCTTGTATTCACGATCAGACTGCATCTTAGCCACTTGCATATAATGGACAAGTTTGGGATCATCCTGAAGGCTGCGGAAGCCTACAAGTTTTCCCTTGTCTTGTTCATAACCTAATTTGTATTTGTACTGTAAAGAGAACAGAGACAGAGACTTTAGTTCTACTTCATTTGTTTAATAAGAAATATCTATATTGTAAGGGGAAAAAAAATCCCCAAAACTTAGATTAAAATAAGGTTTTTACATCGTTAAGAAAACATCACAAAGCATACAGAGGTGGTGGCTTTGTCCACTTACTCTCAGGGTGCACTCTAAAGCATAACAGATGTCTAGCATCCCTTTTAAAAGCAGTATATTTAAAATACTTTCTTAATAAATGAAATTTCCTTACAATAGTTTATTCTGGTCCTGCATAAGGTTCAATGTAACCTGGCGTTCAGTTGCTCTCTAATCTCATTATAAGTGACACAATGAAAACATGAAACATACTGACAGAAAGCAAAAGGCAAAGGAACACAAAAGATCTCGTTTGCTGAAGACAGTTCTTTGGAAGAAGTGCACCTTTTATTTTTTTCACACTATAGTTTAAAGATAACTCACTGTAGAGCTAATATGGGTATCACAAACACTATAACCAAGGTACATTAACCCACACAGTTCTCTGTTACTATTGCTATTGCACCATACTCAGAATACTTGAGTTCATATCTAAAGACTTAACCATAAAACCAAATATTTAATCATCACTTCCATTACGTTCACTTGTACAAACGATTAAAAAAATTCAAGACACCTCCCAAGATCTTTTGCATTTTTTTTTTGTTTCATAAAACCAATGGTTCAAATTCTTAACCCCTTCCTCAACCTCTCATCAACCCTGGACAATGAACTACACAGACCAAGTATCAGTTCCTTTTTCCTTCACTGCTTACTGCTTGAAGAGAACTCAGAATGGAAGTATCTTCCCCTGAAACTTAGAGCAGTGGCAGAGCAAATTGCCTTTGCAGTGGCTGCAACATCCCCTATATTGTCAAAAAAAATGGTGGGTTAAATAACATGTCCTCAGGCCCTAACTTCACCCCTTTCTCAGGCTGGATTTCCCCCTGCCACAGCAAATCCCTCATCACTGATACACAAAGGATTTCAGAATGGTCCTGACTTCAGAAGCTTGTACTCTCTGCACAAAGAAATTTAACGGGACTTTCACCAAAGGAATAAAGATAATTGTACTACAGCAGTAAAAATAATTTAAGTCTGTATCTGTTCTTTTCAAATATTTCTAAGAATGACCTCTGAACATTCTGTCTGAACTACAAATATACAACATACATTTATAAAGTATCCAAGCACCATCACACTGAGGAATGAACTGCCTTTTTTTTTTTTTTCCTCTAAGAGTCCCTCATATATCTCCTTACCTTTCTAACAAAGAAATTGTTCTTTAACCCTCCTAGAAAATGTATTAGATATTTATAAAATATGTCAGAATTATTTACAAGCAAGAGAATAAGGAGACTTCATATATTTGGCATATAAAACTGAATTGTGTCAAGAAATGAATGTTTCACAGTATCTGAAATGGATCATCTTTTCTTTCAAAAACTTACATCACTAGCAATATCCCTAGAAGCTTTGGCAGCTTTAATAGGGATAGCATCAGCTCTGAGATCATACCCTTTCTTCCTAGATTCTTCAAATGAAAGTCTGTACATTTTCTGTGAAAAGAAAGAAAACATCCTTTAAAAAAGCAAAACACAGCACACTCACTTAAATAAAACTCTATTAATTTTACATGATAACTTGAAACACAGACTATTCATATGTTTAGCATTCCTTGAACAGTTGTTTAAGGCACTCAGGGACACAAAGAGATGAATATTCCTTCAAAATTAACACCAATCCTAGTATTCATACATCAATGCAGCCGGACTGCACTATAATCAGTAACAATAACCTATAACAAAAGAGCAAGAAATTGCATTTTTTCCCACATGCACAAGTATTGGTGAAAAGTTACATCTATAAGGATGTCAGCCTTTTAAAAAATGAGATGAATATTTCTATTTCTGTGCACATTAAAGATGTGCACAATTACAAACAATACTTTATTTAGCATATGCAGATTTAACAACTGGCTACTGAAAAACTGTCTGTAGTATCACCTGTTACTGAAAGAATAGGTTCAATCTGAAAGAATTTTGAATCCAGTACAAAACTGCGCATGGGGAAATAAAATAATAAATACAGTAACAAACATGGATAGTACTCAAACTCTACTATTTTGTTAGTAACTATTATTTTTTAATGACCAACATGAACATAATCTGCCTGTAAAAACTGTGGCTTTTTCTTGGCAACTTTTGGTATTTAATTTTGGTGAAGAAAGAGGGAAAAGGAAAACGAATAGCGCTTTGTGAAATTACTACAGGTTAGCAAAATGAGAATTAGGGAGACTTCGTATGCTGTCATCTCACTTATTCCTAATAAAAAAAAAAAAAGAGCAACGTCGTAGTCTTACAAAGAGTACTCACATCACTTAAATTAAAGGCATTAGCTTTTGCTAAAGCAATCTGTGGAATATCTGGTGTGATGTGAACTTTCTTTTTGTCTTCTTCCCATGCTTGTTTGTACTTGTGCTGGAATGATAAAAAAAAGAGATGTCAACATAACCAAAAAATTAAATAAAACAATTTAAAATAATATTTCCTATTTGAAATAAAAACTTTTGTTACAACGATGCAACTACTAACATGGTAGGAATATCTGTCTTTTTGTTGTAGCACTTAAAAGCAGCGTGAATCAGTATGAAGTTAATTGTGTGAGGCTGAAATAAAAGTGGAAGAAATACCAATCTTGTTAGAGTGTTTTTTTGCTCGTCTCTTGCCCAGCAGTCTATTCAAGCACATTGAACCACAGAAAACAATAGGTTTTGAAATATACTGTGTCTGGCTGTGATGGAGTTAATCCTCTGCATAGCAGCCTGAACAGTGCTGTGTGTGAGATTTGTGACTAAAACAATGCTGATAACATAATACTGTTTTAGCTGTTCCTGAACAGTGTTTGCACAGTATCAAGGCCTTCTCTGTTTCTCTCTGCCCCCACAGTGAACAGACTTGGGGGGTGTGCAAGAGGTTGGGAGGGGACATAATCAGGCAGATGAACCCAACTAACCGAAGAGATAATCCGTCCCATATAACATCATGCTCAGCAAATAAAAAGGGACAGAAAGGGGTTTAGAGATTAGACATCTTTTGCTCAAGAACTGGCTGGGCATCAGTCTACCCATAGGAGGTGGGAAGTGATTGCTTTTGCATCACTTGTTTTGTTTCCTTTCTCTCTTCTTCCACTTCTCCTTTGCTTACTAAACATTTTTTATGTTGACCCACAAGGGTTTTTTTGCTTTAACTGTGCCTTTCCTCTTTCCCCATCCTGCTGTGGGGGAGGGGAGGAAGGGAGCAAGTGGCTGTGTGGTGCTTAGCCGCCTACCAGGGTTAACACACTACTAAAAGCCAAGCCAAAAGGTATAAAAAAAAAAAAAAATTGTTAGAGGTGGAAGATTATTAGTTTATGTCCTGGAAAATAAGTATCAGTTGAGAGAGGCAGTAGAGCTTTTCTTAGAGGAAATAGAGCTAAGGAAAGTGCACATAAGATTCTGATGGTCCCTGTAACTACAATGCACATGAAGTCTAGACTTTTCTAAAGAACACCAGCAGATTACATCAGTTCAGCAGGAGGATCAGAAAAGAAAAAAAAGTCTCATTATAAAAGCATTCATATCATGTAGCAATTTCATATTAATATAACAGGCATCAGATGAAACAGGCTCTACATTTAAAAGTTTAAATCCTATTTCCAAAAGGGATCACTCCAGTATTTTTAGCCCCTAGATTCAAGCTGCTAGAAGTCTATAATCACTTATCTTGGGTAAACTTTATTAATAAAATGTGACCCCCAGGTCTGTCATTATATGTATTGCTTAGAAATATTAGCGTCATGCTTTGCTTTTAGGTATATCAAAGGTCTATTAAGATGAAATACAATGATAGTCAAGCATATTCATTAGCTGGCAAAACTGATGATTTCCAAAGCTATGCATACAATAAGATTGACTACTACATCAGGTGTAGCTTGTTTCTCACTTCTGCAAACTTAAATGAATTTTGATGAACACTTTCCTACCTCATCCATGATTTTAGCATTATTTAAAGCTAAGACCATGTTCATGGAATCCATAGGAACAGAATACTTCAACTTGTCTGGATGCTGGCGATACCTCTTTTCACTAACAATTTCCATCGCCTTCTTGTTCTTCTCAGCTTCCAAGGAGCCCAGTGGCATCCATCCAACACCCTTCATACTTTCATCATATTCTGCTCTGTATTGATTCTGGAGGCAGAAAGATAAGAAAATAATCAGATGCATGAAAAAGTCTGTAAATCATGACACTTCTTTCTGTGTTTAATGAATATTAGATTTCGAATGCACTTATTCTACAAAGAAGCAAACAGTATCAAGATGCATTCAGGGTTTATTTAGAAACACATTGTTATAGTGGCGTCTGTATTTTATTACTCCACCTTTTGTACAATGTTCAGATCCTCCTTATAATGTATATAGATTGCTCGCATGAGATTACATGCTAAGGCCCTCTTGAAGAAGGGGATTATCTTGAACCACTATACTGAGAAAAAAAGGCCCTCCTCTCTAGAGGTTAAACATCCCAGAAAATCTGAGACTATAGCTACTTAGCTGGTTTCCCCTTCTTCTGAAAAGGTATCTTTCTGGAAGATAAAACTATCAATGAAAAGTGAAGCTTCTCCTGTTTTGGCCTGCACACAGCTATTGCTCCTGAAAAGCCTGCTTGGACAATGTAAGCAGTAAATATCCATTTCACTTTATACATAAAAGTACTTATTTCTGAGCGCAAATTCTTTAGCAATAGGCATAATTTAATATTGCAGAGTCTTAGAAAAATACAATGGCTATCATTGCTGAAGGTCTCATTTAATTTACTACATTTTAGTATACAACTGAACTAATTTCACTAAGAAAGTAGTACTATTTATCTTACAGCATGCTTTCATAAACTAAGCATCATCGTATTTGCAATGCAAAGGTTGAAGAATCCCTCACTTACATCACTTTGTATCTGCATCATGTTTTTGGCTAATTCAAGACTCATAGCATCAGGTAAAACATTGTAGGTATGGATCAAGTTTTTGTAGTTTGCATTTGTAGCCGCTTCCTGCGCTTTCTTGGCTGCCACAACACTGACCATGTCAACTGGAGTATGGAAATTAGTCTTTGACTTCTCATAATCTTTTTTGTATTCACGATCAGATTGCATCTTAGCCACCTGCATAAAGTGCACCAGCTTGGGGTCGTCTTCAAGGCTGCGGAACCCAATATGCTTTCCTTTCTCTTTTTCGTAGGCTAGTTTGTATTTATACTGACAGCAGGAAAGAGAGATAACAGCAAAAACTTAAATCAAAAAAATGCACTATTAAACTCAATTTTATCTCTGAAAACATAGAAAATAATTGTTCTTTTTCATCACAAGGTACCAGGTTTAGTCATTTAAACATACACAGTCTTACAAAATAGCCCACTGAACACAGGCACATGAAGCTCAGCAGCTTGCTGAACAAAGAGCAAAAAAGCACAATTCAGTGTAACTCCACTGGAGAGCAAGTACTGCAATGGTTTATCCCATCAAGCACATAACTGAAACCTAGACAACTCAAGATGCTTGAAAAAACACATTTGCGCATAACAGAGCACTTAAAAAATGTTCTGTCTTTGCAGCTACTCTGAGTACTATCATGCAATCAAACTTACATCACTTGCAATGTCTCTGGAGGCTTTGGCTGCTTTTATTGGAATAGCATCTGGCTGCATGTCATAACCTTTCTTCCTGTCTTCCTCCCATGCAGCTTTGTAAAGTTTCTAATTTAAAATGTAAAAGAGAACAGGTACTCTATTATGAAGGCTGAACTACTGAAGTACCCTACATCTGAATTAAAATATTTTCAAAAAAGACATAAAATTTAAACCAATTTTTGATCTATGCAGCCGACACTGAACGCCCACTGTAAGCATGGTAACTCACATTGCTCATTGTGACCTGGTTCACTCTACACTGCAGGATTTCTGGAGTATCTGGCATAACATGAATGCTGGTCTTCTCTTTGTTCCATTTATCGGTGTAGAGCCTCTGCAATTACAAAGTAATATTTAGCATTGAAAAGGCATTGCACTCATAAAATAAGACCTTGCTTTTGTTTTGCTCATCTGCAATGAATAATATTTTACAGTAAAGTTCCATAAGCACTACAAATAATCTTCAGAAATATAACTGCTGAGTGGCAATATTATATTCCTCCTCTTTCTTTAGTACTTTATTTGAGAAATTTGCAAAGTATGTTTTGGTAACTAATAAATATTGAAACTGAAAATTTTCAGTCTGCATTCTACCCTGCTTTAATATAAAGCATAATTTTTTTTTTTTTCACACACCCCCTTTCCATGCCAAATAAGGATCCGTGGTGTCCCAGATAACTAGGGACAAATTTAAAGAACTCCACTTTTCAGGGAAACTTGTAAAAAACTGACAGAATTTCAGTTTTTTTTCAGCTCACTGATTATGAATACTACTTCTTGAAGAAAAAGAGCAAAGGTTACCAAATCACATACACAAAACAGAAATCTTTAAATCTTTATAAACAGAAAAGTCCCTTAATTATAAATACAGTCTGAGGCTTCCATCAGTCTCTTAGTGTCCAGTCTTAACAAAGAAAACCACTACACCCATTTGAAATTCTAATGACTTCAGTGGGAATGTACCTGCCCCACAGTTTTGCAAGACAAAGACCCAATCTCTGGCTCAGTCATGATCAGCTGAACAACTTCTCACCTTATTCATGGTCTTGGCATTTTGCTTAGCTAGCACTTGTTCCATTGCATCCATTGTAATAGAGTACCTCAGCTTGTCCGGGTGCTGACGATACTTCTTCTCACTAAGAATCTCTGTAGCTTTTTTTGCCTTTTCTACATCCAGTGACTGAATTGGTATCCAGCCAACTCCTCTCAACCAGTTATTAAAATCTGCTTTGTACACATTCTTTTAAAAAATAAACAAGGAAAAACACAGTGAGACAAGGAAAATTAGAATGCCTATATACATAAAAGCAGATAAGACCTTAAAGCTTCTCCTAGTCATTCATTTTTGAAAGACAATTTAGACAATCCCATTATAACTGCTACTGTTTTCCAAATTTTTAGCATAACATTAACAACTATTGATGTGGTAGGCATAAAGAAATTCTCTTTACTAAACCAATGTGTAGAAGTCACACTACAAGCCAAATGCCCAGACCTTAGAACAAATTTTGAGTGGTAAATATGGAAATCTGACAAAAATATAATAATTTTTTTAAATTACACTCTTGTTCCTTAGTAGACTCAGTTGACAGTAGAATTAATTCGGAGAAATTGTTTCAACAACTTCTGCTTAATGCCCTGGTTCTGCACAATCTTGAATAGACACCATTCCTATTTAATCATACTTTATAATGTGGCTTTTAAAACAGATAAAGGTACCAAAATGCTGTGAAAATAAAATCTATTCCTTAACTGCAGTGTTAGAAATAACAGGGAGAATATCAGAGTCTGAGAAAAAGACCATATACTTTCATAGCATGTGTATACAGGGCAAAATTTCTTTGTCCTCAGGCATCATGCTTCTCTCCTTGCAAACATCCTGAGTTCGACAGCCAAGCAAGCTCAGCCAACTCAGCAAGGCTGGGTAAAAATACAGTGGGGAAGCAAAAAACTTGAGATGAAAATTTCTGTATTTGAAAAGAACAGTGTCTAAAGGTCAGATCCTTTATCTGTAGGCCAATGGGAACATGCACATTATTCTCTCCAAACAATGCTTAGAATCTGAAGAACACTTTCAATCAGATTATTAATGCTTTTGGGAATTTCAAATTTGTCAGAGGACTGTTAAATAATGAGATCAAACTAAATACTTTCTGGATAAAAAAGCAGACCCTAAAGTTACACTATTGAAAAAAAATGGAAAGAAGTCACAAAACTTAATGGAAACTACAAAGATTTTTTATGAATCTTTCTCATGTATGGCATATGCATCTGTTGGAGGATAGAGGCAGGAAGGAAAAGTGAACAAAATAAATAAATCTCAAATCCCTAGCTATAATACAAACATACATAATGAATGTATATTTTCAGTAAACTTAAATAAGATATGGTCAGAATTTAGATTCTACATAACGTATAATCTCTGACAATACAAATAACAATCACAGTAATAACACATCAAAATTACAAATTCAACTACAAAAATACATGAATTAGAAAAACACGTTCATTTGCTGCAAATTAGCCAAATACGTAGAGATACAAAGAAAGTTTTTACTTGCTAGGTAAGTTCCCTAGAATTTATCTGCTACACGCAATTCTGATAATCTCTGGAAAATACATGGTTCCAGACCAGACATTTACATCTCAATCTACTGTTAATCCAATATAGTTAATTTTTTAACCTTAAAACATTAATAGTGTAACACAGTCATTATGAGAAGAAAAAAATGAGCTGATTAATCATTACATACATCACTCTGAAGCTGCATCACATTCCTTGATAGTTCCAGATTCACAGCATCAGGCAAGAGTGTATAATTGTGAATTGGCTGTTTATAACCAGTGTTTGTAACTGCTTCCTGGGCTTGCTTGGCAGCCATCACACTGAACATATCCAAAGGAGTATGATATTTGGTCTTGGTAACTTCGTAATCCTTCCTGTACTCACGATCTGATTGCAGTTTGGCCACTTTCATGTAATGAACAAGTTTAGGATCATCCTGCAGGCTACGGTATCCAACCTGTTTGCCTTTTTCTTTCTCATATGATTCCTTGTACTTGTACTAGAGACAAAGGAAAAGAAAGCCTTACCCACTTTGGAAAGAGAAAACATACTTTTGATAATTTTAATACTCTGAAACTCAATATTTTAACAACTGCAGTTCATTCTATAAACTCATAAATTGTTTTTCAGACAGGATTACTTAAGTCAAAAAAAAAAGAGGATTTCTGGATTTCTAAGCTTGTCTTGATCCCTGGTATAGATCTGAACTTAGACATGCAGTTACATGCCCTCCCTCACCATTGGCTCTAACATATTATATTTTACTGCCATAGTCTTCTAACTCCCAGAAACACACAGCTTTTGATTAAAAGACTAGCATAATAATTAATATATTATTGAAAAGCCCAAGACTACCAAACAATTAGATACCCCAATACTCAGCTACTGGAGGGAGGCATGTTTAAGTGGGGAATGGAAGTCATTTGCAGCCTTTTGCTAAAGTTAGTGAATTTATTTCTGTGTTCCAAATCTCCTTTCATAGCTTGTGTCAAACGGCACACCAAGTTTTACTGTTGCCAGCTGACGTAGCTGCCTGAAAGCAGCCCCATTTCTGTAAACCTCATGAGTGCTAGACAAGTAGAAGCACAGGTCTCCAGCAATTAAGAATACAGCATAGATAAATTCTAACAAAGGAACTTTCAAATAAGCTGGTGAATACTTGAAGCACATACAACAAACAGCCCCAGCTCACCAGCACTCATACATGTTATGATGCATTTCCAAAGAAACAGTTTTTTTCAGAGGTTCATGCAAACATCTGAATTCACCTGTTATTTCACAGTATAAGAGTTTGAGTTCTCAGAGTTAAGTGTCTCTATGTCATTATATGTATATACCATATGTTCTATGGCATAATATGCTACAGAAAGCTGTAACGCAATCGAGGTATGTATTCCACTTTATGTAAATTATACTTACATCACTTGCAATATTTCGAGAAGCTTTAGCAGCAATAATAGGAATGGCATCTGGTTTCAGATCATATCCTTTGGCAATGGTTTTTTTCCAGTCTGCTTTGTAGTTAGCCTTAGAGGGGAAAAAAGGTATGAGTTCGCAGTGTTACAAGCAGCAATTTTAACAAAGTTGCTTAAGCCAATATTTTGATTCCTATAACTATAATAAAAATACACAGTTTAGGCTGTGCAATTGCAAGGAAAAATGTTAACCTGTAGACAAACTACAGTTACGTTATGATAAAGAAATCTACTACAAAGATACGAGAGTCCTTCAAGACAACCAGTTTAATTCAGATAGTTAAATCATTAACTCTGTAGGCATTTTTTGCTATTTTTATGTGGAACAACTCTATCAGTGGCATTTTTCCCCTTGCTTAAGCAAACTCCTTTTTCATTTGACTGAACCTTCAGAAATTTTTTCCTGTTAGCTTCTAAATCAGGCCTTGTGGTCCTAAGCAACTGAAGGAACCAGTCTGGCTGATTTTTTGTTACCAGTTAGCGTCTGGACAGACTAATAGTATTTCAAGGCTATTAAAGGAGATGTCAGCTTTTACCTAGTTCCTGGAGGCCTGATAATGCCACCAAAAATATTTAGTATCACAAAGGCAATAAAATCAATACTATCAGTGGAGGTCTTTATGGTGCTGGATAGATGCAAGAAGTGATAGAAAACAGCCAGACTAGTAGCTGAATGGGAGAAAAACCCACTGTCTTTCCACTGGATGAGTTAATTTCCTTTGAACACCCAGCAGCAGGAAGCAACATACAGAGAACTTGTATTGCTTGCCTATGCAATGTGTTTTATATAAAAAGTAGATGACATAAGTCTCCAAACCTATAGGAATCTGAATAATTATTCATGCTAGTTTTCTCATTCAGTCTATTCAAGTAGTTTGAATAAAGCACTGAAATGTGTTTATGTTCACGTATGCTCAAACAGTTTAAAAATTTGCTTAACAAGCACAAAATTCATTGACTTCTAGAAGTAAAAGTTTAGCTGAATTCAGAGCTTGTGCATTTCGATATTCAATATCATAGCATGAATGAATAAAAGTTATTTTTTCTATTAAGTAAATGACAAATAGATATTTTGTTGAACAAACTATTGATTATATGCTCACATCACTCAGATGGAAGGCATTGACCCTGGCTTGAATAAACTGAGGAACATCAGGATCCAGGGTGTATTTGTGTTTCACTTTTTCACCCTCTTGCTTATAGGTTACCTGCAAGGAAAAATAAAAAAAACACTTGTTGACAAGTACAAGGTAGGTAATATTAGTGTTAACAAATAGAGACAAAGCAGCAATGCTTAATTCTTACTGACAAATTGCAATTTTACTATTTTTACAATTTTTAAAATATAAAGGTTTTTTTGAGATGGAATATCATTAACATAAAAATCATAAGTATGGTAAAAAATTAAATCACTATATTGCATTAATAATAAAAAATTTCTTACATCACTGAGTTGCTTGGTGTTGTGCTGAGCTAAAACCATTGGTATTGAATCTGGTATACTTGTAAATTTGATGGTGTCTGGGTGCTGACGGTATTTCTTTTCATTTAATGCATCTCCAGCCTTTTTAGCTTTTTCAACATCCAGCGAACCGAGAGGACTCCATCCAATACCCTTGAACCAGCTGTTATACTCTTGTTTGTATGCATTCTGAAGGAGAGAA
The DNA here is from genome assembly GCA_027564655.1 of Leptodon cayanensis. Classification (NCBI taxonomy): domain Eukaryota; kingdom Metazoa; phylum Chordata; class Aves; order Accipitriformes; family Accipitridae; genus Leptodon; species Leptodon cayanensis. Next base: position 52,125,349 of record JANXJC010000001.1, read on the forward strand.
AGACAACATGGACTTGGATTTTCCCACAGAACTGTAATAATTCTGTTTGAAATAATAATCACATAGTCTAGCTAGTGTATTCTACATTAGCAGTAAAAATTTATAAATTCTTGAAGGGAACAACAGATATTTTTTATGTTTCTCTGATTTCATAGGGAAGAAAATGAGCTATTCTATTTTTGATTCATGACTCATTTCTTACGAATTGCAACACACCTTCAGTATTGACTAACCTTCCTTTTCTTCTACCCATGTGAAAAAATCCACCAACCTTCAACTCTTAATAACTCCTAAGCTACCATATGGTGACCATTTAACATGGTTTAATTTGGTCTGTGTTTCAGCAGAATCTATGAGACCTGGCCTTATACAAAGGTCCACAGAGCAGAGGTTCAATTTTTTGTTTTCTTCCTATAGTTCCTTCTACAGTAAAATATGCAGAATTCACAGACTGCAAGTGAAAAATTTATCCTGGCTACAAAATATGCAGAAGGTTAACCCATATAAACATTCAGACAGGGTCAATGCACAGTCTGAATGCAAGGATATCGTGGACACTCTTTTTTAAGACCCTTCCATGTTTGAACTCTAAAATGAGTGGTCCTCCTTAGGGATCCATACAGAGTCAAATTCCACAGTATACAGGAGGTGCAGAGTGCAACCATGTATGCCAAAGTCAACCATTTGAAACTCTGTATCTCCAAGAAGGACAGAGAAGGTACTAGGAGGGATCTCCCATATTAGAGATCTCCAGAAGGTTATTTCTAATCATTTCAACAGTTACATTTTGTCCACTCCTTCATCTGAAATAGTTAATAATAGTCCAACTATACTATCATATCTATCTCATGTGAGGACAAAGCAAGACAATTTAAAGGAAGTCTTAAAGAATAAAACAAAATTATGTTAGTTGCTAAATAAAGTTTTCTGAGGAAATGTGGAAAAAAAAGTTTATTTGAATTCAATATTCCAGAAGTCTGCTCTCCATTGATACGCCAACATCAAAATCCTCTTGAGCAGAACTCACCTGGAATTTGGTATTTTTAAATGCCACCACCAGCTGATAAAACTTCTAAGGATCTTCCCCAAGACATAAGAAAAACAGACCATTCCCATACAGCCATAGCAATTTTCATTGAATATAAACTCATATCTTATTTTTCACAATGTGCAGGAAAACATCCATGAAATTGCAATCATTAAAATACTTACATCACTCTGAATTTGCATCATGTTCTTTGCCAGCTCAACGTCCATGGCATCTGGCAGATAAGTGTAGTGATGGATCAGATTTTTGTAGTGGGCATTAGAAGCTACATCCTGAGACTGTTTAGCAGCCTGGATACTGTACATGTCAGGAGGTGTATGATAGTTAGTCTTGGTCTTCTCATAGTCTTTCTTGTACTCACGCTCAGACTGAATCTTTGCTACATTCATGTAGTGGACAAGCTTAGGGTCATCTTGCAGGCTTCTGAAACCAACCTGTTTTCCTTTAGCCTTTTCATATGCTTCTTTATATTTATACTAGAAACAGAGGAAAAAGATCAGATGTACTGTGGCATGGCTACTGATGTCCACAGTAATGCAAAACAAAGGAAAAAAAAAAGCTCTCATGACTTTCATTGGAAAAAGAAGCTGTGAGCAGTTCAGAAAGATAAGCTCTCCTAAAAGGGGAGAGTACACCCAGCGACTGCACCTGCATTAGCTTTTCTTGCTCCACCATCTAAGCCTGTACACAAACAGGTTACACACACCACAATAAGATTTATCAACATTAGCTTTTCTTGTAAGGAAGGGAAAATGTTTCCTAAGGATTCCTGTGTGGAAAGGTGTATGAAAAATACCAGAAAAATTGAGACAATCCTTCTCAGTCATTTGAAAGCAATGGCAAACAAACAGAATATGACTGGACAGCTTCCTCTAGTTATATGAAACCACTGGAACGTATCCCACCTCATACAATTTGCACTATAAGGCTGTCTGATTCATGTATAAGCCATACTCCACTGTGTAACCAAAAGCACCCTTAGCACATATCGTCTCCTGGTCTGTAAATAGGCGCTAATGTAGTGTGTTTTCTGGAAATTTGTCACAGAATGATTGCAAGAACTACTGATTTAATTTCTCCTGCAAAAAGTGGGTTAAGAAACACAGTGCAATAGCATTTGCCTACCTAAAGCAAACAAGATGAGCATAAAATAAGTTCTACACAAACTAAGCTTTTGGGAAAGACTGAGAATCTCTTTCACGTAATACTGACTCTAGCGAGACTTATGCAACATAGGAGGTCTACCATATGGCCTGTAATGGACAACTTTTTTACCAAATGCCTAAGAAAAGTATACCTGGAACAGATACTTACATCACTAGCAATGTTTCTTGAAGCCTTGGCTAGAGTAATTGGAATAGCATCGAGTGACACGTTGTTCCCTTTAGCTATTAGATCATGGTAGTCTTGTTTATAATATGCCTAAAAAAGAAAATCTGTATTATTCTGGAGAACCTAGTAATCACATGAACTATATGCAAGTCAAAGCTACTCCTAAGCTACTCCAGGCAATTCTTTAAAGGCAGACGCAGTGGGAATCATATACAACTATCAGCCTTCATTTCTGAGAACAGATTTATCTATTAATTAAATTAATTAAATGATTGCATGATTAAATGGTATCTGGTTGGAAATTCAAATGACACCAAGAATGAAAAATTACAGTGATACAAATTGATTATACAGAACTGCCTATCAGGGAAAGGAATCTGCAATATGAGCATATCTGTAACACATTACTCAAAAATTCATTAACATTGTATAAAAAACATTTGTAAAGAAGTCACTTACATCACTGACATTAGCTGCATTGTATCTAGCTTGGATAAACTGTGGGACATCTGGGGTAAGAGTGTATTTATGTTTAACTTCCTCTCCAGAAGATCTGTATAGTTTCTGTAAAATAAATGATATTGAAATAAATCCTTCTCTCCTTGTATAGCTAGCCCCAGCTCACTGTAAATTAACCATGGGTTTATGTTTGATTTTGCAATTAAATGTACATTGCCACCTATCTCATAAAGATTGAGGCTGCACTTTTCATACAGAATTGTTGATGTTATTGATAGAAGGAACGGACCCTAAAAGCTCTATGCAGTCTTTACTCAGTAAAATAAAGCCCTTTAATAGGACACAAAACCCCATTTCTGAAAGAGCGGGAGAATAAGGGATGGTAGGTGAGTATAACATAAAACAAAGCTTGCTGGTTTATAATGATTGACATACTGTGATTCATCAAACATTCTGTAATTCATTCATTATTGTAGGTGGTAAAACATCAATAAACAATTTGAAAATTTCACATTTTTTAAATCAAAAGTATTTCAAATATACTTAAAACATAAATGGACAGAATCAGCCGACGTGAACTGAAAGAGCCACATGATTTCCATAGAGATTTGCAGACGCATACCAGGCAAAATCTGAGCACAAAACAATGACAACACAGAGAAACACTTTCAGGCTAATAGTACTTTAAAAAATTTTAAAGACAATGCTTAAACTCTTCAGTAGATACATCTCTACTTTACAATAACACCCATTTCTTTCTCTACTTACATCATTGAGTTGAACTGAATTCTGTTTGGCTTGGACCATTACTGGAGAGTCCACCACACTTGTAAATTTAATGGTGTCCGGATGTTGACGATATTTCTTTTCATTCAAGGCATCTCCAGCTTTTTTAGCTTTTTCTACTTCTAGTGAGCCAATGGGGATCCAACCAATACCCTTCATCCAGTTATTATAATCTGCTTTGTATGCATTCTAATAAAGAAGTGAAAACAATGTTTTAAAGGTTAGGAATTAGAAAAAACAATTGAGGGACGTCTCCTGAGTCTTCACAGGTTTTGCTTGAGGCATCTCAAAAAAATTCTGTTCACACGAGGTTTTACTTACATCACTCTGAATCTCCATCATATTTTTGGTCAGCTCCACATTCATCGCATCTGGTAAATAAGTATAGTGGTGTAGGAGGTTCTTGTAATTAGCATTGCTGGCAATCTCTTGAGCCTTCTTGGCACCGACAACATTGACCATATCCAGTGGAATGTTGTTCTTAGTTTTTGTTTTCTCATAATCTTTCTTGTACTCTCGCTCAGACTGCATCCTGGCTACCTTCATATAATGAACGAGTTTGGGATCATCTTGGAGGCTTTTGAAGCCAACAAGTTTACCCTTGGAAAGTTCATAGGCTTTTTTATAGTTAACCTGTTAAAATATAACAGAACACAGAGAATATCAACTTAAGTGTAGTAACTTAGCAATAAGTAAATTAAAAGTAAAAGCTACCTTTTTTTTTTTTCTACAAAAGGTATCCCTCACATTTAAGTCAGTGACAATACATCTTAATAAAACCAGACATGTATCTCTACAATCCACTGCTACACAAACCAGTTAGTTAGCTTTCAAAGTAGCATTATCTCACTTGTTCTGATAATAAGAGGGAAAGGAGTCTTAAAATACTAAGGGACTTCCACGAAGCCATCCCCAAGAATCTGCCCAAAAGCAGTGATGTCCTAGAGTCTTTTATCCCATTTATGTCAGGCCTATAATTAAGGACAGAGAGAATTCAGGGATCCGTGACTGCTCCTGGAGCTCTCACTACTGACCTACTCGTCATGATTTTCCTTAATCATATTGGAGTGCAAGATAGCCTATTTATTCACAGAGAATTACATAATGAAACAGCCTTTTCTAAAGGTAACTATACAAATACATTAGTGAAGCAATGAAACACCAATAAAAAAAACCTGTGTTAAATACATCCAATAACATGCTCAAAAAAGGCAATAGTTATCCTTCAGATATCCTTAGTAAACATAATTGCAAACATTGTTTATGTAAGCTCTTTTGAATTAAACAGTTCCTTTAGGAATGATGTACTTACATCACTGGCAGCCTGCCTAGCAGCCTTGGCAGCTCGGATAGGAATAGCATCACTTTTTAGATCATATCCCCTTGATTTTAATTCTTCCAATCCCGTTTTGTAATAGTTCTAGAAGAAAAGGTGAATTTTGAATGAACACTTTCTAGCTAACAGAAATTTCATATTGTAAGTTGAATCAAGAGCTCTGGATTCAAATGATACTTACATCACTAATATTGTAGGCATTAACTTTAGCCTGTATAAACTGGGGGACATCTGGAGGGAGGTGGTACTTGTGAATAATTTCTTCACCTTTGGATTTATACGTTATCTGCAAAGAAAAATAAAGAAAGAAATTGAGCAGCCCAATGTTTACAGGTTGTAAATGCTTAATAACGCTGAGTGACAGAACTTAAAGATCTCATGTTACCTCACTCACAAAGAAAGACAGAGATAAAATCCTAGTCCTTGCCACAGTGAATGGTATAAACCCCATTGATTTAACTGGTGTGAAGAATACATTAAGAACGATGGACATAAACAAAGTTACAAACATACACGCTAAGAATTTACATGAACAGCCAATTGAAAAACTAAAAAAAAAAATATGGTTTCCAGGTGATCTTCCACTGCAACAGAACGGCGAATACACGCAAATGTTTTTGTGCTTTTGTGTGTGTATATTCACACACATTCACCTACACATTCATTTCAGGAGTTCTCTTAAAACTGGATGATAAAGTGAAGGTGGCCACAGTGCAGAAATTGATAATGTCAGAGTGTAGCAATGTGTTTTCTAGGTTTACTTACATCACTCAGCTGTTTGCTATTGATCTGTGCTTGCTTCTGTACTGGAGAGTCAGTCACCTGAGTAAATTTGATTTGATCAGGATGCTTTTTGTAGGTGTGCTGAAGAAAGATAATAAATATATTTGAAGAAAATGCATATAAGCAAAACTATTTTATAAGACATAGCAATGTAGCATTACTTGGGATGGTCAGCAGTTATGGCATGCGTCCAGATAAGCACTGTCATGCACAATGGTTCTCATGTTACTTTTTAACATAAATCAGAGAGCAAATAAATTTTTAAAAGTATTTTTAAACTATTGATGTAAAATATTTTATAGGTATATAAATACAATAATGTATAGTACATATTGTAATATATTATACACATTATGGTATATATATTCTAGTATATTATATACAAATATATATTTAAAGTATTTTCCAAGTATTGGTAAATTAAATAAAATTAGTATTAATAAAGTAACTAAAGTACTTTAAAAGTATTAATGTAAAAATATGTTGACTTAAGCAGGTAAATGTTTGAGGTTCATTCTTCATTTTGGTACTATTCCTCTAATTTTATGTTTTCACTTGTTAAAAAAAATTGTGCTATATCTGTCTTGATCACTAGATGTCACAAAAGGCTCTAAAATACAGATGAATATGGTTTTTAAAAGTCACATATGCTAATAAGGCTGAATTCAAAATCATTGAAGTTAACAGGAATCACTCTATAAATTACTACATGCCTCAGAAACAGCTACTCTGCATGTAGCTGGCTACTTGATAACCACTACTGTCCTGTACTTACATCTTTACACTGCTCTAACTTCTTAATAGCTTCATACTCTTGAGTTATGGTCTGAGGGAAGTAGCATTTTGTCTTTTCCTCCTCATAATCTGCTTTGTAATTTTTCTAGGAATAAAATCAACATTCAGTAAGAAACCATAATTGAGCTTTCTCTGAAATGAAAGCATGATGGTGAAAACAGAATGATTGCCACACTTACATCACTCTTCATAGCTTCAACTTTCATGCAGTGTGTATGATGTGGGTCCTCAAAGCTGCCCAAATAGTGTCCTAAAATATTCTTTTGATATGCATCTTTATATTTTACCTGGAAAAATAATCACAAGTTGATAAACAGAAGTAATCAAGAGCATCAGTACTGAACAACATAACGTAAATCAAATACATACATCACTAAAATTCTTCAGAACAGTATCAATCTGGAACTTTGGTGTGTCACAGTAATTCATGCTGGTTCCTTTTGATTGTTCATAGGCTTCTTTGTATAATTTCTGCGAAAGAAAATAATATCAGATAATGCAGTAGATTTCACTGCAACTCATTCACAACACATTAAAAATGACGAGTAAAACCGTGAAATGACTATAAAGAAAAGCTTTCCCAGAAGACTGAAAAACAGATGGCAATTTTTTCCCCATGATTTTTAAAAAAAAAACTTTTTTTAGTGACTGTTAGGTTTGTAAGGGAAGACAGAAAGGTCCAACTAACTTCTGACACGAACAAATATGCAATCTCTTCCCACACAGATGAAAACAGCAAGAAGAGAGAAATCCAGAAAGCCATTACAATGAGCAACGAGAACACAATATATATGAATATGCAAAAGCACCGCATATCCTATCATTATCAGCATCAGTTGAAGTTCCTTAAAACAGTAAGGGAAGAACTGTAACTGTCAGTTCGTGATCCATTTTCCACAGGGACCTAAATGAACTATACAATAATTAGCTATCCTCATAACGTGACACAGCTATTGTTACACTCTGCTGTGGAGAAATGACTCCTTATCTATACTGTTCTGGTTGGTGGTATCTCATGACAAGTACCGGTCTATAAAACTAAAAATACTAAGAGATCCAAAGGAGAAGCCTTGTGAAGAAATTATGAGTTTGGTTTATTGTACATGACTGAAAATTATCCAGCTGTACTTTGATAATACTTACATCACTCAACACATTTCCTGCAGCTTTTAATTGCCTCAGCAACGGGTTCTCTGTAGCAGGAAGCACATTATAATCTGCAACAGCTTTGTTCTTTTCATAGTCTGCTCTGTATTTTATCTTTAAAAAAATAAAAATAAAAAGAGTGAGGTTTTAAAAATCAGTATTAAAAGCCAAACACTCACTAACCTATATAATCTTGAACTTCTCAGGAAAATTTCCCCTGTTTTTTAACTTATGATTCATGATGACAAAGGACCATGAAAGGCACTCAGATCACACGAGTGCATGGATGATGAGATGGGAGGCAGGGTCGCAAGAGATGTGAGAGCTATTTAGTAGATGTCCGCACCTCTAAGCCCCACTCCAAACATTGTTATTTTTCAAATAGCAGTTGACATCTCAGGATAGTCACACTCTTACAATTAATGAGATAAGATTGTCCTTGCTGATGCATATACTATTGCAGAAAATGCAGAAGCCAAACAAATTCTGTTTTCTGAACAAAAGATGGGCCAGCACAACATCACTGAGATACACTGAGCAAGGATGAGTAAATATGAAAATACTGAGCCAAACTCAGCTAGCTTAAGTTGGTCTTGGTTAACAGTATTGATTTGTTCCAACTAAAAATCAGTCACATAACATAATCAGAACAAAGAATGAAGCAAATTCTACTTCATTGAAAGAAAATTATACTTCATGGGTACTATTGTGGAAGATCAGAGGCATGGTTAGGAGATGTTACAAGCTTCCTAGTGGAAAGAGAATACATCTTTTGCATATAAGAAAATATTTTTGACACTGGAAAAAACAGTTTCAGCACAAACTTGCCTAACTTTAGAACTACATTCAAACTTAACAAATGGGAGCACACATAACATACCTTACTGACATTATTTGAAAGTCGCTTATTAGCTTCATATTCTGGAGTTTCAGTCTGCATAAAGTATATTTGGTCTTTGATGTTTTCAAAGTCTTCCTGGTATTTTCTCTGTTAGGAACAGAGACAAACAGATAACAACATATCAAATGTACTTACATTATAAATGAGACATCCATGAAGTAGCTTATTTAGGAAAAGAGAAACGCCACAAACAGAGTAGGCAAAATCAATCAGTATTCTCCACGTTAACATAAACAGAGGATAAAGCTGTTCAAGATTTTCTGAAGAATTCACTTACCATACTTATATTTTCTGCATTCATTTTCGCAACTGCAACATCATAGCATGGAGTTTGACTCCACTTGCCTTTGATATTGTCTTTATAGTCCTTGTGGTAAATAATCTATAACAAAATAAAAAAATAAAATTTAATCCCCAAGATACAGCTCAATTTTCACTTGACAGATCTGTTTTTAAAAGTTGTCTTTTTAAAGTTGCTTCACATTTCACATCTGCCTTATAATCACTTTATCAGTTATTGTCTAAAACGCTTTAAATATGATTTGGCCTAACCAATTCAGTATTCAGTTATTTCTCTTAGTACCTTCCCTGACCAAAAAAAGGATAAATAGGTTAAATAAGTCATCTCTTCTAGAAGACATTTATTAATAAGACAATCTCTCTATGAGACATCACTAACATATTCCTTTAGTTCTGTATTCTCACATAATATTGCTTTCACAAATATATTTGTCACATAATATTGGGACATAGTACTGCCCATTGGTTAAGCCAGAATTTATTGTTATTGCTGCTGAGACTTCTTATAAGCAAATGCTTTTAATATATGGATTGCCTGGTATATGTGATTTCTATTAGACTATATTCAAGCACATGGAAATCAAGTATCAAGTGTTTAAACAGATAGTTCCTGTCTCATAACAAAACATCTTCCTGAGTTTTGTCTCAGTGTTCCAAATGCATTTTCAGCCGCAGTTGCATTGCTTATCACAAAAAAACCAACTTCTCCAATGTCTTTTTAATTGTTACCACATTGATAAAGAACATATACGCCAAAAATAACCTTAAAATTCTACATTTTATTGTTTTGGAGATACATATATAACTTACTATTTTATTCATTTGAAAGAATTATGATACTGATCTTGCTTTTTACATGTCTAAAAGTTTTCTTGATGACAATTTAACTTCTAAGCTATGGAAGAATAAGGTTAAAGAAATTTTCTGTAAATGAAATATTACCTTTTTTCACCGTCCAAATGGGTTCACTACAATATTTTCTTAGTGGTTTTGCAACTGTAAGCAAATACTTTAACTCTCTAATCTTAAACAGCAGATAATTTTCAATACACAGCAATAAAATCATGCATGTCCTCTTCATAATAGCTAAATTCTGAACTGAGTTAAAATCCCACTTCTGTCTTACAAGAGTATGCAACTTAGTTCCAGTTTCTTCAGCAAAAGTTGGTCTTCCTGTATTTCACTTCACCTCCTGCATTCCTCAGATGTGTTTTATTCTAAGTATACCTAAAATTCATTGACAAGGACTCGTGCCAGAGTCTTTGTTAATCAAGCCACACAGTTACGGAATTTAATGTTGAATGTTACTTGTTAATTCGGTGTGCAAATCAGGAAACAGTTATCTAAGTTGCCAGACGTTTCCACTGATTGGTATCCATTAACTTAAGTATGCTTGGGATATGTATGCGTACAATGGTTTGACGCTGAAATGAACATTTAAAAAGTATTCATAGAATCATAGAATCATTTAGGTTGGAAAAGACCTTCAAGATCATCGAGTCCAACCATCGATGTATTCTGCACAGTTGACCTAGGGAACTTTTCAGCAAAATGGGGTTATTCCTTGTAAGCAAGTAACTCATTCCAAAACCAGATATATATTCACATATCATTGTTTACATTTAAGAGAACAGCAAAATGGATGTTGTTTACTATTTTCTCCTGTAAACACAGAAAGTGTAAAGCAGAAGACTAAAAAACGAGGGAGAATAGGAAGTAATGTGTGTATGGTAGAAGCAGAAACGTTTTGTGAAAACTAAATTCACTGACAAGAATAAAATTCCACCTTTGACCTGAGCCTGGGCAGGATTTTCTCTGAGACACTTGAGTAAAAAAGGAACTGACTTCCACCACTGAAAAGCAAAGGGGTCTTCATATGAGCTCTGTTCTTTTCTTTTGCTTTCCCTTTCCTTAGGTACCTTTTTGCCTCTCTAACTCCATAAGTGAGGTTTCTGCAGAAAGAAGAGCAATGCGTTCTACTCACATCACTCAGCTGTCTCGTCACTTTCTTGGCTTGTTCCACATCAGGTGGATCTGGCAGTGAAGTATATTTAGATTTTCGTTCATCATGCCCTTTTTTGTATACAATCTGAAAATATGAAAGAAGTAAATATTTAGAGTAACTACCAACTTAAGCATCAGAACATTTACTGATAAATCTGCTAATGCCACCATTAACAAAAGCAGTTCTGTCCACAGCTACTGCAGCACAAACTCTTTCAATGTATTCTGGAGGACTACTGAGAAGTCTCTTGATAAGAGACAGTGAAAAAGAATCAGTTCCCTGGGAAAGTTTTCAAGTATATTACTCTGTTGCTCCTGATAAACATGGACTAGTGAACTTCTAGACATCTGCAAAATTCACTGAAATCTTTACCTGAGACCTGAAATGCTTAGTTGAAGAGTTCTATGTATCAAAGTATCAGCAAATCACACAGCCTCACAAATTCCTGACTTTTCTTATCACTGTTTTAGCGAGACAGATTTGTAGGCCCGCAACAGTGAACTGGGCTTACAGCCAACCCTGAGAGTTCCTCCACATATTTTGAGAGATACTGGAGGTCTTCTTACTGATTACCTCAGAAGATCTTTAATAAATTAATTATTTCATGCATTCATAATCTGGCATCAAATTGCCAACAGATTTATACTCTAATATAGAGTATGTATTTTTCTATTGAAATAGCACTACTATCAGAGCTATCAGTGCAGACCTACGCATTTTTATTTTCTGTTCCATTACGAAGTTTTCATAGCTAGTCAAAGTCCACCAGGAAGTCTACCAAGTTACACTGTAACAGTGACCCAACTGTCAATCAGGCTTTCATACTTACATCACTCAGAGACTTTTGAGCCTGTGCCACCCTTCTGAGCTCTGGACTGTCATTGTATGGATAGAACAATGTTTTGTCTCCTTCCCAGTCTTCAGTATAGAGTTTCTAAAAAGCAGAAAAATGCCAGAATACTCAGGATGAATTGATCTCTCTGACTTGGAATCCTTCTTGCACTTCAGCTGCCTAGACCTGCAATTTTTTTTTCTTACCTTACTGAACATAGCTGTGTTTTTTATTGCATTCACAAGCTCCGGAGCATCAGGGGGAAGCAGGTACTTGTCCTTATTCTCCTCCCAGTTCTGTTTATATAATACCTGGAAAGAAAGATCAGCACATTGGTTACTCTGTCATGAGAAAAATATTTACTTTTGTGAATAAACTACCTACTCTAAAGATTTTTTTCAAAGTGAAAGTCTCAAACCAGTGACATTTGAAGACATGAACTGGGAACATTTAAGATATATTTATACTTGCCTTATCAACTTCTCTGCTATCTCTCTGTGCTTCTAAACTGTTCCTCCAAACATTGCTTTAGTGCCCTGAGCTGAAAACTTTATTCGTATCAGTAACCTCACGATCCCCTAACGTTCACAACCCTTCCAGAAAGTCAGAACTTGCTCACCTTGCTCACTTGCTGTGACACCTTCTTTGCATGTTCTATATCCTTGGCCTTTTCATCAATGTGGCAAATAGTTCTAGCAGCTTCACCAGCCATACGGTATTTAACCTAGATCAAAGCACAACAAAATGCATTTATTCTTACAACAAAAACTGACAGGTTTTTTAAAAAGCAGAATATTGACATTTTGACACTTAATACTTTAAACACCCAAAACCTGAATTCAGTAAAGCATTTAGGACTAGTTGTTGCTTAGAAATTAAGACTATGGAAACAAACAGATTTTGTGAATTAACTGAGAAAGAAAGACAGCTTTGAAACAGTTTCAAGAGATGTGAATCTAAGCTAGAGTTAGTGCCCTTCTGTAATCACAGAGTTCTAAGTGTACTTCGACTCTGCACGAGAGAGAGAGAGAGAGATCCCCATGCTATGCAGTATATCTCAGTTTCACAGTTCATTACCACGTAAACACCAGCTGTAGTGCCAAAACCAATACAGCCACATTATCATGGCAAAACAGCAGCTTGGGCACGAAATCATCCTAATGCGGTTATACCACTCCCAGCTTGACAGTGGGCTCAGTCAGCATTAGCGCATGGATTGCTGCATCACATTCCTCAATATATCCTAAGTCAGGAGCAGAGTAGAATCTAACGCACACTCTTCTGAACACTGGTTAGGTTAGGTGACTACCCTCTTTAGGGGTTCCCACTCCTAGGGACTCAACTCTCCCTATTCACTGTACAAAGAATTAGGAAGCCTTTGTAGGCAGATTTCAGTTTCTCAAACTGTGAGGTGTATTGTTGAAAGGTAGACTACAGCTGCTTAAAAGGAAGAGCAGAGGATGAGCTAGCTTCCAGAACTAAAGGCACTGCATCAGTGGGGCAATTAGGCTTGGACTAGCTTTCAAAGGCAGATCACTAAAAGTGGGATTCACACAGAGGGGACAACACCTCTTGAAAAATCCCACAGTAAATAACAAGATGTGCAGAAGTTCATTTTGCAACACCTGGAGAATCTAAGCATCATTTTTCCAGTATCTCTTTAGGAAACTTACTTCCAATTGCTTTACAAAAACAAAAATGTTTGAACACATTTTAAAAACAAAATTCTAGGGTTATTTACCCAGCATACAACTTAACCTCAACAAAAATTCATCAGGCATATCATTCATGATGACCGCAGGACATAGTGTGTGGAATCTTCAAATTCAATGATATGGGCATCACCATCATCTCCCGTGCCTGTAACTTCTGATCAGAAAAATCAGAAATTTTCAAACCTCTTTAGGCACAATGAAACAGGGCTATTATGCAACTAGAAAGGAACCATCAAATCTCCCTTCCTGAAAGGCCTAAATTTCAACCTACAACACAGAACTCCAGTTGTCATATATTCTGTATTCCTCAATCTTGTAATCTAATAAAGTTTCTGCTAAACTTTCAGACTGCCTTATCACAATTATCATCAAAAAATTATCACTTCTATCTAACATTTAAACTTGTGACTCAATTTTCTTCTTTACCACTCAGTAAATATTTTTTTCTTATGACAATTGACACCTACCTCACTGAGCTGGTCTTGCACTTTCTTGATTCTCCGAATTTCTGGGGTATCAATTGTGGAAGCATATGGCTTTCCTTTTTCTTTTCTAAATTTTTCTTTGTACTTGTTCTGAAGGAAAATAATGACAAATATAACTTAGACATATCCTAAAGCTCTGGCAGAAATGTATGTAGCAATTATTGATTTTTTTTTATCTGGTTAGTATAGGAATTTGGACCAGATTATCCAATAATACAAACTAGCATTACCCAATTACATTTGCAGAGTTATGCTTATTTTAACCAACTGACTTTCTTCCATCTGACACAACAGAAAAAATCTACTTCTACCTTTAGCCTGGTTTAGATCACCTCTAATTGATTATGTTCTCCTTAGGAGCTTGATATTGATAAATTTACAGTTACCGTTTCATTGACCAAAGATAAGGAAAATATGTAGGTGAGGGTAGCAGTTCTAGACCTGTGATCTCACATAACCCTTAAATAGTGAATGCTGGTAGGTAATATACATTAAAATTTAGAAAAAGGGATCTGACACCATCTGCATCTGTGCAGAGCAGTTTTCCACTTTTCACAACATTGCATGGTATTGGTCTACCGGACTCTGATATCCCGTATCAGGAATCTAGGTTGGTGCTTGTTCCTATATACTGCGCACAAGGATTTTTCTTGGATATATAGAGGGATAGAAAAATACACTATTATAAAAAATATTGAGGTTTGCTATTCAATAGACATTAGTCCCTGTTATCTTCTTTCACTCAGATATCCAAGTCAGATAGTGCAGGAGTTCCGATAATCTTCAGCCATCTGCCTCAAGCCACTTTTTGTGCCTAATGATTACTTAATGCATTTAAGCAGGAAACAGGCAAGAGAGGGGCTAATTCAAAGAAGGAAACTTCCTATTTCAGGCAAATAACATTAATACACATCCTGAAATGAAGTACTGGAGACAAAACAGTAGCATGAAGGTTTGCAATAATACCTATTAAATATTTGTTAAGTTGGTGTTCCTCCAGAAATAAAAGACATGGGACAATTTACCTCACTGAATAGGTCCTTCATTTTATTACTGTGTTGCAGATAAGGTGTCAAAAACTTAGACGGGTCCACTTTTGTCCGTATTGTCTTCCTTCTGACTGGAGGTGCTGCATCACCAACAGCAGCTTCTTCACGCTCAACAGTATAGGTGGTAGTTTTAGGACCTGTGAAGTCTGTGCTAACAGTCTCGGTGACCTCAGTGATCACCTGGGAATAAAGAAAAAAATAATTATTTGCTTAAACTATAAATAATCATTCTATGATAAGCATTTTTCACCTCCCCTATCTAATAAAAAGGTACTCAGTTCTTATCCAGGGACCACCTGCAAGACAGAAAATCAGTGACGCTTTTCCTACCGGGATTACCCAGTATCCCTACTATACATCAGCCAACCTAAAAAAACCCACAAGGAATTAACTGACTGGCTTATTTCTGTATCAAACTCATGTAAATATTCTCCAGAGGAGCTGGAAGAGTGGGGCTCCTGTTGCCTCTGTTCTATATGCATAACTTCCACTGGCATCAGGGGAGTTCTCAGGTGGGACCACCAGCTACTAAAACCGAAGTGTAGAAAAGTCCTCAGAGCTGAAGTTGTGTTGAAGACATACATCGCACAGCCAGGGCTCCTAATGACATCACTGAAAGTTGTGAAAGCAGGTCAAAGGTGCATACAGTCATTCAAAAAGATTATCTTCTTGCAAAAGGAAAGGAATGGACGTAGCAGACAGACAAGACCAAGTCTTTGGGATCTTGTAGGAAGTTCACGATGCACCAGCTGACTGAACAAATATCTAGAATCCACTACTTCTACTAAACTACATTTTCTCATAGCCAGATCGCAATCATGGCAGAGAGATAGCTGAGATACTTGTATAATCAATCGATCTAGCATCCATTGGAAATAACCCCTTAATTAATTTAAATTGTTTATGTATTTGTTTATCAACGTATTCATGCTGTAAGCAATAATTTTAATACTAAGATTCTAATTAAAAACATTTTAAAATAACTATTACAACTTTAAAATCTGCTCCAAAACCACCTGAATAAGAAAGTATCAAGATTTATTTCATATGAATTAGCTTTAAAAAAAAGTGTCTTTAAAAAGGAATATATGAAGCCTATATTTCTGATTGCTATTTGCATTAGTATGAGACACACCAGAAAATACATCAAGCATTACACATTAAATTGAGAAGTATACAAAACTTAAATTACAAAAGGTATGTTTACTATGTGAACATTAATTGCATTTCACTAACATTGTCCCAAGATATTAGTTACTTCAGCACTGCCACAAGTTTCCCTCTTACGACTCTTTTCAAATATATAAGTGTTAATCTAAGTTTTGGCACTGAAAGCATTGGAGAGTTTGAAGCATGTCTAGGTGAACACTGTGAACAGCACTACCTGCTGTTAGCTTTTCAAGAAAACAGTGAAGCTACATGCTTTTATAAAAAGTTGTAATACATTTCTCAAACTTAGGAGAGGCTTGATTCTGAAAATACAGCATTTAGTGCAAAAAGAATGCTTTTATTTTCATATGATAAGTTATAGGACCACACAACACTAATGCATTAGACTGTATTTACAGCTGATGGGAAAAGGTCTAATCACATTAGCTAGAAAGACATTTGTACTCATACATAATTCTTCATTCCACAATACTGTTTTCAAAAATTGATACCAATCAGACAGAGAAATAATCAGTCATGCTATTGCTCCCTTTCAATCCAGTATGGCTACAGATTTTAGAACGCCCGATGAATGCAGTGGATGAATTAATCTTAAAAATCGTAAGATGGCAGTTTCCTTCAAAAGTGTAGTCCTAGATTACTTGCTCCAACAGTGTTAATCAAATCGTATTTTATTAAATTAAAAATACAGGAAGGCTTTGGAAAAAGACCCTTTGTTTTGAAGGAAACACACTCACAAAGTGAAGCATTAAGCTTTTGTTTCCACATAAGCCTATGCCATAAAGAATATTTCATGGTACCATAGCAGACAGTTGGATTTTATCTATATTTTAAGTAGAATTTCAAATTATGCTACTAACTCCTTGGTGACTCAAATATTTGTTACCAGGGACATGAAAAAAATCTGCAAACCACCACTATTTAGTGAAATTACACAAGGTGAAGAGAACAGAACTGATATAGGTAAACTGGTTTCAGGCAGAATCTTTTTATATTTCTCTTCATAACAAGGTTAAGACTAATGCATATATATGCCTGTCGTTCATATGTAGATATCTAGTCACATTCACATCCTCAATAATCCTGCTCATTTTTAACACTAGTAATTGGATTTTGCACTAATAATTTGATTTCTGTCATTATGTTACCTAAGTAATCTTCCTGCCTGTGTTTCTTGTTGTTAACATAACCTGTTGCTTCATTTTGTCAGGTCCTGTGCAAACAGCTGCTGGCCAGGATCAAAGGGAAGACTATCAGCAAGACACAGGGCAGGACAGAAATTAGCACAGCCCTTTTCTGATGGACACATCCACATATCCTTCTAACGAAAACCAAAGAGTGGCAGATAGGATACTCGGAACAAGCCAGGAGTCCTCTAGAACATCCCACAACAGGGTCTTGCACAGGAAATAAAATATTAAGAAGCAACTGTTCACTGATATTCGTGTGTTTAATATGAGAAAATAGTCCTCAGAATACAAAACGCTACTAATTTAGCATTATGCATTAATTACATATATATATACTCCACATGCAACATCACAAGGACCTTTACCTCATGTGGTTCACCCTCCTCAATATATGTCTCTTCAATGTAGTACTATTAAAAGAAAAGAAAAAGAATCACTGTTAGGCCAGATCATACATAATAGCAAACTGTAGCTTCTGTTAAGCTGTTTTAAAAACACACTTCTGGAGAAACAGGCCTATAGTTCACAGGTACCTATGTAGTCACATTTGCATCCTTGGCAATTCTGAACATCTGTTCATTTTTTGCATTAACAATTGGATTTCTTCCATACATTCCTCAATTAATCATCCTCCCAAGTAATTAATGAAGGATCAGTATCTAATTTTACCTACAAGAGGGAAGGCAATGATGACCACACTAAAAGAAAGAATCAGCGTTCAAAAAAACAGGATTTTCCAAGTGTTTGGTAACAAGCTGAGAGGACAGTAGTAGGTTTCTCTCTCTAAGGCTGCCATCAGCGTTGTTCCTACTTACAGATCCTTGAAGGACACCAATAATTACTGGCTGCCAGACAGACTTTATACTACTGATCACAATTCTGAGCTCTGCAGTCCAGATAATTTTCCACCCATTTTATTGTCCACTTATCCATCCCACATCTCATAAGTTTGGTGATAAGAAAACTATGGAAGACTGTTTCAGAGGTATTCCTAAAGTAGTCAAGATATGCAACATTCACTGGTCTCCCCTTGCCCATAGCAGCAGTGAACTCATTATAAAAAGCAATGAGTTTGGTCAGCCACGATTTGCCCTTGATAAATCAATGTTCACTGCTCCCCATGACCTTTACGTCTTTCACGTGTTTAGAAATAGCTTTTAAAAGGATTTGCTCCATAGCCTTTTCAAGGACTGAAGTGAGGTTGACCAGCCTGTAGTTCCCTGGATCTACTTTCTTGCCTTTCTTGAAGATGGGTACGACATTTGCCTTTTTCCAGTTGTCAGGAACATCCCTGCATCACTATGAACTTTCAAAGATGATAGCAGCTTTGCAATGTCATCAGCCCGTTCCCTCAGCACCCCTGGATCCATCCCCTCTGGTCCCACAGAACTATGTACATCCCAGTGGGTTAAGTCACATCCCTAACTCTGTCTTCCTCTGCTGTGGGTACAACTTCACTCCCCCGTCTCTGCTAGGAAGCTCAGAGATGTGGAAAACCATAGGACAAGCCTTATCAAACCTGAAGCAAAAAAAGGCTTCAAGTACCTCAGCATTTTGCCTGTTCCTTGTCACTAGCTTCCCTGCCTGCTGAACTATGGTCCCACACTCTTAGCTTTCCTTTTGCTGCTGATGGTACTTGCAGAAACCTTTCTTGGTGTTCTTCACTTTCCTTGCTGGCTTCAACTCCAGCTGAACTTTGCCCATGCATGTAGAAATGGAGTTTATAATATCTTATGTCTTTATGTTCCTCCCAAGTTGCCTGCTCCTGCTTCCACCTTCAGTATACTTCTTTTTTTGTGCTTGAGGTCAGTCAGGAGCTCCCTGTTCATCCATACCAGCCTTCTACTGTGTTTGACTGCTGCATATTGGACTGAACCATTCTTGTGGTCTGAGAAAATTGTTCTTGCGGATCACCCAGCTCCCTCGGGCCCCTTTGCCCTCCAGGGCTGTTTCCCATAGGATATTCCCAAGCAGGTCCCTGAACAGGCCCAACTCTGCTCTTCTGAAATCTGGGATTGTAATTCTGTTTATCTTGCTCACTCCTCTCTGAATCTTCAACTCCACAGTCTCATGGTCACTGCAGCCATGGCTTGCCCTTGGCCTTTGCATCTTCCACCAGTTCTTTCTTGCCTGTGAGTAGCATGTCCAGCAGAGCATCTCTCCAAGTTAGTTCACCAATCAACTCCACAAAGACATTTATCTTCAGTACTTTCCAGAAATCTCCTAGGTTGCTTGTGCCCAGACATAGGCCCTTCCAGCAGATACCGGGTTGGTTAAAGCCACCCATAAGCACAAGGACTGTGCCTGTGAGGCTTTCTCCAGCTGCCTAAAGAAGTTCCCAGGGCACCACATCTACTCTGAAGTGGTAGACCTGCAGGTGGAGCATGAACCTTCCTCCTGTTGCCAGAAATTATGAGCTTCCCGCCTCCTCCATCCTGACGGCCACCCTCCATCACCCATTTAACCAGGGTCTCCTTCCTTGCCACATGCAGCTCTGCCTCTTGCATTTCATGAAGGTGCTGCCAACGTTGTCTTCACCTTCCACGATGGTGCAAAGCCTTCTCACCTCCTTGTTCAGCAACCTGCAGTGCAACTGACCTGACCAGAACACATCTCCCACTGGAGGGGCAACAAGGGTTACGTCCCTGTTTGCAGCGCTCTGTGGGCTTCGCTTCCCGCGCTGGCAG
>JANXJC010000001.1:52145467-52162732 GCA_027564655.1 Leptodon cayanensis
CATCTCCCACTGGAGGGGCAACAAGGGTTACGTCCCTGTTTGCAGCGCTCTGTGGGCTTCGCTTCCCGCGCTGGCAGCTTGCCTTTCCCCACAGCGGCCGGGAGCCGGAGGCGCCAGGCTCAGCTCCGACCAGAGCCGCTGCGCGAAGGCAGAGCCCACCGATGCCCTGTCCGCCATTTGCCCAGGCCCTCTCTGAGGCGCCGCTCGCGGCCACGCAGCAAATGGCGGCCGCACGATGGCGCCCTCCCGCCAGCCCGCCACAGCGCCGCGCCGCCCCGCGGCAGATGGCGGCCGCGCTGAGGGGAGCCGGCCCGCGCCGAGGCTTCACCGCCCCGAGGCTTCGCCCTCCATCTGCCCTCGCTGCTTCATGAGGAAAAAGGCGTTCGGAGACGTTGCTCCATCCGCTGTAGCCAACGGCACCTATTTTATTCAAAAGGTGCTTAACTTGCCACCGACTTGCAGAAAGGAGAAAAATGAAAAATGCGGGTTTCATCTTTGAAAATCTCCGCAGCAATGATTTACTCAGGGTCACACGCCAAAACTGTGGGCACAGAAAGCCCTTTGAATCTCATTAAATTCTCATTAACATTTATGCCCTTTTCCTAGAGTTCTTCCTCTAAGTTAGGTTCACGTAATTAGCCCATATTTTGCAAGCTGTATCCTATTGGGCTGTTTTGAGGCAATTTCTGCTCCCTGGCTCTATACCGTGTTTGACCCACCTTCCACAAAGCCTCGAGTAACTCGGCAGCAAAGGTTTGTGTCGTTCACTGTGGGTTTTTGCACATCACAAATGGCTACAGTGTCCCGCGCAGACTACCAACTCCAGAGAAAGGAAAAATAGTATCTTAAAATCCTCAAAGTTTTCTCAGCTACTCATTATTCAGCAATAATTTTCTACTCTTTCGGAAGATGAATTTCTGATAGAACTCTCACAGGTTTAAAATAGGCAATTCATACAGAAGTGGAATTCTAGTTAAGAAAATTCTAGAAAGGCTTAAGCTGCCTTAGAAATGTACCAGATGCTATTGTTCCTGTTTTATTTAACTTCTCACTATGAATATCTCAAGGGAAGCTACTAAAGCAGGACCATCTCAGTCTCTCCGAGGGATGTGGTTACAGGAAGGCGGTCATTGAAAATTAAAAACAAAGATGAAACAGACATGTGTAGACAAAAAGCCCAACACACCATAATTCCAGCAGCAACAAATAAACATTGACAGCAGATAAATATACATTTTGTTACAGCGAGCACATAATGCTCAGGAAGCATAAAGGCAATTACAAGTAACACGGTAATAGGAAAATTAATGAACGGCTGGTGTCTTTGGAACTAAAGTCAGCAGTCAGGGCTCAATGCTGTTACACTGCCTGAAATCGACAGTCCATTGAATATAGTGTAGAGATAATGAGTTGTGGGATGTCTACATTTGTACCGTCTTCCTCCTTTCCTCAAACACTGAGCTGTTTGTTATAATCACTTACGTATTTCATAACACATCATTTCATTTCAGAATAGTAATAATGCAACAGGTGAGACCATACTGTTTGTTAACCTCGTATACTCTTTCAAGAGCAGTCATTATTCCAATGGCACTCGCTTATAATAGTAAGCTGTAGGTTCCCCATTTCCTGGGGATTCTTTTATTCAAATTGCTGAGACTAAATAATTAGGCATATAACTGAGTTTAAACAACTTATTGGCAAATTAATCCCTGATGCCACTCCACAGACATCAGGTTTAAATCTAGCTCCATCTCTGCAACTTCTAAGGCTAAATTGGTTAATGGTACCTTGGTGGCACAAAGCTGCTGCATTTCTGCATTGCAGTGGGCACAGAGGTGAGGCTAGAAAGAGGCTTCCAAAGTCATCCTCCAAAGTCATCCTCTCCAGCATGGATTGAATGACAGAGGGCAAGCCAGGAGGGAAAAGAGATGGCCCACTGCATCTATAATTATACATAAGAGTCATCACAAAACCTTGCGATGCGGGTGTGGGATGGTTACAATCCTTATTTAAACAGAGAAACTATGACAGGAACCAGGGAGACTTTGCTTCAGAGATCAACTTTGTTGATGTTGTTGTTTTTTACTGACCAAACCATTAATAGGTATCTAATCATACCCTAATCTACAGAGAGCAATCAGCAAGCAACCATCTATGCTCATGAGCAATGCCTCATTAAAGTGATTAATATATTCATTCACAAGGGAGGAAACAAATATTTCTACTCTCAGACTGTCTTCTTACCTCCACTACTTCCTCATATTCTTCTTCCTCCATTTTGAAGGTATTCTTCTGTCTCTCCCCCACTCACTGGTCACACAGCAAATGAAAGCGAGAATATACAGTATTAGCCCAATACTGAAAGTACTGTGAAAAGCTACTAGTCAAGTTCGTAAAGCACCTGGGGTCATGGTTAGTAATTAGTCAGATTATTACAATGTTGTTGGCTAATCAGTGAAAGAACTTGAAAAACAAAGAGAACTAAAGTTGGGATCTGGCATTACTTTGACTATTATGGAAAAGCATTAGATTAAGTTTCAAACATACTGATATAAATTACAGTTTTGGACAAATACTTTGTTCTAATAGTTGTAACACCAATACTGGAATTCAATGAAAAATAAAAAAAAAATATCAGAGGAAGAGATTTCTTGAAGTATTATTTGATTTTTTTTAATTACAACAAAATTATCTGAACAATTTTTCTTTTCTCTGTGGCTATTCTGTCCTATTATCATTACAATATTCAAGCTCCTGTTTGAATGGGAGCTTTATCTGTATATTCTACTATATTCATTCATAAGTAAAAGCATAATATAGAAAAAGATTGTAAATATTTTTTTAAGTGACCTTAGGTTAATGAGCCAATTTCTGTCTTCCCAGCATTAGCCTATATAGATGCTCTGGGGTTTGGGTTTTGTTTTTTTTTTTTTTTTAGCACTTGTGGCTTTTTTCTCTCTATTTCTTCAGACCTGGAAAATACGAAAATCCATACAGTTGGCTGAATTACAAAGTACAGATTACTGTCAAAACCTTTAAACGAATTAATAAACACAATGATTTTGCTATGAGGCAAAGCTACAATTTTCCACCAGAGACTGCAGCCCTGTTTCTAATGTTGGTAGGGGATGAGGCTTTGGAACAGCTGTTCCTGAGTCCAAAGATATTTGCCGTGTAAGCTAATACTACCCAATGACAGGGTGGTTTTGTTTAGCTGGCTAAACTGCAATTCCTTCTGAGGCAAGTGAAGTCTAGTAATGCAGGTTAAATATAGGAACATAAAATACTGTCCCTTTTTAGTTCCAATGTGTTGAGAAAAATTACCCCCCCCAAAATCAATTTGTTAAACCAGAATGTTAACTACTAAAATAAATAAAGAATAACTCAAATGGTAAGTGGCATGTCGTGTGAAAAAGTAGGCCAAAGTTTATGAATAAACCCAAGAAGCAGGGATTGCATATAAGGATACAATCTACACAAACTGTCACTATTATAACCTTCAGTTACACCAAAACACAGTTCCTTTCCACTTACTGCAATTTGCAACTAGCCAGCCAGACAGAAAATCTGACTTCCATGGGCAAGGCACGACAACTACTCCCAAAAAACTACAGAATCAGGAAACAGCTCAAGATCCTATTCCAGGAAAAGAAGTCAAACATGATTAAAACGTTCTTACCAGCCACATCCAGTAAATATCCTTAGGAGCAAAGCCTCTCCACTCTTCCCTCCTGAGCAGCACTGGGCGAGAGCGAGCCTGGTGCCTTGGCTCCTAATTATGCATGTGGCTAGCACAGCCAATCTGGCTCCAGTCCGCTCGAGTTTCAGCCCTAAATATACTTGGTGACCCCGGAGGAGGCCACCTGTTCTCAGCAACATGAAGGAAAAGGGAGCTGGGCGCTTCTGCGCTCCCGAGGAAACCCAAAACACACCAGAGCTTGACTGAGCTACACCAGGTCTCTGCTGAAATGGATTCCTAGGCAAATCCAAGGGAGCACTCAAGTGGAAAAAACATGCACGTTTTCTTCTTTCAGAGTTGATAATAATAACGAATTTGAATTGACAGAGACAATTTCATTCCTATATTGTACCTGAATTAAAACCATCCAAATTTAAGAATCTCTGAACTTCAGAGAAAGGAGAAAGGAGCCTGGACTTCGAACTAAATTTTTGCATAGGTCTGTCTTTAATTTCATCCTTTAAGTATACCTGAAGTGGTGCTTTATCAACTTAACTTGATGCAAATCATGTGTCGATGGTTTTATCACTTCTTATGAAATGTTACATAGCTCAACACACAGACCCGGGAACATGTGAAAACTGACTACTTGCAAGGAAAAAACTTGCAAGGAACCCAATTAACAACCAATATGTCCAGTGAAGAAAGACTAAGAATACATGATAAACAGATTAAGCAACAGGGGAGCAATTCTAATACGCAAAGTATTTTGGAAGGTTAAGAACTGTATGATGTATGGAGCAGAATCATGGTGATGATAATGGAACTGACCTCTTAGGTCATCTAGTTGATTCACATGATAGGATTGCTTTAGTTCTTCAAGGAGGGGCATTTAAAAGCCAATACCAACAATGATCTCTTTTCATATATTATATCACATAATTCAATAAATGATTGTCAGGAGCCCTTGAGAGACATCTTCTTGTGCCTTAACTCTTTCTAGAAGTTAATATTTATATCCAGATGAAATATCATATCTCATTCACTACTGCCAAGTATTTTATACTCTGCACAGAGCTGTAGATCCTTCTCTTTCTCCTTTAGGCAAGCTATATGCTTTCAATTACTTAGCATTTTGCTTTACTAGGCAATCCTTCCCCTTTAAATCTTATTTCTGTTTATTTAAAAGTCCTTCAGTTACTTAACATTTTTTGAAGATGTCCAGAAATTAACATAGCATGTTGATGGAGTCTCATGTGAGCAATGTCAGCTTAACCTTCTGCTCTCCAACCCAGATCCTGTGTGCGTGCATTCCAGAAATAACTCACAGAGGCATTTTTCTCCAAAGTACTGCTTTTCAGTTGATTGGATGCATAATGTGACATCTACGTAAGTGATGACAAACCTTTATGTAGTGAAGGACCAACTTTTTTTATAAAACATGTAATTCATCATTGTCATTTCCAGCTCAAATCTCCGTTGATGCCAAAATTAGCACCATGGCTGGTGATTCACCATCCCCCTTCTTGGGTCTTTTCAGCAAGTCTGGGTTCTTGACCTCTTTTTTTAGACTTAACAGTTGTACTTTACATTGCTCTTCCTGTAAATGGCATTCCCCCATAGCCACTGCTACAGTATTGGATATTATTATGCCTTATTCCAATCACCTAATTTAAATCAGGTTTACTAGATCAACAGAAGCTTGTATTCCTCTGTCCTGGTGGTTATTCTGACAATTAGCAAGCATTTTTATACGGGATCCAATTTTCTGTGCAGTTCTCTTGCAAGTTCCTGCAAACAATCTCTCCCTTAGTTATATATGCTGCAACTCCTAGGTTACTCATCACCCTCAGATTCTTCTACAGTGCTGTTCAATATATCTTATATAGAAAGACATTAAGCAAGGGCAAAATTACACACAGGATGCAAGTACCACTTTTTCTGCTACTGAAATGCAGCTTTGTTGTGAAACACAGCAGACCTTTAGCAGCAGACAGTTCAGGGCTGGAAATGAAGCATGGAATAGCCCATCAAAATTACAGAAGGGATTTAAGAACCAGAAGTATTATTGCTGAAATGAAAAGTTGGACAGAACATAACATTTATGTTCAGACATCAGAATATGAAGAGGGGAGGACAGTGCTCTTAGGTCACCTAAGGCTGCCAGCAAATCTTTCAATTCTTACATTTGCTGTTTTGCTCCTTCAGCTCTAAATCTCTGGGAACAACTCTGACAAAACTATCACTACTAGCTTTGCTTCTGTGTAGAACTGAAGACAAAAACCCCACTACTTTTTCTGTGGTTTCCACTTGAGTCCACGATTGGGTTTTATTGGTGAAAATTTAGCGTTCGCTTGCTTACGTACTTTTATCTACATACAACACATACCAATAAGTGGATCTTTACACACCTGCCTATGTATAGATAAGTTGTAATTTGTATATTTATATATAATACCTAAACACATGCACACATATCTTCCCATATGTCTATACATTAGTCTTCACTGTGGAAATAAACTACTATGTTCATTGTTACATTTCATATCATTCACTTCTCAGGACTGTTAAAATGTCAATGATACATATTCATACTGAAATATCAGCAAGTATTGCATGCTGAAGTTGAACGTGCATGAGTAAATGGAATACTAATGGTTAATAGTCCTTTAAATTTTTTTTTTTTAATTGCTTTCCTGTGAAAAATTGTGTCTGTGACTTGGATTTCAAGTCACTGTTTGCCGGAATATTCCACGAATACCAACTTGATTTTCTGGGGAACAAATGTTTCAAAGGCATTAGGAAAATTCTGTTGTAGGTGACACCCTGGCAGTTGTGATACAGGTTAACACACCAGACCAGACTGTTTTATCCACAGTACATAAATATGCATATGCTCAGGAGTTTTTAACTAAAAAGCCAGAATGGTGCAAGATGACAAAGGTAGAGAAAGATGTTGTTTTGCATTTAAATGGTCCAAAATTTTAAAGCAGAAAATATTTTCCTGTACTTAACTTTTTTAAATATTAAGTTCAATCAATGCTACTTATCAAGCAGTAACCACTCGGGGCAGGGGGAAAGGAAGAAAAAAACATGTGACCTTCTCTAGATTTATTTAGAAGGTATATAATACAAGAACTATGAAATAGCAGCCTACTTACACTCACTCTCTGAACCCACACAGCATTCACATACAAAAACTCACTGTTTTTTTCTAGAACTGCATTTAGTTTGTTTTGCGACGCAATCTTGCACCTATGAAAAATATGTAAGCTAATCCTGGAGCCTGATCAATATAGAGGATGAGTATATAAGGACCACAGGGCAGCCACACTGTAACCCCCTCACCCCAAAAAGACAGAACTGTTGCAGAAATTCTAGTTTTCTACAACTAACTCTGCCAGTTAGTGACATTTCTGTATCATCTTGATCATTCTTTCCCTTGTATTTCTTTTACAGTGCATCACTCTCTAGATTCCAAGGTAGAGTTTGGAAGAATTTTAATAAGCCAAGGCCAGACCCCACATCATGAAACCCAGGCAGTACATATCATTGAAATGCAAGCCTGCAATTACCTCTTGAAGAAGATGACTTCAAGACTCAAGAGACCTTTTATCCATCCTTGCCTCTGTTTGACTGAAAATTACACAGGAAACCTGTTGTGCCAGAGATTACACTGGCTTCTCTGTGTCTTGCCCTTTGTGTGGATAAACTTACTGACATCATGGGTACTATATTTAACATCCTGAGGTAATCAGTAGACCACCCAAACTTAACAAGCATTGTATCACTGAAAAAGGACATATTTTAATACATATTTGTGTCATTGTGTCTATTTTTTAACTACCATTATTTACTTCTCATTCTTTTCTGCCATTCCTTTCTGTCTTCCAGATTTTGCACAGGAAAGCTGGGAAAAAAAAATATCTTGTACTTTAGCATTTACAAGGCTCTGACCTAAGGTAATCACATGTCCAAAATTTTCCTTTAGAGTGCAGTCTCCATCAAAAATCTAAAAATGCACTGGAGACTGTAAGACGTGAAACGTATGTTGCTTGTGATACACAATCTGCAAGACAGAAAAATGCTGTAACAATCAAGTAGCCTTAAACGTGAAAGCCATTTAGTCTGGGAGGAAAGCATTAACTGAAGAGCACAGCATAAACTTCAGAGCCCGAAAAATAAAGTAATTCTTGTTAGATAAGCTCTTACGAGCCTCTGTCGGGAAGTCCACAAGCTATATTTGTGTTTGCACTCCAGGGATCCAAACAGTAGAGGAAACAGGTGTAGAAAATGCAAGTCATAGAAATGCCACTAATAATGAAAAAGGGAGTGAAAAAAGGGAGTTAGGTAAGAGGTTTCCCTCACCATACTGTTTTTACAAGGGCTTACTGTTATCCAGTATTTATCGTACCTTCCTAAGAGGTGGGAGAGAGTCCTCTAAGTAGGTCAGGAATAAACCATGACCTATTAACAGTTGCAGTAATCACATCAGGACAGTGCCAGCACAATTTCAAGACCCTCATGCCTGCATGAACATTGAGGTAGACCATTATCTTGTATTTTTCCCCAAAGAACACTTACCAGATTAAGACCCTGTACAGGCTTGACTCTACATGGTTTCTAGATCTCAAGAGGACTTGATGATGAAGTCAGGTGCAAAGGTAGTCATCGATACCAGGACTGAAATAGCTGAGGGTACATTCTCCCAGTGTAGGGAATCTCAGTGGATTTGACTTGCTACAGTGTTAGAAGCATCTGAGGAAAGCATTTTCAGGAACTCAGTACTGAATCTATATGTGACTTAAGTTGGCAGTGTAGTGTTGATTGAGCAAAGAAATATCTGCGCTTTGAATGCATGCCATACATCTCTGCAATTTCTGTAACTGTCATGCAGCCTAGTAACTAAGACATGGTTTTAAGTATACAAGCAAAGGAAAATACAGGCTCTCCTAGGACTAAACATCTTAATTTCTCAGTATTTGCCTTATTTTTCCCTACTAATTATCATGCAGTAAAAGTGGCATATCATTTTAGAAGTATGCAAAAGTCACATCACAAGAACTTCAAGGAAAAGAAAAGCTTACACAAGTTGAACTTGTGCATTTTTAATGGTCCAACTAAGCTCTCTCTTCATAAGCTGCAGGTGCAAAATTGACAGATGAGGATGTGAAAGAACAATGTGCTTCTCCTTTTAAAAAATTAGGTGCAGTCTATACTGCAGACACATGTGCAAACCTCTCTTGTATTTGTTTTGAAACTACTAAGAAGATTTATTAGCATATGAAACTGTGAGGCATGAGTGGAAGCCTAACTGTTCAAAATCTAAAAAAGGCCTCCAAAATGAATAGGATTTTGGTGCGTTGTTGACAGAGGTGGCTATGAGAGAACAGGTTGTTCTAGAAGTGCCTTTTCTGGTGCTGAGTCAGCACCCACAGCAGCAGTCAGCCTGGCTGACCTGTTGGAACAGCTTACCCATGGGATGGTTTAACTGCGATGATCCGCTGCCCAGGACCTCTGCAGTGGGGGCAGGCAAATTTTGGTGTGACGTATAGAAATACGTAGCAAGTGGGGAAAATTTTTTCACTGAAAAATATGAAGTGAAGGGCTTGGTTAGATAAACGCAACTGGTTGCCTTAAAATTATATCTATCTATCCATATATGTATGTATCTTTCTCTGAGACCTGCTTTCATGATATGACAGCTGGCAGTACATTAAGCCAACCTTTTTTCTTTTGCATGAAAACAGGGTAGGAGTACATACATTGCCAGTGATTATGTCTTGGCTTAGGAATGAAAACTTCCATCTGACAGGGAATTTAACTGTTTAAACTATGGATAATCCTTGGAAGAGACAAGTTGCATAGCACTGTGGAGTAACACTCACAGTCTGTGCACAATAGACCTCTAGCCCCAAGACCGTAAACCATTAGTACTGAGTCACTGCACACAGGCTATAAAACCATCTACAGCTGCAATGATCAGCCAAGTCTGAACCACCATGTCCGTGTCCCGATGTCCCAAAGCTTTGAGGCATTTGAGAACCTGAATATGACAATGTCATAGACTCCCTGTTTTGTGATGATTCCTGAACACAGGAGGCAAGTCAGTATCTAATGATAAATGGTTTCCTAGTCCACTAACAGCTGACTAATTAACTCACTGGAAATATAAAAAAAAATACAAACTGAAAAAAGCAGCTTCCCTTGATCCTGTTCTCTGGAATCAGAAATGCTAGAATCAATACCTATGTATTGTATTGGTAAAAGTAATAAGGTAATTTTTTTTATACCACAGATAGATACATTTTCTTATTCTTGTTAGGTTATCCAGCCAACGGAAACAAATATTTGCAAACATTATTTTTTTAAATTGAACTACCATACAAATGTTTGGGGTTTTTTTTAGGAAAGGATACGTGTTCTAACAAGATGAACTTCTCTTTTTACTTTGGCGCTGCTTACCCTCTTTCTTAAAGTATTAATAGAAAATATTAGATCATAACAAATAATATACTTAGAGGCAATGCAATCAAAATGCCACGAGTAAATCATCTACAGTGTCTTGTTTTCGTGTTTATTTTTTGATACTGACAGGTTGATACAGGGCGAGTAGCAGCACAAGCTAGTAGCTGTATGGTATGCTTAGTATACTGCTATGAGTCAAAAAGACTGTGCTGGAAGAGGAGGAAAGAAAGTAATGTTGGTATGAAACCCAAATTCATTTCACACTTCCTGATGTTTCTGGACAGAGAAGGAACACCTCACTGATCAATTTTTTTTGGTTAGGAAATTTGTCTATGTGACAAGCTTCTGTTTACTATCCGCCCTCACCCTCTTAGTGAGATTGCAATCACTGCTTTTTTTCTGACAGGTCCAAGCTGCAAAATAAAATCCAAATAAATGTTAACCCAGTGCTTGATGGTCTTTGGATATAGGACTGAAGTTTTTAGTATAGAACAGCCCTAGGAAAAAAACCACCAAGGTGTTTCACTTCCCTCCTCATCTTACATCTAGGTAATGCACATTCAAGCAAGATTCAGAACCACCACCCCATACTTCTTCAGATAGAATACTAACTCACAGGGAAACACATGTACACTGACACGTTGTTTGCTTGCTGCAGGTATATCTATCTCCTCAAAACCATATATCAACTACTATTCTCACACAGAATATTTACTTTCTTTGTCCATTCCTGCAAATCTTGCATGGTCACCTCTATTAGCGTCCAATCGGGATATTTCAAATATTGAATCAAGAGAGGATTCAAAGGGGGGGAAAAAACCCCAAAGCCAAACTGAAAAGAATATGAACAAGATGCCAAATATTTGTTAATGTTTTTCATGATGAGATATCATGAAGCAAAGAGAAATCAGATGAACAAATGCACCTCAACCTAACTCTCCAACTAGTTGTAGAAACTTAAAAATTAGTGTAAGATTTAAAAAAAAAAACAAACCCAAAACAAACCACTGAGGATACAAAAATCACAATGTAAAAGGTACCGTATATTGCCACAAGATATTTACACAAAATTAACAGTCAGCAGCGTTGTTTTGGTTCTTTTTTTTCCCAACTGAATCTGGTCATTGGCATGAAGGGTAGTTCTCCTCACATGACAGCATCTGCCACAGCCTCTGCTGTTCTTTACTTATGTCCTTTGAGAGTCTTAAAAGAAAACATTTATCAACAAGATGATGTCAATCAGCCTAATTTATCTCTCCTACTAACGTTCCCAAGACAGCGACAGGGTTTTTCACATACGCACTGAGCAGAAAGAAGATACACCAAAGGAAGATTTCTCCAAGAGCATAAAACCAGCTCTGATTGTATTGATCAGATTTCCTAACAAGAGCTTATGGGGTAAGCTTAGATACAGCACACAACTCTTCCATCTGTAACTCAAAATTTCTAGTTTTCAGAATATTAATTAAGTTAGTATAAACTACGAAAGGAAGGGGAGGTTCTTTTCAAATCTTTTCTTTTTCTATTTATAAGCTAAATAAACTTTTATATTTTTAGAACAGAGGTACAAATATCAGCTGTAAATGCTAATGAAAAGCCATGACTAGCAGCCAGAACTTCAGTTCTTATATCCCGTCTCCAACACTTGTCCCTTTGGGCAAGCCTCTGCCTTACTACTATGCAGTAAAGATACCACAGATCTCTTACCTTTTGACAAACTTTATTATTATTCTTACCATTGCTGCAAATCATTAGCTGACAGCAACTATGGTGAGAGTTGCAGATGTTATAAGCAGCGTGACCTGTAATTTAGAGCCACAGACACCCAGTAAACAGTTGCAGAGGGGAAGTGGTGCAGTGGTAGACAGATCTACTCTGCAGGGGCAGAGACCCTCTGGAGTCACGCAGGTGTATCATCAGCGAGTAATGCCTATCCCCTTTAACGCACTTGGTATGAAAATGGTGGGATGAGGATTACACTACATCACACCTTTCTGGTGCCTACTGCTTCATGGCATTGATGGTCCTTTTCCCTTTCACTCCCTCAGATGGGTTATGGTTGCACTTAGGCTGAAGGAAGAAATATAATTTCTTCTTGGTGGTCCACCTCAGCTGCATGCACAAGAATTGTCCCAACTCACAAGTCAAAATGCTGCTGGCTGTTACAACATGGTCCAGTTTCCTCACAACCTCACAATTTAATTTTGCCTTGACTTTTCAAACCTATCTATTAGTTTCGATATACGTGTATCCTTCCCCCAGCTTCTCACTGAATGCAGCAGAGGCTTACAGTGAATTCAGATGCACAGTTGTTGTGGTTTCTTATGGAACTGAGCTGAAACTATTTCTTGAGAAATCATAAGCAATTCCAGGTTCACTTATATCCCAGTCCACATTCAGATCATTTATTCTTTGCACTAAGTCTACTATTTCTAACAAAGCTTGGCAGCAGGAAAGTTTCACGTGGCTTTGAACAGCATTGCCAACTTTCCACATCACCCCAACAGCAACAGATAAATAGGTAGATAAACACAGCTATAACATAAAGGCATTCCCTGTCGTAAATCACTTGGGAGGAAGGGACAGAGCCAAACATGTTCCTTGCCTTCTGCAAAAACCGTGATCAGTCCCTTAATTCTGAAATCACCTCTGCTGCCTTTTTCAGTTCAACAACTGCACTGATATTACTGAAAGATGTTCATTTCCCATGCAAGAACAGAAGGAATAAATCAAATATTTAATACGTAGGCCCCAATACCTTTTTTTCACCAAGGACGTGCTTTCTTCCAAAAAGGGAACAAACTATGAATAGAAAGGTGTGACTGACGTAACAGTCCTTTTAATCTTTTCTTCTTGGGCAAAAGAAGAAAAGTGCTACTATCAGTCTTCCTTATGGCCTCTCACCATTCCAAGGGTTTTTCAAATCCATGCAGGGTTCATAAAGTTTATAAAGTTCAGAAGTTTATAAAGCTTCTAGTAAAACGGCATCATGCACTGCCACTTGGCCCCTCTCCCTCTGAAGCCCTCTGACTCCCCTCTGTTGCAAACTAGTTCCCACAGTACATGGAAAAGCAAACAGGCAATTCAGAAGAGACATGAGCTTCTAAAAGAATCGTCCAAGGGCAAGATCACAGAAGCTGCTATAAAAGAAGGTCAAGATTTAGATCAAAGCTCAATAAGTATGCTCAAGAAATACCATCATAACTAAATGTCTCCATCAATATACAATTCATGTGCCTGTAGTCTTCTTGACCTGAAGGATGATGAGTAATGGTCTGAAGTGCACATGTCTAAATATCAATGGTACGGACTTTAGCAATCTGTAACCTGTGTCTGAGAGGTATTTTTTGGAATTTCTCTCTTTTACTCTACTCATTTAAATGGAACATAGTTATATGAAAGGTTACTAACACCTCCAACTGTACAACAAGGGGGAAAGATTGCAACGTGCTTAGCATTCCTAACTTACATTGCTGAAATAGTATCTCATATCCTGAAATACGATCGGCAGTAGTCCATAAAATATTAAGACTACTCGCTAGTTGCAGCTAGCAATACTTTGCAGAAGCAGTTCCCAGTGGCAGAATGCTCCGTTAAAGGTCATTAACACAACACAAAGGTCATTAACACAACAGCCACCAAGTGAAATTCCTCTCTGGACTATTATTAACAGTGCTAACCAGTCACAAGGAATCTGCTGTTGCTCTTATTGCTCGGCTCTGCAGTGGCACTAGACAATAAGATAACAACTTCATTACTGAAGTCAATAAAGTGACATTTCACTGCAATAAGGAATGATACCATCACAAATAATATTTTCTAACTCATTTGGCATTATGCCAATCTGTCCTAAGAGCAGTATCCTCAGTGGTATAATTTGCAGGAGCTCATGAGCTAACAAAAACTTCTGCAAACTTAAGTCCTCCCATTGATGCTCCCTCGGTGCCATAAATGGGAGTCTTACCTGAATAACTCACACCAAGGATAGAACAAAAAGAAACAACCAGGAAGTACAACTTATAAAACTGAAATTCAGTCCCTGGGAAATTATTTATTTTCTTCACCCTTCCATTGCACAGCATTTTCAGCACTGAGTATCATGCCATCAGGATAAAAATGACAACTCATCTTACGTTGAGGTAACCCATGGTCCTGCCACTCACCTCCACGCCAAAAGGGCTGTAGCTGCCCTCTGAGCCCCTCAGTTCCTCCCCACTCACAGGCACACGTGTGGAGTACAGTCTCACTTAGCCTCGTGTATGGATCTTTTCACGCTGCCTCATTCATCTATCAAAAATGACTCAGGCTTCTTGATGCATTTTTTTTTTCTCTACAATAAGGGACCAAGAGGGAGGAAAACTTCATTCGTTAAATAGTTCTCATTTCAATGAGTCTGGCAGACGTTCAGCTCATTTCCTTGAAAATGATTCCATGGGAGGCTAAGCTACCGGTGACTTCATGGGTCTTTTTATAAAGCAACATAATGACTGTGGATGGACGGACACAGCTGCAGAATTACCCTGGCTGTGGCAAACATGCCCTGAGCATGGCAGACTTCAGCAAGTCAACGGTCTCCGCCACTGCCGGGCTGCCGCCCTGTAACCGGCAGCAGCGAGATGCTAAGCGCGTGCTTGTCGCCGCAGGGCAGGGTCCATCAGCATCGGTGCTGCCTGGGACACACTGGTTTTCAGGGAAGGAGACAACTTAGCTTGCATTTGGGAACGTCTTGCGACAGATCTTGCTATCCTTGAGCGCGTTCTCAGCGTGCGCTCGTTAGGGTTGTTGAAGGATGGGGTGGTTTGATGCAGTCATTCACTTCACAGTCTGAAAATTAAGCGTAATGATCTAACACAGGCATGGGGTTACATCAAGTTCAAACGCTTTCATTACAGTACATCACCTTTGGATTTAGCTGGTGCGTCCTCCTCTTTCATCAGATTGCAAAGGACATGAATAAATGCCTAAATACCAAGTCACTGGAAATCAAACAACTCCAGGACAATAATTGCCCTTCAATCAGTGGGGCGCAGGTGGCTCTGCAGTCCCCTCCTGCCTGTCCTGAGGCTTGCAGCCAGTCTTGGGCTGGATTCGGCCCACAGCAGGTCGAGAATGTTGGAAATACACTGTCAAGAATATGTTGCTGAAATGTACAGTGAAGATTCAAAAGCGATCTCACTCTTGCAGAAGTGTTTTTAATCCACAGATATCTGAGCAACAAACATGGAACAAATACTTTTGTTTGTTCATCTTATTGAACTTTTTTGCCTTTGACACTGAAAAGCAAGTACGTCATTTTCAGGTTTGAATGGAGTCCTTCCTACAGTGAAACTGTCTATTGCAAGCTAGCAAAACCTGTCTGTTTAAAAACAACCTATCTCCTTCACTGTTTAAAAATATCAGAAAACATGTTGATTTCAAATTTACTAAAATTTTTTAAAATTTTTTAATTTCTGACTTTTTTAAAAAAGCAGAAACAAGATAGACTAAAGCAAGACTAAAGCCAGACTTTGACAAGCAACGTACCTTCAGGATCTCCATCAGGCTGTCAACAGTGACGTACGTCTTCCAGGGAGGCCTCTGTTATTAGCCCTAGTTTTAAAAGGTGTTTATCTAATTGCCAGTGAAATCCATTGGAATTAAGCAGCTACTTATCATTAGAGACCTGGGACCCAAATGCCTAATTCCCACATTGGCAACTTATTTTAGCACTATAATCTTTACCCTTTGGCGGTGATGATGGTTTAAGGCGTTTCTCTCCTGGGCTGCTCATTGCAGACGCCGAAGGCGATTCCCCATCCCCACCGCTTGCCAGCGCAGCTGCCTGTGGGTTGGTGTGCTAGACCTGGCCACTGAAGCGATGCAGGTGATGGATGCTGCAGTGAGCTGAGTGAGACAGAAGAGGTTCCCGGGTGATAACTGAGGGCAGGGGCACAAGCTGGAGCAGCCGAGCGCAGAGAAAGCGTCACAGGCATGGCAGGAGGCCAGCAAAATCACTGTGAAATTGCTGTGTGACTGTCTTTGATAAAAGCTCATCCTAAGATATAAAAACTAACTTGAGTAAGGGGTTACTGGTCTTCAAAACAGGTCATTAAATTACTCCGTGACATTGTCAGCATTTATTTGGGCTAAGAGGTGACCGAGTTTTTAGCAGGACATTCAACTGATGACTTAGAGGAAAGATGATAGTTGACAAAAACACGATTGGCACAGGAGAGACCAGAGAGGGGTAACTCTGTTTTAGTAATACAGAGCCAGCTGAAATCCATTAGGCTCCAGCTCCAGAGCAAAACCCAGGAGCTTTTAACATCAGTCACAAAAACTCCAGCATGAACAGGACTTCCACTCCAAATGCTTAACAGAAAGACAAAAAGCTGAAAACGCAGCTGAACTGAAGAGCAAGCCCCTGCAACGCAAAGCTTAAGTTTAAATAGAAGTTTGGGGAAGTTATTTGTGCTTTAACTTTCATTCATGTAAAATCAGAATAAACTGTTTTTATACATGAATACCTGAAAGGCTAAAATACTAGTTTTGTTTAATGTCAGGCTGAGTAAATTTGAAACTCAGTACATGTTATAATCTTTACTCCAGATGATACAAATACTGGCTGCTACAGCTGCTTCCTTAAGACAGCGGCTCTAAAAGCATCATTTTCTAAGGGAAGACCCGTAGCAGCAGCTTTATGGTCTTAAAAGTTTTCCAGTTATAGAAACAGGCTTAAATCCAAACTACAGGCAGAGGTTCAAAGCAACTCTTCTTTTAGGTGCAGGTGAAGTTGAGCACCACACAGCCCAGATTCACGGCTGGCCGGAACCTCACCACGTTTAACGGAGGCAAACACGATGTCCTGCCCGCAGGGACAGAGACACGGAGCACTAGCGAGAGATTTGCACCTCCCTCCATCTGACAGAGGACAGGGGCTGCATCCTGCGGCGGCAGCCTGAATGGCTGAAATTTCAAGTTTTTCAGGTTCAGAAGCAGGAAAAACTGTGCCGCTGTCCCCCAGCAGCAGAAAGAGCTGCAGTACCAGGCACAACCCTCCAGTACCAGCATTGAGTTTGGTTCCTTTGGAACGCCCTCAGGAAGCAATAAATTGCACAGCAAATCAAGTACTTGCT
>JANXJC010000001.1:52162832-52185795 GCA_027564655.1 Leptodon cayanensis
CAGTACCAGCATTGAGTTTGGTTCCTTTGGAACGCCCTCAGGAAGCAATAAATTGCACAGCAAATCAAGTACTTGCTCAAGAGAAGCAGTCACCTCCTTTCCGGAACTGCTGCAGCGCTTCCCTCATTACATAAGTTAATAAATTCAGGCGCACAGTGAGCATGAAAGTGTTGCGTACCTACTGCTCGATGGAGGGAACGAAAGCAGCAGGGAGCTGCCAGGAGCCTCTTCGCTCGCCGCCGCAGGACTGCTGAGTCCCTCTGCCCCACTGCTTGCAAAAGGGACTCCACAGTGGTCTCTTTCAGAAGCCATCGGTGATCTAAAAATGTCAAATGTTAAATTAAAACATCTATGTTTTGAACATTTTCCGATGTTTAATAAGTGATGCTTCCAGTTGTTGCTCTTCAAGGCCACCCTCATGCTTAATGACACGGGGTCACGACCATTAAAAAATGCATTAAATCCACATCAGACCTAGTCCTGATCCACAGGGCCGGGACAGGATGAGGCCCTCGAGGGTAGGGCCAAGGAGCACATGCTGAGGCACAGCAACGTGCAAGCTGCTGCTGGGAGAAGCCTCATGCACGGTGCAGGGGGTCGTTTGTCAGGAAGCGATCAG
The DNA here is from genome assembly GCA_027564655.1 of Leptodon cayanensis. NCBI lineage: Eukaryota > Metazoa > Chordata > Aves > Accipitriformes > Accipitridae > Leptodon > Leptodon cayanensis. The sequence continues at coordinate 52,163,452 of JANXJC010000001.1, forward strand.
GGAGGGCTCTGGGATGAGTTGGGATTTGGTTTAAATACAGAATCAAACATCAAGGCTTTAGGGTGGATTCAGTCAAAACGCTGTATTTGGATCTCCATTTTTGAGACAATTCTCAGACTCTGCCCCTGGTTTGGTCACAAGAACTAAATCAGAGTTTTAGCGACATTTTATGAGTGTGCGTTTGCACAGAGAGAACTGACCCAATCATTTAAGACACAGATGTCCATCACTTGCAGCTACATCACCTCCTCAAACACCACCCCCAGCCTAAACCGGGGGACCAGGGCTTTCCCAGGGACACGGACAGGCACAGCCATCCCAAGCTGGGTATGGGTGAGTTTTCCTCCCAGCATCACCCAGCCTCCACCTTGGGGACCAGCTACTCCGGACTTACCGACAGCGGGACCACACACAGCACGCTTTGTTGTACCACTCTCAAAACACCGCTGTCATCCCAGACGCTTTCTGCTTTTCCCTCTGAAGGACCCAGTTACTAAGGAAACCGACACCATTTGCCCAGGGGAGGCTTAGTAACAGTTAAGCGCACAGGAAAGTAAGTTTATATGTGCCACAGTTTGGGAAATAAGGCAGTTTATGTGACACATCCTACCAACACAGATGGTATGACTCAAAACCGCATCCCCTGTAATCTGGTCCTATTTTTTTTCCCCCCATTCTCTTCTGCGTAAGAGGGGATCTGTTCAGAGAGGCTTGCACACAAGGATGCAGAGCGACGACCTGGCAGCTCGGGAACACGCGCAGCCCCCCGGCAGCGCTGGGGATGGGGTCTGCTCTCACTGCGGGGTCCCCCCCAGGCAGGGTACGCAGAGCAGCTCCCCAGCTCTCCGGGTCAGCTCCCCGCTGCAATGCGGCTCCACGGACAGCGGGACAAGCAGTGGCCACGAGTGACACTGGCCCATATCCACAGATTCTCTCCGTCCCTCACCCCCAGACCCAAATTAGTCACTGCAAACCTGACCTAAGCCAACAGGTTTTGTCCCAAGACTTTTTCCTTAATTCTACCAAACTGACATTAATGGTTTCTTATGCCTACGAAGCCTGAAAAAGAGACCTGAGGCCGATGGAGGTATTTTGCTGGGCGAAGGTAAGACTACCTCAGATTTTTTAAATAAAAACAGCGTTTTGAACTTTCACACTTACACAGGATTTCCTTCCCCTCCCAATACGCTGATCAGCTTCGTGCTTTGGGTTCCTCGCTACTGGTGGGTGAATTAGTGCAAGCATTCAGATCTTGGTCCTGTTGAAGTCTATGATGATCTGTATCATGCCAATGATTTCAGCCCGTGCCCTTTACCCAAGAACCTCCTTACACCAATGACAGCCTCTGCTGGGTCCCCAGTTTGCCACTGCTGGTTTCAGCTGTTGGCATTACCTGTTGTAGACTAACAAATAGAATATTGCTGTAAAAAAGGCCACAGGCTTTCTATCCACCCAACAACGCAGGGTCTCAGTCTCAGAGCTTGGCTGGTCTCATCAATGTAACTAGACTAACAACTGTTGGATTGTGATTAGACAAAAAAACATTAGGCTAACACATTCCTAGATCCACAGATGAAGTTTCTTCTTGTTTGCCCAAAGTGAGATGCTGAGTGCAATGCTACACCAGAGTGGGGCCACTCAGCCTGTGTCTCAGTTTAGCAGCAAGCCACGGTCTAGGCATAGGCATCATCTAAATAAATGAAAATTATACTGTATATGAAAACAGGCTCAGGTGCTAAATCAGCACTAGTGCCACGAACACTGACCCTCCCAACATCTCCAGCTTTTTCAGTCCCACCTCCATCCTACCCTCTTTCTGCTTCTCACTACCTATTTCTACCCCTTGCCAGTGCCAAAAAGAAAAGCTGTTTGAGCAGTCTGAACCGCGCTCATTTAGCTACAAACTATTCAGAAGGTTACAAATAAAAGGAGTTTTATGACAACTAGGTCCCCAAGCCCCATGCAAGCATTCATGGTGCTGCAAGGGAGGGAGAGGGGAAGGGGATTTCTTTTGGTGGCAGCGCAGGCTTAAAGTGTTTGATCACCTTGGATATAGCCACATTCCCTTTAAAAAACAAGCTTTTAGTTTGAAGTATTTGCTGGTAAAAAGGAGGATCCTGCCCCCATCTGGCCTCCCTGGAAGGAAGCAGCCCAAGGTGAAGCCGGAGCAAGAAATCCTTTGCAGCAGCTTTGAAAGGGGAGCGCCGGGCAGGATGCGAATGCTGGCTCCCGAGCTGCTCTCTGCGCCCAGACACAGGTAATAATGCAGGTTTTGGATCAAGGTTTGACTGGCAGAGAAGCAGAGATAATTACAATCTTTCTGGAGCAGCTCATCACGCTATCGTTTGTTCGTGGGGTGCAGATGGGTCCAACTGTGCCGTGCAAACGGGAATATATCGGCCTTGCCATCTGCTGCCGATGTGGGAAGGGAACCATAGTCCCCTCAGTAAATCTGTGCCCACCGCTGACAAACAGAAAAACAATAGTTTTGTTCATTTCGCTTCTATAAATCTGTACCACACCATATATTCTGTATTACACTTGAAGGCAGAAACGGCTTTTGAAAACATTACTGGGCCTGCAAAGCTGAGCTGTCTCTCCCTGAGGGTTGCGAGGAGTAAAGGGGAGAAGAAACCCGTTGGTCAAAATCCAGAGGGACCTCTTGCTTTCGAAAAATCAGAAATAAAGTTTAATTTTAAATCAAAACCACTACATCAACTTAGCTGAAGCCCAGATACCCTCCAACGCCTTGCTCCTCTCCCTGCCCCAGCCACCCTCTGTCCTGGACCTCTCACTCCTTTGCTGGGCTCAGCATGAAACAGCGGCTGTCGCTGCTGGCTGGCAGCAAAAATCCCGTGTAAGAATGGGATTTTCCCACCTTATCCCAGTTAAGAGCTACCTAACTTACCAAATACACGTATTTTTTGCATTATCCCAGGATTCTCCTTAAAGGCACCAGGAAAGGTAAGAATTAATGGTCTAAACACACGGTGGAAAAACTTCTGCCTCGGTTCAGGCTGTTCTTGTCCACAGGATGGTGAAGACAGGCTTGTTCCTCTCTGCAGGTGTTTACCTTTAAGGAATAGTCCACCACTGATAAAAATAGAGTTTGGCTACCGCAGTTTATCAGTGCACAGATCACTAAAGGATTCTTCATACAAGACATCCAGAGGGCAAGCGACGCCAGGATTTGCTGTCCGCAACTGGACTTGGGTTGCTGCTGCCAGAACCAGAAAAAAAAACAAAACAGTCTTGTATCAAAAATGCCCGTATCAGACCTCTTGAATGTTGCTTCATCTCCATGTCTTACATACATTAAAAAAAAGGAATACAAAAGGGGTAACTTCAAAAATCAGTTATTCAAAAACTGTGCACTTCCAAGTTTCTGTCTGCAACAGATGAAAAGCTTAAGAGCTAGCGGCTAATGCATTTTGTGTAAGACCAGTTGCTTTAACCACTTCGTCTCTTGCATAAATAAGTACAGGTTTGTATTTTATGCCGAGGTCCAGAGGTGATCAGTAGAGCGTAGGTGTGTGGAGGAGGAAGGTACGTAGGATATCTGAGGTCCTGTAAAAGAGGATCTTAGTGGTCTTATCAACTCACACCACACAGCAAGCAAACAGTTACCAACAAGAAACCTCACCCAGTGCAGCAGAAAGACCCTCCACGACCGATCAATGGGCAGAGGAACTGCGCTACCGGCTCCTTCGTGGCATCTTGCATAGCGCTACTCACGAACAACTATAGGCACGGCACAAGGATCAGTGACAATTTATTACTTTATTAACTCACAGCGATTTTGATTTCTCTTATGCACCTGGCAGACACATGCAAGAGCTGCTCTGTGGAGAGAGAAAATTTACAGTTTAAAAACGTGCTTTGGAAAGCAGCTTTCCCTTATTATGTTAACACTTTCTTAAGAAATTAATAATTCTCCTCACTTCGTTTCTTGAGACAAGTTTTACAAACATCTGGATGAAAAAGAAGATATTGGAAATTCTTATGAAGATTTGTGTATCAAGTAAAGTTCAAGACTTTCCTTCATTTACCAGCTAGCTGGTTCACTGCAGTGTAAATAGTACAGCCAGCACCTTTGGCATCTCGGAGCAAAAGAGATTCGACACATACTGATACAAGCACACTGCTTCTAGGAAAGTGCTACCAACAACGGCAACCTGTACTCAAGTATCTTGTCAAATATATTTAAAGCCTTTCAAAAAAATAATAAATGCTTCTCAACCAACAAAGCAGTTGCATTATTTGTTGCTTAGTACACTGTATACAACCGAGTATTTTCTAAAAGCAGAAGAAAAATCTGTGTCACAACAGTAAGGGAAGACTTAGTGACTAGCACAACCTCAAGTGGTGCAAGCTCAACACTCCTGAGGCCAGCATCCCCTGGCTGACCGACCACCATGGCAGCAGGATGAGACCAGACATACGTCCATGTCATCATTACCCACAAGCTTAAAAACAATGCTCATGAACTGCTGCAAATGGGAGCAGCTACACTGGCAAAACGTATTACGCTAAACAAATTCAAAATTATTATAATATATATTATCACCTTGAAAAACAAGTTGTCAAGCTTACTCTGAAAATGGTATGGTGAGTCTAAAATGAAGAAGTTATCTGGCCAACTTAATACAAACAATTATGTTTATTAGTTGTTTACACAGCTCTAATATGCATCCGTTAATCCATGTTTCAAAGCTATACATACAGCTAATAACGGAGTGTCTGTTAGGATTCAACAGTACAAGGACCTCAGAAGCAAGTCTTCAACAGTACCAGCATTTATACTAAATCTTCATTTACATACAAAAAAATTAGACAATTGTCATGGTTACTGTTCCATGATCTGCATCCCTTTGGATAACCCCAATCATTTGCCTACATACATATACACACATACATATTTGGGTGGGGGAAGCCTTCCAATTCAGAAGAATCAGGGGCAAAAAGCAAGACAAAACAAAAAAGTTAATAACAAGAATTAACTCTGAAGACGTTAACCATTCTGTAGCTTTGCATCTAATTCAACCTCATATTAAAGAGCTGTATTCAGAGAGAATAAATCAATGTAGACTGTGCAACAAAAGAGTAGTAACAAGACCTGTAATTTTAATTTAAAGAAAAACTATTAAAGAAAACACAGCAGTCTTTAACTTTCACACAGTCAAGAAAAAAAGCCAAAAAGTAGCAGCGTTTTCTGTTAAAAAGCCTATTCACAGTTTCATACACCAGATATAAGTGACTAAGCCAAGGCTTATTTCAGCAGGCCTGCTCTACACAAGATACTCAGTTCTTCTGCAGAAGTAAAACGGTCAGAGTTCAGCAGTGGCAAACATTTTTTTGGTGTGCAGTTAAGGAGAATAAAAGTATTTAATGCTAAAATCATACCAGAAAAAAAAAAATTTCGAAATACTTATTTTGTATGTATTTTTTTATGGACCAACATGGTGATCTGTAGTCTAAGATTAGACAGCACCAAGGGGATGCAAGGCAGACAACAGGCACATGGCCCAAGGAATGAACAGAGGACCCCTGTACTAAAACAGACAAAAATAAGTATGTGATAATGGTGTCTTTTTTTTTTTTATCACCTTACATTTAATTGGATTCAAAAGAAAAACGAGGAGTTTTCAGGAAAGTCGTAGCAAAGTTAAGGAATAATGGAGTTAAGAGGGAAAGAAACAAGCAGGAGGCAGCCCACGAGCGGGCACGGCTTTGAAGGTAGCTCACCATTCCTTCACCCGCCAGCAAAAAAATGTATGGAGGAGGAGTACGGCAGCGTGTAACATGCACACACCAGCCAGCAACAGGGAGGAGCTGGAGACAAAGCCCACCCAGACAGGGAAAGTGTGTCACAAAGGAAAAAGACTTCAGCTACACACAGCTAAAGTCAGAGGCAGAAGCATAAAGAGTGCGGAAAAGCATTCTGCCATCTATTACACCATTGTAATAGAGGGGTTCATGCACTTTCTTATTCCTCAAAACTCAGTTAACAACATCATCTGCCTATGTGTTAGTTAACAGAAAAGCTATTCAACAAGATTACCACATGGATACAAATATTGCGCAGTTAGAAATAAAGCAAGAAGTCCAAAATTAACACACACAGAACAAGACTGTTCAGGTTGCAGAGCTGACTAGCAACATACCTTTAGTACAGTAACACGATAAAGTTATTTTTTAACCCAGCTTTGGTTTCATCTCTTTTGTTTTCTAAGAAGTTACCTGTAATCCCCCACCACTCACAAGGCTGCAAATACCAGAGCGCGGTATGTGAATGTGCAGGAGTGGTACACCACTGGAATTCAGCATTTTCTATAGGAAAAGAGCATTTCACCATTAATTCTAGTTTCCATTCTGTCTGAAACCAGCCAACACATACTTCTTGCCAAACTTGTCCCAAATGCCAAACGATCTCCCAATACAAACCCCGTCACCACAGGTTTGGCAGAAGAGCGCATTTCACCCCAGTAACACCTAGACAACCCCATATACTAGGTCAGAAATCATATCTTTGCCTGAAAAGTTTCACCACAACATATACACACAAAAGGCTTAACATAAACAGTAAAGTTTTGACACGTGCTTTCATCTTAAAATAATAAATACTGGTAGGTTTTCAGGAATTAGCAATTCTGACATTATCTATAAATGTGTATATGCTTGTACAGAGCTCCTCCCCCCAACAATTCTAGACCAAGTTTGTGTTTGTTTCGCTTCTTCAAGAAAAATTAAAAGAACTGAATGAGTTCCTTTCAACTAAATGAAAATCAGATTTTAAAAGCCAGGAAAGACAGAAAGAGGTAAGGGGGAAACATTCAAGGAATGTTCTGATAAAATTTCAGGAAAAGTTACTTAATAGAATCATAATTGAACTTTATTATAATAAATAGCTTTATAAAAAGTTTTACTAAATTACTTTAATAAACATGCATAAGTTTCAGACACAAAAGTGCTCAAGCCAGGAAACACCAGCCCTCGCAAGTCTTGGCATTAATGTGAAGCCATAATTTTGTACGTTCTGGAATGAAATTTTATTGCAGTATCAGTGTTAGCCACATACTTTATGCATTTCTTTCAGAAAGACGACAAACTTTTTAGAAAGAGAAGTACAAAATACAAGTGATCAAAAGAAGTATGACCCTGGTCATATGATTAATATGTATACATATGGATATTACTTTGCATTTGTAAAAAACAGACAGATAATATACTAGAACGTAACTACATCGTTAGTATACTATTCTGGTAAGTTTACTTTATACTCAAAGAATTGTAGGTTTAGTGTTGGAGGTTAGTACTATAATACAGTACTTGGTAGAGTCCAAGGACAAAGAGCTCGGTTCGCTCCGACAGCTGCTCCCCCTCCCCGCGGAGCCAGAAGGGCAGACTCGGATCTCGAGCAGCACGTACAGGCTGAGTACAGGACTGTGGCTACAGGATTAAAGGGTTTGGAAAAGAACGTAGTAAGAAAGTTGAGGACATGTTGAAAACATTCATGAAAACATAACTGAGACACAGTTTAAACGGGATCGGTTACCATTCCGCTATCATATACTACCAATTATTCAATTTATCAGCCATAAAAGTGCTCAGGCCTTCCAATGTGAGGTTTTATGTTTTGGTTTGGGTTTTTTTTTTTTATCTTTGAATCTCTCCGCAGGAGAATACATCTTTTCCTGGCCACCTCTTCTACCCTCCACAGTGTTTGATGCAGGAAGTATTTAGACAAGAGTAACACTGAGCTGATGATTTATAAAGAATGATTTATAGCCTTCTAGGTAAAGCAGCATCTTCTAACTTAATTCAGTATCAGCTAAGTTTTCTAAATTTACAAATAGGAAAAAGCTTAAAAAAACCCCCACGCAACTAGTGTCCTTACTCACAACAAATCTGGCTTAAAAGGCTAAGGGTGGTACATGAGTACGATCCTGTTATGAATAAAGGCTACTATCTGATGTGAAGAACATTTTCAAAAAAAGTTTCTGTACAATATAAAAATTAACCAGTAAAATCCTAGTAAGGCAAGAATATAATTTCTGCTTATGATTCTAAAGCACACTGTAAAAAAGTTAGTGGCAACCACTTATAATTTCTCATTTTTGTACGTTTAATATAGTCACTGCAACAATTATATTCAAGTCACATTTGTATTTATAATACATATCACAACTATATGCAAAGACATTTTTCTTAGTGCCATTCTTTGTGACATCAAATCATTCTTGTCCTGTAATGCTCAATGATGCACCATCTAAAGGCTTCACGTTACATTCATTTAAATTAGCTGAAAACTACTTTTAAGACATAATTGTCCCGACAGTCGCAACGTTAATGTCTTACTAGCCAATTAAAAAGGAACTACTTACATGAGGATGCTTACAAGGCCAAGTATTCTTGGATTAAGTTATTTAAACAGTTCCTTGAAAAGAATTCCAGCTAACCAGTCTGATACAAGGACAAATTTAGTATTTCCTTTCACAAAGCAAGCTAGCTACGTGATGTCTGGTAAATGGAAAAGTGCCTGGAATGTAGAGGACAGAAAGAACTGTAACAAATAAATTTATCATAAAGTATGTCAAAAGTGGTGTGTAGGGAGGGGAAAAACCACTCATTTACACACATTTAGATGCTTTTATAGAAATATATCTATTTTAAGAAAAATGGAAATTGTAGCATAGGCAGAAAAAAAAAAGATCACTGAATTAGTTTTAGGCACTTGAACTGCATAGACTGTAGAAGGTGCCCATCAGATACGTTTAACATTCACACATGCACACCTACACCTAGGAACATACTATATAATGCATAGGAAAACAGCTATTAAGCCTCCCTGAAAAAAAAAACCCAACAAACCCAAAATTAGAAAATGAAGCTAGGTAGGTCCCCTACCTAGCTCTATAGTCCAAGCTCTATAGTCCACCTTTCCTCACAATTAAAAACCTACATAATTTTCAGATCACCGAGGCAGCATATTATAGAGATGATTTACCAAGTTTATTATCTGATAAGCCAAAAGAAACATTTCAAACATTAGATTATTGAAATATGACTTACTGCTGTAGTTTTTTTGCTAGTAAAATGGCATTCTGCAGCATAAACTTAAATAACCATTTTTAAAGACCCCTCCCTTTCTCTGTATAATATCCTAAGAAGGAATTTCATGAAGAACAAAGGCAAAGTAATCTTAAACTTTAGCTGAAAGCCAAGGCAACACAACACACAGGGGGTGAAAACACAACAGCAATACAAATCAAGGTCATGACTCATGTTAAGACAATCACTTCCAAACAATAACCCACTGAAGTTGAAAGCAGCATTGATACAAAGTTAACTTGCTTTTCTATGGACAGAGTTGTGAGAAAAATGTGAATTGTCCTACAGGGAAAAGAAAAAAGCTGTAAACAAGAAGCACATACAAAAAGGGTTTGTGCGTTCAAGAGTTTGTTCTTCTCCAGCTCTACTAGGTGACTCAGTTTAAAAACATTTCTAACTCAACACAAAAGGCAAGGTGTATAGGAAAGAACCGTCACAGCCACAACACTACCATGAGGGTACAAACTTGTATATTCTTCTAACATTCATCTCGTTAGTATCTGAGCAAACACACTTGTTCTCACGAAGAATCTTCAGGCGAGACAACTGTTCCTACAAAAGCTTCCACTGAAACGCCCAGATAACGCTATTCTGCTTTCGCTATGCTTTGCTGCGCTTAAAAGCACGATCACACCAACCATGCAAGGTAAGAATCTGGAATCGTCACCTCCGTTTACAACAGGGTGACAAAGAGTTGCCCAGATACTATAGACAAAATCCATCATCCTTACAGAGACTGCAAATCCAGCATTTAAAATGAAGTGGTGTCTTCCTTTGATTTCTAAGCCCCTGTCAAGAATGCTACAGGCACGTGATGTGTCAGTAAGCATTGGCCACCACTGAATCCTAGCTACTGAAGAGCACATCCGCCCTCTAAAATACTATGGGATCACAAAACAGATAGAAAAGTCATCACCATACATGACACGACACACACCTTTTTTTGTAGTCAGGTTAAGGCTGGATTGTTCACTGTTCAACACACAGACAACAATTTAATTTTTGGATTAAAAACCCTTTAGGGCACAAAAGACATTGTTTTAACAGCCAGTCTTCACACATGCAGTTATTCCCAACTCCCTTCTAGGGTCTGTTTCCACTTGTGAAACAAAGATGAAGTGAACCATGCAGTACCTTAGAGGCCACAGAAAATAGAAGTGGCCATGATACTGAGAGGGAAAGAGAGTAAACTTAAGTTTACTTCTGTGTAAACATAAGATGTCTGGTTGCGACCTAAGCCGTACCTGGAAGAAACGACCACACTTTCATTATATAGACGTACTAAGTCCTACAAACTTAAGGGAGGCAGTAAGCAGCAAATTTCAGCAAGAAGCAGATACCAGAATACTGCTCCATGAGTTTTCTCTCATCAACAGGAACAATTCATTTTCTTAAAAACAAACAAAAACCCAACACACACAACCTGTGCAGATTCAGGCAAAACTACGCAGTATTTAACAATACTAAAGCAAAATATTGTAAAGGGATGAAAGGGAAGACATAAGACTCAAAAACCAAACACTTAGGTTTATAAGCAAGTCTGCTTTTTCTTTTTTAAGACTAGAAAACGTACAATTCCATTTCATATGCAAGTGTGCACAGAGCTCGTTTCTTGAAGATACTATCAGATAAACTGAGAGTCTTTGCATTAAATCGTTACTTCTTTGAACATTAATACATTTTGCAATACACCAGTTAAATACCAATATCTATGTGCATGCACTATAAATATATGCATGTACACATTAAAATGTTTAACAAAGACAGCAGATTCCCTAGCCAGTGAGCATCATAAAGAGATACCAAAAATATATTAAAAAGTTATATTCTTTACCTGCCTTTGTTAAATACAGACTTTTGAAATTGCCTCCCTTCTTTTCCCCAAATTCACAATATGATCCCCAGTGAAGCAGGCAAATGGGAAGGCAGGTGCGCTGACTAGATTATCCCACAACCAAAGATAACCACCTTAAAAAGTTCAAACTAAGCTTTTTCTTTAAAATGCCTTTTCCATCCTTATCAGATGTACGAGCTAAGAAAGGGAAGACATCTTAAACAAAATTTTATTTCATTTTGCTATACTGCCCAAACATACATCTCCAGCATTAAAGCCTATGATTAAGGCTATGTACACTTTCACAATAATGATGACATTTCAAACCATCCAACTGTCATCCCACTGAAAAGCCTGTATCCTTTAAAATGGTAATTCTGAACAACTTCTGTATGGGACATCCATCCCATTAGGTACTACAGTAAGAAAATCACATAGTGTTCTGACACTTCTTTATAACTCACCTGGGGACCATGCAAGGGAGTTATATTTTCAAGAAGTACTGCCCCGGACCTTCTGTGGGAACGTCATCAAGGGGTCACTTTCAGCTTTTCAAGTAGTGTAATCTGTTTTGTTCCCCATCCCAGTTCCATCCACTGCATATAGATATATATACATTTTACGCTATCAAAGAGAAGTGTGCCTTCCTCTGAAAAACACTTAATACAGAGTATGACTTGTTTCGCAAGATTCCAGTGGGACTTTTAAACATACTTTTGTGCCTCTTCTTTGGTTATGTAAAAAAAAAAAAAAAAAAAAAAAAGATGACATTTTTCCCTTTATGACAGCTAAAGGTACTTCTACTAGACTTCAATCATAAATGAACAGCAGTACTGCAAAAAAAGAAAAGCAGTACCATAGGACAGCACGACATGCACTTTTTGGAATCACCTAATCCAATGATGACTACAATAAAAAAAGAAAATCCATTTCATTTTAAACTCTTTGGCAAATTTTTACTGTTTGCCGACACTGTAATTTGAAGCTCAATCCATAGGCCCCAATCCATTACGGCATCCTCCCTAACTGAAAAATCATGTGAAAAACAAGCAATGGTCTTAAGAGAGAGTTTGCTTTATAAAGTTGTGGTGAGCCAACTGTCTGAGGGATGTTACAGCCATACAGATAACAACGGAAAAGAAGTTGTGACACATTGGCGATGTCAAATATTAGTACTACTGTCAACATACTGATTCAACTTTACACACTGGTCTGAACAGATTGCAATTAACCTAAAATTGAGGTATAAATATACACAAATATGTACAGTACATGTACAGGAAAATATTTTTGCATTTGTAACATCGGTAACCTTAAAAATACTGGAAAGTTGATATCTATGCCATTGATTTGCTTGCTAATTTACTGGAATAATGAAGCCAACATCTAGAGAGGACTACAATGGAATCATAAAACTCAAAATTAAAAGCTCCTTCCTCTCACTTCATCTTCACCACGCTTGACATTGGACTGTTCTGAGTGGCTGTATCTTGAAAAGAAGGTTGATGACAGCTTTTAAACACATCCTCAGAGGAAAACACAGGAAACCAATCTGGAGCTATCAATTGCATCTTCCTTTTTGCTGAACGGTCTTAATTTATATACAGGTATGTGTGTGTGCATCTATGTAGAAAATAAAGTTGAAATCAGTTCAGTATAAATACATCTAACCCATTAATTCTGCCACTGTGAAGGTAATCCTCGGTACAGCTCTTTTTAAGCAATGTCTGTGCAAAGAGGTCATTAAAAATCATCTGATCTTAAGTCTTGACATCATCCATTCGAGTCCTTGGCACAGTCTGTAAACGAAAGAGATAATTTAAGGAATACATGCACGTCACAGGATAACTTCAAAGAAAATTCCATGGTACCAATTTGAATTCTTCCCAAGAACTCTGTAATTCTAACTGAAGGCATTATTTCCAGAAACAATTCACTCAGAGCGCAGCATTTCCTAGATCTTACTATGCAAGCTACTGGTGAGAGACTTCAGATCCCAGCACTTCAAGACATACACTGAAGTTATCTCTAATTATGATTATTCTTAACAAACCAGAGCAGGTTTTAGGTTGTTACCACCCCTGCCCTCATTAGGCCCAAATCATATTAAGTTTTATCACTGCGAGGTGGACTGTGGATTTGATGTGAAAGTCGGTTTTCAGATCACACTGATCCTAAGTCAGTATGTTCTGAGCCCAAAAATTTTTAAGCATAAGATTATTATTGACAGGAGAGGAACGTGTGTTAAAACCAAACACAATAAAAGTACCAAAATAATTCAAGATCCCCCTCCTACAGACAAGTATAACTCTTACCCCTCTCCAGTTAGAGCACAGCATGCCTGAATGTGCCACTGGTGATCCTTAATTGAAGTTAGTTTCAGAAACTGTGATATTTCAGCTACTGTCATACACTCTTTAACATCTTGCTTGTTAGCAAAGATCAGCAAACCTGCTTTTTTTAAGTCCTAGGGAGAAAGCAGAAAAAAGATGATTATAAATCAGCCCTCAGAGGCAAAAGATGTGATACCAAAGTAGAGAACCTTAAGCCCTAGCAAAAAAACCTAAACTATAAAAACACTACAGGCCGACTGACATGTAATTTCAGAAAATCCTTTGATCCAGCAGACCAAACATCCAATTTTTGCCTAGGATGATCTGTAAAACCAAGTACAATATTTTGTTGTGCTCCGTGAGGATCAGAGGCACCCTGTATCTCTTGTGTGCCCAGCTGCACTAACGCCACACACCTCAAACAGTCAAGGCTTCCCGTTTAACCCTGACCTTCCAGGTCATTCCTGCCTGTGTATCCAAACCAACCACTGCATTCTCCCGAGCCTGGCTTTTATCCACAAGCCACACTTTTATGTATTACCACATTGTTAAGATTGATTTTAGTACCAAATTAGTAGACTGTGCAGCAGTTCTTAAGTGGGGCAAGAGTGGGTTACCCCACCAGAACTTTTTAAGCACTGGTAAAATCTTGCCAAGCCTGACTGCAGTAAGCGCCAGCAGCGTGCATGCTGGCACCCAGCCCGCCAGCGTGGCTCACCAGAGCCAGAAGTACGCTCTGCCTGCGCAGCAGCCCTCTGCGAGGGAAATCCCACCCATTAAGAAGCATTCAGACTGCCGCTGACAGTGTAAAGCAAGCTGCAGTAATATTTTATTTAGAGGATACACAGAATTTGTAGAAAATCATCACTTACACTGCTTTAGAATCAAAGGATGGACATCTACATGAAAAAGCACATTGCAATAGACTTCTTTATAAGGCCTGTGCAATATTTAAAACATCAGTCCTAACAATTTAGAGAACAGCAACTCTAAGGGCAAGCTTATTGTATCTCAGGCTGCTTGGAATAACACTAGTGCAGGCACATATTACTGAAAATCTGTCCCTCCAAACGTAAAAAGGTCTTCCCAGCAAGCCAAGACAACTCATTCACCTAAATGCCTATCAGACACGCTAATTTTTACAAGCAGTAATATTAATTCCCAAACGATCTACTGGTCCAGAAAATAGCTGGAACTGACCCAGGCAACTCATTTTTGCCTTAACAAAAATGCAATGAATTGGTTAGCAGAAATAAAAGATTTTCAAGGAATGCAAGGAAAACCTATTCTAAATAAACACCTGACTTTCATTTCAGCTTTTATGTATTGTTGTTCTCTTCAAACAGCATAGCATCTGGAGAGTTAGCGGACTATACTGAAAACATCCTGTTGTAAAACAATGGACACCTTTACTGTTAGATGGGTGCTTCTGGAGCACAGAAATAGTCTCCCAACACGAAACAAGGGCATTCATGCTGCTTGGAGTTCCAGACTTCCCTCATTTCAAATTCAGTTCGTTAACAACTTCTGCATCTTCCTTTATAGATTACGAAACAGAAGATGCAGTTTTTTTTAGAAACCGCAATAGACTGAAGAGCACATTTCTGAAATTCTGACAGCAGCAGGCCCAATGGCAACTGTCCCTCCATGCCACATTTAACACTCCACCAAACCAAGAAAGTCAGACCTATGTTATTAGATTTTATTAAACATAATTTTCATTTAAACACCCAAAATTAGAAATTCAAGACACTAGGCAAAGCACTTGTTTTTTCTCAAATGCTTTAGATTACCATGGTCACTCAAAGGAAATACAGAGACAGTCTTTGCCCTTCCTGCAGTCATCTACTAAACAGTGGCTACAGTTTAAATATAGACATAATATTTTGGGATATAATGCCATCCATTTTATGCACATCTTTGTATTCTGACACTTATATTTGGAAGCTCAGTGTCCTCAGTGTCATCTCATACAAACTGATCCAGTTTGCATTAAACTCGTAAGACGAGTCTCAGCAGTAGCCAAGCTTATACAAACACATCTTTAGTAAAAATCAGGGCTCTGGTCCTGCTGCACTGCATGGCTAGATTAAAGTCTTTGGGACATTCAGGTCATGCAATAGGTGCTCCTTGGCTTATACAGCAGTCCAGTATTTCTGAATCACACCCAGACAGCTCAGTTTTAGACCTGACACAGGGCTCAGTTTTAAAGAGGGTCCTTACAAGTTAGCGAATTATACTCTCATTCTGTAATTCCGTGTACATGTAGAATGACACCTACTATAGCTATAGGCAGTCCATTTCTTCAGTTTTATAGCTGGTTGCTCTAAGACATATTATTAAGGCTGTATCTGTTTCACTATGAAAACAGAAAACATCAATTACTATTTTTGATAGCTTCATGGTTGCTTCAGTTGTTGGAGGAAACAATGGTTTTTTAAAATTATCTCATTCAGCTATCAACATGGATTGGAGTATAAAAACCACAAAAGTCATTTATAGGTCCTGACTTCTGTTTCACTGAAGTACTCAGAAGTTGAAAAGCTATTTTTGTGGAAGTCCTCTTCAGTAATTTGGTATTAATTTACAGCTTTATTGCAAGCTTCACAAAAGACAGAGCCTCTAGCAGGAACAAAACAGCTCTGATACAGTACTACCCGCAGCTGGGAGAATGTGACTGTTAATGTTTGCCTCAGGCTTCACTGGAGAGGCCTCTCTCCATTCTGGTCTGTCTCCAGCTAGCAGGCATAAGCGAGAACTTTCACAAACAGCTTGCAAATCTGCTTCCCTTAACATGTATCATCCAGATCTCACCCACAATAAATAATAAAACAAAGAAAACACAGGGTCTACTCACCTCATGTGCTAACATTTTATACAGTTCTTCTTTAGTCACAGAAATTCTCTCTCTGTCTGTGCTGTCCACAACAACTATCACAAACTTTAAAAAGTGAAAAGTTAGTCAGAGAACAAACTCTATCTTTCTGGCCACATGCTTGTCAGCCAAACAGATTACTGTTCCCATCACATTATCTAGACAGTCAGCTGGATTATCAGATACCACCCTATTCCAGACACACTTCTCCCAGCCAGAGCGTGATTACCCGTAGCACTGGTATGGTTTACAGCTTATGCCATGGCTTGTATACAAAGGTAGCTCTGACACATCTTTTGACTTTCCGTTTTCCATTTTCAAGTGAAAAATTTACATTGAAAGCAAGCGTTTCTCTGTAATCCCGGATCTGTTTTTGTTCTTTGCTTAGCATAACTAAGGTAGCCCACAGATCCCTCAAACAATTTGTTGCAGCCTTAAAAAGGTAAATTGTATCAGCTTTCTCCCTCTACTTCAAATACTAACAAGCAAATAGATATTTGCAAGGGATTTAAAAAAAAAAACATAAGCTCAATAGTTCAAGACCATACATGCAGATACACATCACAGCGTCTTATAGGGAAGCACTGGAGAACAAAGTTAATTATTATAAAAAATAACTTCTTTTTAAAACCACATTTGGTAACACATAGGAAACCTTGATTTAAATCATTATTTTAATCAAGTTCAGTATATGTGCTGCAACTTCATTGCTAAAGAGCTCTTAAAATTCTTGGGGGTGCTTAAGTAAATTGGTCATGGAAGCTTGCAAGACAGAGTTCCCATAGTCTTGAAGGAAAACTTTCAGGCTTTCAGTCCTCCTCCTGAGGGGTTAGACAGGTTTTGGAGTACCTGCTACAGAGATAGAGCCATCATGGTCCCCAGGGGAGGACCTGTGAACACGGGGATCTGCAACACCAAGACAAACTGAGTACCCACCCTAAAGGCCACAGATCCCCAGCCACAGAATCCTTACAAATTGTTTTTAACTGCAACTCCGTACTACGCATCTTACGCAAGAAATACCAAAGCGAGCTGTACAACAGCTTGCTAAGGAAGAGACTTCAAAAATCAAAACAGGAGTACCCTGAAGTAGCTACGGTAACATTCAAATCACAGTTAACACAGCCCTCTGGAAGCGTGTCCGGTACAGATCCCGGGTACGCTGCACTGCCTTCACCAGCAGCGGTCACACTAAGTCTTCCAGCAAGGCGTTCATTCTCACCTCAGTGTTTGTATAGTAGGTGTTCCACGAAGACCGAAGAGACTCCTGCCCTCCGATATCCCACATCAGAAAGCGCGTGTTGTTAACCACTATCTCTTCCACGTTACTCCCTATGGTGGGCGAGGTATGCACCACTTCATTCATGGAGCTGCAGGGGAAAGTGAGCGACTTGGTGAGAAATGGCAAAAACTGGCAAGTTGCCTGTATTATCAAGCGTTTTAGGGCTCCAAATCGACCTATTTCTATAAAAACTGAAGTTGATGGTTATTCCGAGGTAGAAAGCTTAGTGGGACAACTATAGCAAACACTCCTTATGGAGCAAATAGAGACAAGGTTTGATGGTGGAAGGCGAATAAATAAAAATAGCGTTAAAAAAAGGACTCAGTGAACTATGTAATAATTGAATTATAGAGCTGAGAGAGCATTCATGAACAAAACTGCATTATAATTAATTAAATCATAAAGCTGAGAGAATATTTGCTTCAGAAGCTGTTTTAAGCAGTCAGCTTTTCTTTTTCCAGGCTGATTTTGGCACGCATGGGAGAAAGCAGTTGTTTTGCTTCAAGAATGTGGTTAAGCCACAAGATTTCCCAGTTTGCAGAAAAACAGCTCATCATCCAGCTCCACCAAACGTACTACACATCGCTCTCCTTCCAGTATAGGCCACTAAGAGCTACTTTCTTCACAATTCAGTTGCTTTACGTCCAAACTTCCTCCTCTTCTCCCTTCAGCACAGTCCAATAACACTACTTTTTGGAGACAAATGCAGACATTAAATATTTCACATCTCTTATTTTAGAGATACTGAGTGCAACTTTGTCATTAAGACCACCAGTTGCACATCAGTAGTGATAACCAGATGTGTACCCTGGATACTCCTGAAGTTCAAATTATTTAAACTCTGCTGTCTGCGATATGCAAAAAAAATTAAAAGTAGCTTCAAGGAAAATGTCAACTATTTTCAAAGAACTTAATTACTTTTTCTTCTGATGATTATTTTCTCATTTTAAATGAACATTTCTTGAACCTTTAGCAGAGCTTTCAGTTAACAGTGACAGCAATTTGAGACTTTTAACAGTGCTAGGATATTTCTTGAAGAAGATATGGAGAACCAAGGAGATAAAGGGATGGTCCAGTGTTCTGAAAAGGAATCCCAGTTACCCAGTGTTTTAGCAGCATATAACAAGAAACATTCTCACCACACACATTTGAAGGCAACTTTGTAAGCGAAATAGAAGGATTAGAAGAAAGAACCGTAAAATCAAATTAAGGATAACAATGATATAAGAAGATGCCTGTGGCCAATTTCATTTTTAAAAAACAGGTTTTAGCAGAGTTCTTTTAATGCTTGGAAGAGACATATCATGAATCCCCTTTCCTTGACTGAACCTGCAGCCTTTCGCATTCAAGCTGTTGGCATCTCACAGTTTGCGATACGATAGGTGGATTTTTCCCTCCTCTCCACTGAAACGAGGTGAGCATGAAGTTTAATGGCATTTCTAGACACCTGATCGCAAAATCCTACTGCTACCTGAGGGGAGGGAGGGAGGAGATCTGCGTACCAGAATGGGAAGAAAGGAAGTATCTGTGGAGCTGCTGTGATCTGTTAGAAGAATCACCACTCCAACATCTGCCGTGACCCTTTACGACATCGAAGTAACAGCCAGTGCACTAACCAACACTAGTTGTCCTGCTAGTTATCTCTGCCCATCTCTTATGAAAAGAGTTAAACATATTCAATCATGCTCAGGACACTCATCTGCCGCAAGGAAACGGTAAGAGAAAAAATGGGATATGCACAGATGGAGGTAGGGTTTAAGGAGGAGTCAAGCAGGAGGAACAGAGTACAGTACTCATACAGAGGTCCATCAAAGCGGCAAACAGGGGAAGGGGAATACAAGAAGAGAGAAGGGGAAGTCCTGTGGAGCTAAAACGGGTATAAAGGAAAAGGAGGCATATAGAGATCCACTGTACAAAAGAGAAAAGAAAACACTGAGACTGCAGAAATAAGAAGATGAGAAGAATCATGAGACATTTGTGGAGGAAAAGACACAGGCAGCATTAAAATGCACTGAGGATGGCCCTCAGCTGCAGCAGTTACTAGTCTTAAAAAATATTCTTCATTCTATTTATGCTTTTTAAAATCTCTCATTCCCGATTTAAATAATGACAACCACCTTCATCTTTTCACTTTCTCTGCAGAGTGTGCTAGGGCATAAGTGGCTGGAAATGCTGCATGAGTTTCACATTTCAGAAAGGCAAAAGCAGACCATAATTTAACAAAACCCAAACATTTTAAGAAAGCATAATTTAAGTGTAGGATTGGACCAGTACGGCCACATCACTTAACAGGAATTATTTCTGATACTGACTCAGGAACACTTCCTAGTACCAGACTACTTCACATGAGAAATCGCACATCTGTTTCTGTTATAAACAGACCTTGAGTCGCCTGTCCCACCTAGAAACTTCTGAGTCTGTGGACAAATTTGTACCCTTTTATCAAAATGCAGCTGAGGACCAAAGATACAAAGCTCATTCAAGTTTCATGCAAACCAGCAGCAAGGTTAATGCAAGGCAAACACAAGTCAATGCCACTATTAAAGGCAGAAACGGCATGACAGCATGGGCTGCCACCAGCTGCAGAGCTATGCTGTCTTGGGTTCAGCCAGCACTCAGCCTTCCTCCTTCATCCCGTACCACAAATGATATGAAAGTACATCTCGGTACACAGGACACAAGTCCTGGCAGGGAGAGGTCAAGCTTCACTGCTTTGCTACTCACAGAAGAATTTGTTTACTATTTACATGCTGCGGCATAGATTGGTTTAGCAGCATTGTCCTGTGGCCAGCCCTCAACAGAATCATATTTTATGGAGTTGGCAAACAGCCTCCATGGTGACACCAAAGGCAGTTGTGATTAAGTGGTAACAGCAATGTAATCTGATGAATAAAAGCTCTGGACAAAACATTATTCATATACCAGACAAAATAAAGACCTTTCCAAATTCTAAACACATGCTTTGACCCACTGACACCTATACTGTTCAGTAATCTTCAGTGTAATGCTCTCAAAGTAAAAACTAACAGGGAAAGCAGCAACAGCAAGTCCGAGTAATATATACAATGCGCACCTTGAAATACATGAAACATCATCTGCGGTTCATACTTACAATTGATAAAGAATGGTGGTTTTTCCTGCATTATCCAGGCCAACAATGATTACTTTGTGCTCTGAAATAAAAATATCATTAGTAAGTCACATAGTTAACTTTGCTATCACGATAACAACTGTGTGTTATGAAACAAGGTTAGCGTTGCATTTTTAGTCCGATTTCCTAAACAAACACCGTCAAACTTCAGGTGCCACATTTCATGGACCATACCTAAAAGTTCGTTTGTCTGTGGAGGTGTACAAATCCGTGTACTGTTCTGAGCAGGTAAGTGACTGTCAATTTTTCCCCACCTGCACATCTACAGGAACAATTTCTGAGAGACTACATGCGGATTTCTTCCTTCTCTAAACTGCTATAGCAATTTCACACTGGAATCTTTTCCCAAGCTTCTACACATTTTTGCGGATTGTAACAGACTGTACTCTCTATTCCCTCCAACTACAGCAGCTCTCCAGAACACATGCTTACACGTTTAATGTTCATTACCAAGGCCGTACTTTTATTATGGCCTGCAACATCTTAATCTCTTTGCAAAGAGTTGTTAAAAACCACAGCAACTTGCACTGTAAGCAGGGTGATCCACCCGTCTCCCTCAGTGTCCTCTTTTCCCTTCAGCAGGTTTGGAACCTGGAGAACAGATTTGCCTATGAATATTTTACAGCATGCATTCACCCAATTTAGTTTTAGATGAACCAATGAGGACTACACAAAACTGCTCTGACACATACGAGAACACATTTTGGAGCTCAATGCCAGAATCAATTATTGTTTCTATTTAGCACCTTCTTCCTATACATCACAAAACTGAATTTGAATTCTACAGCTGGTGTTGTCAAGCACATTCAAATTTATGATTTCCAGGACGAGTGAGCACTGCCTGCTCCCAGCTATATTACACAACTTTTACTTGCACAAGTAACCTTGGCTTAAACGGGACTATTCATGCAAGTAAAAGCTTTGTGAGAAGGGGCTTTCTTCCCTGCCCTCCCCAGTGGTCCACAAGGGCAACAAAAAGCCATTATAAATCTGCCCAAGGTTCAGACGACCAGAGATCAATTCCTTCTGTTAGCAAAGTACACTCGCATTGATTTATCACAGAGGAGAGAGGGAGGGGATAGGGGTCAGGTAAGTGGGGTTTTCTTGGTTTTAATTTTATCAATATTGTGTGGTTTTGCAGAGTTGTCTTATATACTATCAAATATAAATTCCAGTTTTAATAACTTTGCATAACTGCACAATATTGTAAAAATATCTGCTTACCTGACCCCACATAACTAGGAACTTTTGTTTCTGGTGTGATGTTGCCAGCATAGTGGATGTTAGGAAAGCAGCTGGAACAGAAGATCTGAGGTGGGGCTGGATGCTACAAGACAAAAATATTTTGTTGCATTTGCACTAAGTGTTAACGGGCATATAATTGGGACATTCAACATGCATGTGTAAGCGTAATGAAGTTCACTCAAAATCAAATTTAGAAGACCTTATAAACATGGATAAGAGCGCCAGCATGTGATTTATAATTAAAGTTACAACTCTGATTAAAACCTTACTGTAAGGAGACAGGTGTTACAAATAACATTTACTCCACAAATGAGCAATTTCACCAGACAAGGAGGTTTATCGCTTAAACCCGTAATAAAGCCTGCTCTGCAGACAACAAGATGAAACTACACGCTACCACGCAACACTGCTGTATTCTTTGGGTAGCCGTTAATAATTTAACATCCACCTTCCAGGAAACGAGCTTCCCCATGACTTAGAGGAGGAAAAAAAAAAACAAACAAAAACGTTAAC
>JANXJC010000001.1:52186687-52259598 GCA_027564655.1 Leptodon cayanensis
CCCGCCGCCTCGCCTGAGGAGAGGCGGCGGGTCGAGCTGGGCCGAGGCCGCCGAAGGCGCTCGCAAGGAGATTTGGTTTTTGGTTTTTGTTTTGTTTTTTTTTTTTCCTGCCCAAGAGCCGGCTTTCTGAAAGTCACTACCCAGCAGCTGAGGAAAACTCCACTTTAACCTCATTATTTTTTGTTTTTCAAAGCGTCCAGACGCCCTAAAAATGAAATTTCTCTGTCCAAACCTGCCACAGAGTTTAAAACCTCAGGGTTTAAAAAAACAAAAACAAACCAACAACCACCAGGTACTAAATAAGTTACACACACCTGTGTGGGATAAGCTAGAGACGAGATGTGGGATGGCTGCTCTCATTTTTCTTGTCCCTGACCAAAACGCTGCTTTATTTCACACAAAAACACCGAGGTGTTTGCCTTTTGTTATCTGCAAAGCTGCCTGGCAGGGCTGGTGCCCAGCACCGCCAGCGTTTTGGCCTCAAGGCCTTTACTAACTGCTGTATGAATGCTTAATTTTAGGTGGGTCAGTCATGTTTTGTCTTTCAGTGACTCGGGTGGTGGATGTGAATATAAGCAATGAGTATTTTAAGCACTAGGGTTTGTAACTTAACTCTCTAGGGAGCCACAAGAAGGTTGCCCAGCTGTTGGACATACCTTCATTTTAAACACTGCTGGTGGGCATGGTAAGGAAAACCTACACCTGCAGCTCTCTGAAAAAAAATTAACTTGGGGAGAGAGAGTCAGGAGGAGTAAAACTGCTGGAAAGCCTGGTTTTTAAGTTCAAAAGGCATCTCCTCCGAAGCTCAGAGTTGGAAGGCTTTGTTCATCACCACAGCAATCCGATCGAGTTCCTGTTAATTCGAAAGCTTGGCCAGGTGGCAGCTGAGCCAGCCCTGCAGTCGTGCTCTGTCCCCACTGACCCGGGATGGAGAAACCTCCATCTTGAGATGGAGAAGCTCCTCTTGGGATGGGATGCCTTACTCGGGACAGAGAAACCTCTTTGTTCTTAAAGTCTTTAAGTCCTCTGGACACGCTCATGTTCCTCAGAACTGTCAGTATGACGCAGCGCAACTTTCTGTCATTGCTGGTGCACGTTACGGGTTTTGCTCCGCATTCCATGCTGTCCTCTCGCCTGCATGACGGACTCCTGTTTTCCTGCCCACTGGCTCTGTTTTCCCCCTACTCCTTTGCAGGCTGGCACATCTACTCGCTCAGTTCCACCTCCACCTTCCTTACTTGCTGCCTGCTATGCTGCTTTCATCTTTCCACATGCTATCTATCTGGCCCCCCTCCCGTATGATACTCTCTTTTTTCAGAGTTCTTTTGCTTCTTTCCTTCTAGCAGCTTTAATTCTGACAGTGGCTTCTTGCTTTCCTTTTCCCTGCTGCAATATTGGCCCATAGTCAAAGTAGCAAGACCAATAGTAACCTGAGTTTCTGTCTGTGTCTGCAGTCTTTTGTGCTTTCTGTTGCAGTGAAGGGGAATATATGCTTCTTAACAGTTGAAGAAAATAAATATCGTGATAATAAACCGGCATGTTACAGCTTTAATAGGATAAAAATAAATCGATGCACTGCACTACTAATGGATCTGTAGTCGTCCAGGATTAAAATAACTAGATACAATGTATTATCGTCCATGGGGTTCATGCTTTTACATCTTTTTCAGCATTAACAATAGTGATGCTGTATCAGCTACCTAAAATGGCAGGAAGAACACAGTTAGCCCAGGCTAGTCTGTGAAACCTTTGTTTGCAAGAGTCACTGGCAGTCTGAAAAAAATAAAAAAAAAAGTCTCTTTTAATATGAATGCTGTTTACCATTTATGGTTTTGGTCTGTTTTAGAATTGTATCGCTGATGTCTAACCTCAAACAGGACAATCAGCATGACTCCAGAAAAGTAGTGATGCTTTATCATATGTAAGTGCAATGCACAAATATCCTTCTGTACTGTTCAACTGCTAGAGTTGCCAAGATTCGTGTATTCCTCGTAGGACAAGCGAGGAGGTCTGCCAGCCACGTGCAGTTGCTTTGGAGAAGCTGATGGGGGGAAGGCGAAATGGAAATCAAGGTATAGAGCAGGAACTGTCCGTTGATGTATTTTAGGACTAGAAAGCTGTTGTCTCTGGCTTCCCTCTGTTATTTAAATTACCATTTAAGACAGGTGTACAGCAGCCTGGTTTAACCTGTATTGTACTGCTGCTTTTTTACGTGCTAACACTGACGTTGGGCTTCCCATTGATGGTGGAAGCCTTCTAAGAAAGCACTTTAATCGTCATGGCTTACTGTGAATACAGTTACACAGTTTCCTCCTGGAAATTCCAGAAGCCTTTTTCAGGTCGTGTACATTTTGTTCCCAGCAACCCGTAAGGCAGACAGTGGGTCATCTGAGCATTTCTATGCTGCAGAAGCGCGTCGTCTGCCTACAGTAGGATTTCACCAATGGAGGGGAAAATAATTCTACACCAAAGAAACCCGAACACGTAGAGAAGACAGACAAGATACGTGGCTTATGACCTTTTAACTTCTAGGATCATAGGAAAACACACAAAAGAATACATTTTTACTCAGTTATATTTATTTGAAAGACCTTGAGCTTTTTATTAACAGCTTAGATGAAAACTCGCATGCTTATATCTGATTTTGAATACTTAAGACAATATAATTCAATTAAACAGAATTTTGAAAGCCCTGCCCATGCATTAGATACGTAAAAGCCAATGTTAATTCACAAGTAACACGCAGCTTACCTGGCAAATGTGTTTGTGTCCTTCGAAGGCAGGCGCCCGACAGAAACGCCGAGGAAGCAAGCACACTGTGCAACTGGCTCTCGCAGGCACCGCCGGGCCCAGAGAGATGCAACGAACGCCCCAAGGGGTGAAATGCGCCTGAGCCCTGCCGACGGCCACCACCGCTCTCCCCTCCGGCACGAAGCCAAAGAGAACGGCAGCGGCACAGGGAACCCAGCAGAACAACGCCCTTGCTGGTCTGGTGGGGCTCAGGATAACCCCATGCTGCCGCAGAGCTGGTTTGGTCCCCTGCTGCCGTACCGAGTTTGAAAGCACTGTACCTCCAGGTTTTTTTGATGATCACAGCATCTCTGTTAGGTTGCTGGTTCCTGTTATTCACTCTCTGGAAGAGGCAACATGGAACTCCCTGCTAGAGGCAGCATCTTTCAGTGCTTTCTTGTTTTCAAGATACTATAAACAGCATTTCATTTTCTTTTAATTATTCGTTCAATCCTTAATACCTCACATCATTCTGATACTTGTTTCTGTCTAGGAACGAATTTTAAATTAGTATGAGATCATACTCAGGACCAGATCCAAAGACCATTAACGTTCGTAAGAATCCTTCAGCTGAGCAGTTGGCTGGAAGTATTTTACTTCTCGATGGAACAGTGAGATGTTACATGTATTTATGTATCTCTGAGTTGCAGCTATTTAAGAGCAGATAGATTTAAAAATAAACATCATTCATTTCACAGACCAGATGCATCTCCTTCTTCAGAATCCCATTAATTTTTACCAAAAATGCTAACACGTGAAGCTGCTGCCAAAAGCTATCAGCAAACAATAAAAATACCCCAACACTGAACAGTTTCCTCAAGTGACGCTTCTGAGCTTTTTTCCAATCTGGAGTGCAGAATAGAAAGAGACTTAAAAGACTTTTAAACTGTTTGTAGTTTTTTCATTTATTGTAGAAAAGTTATTGTAATGCAGTTCATTTTTGTACATCTAAATTCCATAAAACAAATCCATAGAAATGAGGATACTATCAGCATGCAGTCTGCATTTTCTTTTTTAAATGATTCTGATCACAAAAATAACAACACTTTTTTTTTTCTTTCTTTGAAAGCCACTAAAAGCAGAGGGAGAGCAAAGCATGCAACACTGTACACATTTGCATAGTATATTTTACCCAGCATGCCTTGTAGAATGCTACACATACAGTAACTATAGAAGTAAAAACAGAAAGGGGCAAATCAGCAGAAAACACGAATTTGTGGGTTTGTTTTGTTTTGTTTTTTTTTTTTTTTAATTAGTAAAGGCAGTAATGTCTTTACCAGCGTGACTCTGAACTGGCTCCCAGTGAGGCTGGAGGTAGCACTGCCATGCTCTCACTGGGAACCAGTTTGGGTGAGAAACTGAGATTTTCTGGGATCTGAGAAGCCCAAGGTCCATAGTCTGCAGTTTGAATGACTGTTTTCATCTTCTTTCTTCACCCCTCTAGTTCTGCACGCATACAAACAATTTGCATTTTGCTTGATTCTCT
Organism: Leptodon cayanensis; assembly: GCA_027564655.1. NCBI lineage: Eukaryota > Metazoa > Chordata > Aves > Accipitriformes > Accipitridae > Leptodon > Leptodon cayanensis. The sequence goes on from JANXJC010000001.1 coordinate 52,190,964, forward strand.
TCCTATGCTGTTCTCATACAACGTCACTGACTTTCTCTCTCCCTGCAGGAGAAGAGAATCGGGCGTGTTTCAAATATAAATACACCTTGGGCCTAAGCATGCATTCCTTAAGCTTACTTTCCTTTACATTTTAAATTCTCAGCAGTATCAGTGGAAGTTTTGGGTGGACTCGTCCACAGCTCTGAGGGTGTAACATCCTTCTCTCCCCCACCTCCCCGTCCCCATACACAAAAGCAAGTAGCTCTGTGGCCCCAAGAACTTATTTACTGGGAGTGTTTCATTCCCGACCTTGGGCTAGTAGTGTATTCATGGTATATTCATCAGTCATATGCCAAAATCTATACATTGGCCAAAATTAGAAGTTATTAATATAATTTCAGCTTTGAGGAGAAAATTAGCAGAAATGAATGCAGGGGACTTTCTGATTTTAAAAGGTTGGGGTTTTTTTCATTAATAAATATGGAAGGAATACAAGTTATTGAAAAATCAACCACATATGCAAAATGCAAGGCTTAGAAATAAACTGCTGAAGTATCAGACAGCAAGTTAAACTGATCAAAAATGCAATAAATCCACTGACGCTGGATCAAAAATCTACCCCTTTTTTTCAAAAATACAATGCCAAATGCAATAGTGGAATTATTGTAAATTTGTGCTATTACAAATGTGCTTCTTTTCCCTTGCTCTGTTTTTACATCATTGGCAAAATATATTATTCTGTACTGTACAATATATTTTCTCACTGTATTGATTTTCTACTGCTTATACAGAGTAGAAGTAATATCAAAGGGGACTGTGGCATTAAATTTAATTACATTTTGTTTTTCAGGAGATATTGATAAGGCATATGATAATCAGTTTGTGACATTTATGGTCAGACCTTGCAAATACTGACTTTTGGAGAAGACAGTAATAAACACTGTGTCCAGTAGTAGGTGTCTGTAGGATCTAGTCCAGAAAGTAACTCACTGCCAAGGAAGTTGAGGGGAAAAGGCAAGTTTACTAAACATCACCGAGACCAAGCCAATGCTACTCCCAGTTTCACCGCTCTCAAAGGAATACAGGACTGACACACCCTTATTAACATTTTAAAATTATTTCTACCTTCTCCCAACATTCTCTATATGGATTCAATTACAGTATTTCTCTTGACTTCTTAAATGGATTCCACAAATAATGAGAGAGATCTTAACACAAATTTCAATACTAAGTAGCATTTTCAGCTCTTTCTCCAAGTTAATTCCCTACATATATTTTACAACATTATTAAAATGTATCTTTATTTTTAAAGAGATACCTTTATTTTTCTATATAAAATAAATCAGACTTGAATAACAATCTAACAAAGGTTATTCAAATGATGACTCTTCAAATAATATACTCTCTTTTGGCATCATTTTAAAGATAGTGGGAACTTAATTTCCCCAGAGTTAAAATTGGCTACATTACAGTATCTTGCAATCTTGTTACTCTTTGTAGAACCACTATTTGAGGGAATGAGGGGTAACTGCATCAAAATGCATGGTAGAAGAAACCCCTGTATCCAAACCTGTATTAATACCAACTGGGATAATATAACCTGATTTTAAAATGCACATTTTTAGGAGCGAAAACAGATTTGTATAAATGGTATCTTACAAAAATGCATCTGATTTTTTTCATTTGTGGCCTCCAATTATTTTTGCCTTAAAAATAAATGAAGACCATGGAATCAAGGACAGGCTTCAGAAGCACTTAATTTGTAAAACAAAATATAGCAGAGGACACGTTTAATACACTCCTAAAGAAAAAGTGACTAATGAAAGCCCTAACTTACTCAAATCAGTATGCTATAAAGTAATAGTATTAGCAATATTATTCTGAGAATGGTAATGTCAGTAAAGATACGAGATTCTGGGGTGTTTCAGAGAAGTCTACGGTATTGAGACCAAACTGAATTCAGAAGATTTGCAGTCAAACTGAAATTGAAGCTATGGGCCTACGCACATCCAGAGGAACCACCATCGTCTTGTTATTCCTACAGCTACCTTTCTTCCTTTTTGTAATTTTCACTCTCTTAAGTACATATTAAACATTATTTTAAAAGCAAGGAGCACAAAAGATTAAACCCCCCAAATATCAACTTCAGAAGCAGCTTTCAAACCTGGAGAAAACACAGTAAAACGTTTTTCTATTTGCAGCAAACCCAACACTAACTAACACTGTGAGGACAATCACTGCAAATGGGTCTGCCGAGTCGCAGAGCCACCTCCAATCCCAAGCACACTTAATTTATCTGGGCCCATCAGAGTTAAGTCAAAAAGACATGGTGTCAGGAGCAGGCTGAGTGCCCAGTCGCTGAGAAGTAGTGTGATTAGCAAGAGGTAACAGCACTTGCTTCAGAAACTGCTCTTGCTGATCAAGTACGAGATCAGGGGCACCACCTGATTTCCATGGCAAGATGATTTTTTCAGGATAAAATCTAGGTGTGGGGCCATACTGCACTATCAATTCTCAAGCAGAGGAACCGATTTTTGCCAGACCGACCTGTTTAGAAAATGATCATCTAATTTGGCCCATTGTTTATAAACTGGAATTTGATATAGAACAGCTTTAGTTGCATTCTTTTAAACATTAACTGCATAATATACTCGAGTTAGAAAACACCATCACTTGTGAGTTGCACATCCCATGGGATAAATCTTCATCTACGGAACTAGTAAAAGAACCTGTACATCTGCTAAATACAACTTGTCAAAGTATTTTAAATTAAAAGTTTAACAATTAATTGTCTTTAAAGTGGCTTCAGGATTGTTAAAGTACTTTGTTCATTCATTCATGAACATATGAATGCACTGAAATATATTGTCTTTAGCTATTAAGATTGTTGTTACCACCTTTATTGGTTAAATGGTCATTAATCCAAAAGTGTCCTAATGAAAAACTCAGATAACAGCAGCAACAACAACAAAAAACTTAAAAAAATTGTTTTTTTTATAAACATTTCTAAAATCCTCTGTATAAGCCGGAGCTTAGGAACAGAACTCTGATCTTTAATAGTATTTTAATAACAAGAAGAAATGGTACGAGGACTGCAAAATTAGTCTTCCTCGTGTTCAGTCAGGAATACATGAACTTCACAATTTTATATAGTGCCATTGCATAATAAATCACAACACAGCTGGCTAGCATTGCTGAAGTTCTAATGCAAATACTATGAGTTAGCATGTCCTCATCAACATTGCAGCTTTTACTGATTACCATGTTTCCTAAAAATAATTTACTTTTTAAAATAAAAGAGCTCCCATAGCTTGTATCTAGAATAAATTAATAATCTATTAGCATGTTCAGTATATTTGTACTTAAAGATATATCTATCTTCAAAGAATTAAAAAAACAGCAAGCAAGGAAACCTGCTGGATCACTTATAACTGGTTTCTTATATTAAAATGGCATGGGCAGTGGGAGAGGAGAGAGTAAACTAATTACATACAAAAGTAACGTAAACTTAAACCCACATAATAAAGGAACTCAATGTGGTCTTTCAAGACAATACATGACTTCCCTCACAAGCTTGTTTTTATTAGAACAAAGAAAGTAGTTTTGGCACTTCAGATGCTGCAGGTGATGGAATTTGTGCATATGTGTTGTGTAGATCTTTCCCTTTACTAGCATGACATGGAAGACTTAAAAACAAGGCTCCAAAAGGCTCTAAATGACTTTTTTTTTGTCTAGGGAATGATAAAGCAGTAACCTTGTTTACTAGAAAATATATGTAGGTGCTTCGCAGCTACCTGCCATTAAAATGCAAATATCTTCAAGCAGTTAAATGATCTGATCCCTAATGCTACTACAGAATAAAGATAAACAGCTGTCTAATCTAGGTTTATACATCTCAGTGCATCCTTTGCAATTAATACTTTAATGCACACAAACAAGAAACTTATTAAAGCTTATAGAAAAAATGTTTTGCCTAATGCCTTCTTTCTCATGCAGGTATGTGTGCTGTACATGTAACAAAGACTTCTAAAAATTACTGGAGAATGCTCCACTGTGCTATAGCAGACAATATTAGAGAAGGCAGCTGAAGCTACCATTCCCAGACCAGATCTTGCCATGCCTTCTCAGCCTAAATGCTCGTTTTGGAATCTGCAGGCATTCAGCCTGAGAAAATCAAACAGGATCAGGTCTGTAATATCCATTCTTAACTCTGTTACTCCAATGGATGCAGATATTTTCATTTTTTTTCTCGGTAACCGGCCCATTTGAACCATATAGTGGTGTTGAAGGCTGCCTTTAGGCAGTGAAGTTGTTTAAAAAATCAATCATGCATCCGCAATCTTTTAATGCTGCTAGAGATGTACATAATTTTTGGTTGTACCAGATACGAGATGAATTACTTCTCCCATTGTTAACATCAAGAAGATAACCAGACTCAACGGTGGTGAAAAATACCAGTGATCTTTGCTAACTGGTCCAGAAAGTAGAAGAAACCGTAATATTCAGGAAATTAATTTAGTGCTACATGCTTTTAAAGCCTACTTTTAGCAGGCTTTGGGAAGAAAATAAGCAAATATAAAAGTTAAAGATCCTCATTTTTGAAGAAAAAAAAGATGACGTGAACCTGCATAAAAAATGCATGTTCAGCATAGTTCTGTCAATTTTAGAAAATGCATGCAGTGGGGAATTTCAGGAGTGTCTGCTTAAAGACATCAGTGGGTTGTACAAAACGGTCAATTATGGTAAATTTTTCAATCACATTGGATCTAAGGCTTCACTGATCATGTAAGACATAAGGTCCAAAAACATACATTTATCTAGTTGAAGAAACTGATGACTCAGTAGGTGAAAAGAAGGGATTGTTAGGAAGTAAGGCAGCAATATCTCCAAAGATTTATCGTAGTTTTTTGAATCAAAAACGTCAGCTCTACGACTTTACTGTGAGCAGATTTTTTTCTCATACTCCATTTTTATTGCAAGCTAATTCTGACCAATATGTTATTTTAAGTGTTTATCTTTTACAAATATTTAACCCCACTCCCTTCCCTCTGATTTCATTACTGAAATTTGAACTGATCTTCTGGAGAGTTCTTGTGCGATGCTGGAATTTTCAGACATTCAAAGATGGATTTTGAAAGATGTAACATATAAGTAGGTACTCAGATGTACTGGAATGTAGGTACTCTACACACTGGGTAATAAGAGTGGATTGTTTTCCATTTAAAAAGGCAGAATACTAAAAATGGGAGAAAAAATGTTATGTATCTATACACTAATGTTCCATTTTGGGAATACTAGCTGTATTCAGGTAAACATGAGAAAAAAAAAAGACTATTCTCAACCTCTAACCATACAAACTATTCTTAAGTTTGTTCATTTTCGTGTTTCTGTTTCCCCTTATCCTGTCACAGTTCATCATTGCTGACCGCAACAAAAATGTCAGTACTGGCTAAACTAAAGAAATCATTTTTCTGCAACATTCATGCCAGGTCTAAAAATAATTTCAAACTGGAAAGAATTTTGTAACTGCTGCAATAATTTGTGATATTTGGCACTCTCAATAGTTTACATTTGGTTTGTCTGAATAAGCCATTCTGGAAATAAGTAGTTAGAATAAATCCTTTTATTCTAACTTCAAATGTAAATTGAGCTTCCAGCAAACAAATACTGTAGCTGACTTTCTGGCTTCTAGTGGTTTGTAATTTTCAGATTTTTCATTTATAATTTTTTTCAATTGATTGCAACATGCTCAAGTCGACTTTCCAGTCAATTCACCCAAATTCCAACAGGAATTGGTTTATAAATTGGTTCCAACTGGAACTGGTCACTTGGAATTTCCAGCACAGGAAATTATGCTATAAGTGCCTTGATAAGTACCCTAAATTACAAACGGATGTGTCTAATATCTAATGACAAGAAAAAGTATGGCTATAAATGCAAATGCTGTACTAAAAAAAAAACAACCCAAAACCAATCTCTATGATCGGGCATAAACGTAAGGGCATGGTAACTTTTTTTTGCCCCCTACTTAATATCAAATGACAGCAGAGTGCAACTTCAGTATAACCGCGTTACACCTGCCAAATTAAGATGATTTTTTTTTTTCCTAGCTACGTTATGGCAAGTTATCAACTGATGAATACTATTTTTCCCCAGGTTCTTGAACTCAAAGCCTGTGTCGTGAATCATGGCTATATCCTCCAGGGGATCCTCGGTTCCTATGGGGTTTGTAAGTGTCCTGGTATGAGTCAGAGTATTCTTCTTCCACTAGAGGATAGTGATCTCGGCTGTGTTGGGAACTGGAAGACAAGCGGTTCCTGCTCTTCCGAGCCCTTTCATTGTGATAATTTTCATCTGAGGTCATTAGACTTCGTCGCTCAATTGGAGAGTTCTCTGTAGAATGGCTGCTGTGCCTCATACGCTGACTCTACGAGTGCCAAAGAATCCAAGCATTAATACAGACAAAGAGTATTTTACATTTTTTAGCTTGAGACTTATTCTGAGGTCTTTCAGAATCCATCCACTTTTGTGTTATTCATTTTATATTAAAGCCTGTATGCTACAGGAATGGGTTACAAGAATAGTCTGGTTCCTAGAGCTGAAAGCAGACCAAACACAGTATTACAATGTAAACCTTAAGGTATTCACCTTGTTAAATATCACAGGCCATTTAGCATGAAAAGTGAGCTGATGTATTCAGCATTTATCACTTTTCTCTGATCATGAACGTAACATTCATGCTTCTATTCTGCTTAGAAAATTTTGAGCATTGATTTATGTGGTTTTAGAAAACATCTGAAGATGTTTCTTGTTTTTTTGTTTTTGTTTTCGTTTTTTTAAAAGGTGCAGCTCTGAGCCTTATTTAAAAACCTTCATATGACCAAACAAATGATGGACTCCTAACCAGGCAGCTAAGGGGTGGCTAAAATTATTAGATATGAACAAATTCTTTCAACTAAAACATAATAAATATTTTAAATATGTTGACAGAAAATCCTTTTCTAAGATAATTTATTAATTAAAACATTTAGCCTTTGCTATCCTCACATTCCCATAATGATAATGTGCTACATTTGTCACAGGAACAAAATTAGTTCGTATTTTTTGCCAGTGAACTGGCACAATGAAGAAACAGCCTAAAAAAAATTTGTTTGCTGTCATCACACATTAAACCTCCCAAAAGTATACCCATCCATACTCTCAGAACAAACCCGGTCAATACTTTTCTTTCTCTAGATTACACACCCAATGTCATTCTTCTGATCCTGTAATTGCCGAGAGAATGCTGCCGCGATAGTTGCACTCTCGTGGCCTCAGGTTCCTGCGCACAGACAGCATCGTCTGCTCCCCTCAGTTCTGAATTCTGGCTGATGCTCTCTGTGCTATAAAACCTTCCTCCTATTGCTACACCCTCTCCGTATGGCAACTGTTTAGCTGCATAATTTATAACAAAAGGCTTGTCTGCAAGGGGAAGTAACTGTGCAGATGGGTATACATTTACAGCACAGCAGATACGATGTCGTATCTCTTTCTGTGGATCGATGCTACCAAGGTTACTCACTGAGAGATCCCACATAACGAGCTGGCATGGAAAAGGTGCCCCTCTGCAGATTCACACACTCAGCTACTGGGTAGCAACTTCTACCACATTATCCCCAAGTTTTCCTTATAGCATCCTGTTTTAGTAGTGATTATATGTCAAAGTCCATATATTTTCTTCACAAATTATACTTCTCATATTTATTTGACCTAGACATGCAATTTTGATATATAATCACCTAATCAGTTGCAACTTTAACTTTCTGTGCTCACACTCTCTATCTTCCCTGTAGTAATTTACCTCTCTGGCTGCAACCTGCTCCTTTCTAGAGACTTTCCTGTTTCCCTGCCTCGATTGTGTAGCCGTTCTGATCCCGCTATTTACCTCCCAAGAGGTGTAAGCATGGCATAAAACTGGTGTGGTTACATGCTGGTCTTACGCCCCAAATAACTTTTGATCCTGCAGCGCAATTGGAATGATAAGCTGCATTATGTTTTCTGCAGTAACAGACTTAAAATGCAAATCCCCTGGAGCCTAAGAAACACATATCCCCAAAATTTGAACTATAGGATTTAAGTCCATTCTCTGAAATTAGACCAAACTGTGTAGGTTTAGAGCTACCCAGGGATTAGCTACAAAAGCAAACAACTGGTCCCCAGGAGTCAGCAATGACAAAATTTACTCTTCCTGTTGAGGACTGCAAACACACACAGCTCAACATCAACATCTTCCCCTTTTAGGCAAGGTCATGACCAAGGATCAAATGACCACTGGCTTTGGCAGATGTACCACACACGGTGTGATGGGATACAGCTGGAGCATGCTGTCGCCTTCTGCACCTAATGCCATTTAATTTCACCCTGATGACCTTTGTGAAGCCCAAAGACTTAAGCTAAATCAGTAGTTTTTATCTTCAGTAAACTAAAGTCCAGGCCACAATCAAGTAAAAAAGGAATACTCCTAAGTCCTGATTAGGTGAAGTGTGTACAGATTGTCCCAGCAAATCTGTATCATTCTCAGGTGTGACTGTTACACGAGGCTCTGGGCTTTTGGTATTCAGTTCCCCAAGGTATCAGGCAAGAAGGAGTCACAAGGTCATAAGAAGTATAAATTCTTAATGTATCATAAGCACCTAAGCTAGTTTAATTCCTAGGATTTGCATGAGTGCTTTGTAATTACCATACCACATCATTACAGTTAAAACTGATTCAAATCCTTCCGAAGGCTTGAATTAGTATAAAACCTCTAGGTGGATAAGCACTTCAGATGATGGAAGTCTTTACTGCGAGATAACCATGTAAAACATCAGAACTCTTTAAACAGGCCTGAACACTTAAGTGGCACTGAAAGCCAAATCCTGCAGTCTCTAGTTGGGCATCATTCACTCAGGGAGAAATTTACCCCTCTGCAGAGAACTAGCACCATTCAAGTCCCACCTAAGCCTTCACAATTAGGGTGAAGTGGGGATTAAGTGATGCATACCTTCAGCCAGCCCACTGCACAGGGGTGATTTTCATCTTCAGTGTGAGTTTTCCCTAAGTAAATGGAGCAACATTTCACAGTTACTGCTGGTGTCCATTGATCAGAGAGAAATAAATGCCTGAAAAAAATTCTGTGGATACACCCAGTTTTCAAAATGAAACTGAAGAGGTGAAAGTTCTGCAGATGGCATTTTATTGTCATGAAGGGATGGAAAACTGAAATTTTAAGGCAAGTGAAAATGGAAACAACAGTTTACATGTGCATGTTATTAGTAATAGAACAGTGCTTGTGCATTCAGCCAGTCAGGAAACAGTGGCTTACTGATCCTAATAAAATCAAGCACAGCATTAGAAATGTGAGTATCAAGTATCATGCACCTTCAGTGAAGTGCAGTTCACTCACAGAAAAAACAGCTTTACGTTAATTGAAAACACTGAACAATGCATCATTTCCTTCAAAATTGTTACCTGCTTCCAGACAGTCTACAAGCAGAACAGAGGTTACATTCGTCAGGTGAATTATTCATTAAATGTTAATTTGCTCAACTCTACTTTTGACATACATTAGAAAGTGCACACTCCTAGAAAGTCACACACATACAGAACTCCTTCTGAAACTTTCAGACTTAAAAGTTCACTGAAATCCTGATCTTCTCAAGCATTCATAACTATTAATCAAAAACATTTTCTGTTTTCAAACTTAGTAAAGCACGTACTTCTCATTAAGGACTATTTACATGCCACGTTTGAAGTTTCAAAGTTCAGCCGTTTTTGAGCTATCCCTGTGGAAAAAAATGGTCAGAATTTTTTTGAATGGGTAAAAAAAAATGTATTTTATTCACACTCAAAGAACGCAAAAAGGTGAAGGCATTTTGTTGATACAAGAGACAAGCATGGAAGTTTTTCACCCAAAAGTGAATGTTTTGTGAAGTTATGAGGGTAGAAATAAACGGGATCATTATAGACACTGTTCTGCATTCTTAAATACAGTAGCTGTTAGCTCAACTGCTGTGACATACTGTACATGCATATTCTCAATCTCACAGGGTCTCATTTGCAGTGACGTCTTTTCCAGGTTAAAAAAAGGCCATTTTCTAATATGGCTACAATACCACTTAACAGAGTGTCATTTAACTCTTCCTCAAGACCTCACTCCTTGCCAGAAAATTTATGGCCATTTTATTTCCCGTTAAAGAGCAAACAGTCACAGTGCTTCAGCACTCAGCTGACTAACTGCTTCTTCACCGATTATGGGCCTTAGCTTGCCTTCTTACTGCTGGCAGTAGCCAAACAGTGAATAATAACTAATGAAGCAAATATAAGTTATGCTATATAAGACATAGTACACTACTTGCCCATAAATTAAAAAAACCCACCTGATCAGCACTGGTGTTTGGGGCTGAAATGTATTTTCATACCTGTAATCCAGAGATTGCAGCAGGATATGGTGAAAGTGCAGTGGATCCTAAATTTCGTCCAAGGAGAGGAGTCATGGGTGTGCTACTGGTGGTGTGAGTAGCACGCCAGTATGCCTCAAGATATTCTGCCAAGTGTTCGCAAGCATCTTCAAGCTGATTTTCATCCAAAATTACATCAAACATTTCCTGATCACAACAACAAAGTTTGGTTCATTACAATGTAACTGATGAAAAGAAAAAGTTGTTTAACATTTCTCATCACGCTAATCCTTTAAAATTCAGTAAATAAGAATCAGAGCATGGGATTGCAAAAGAAAGTTATACAAATGGGCTTATAAGGTGATCAAAAGCCAAAGCTCTCAGAAGTCACTGTATCCTTTCAGCGAGGTTCACCAGACACTACGTGAGCCCTAACACGCTCAAAGGCACAAGACTCCTTTAATGAATTTATTTTGCTCTAAGATAGGAACTGAAGCTGGATGTCAGAGTAACACAGGGGTGCTTTGCATTGGTTTTGGACCCACGGACTCACGCATACTTCTCTCATTCTAATTGTGAACACATTTCCAGAGTGACGATGCCCCTAAAACCATTTCCACTTCAGTGAACGCAGGATGCATTTCTGTTAGCAGCAGTATTCCTGCTTCAGCAAGGCTACTGCAGGACATCCAGCTGTTCAGATACTTACAGCTGGGACTTCGTCAGAGACTATCTCCATGCACTGTTTTTTAACTACCTTCGTTTATGCCTATCTGGAAGGTCTTACCTATCTGTTCTCAAATCTGCAAGACCATGCAGGTATGACCTCTTTCCCTACTGATCTGTTTACCAGGGGACAGTACCTGACCATTAGTGCAGGTCCTGGTACTTGCCTCAGACCTGCTCACCATGCAATCCACAGAGAGGCTATTTACCAGTGAACGGGGAAGCAATTCAAAGCCACGTGGCTTCTGTGCTACCCAAGAAGTGAAAGGGACACTCTGCAGACAATGTTTTTAGATTATCAGCATGACGAGTGCTGATAACAAAGAGCTGATAATAAAGCCACCATAAACTGAGTCCCTCAAGAAAAATACATACATATTTTCACCAGTGAAATTTCGTACCTCATCTTTAATCTTAACTCACGCCTTAATGGAAAAAAAATATTGTGAAAATAGCACAGGAAATGAAAATACGTGCAGGTGTTGCAGGTGTTCAGAGTAACCGATACAAACCACAGGCTGCTTTTCCTCCATGCATATTTACAGATCTATCCAAAATAGATAAAGCTGACATCTCTAGAATAAGATGTAAAACTGCATGATGAATTTATCATAAATCTTGTTCATGCATCTACCTCCCACCCCAAAGTCTGGTCCAGAACTTACTTTAATACTAAAGCCATTTTATTTAGTTTTTAATTTATTCTGTCTTACCAGCACAGCAGAGAAATGTTTCCTCCTCTGCCAGCAAGTATGAAGTTTTCTTCTAATAAGCATACTCCTAACACTACATCCTTTGGTCAAATTCAGTGTTTATTGCTGCTCATTTTGCTTCTCTATTTATCTATATCCTTTAGACCCTCCTTTGCTATTTAAAGACATGTTGATAGACTACATATTCCATTATATCACTCACATCATCACTGGTGAAAGAAGTAATTCAAACGTAGCTAGGTTAGGAAATAAAAGAATGTGGTTTGCTTACACATACTTTGCTTTGGAAAAGGAATTAAAATACTACACTTATAATATGTGTTTTCATAAATAAAAATGAATACTGTCACTTTCTGGTCTGTGACTAGTAAGCAGTTCTCCTGCGCTGCTCATTCTTTGCATAGCTGGCCACTGATTTGAGGGCAACTCTGGCTGTCAGTACAAAACCCAGCTTTGCAGGCTGCAAGGTAGTTCTGTCTCAAGGCATATTTTCAGCTGCATGGGGTTTTAGCAGCAAGCAGGTCAATGAATACTCTTCCAACACCCTCCAACCTCCTCCTGCTAAACTAGGGAACTGTTTCTCAAGTTTCTTTTTAACCTGGATCAGTTGATTTAGGGAGCTTACAAAATGCTGTACTGGCTTAACTGAGCGTGCTGCAAGGTGAAGGTAAGACAAAGAGATCGGAGATGGAAACGCCAGTACTGCTGCCTACGGCTTCCTTTCTTAACAGAGTAAAGCTTCATGCATTTCTAAGAAATGCACAGCTAATACTCTAGCTAACATACCTAAACCACCCGGCTCTGTGATGGTACGTAGCTTCATGTGGTATTTTGACAGTGATCTCAATTAAATTGGATTTAGGGAGAAAGAACTTTTAACAGTTGCAGTAGTACTGTCACCTTTTTAACAGTTAACTGTAAAATAACACTAGGACTGGTAATGGTGAGCCTCTCAGGCTGTCATTTGAAAGTCACCTGGAAAAACTGCAAAACTGGCAGGATCCTGATTCCAGGGCTCTACAGGGTTTTACAGGGAAAATGAATTACAGAGCATTCAGGTTTTTTTCTTGCATTTAACAGTTCTGCTCATCGCTAACGTGTGTTTGTTCTGTTTCTGTGTATTTGGGAGGAAAGAATCTTTTAAGGGAATCCTTGTTTGCAAGCATCACGGAGTAAAGCAATTTCTTCCCAGTTTTCCTTACAATTAATTTTATTCACCGCGATGTTTTCCTACAACATGTGTACAATAGTTACCATATGACCATTAGTATTTCTTAAGTGATATACATTAAAGCAGTGGTCTTTCCTGAAGAGAAGATAAAATTAGTTGCCACTGTCCTCTGCTATTTCTTTTAGTTTACTGTATAACCACCGTGAAATACTCTCTGTGCATTATCCCATGTTAGCAACACAAAATAAAATGGTCACGACTACAGAGGCATCCTCCTCACCCACAGGAATGTTTGGGAGAGGGAGTGTGAGAGGGACCGAGCCTCAGGCATAGCCCAGAGTTAGTACAGCTACGGCCAACCCCAAATTGCATCTTACTCTCTGAGCTCAGGGAAGGTGAGCTCAGGCTCTGGGGGGAAAGATGCCCCAGAGAGAACTGAAAGGATGGAGGTATACCTGAGAAGGAGGAGGAATTTGAACTTGTAGATGTATCTGGTGTACTGGCTATTTTTAATAATGCCAATGCATTTTACTTCCGCTAGAGTATAATTTCTGGTATTTTTTAGGTTATGTCAAATAGACCAGAGGGTATGTACCCCCTCTTAGCATTGGCACGAACCAAAAAGTTAAAAAAAAAAATAATCATAATGAACTGTATATGACTAGCGTATTTAAAACTGTATGGTTAGTACAGTTCATGTTTCTTTGAGCCATATAATGTTCCTGCTTAACGGAGTCATGCAGTGATAGGCAAGCTTAGCACTGGCTTGAGCAGCATCAGTGAAAGATTAGCAAGGAATTAATAATGAAAGCAGTTCCTGAACTTAAATATGCCAAAAAAGACAGCTATTTTTAAAATGTCTAGACATACAGCACCATCTGATTACTTAAGGCTGGCTCTCAGCAAATGAAAAAAAGTGAGGGTTTTATGGTTTTCAAGTATCTTCACTTTAAACAAATACTCCTCTTGCAGCAATTTGAGCTGCAAAACAGATGAAGCAGGTCACAGTGCAGACAACAAGATAGCAGGGTCTTTGGTCTTAGCAGTATACTTTTACTTAATTAAATAATGGATCAACTTGGTCCTTTAATTTAAACTTAACCAAGACTGTCATCTCCCTTCAGGTGCCCTAAGTCAGCAATAACTTCCCTGAAATCAAGCAGTGCCAAACTGATCAGATGGTTTCTGCAGAAGGCTGTTGTGCAAGTCAGAGCGGAAGACAGCCTCTGATTAAGTACGGTCACATGTTTGAAATCTGGATACCCTGAAATTTGGAAATATTTTTCTTATCCAGATGGGGTCTCACTTTGTTGCCTTAGGCAACAAAATACAGTTACAGGATTGGGTGTTAAGGCAGAGTTTACTGGATCCTGGGGATGGACAATCTAAGTGCCATGATGCAACGAACAAGCTACAACGTGCATCTTGCTGCTGCGCACTCTTTATTTCAATCAACACAGCTACTTGCCTCATTTCAACTGCTGTGAGCAAACCTGAGCAGAATAAGAGGAAATCGCTGTATAAAGAGCAAACAAGGCTGTGAGACATGCACAGGCTTCTCTGTGCAGGTGGAAAAATAAATACTCCTTTCAAATGTGAAGAACGTGCAGCAGATTGTTCTGTGTGTAAGCTCAGTGACAGCTTGGTGTAAATACCACAAGGCGTATCCAAACAGGTGCAGGTGCAACTCCATTTAACTTGGCTCACACTCATTAAGTGTTAGGAAGCTATATGCTCTTATAGAAATTATTTTCTACTACAGAAAAGCGTACAGTTTTGTTTTAGTTCATGGCACCTGAATGGCTCACAGGAATTCTCCGTCATCATTTTAAGAGATAACAATTCAGTGGAAAATTACGTGTGAAACATAATACAGCTGAGCTCTCCAGAAGAACTCAAGATGGCTTGAACATCTTTCAGTGCTGCTCGAAGTGGAAAACAAGGATGAGAGTGAGCAAAGCGATCTACAGTTACTGTAACCAGAAGCTTACAGGTCTTTACAGTAACGCCACCAGCTGGGTGTATATGCAGTCACCATCTACCACTTTCGACAGCTGGACATCTGCAAGTGGTGCTGATGGGGCAAGAGGGACAGCAGGAGGGCGGCTGCGAAACCCACACCCGCCAGGGAAACAGCAGGCTGCCTGGGGCGCAGTGGGCACTGCAAAAAGTGTAACTGGAGAAATCGAGATACACGCCCACACACACACACACCGCTACCAGCACTTTTCTGCATTATTTAAATTCTTGCTCTGTATCAGGCATAGGAGGAATTGGAATCAGATCTCTCATTCTAGACACATTCTTGAACCGTTCTGCTTTTAGATAAGGAGGACAGAAATTTCAGTCAAAGCTATTACCTTTTTTCCTCTGCTTTCTAACATTTCAGTGCGAATCTAGCCTGAACATACACCAAAACACTACAAAAAACTGCCAAAATTCAAAGTTTTCACAGATCCACATTAGGAATGGAACACCTGTACAGCTTTTCCGCATAGCACCTGCCTGCCTCATCAGCTATCCAGGACCTCTGCTCCTTAAGCAGCAGGTTATTCAAGGTATCAGTATCTTTGATAAAATGGTCGGTGAGCAGTGACTGTGCTCCGATGAGGTAACTGGAATGGCTGCAGGCGCTGCTGTGTCAGGAGGCTCAGGGATCACGTGCATGCAGACACACAACTCACACCATACAGACGGTGGGTCTGGACTCACGATGAAGCTGACGGAAAGTCCTCTGCACCCTCTTCTCAAACCAGGATTCTGAGACTTTGGCCCTTGGGGACCTTAAGATAGCACTGCTCCATGAATGATGTAATTTGCTAATGAGCTAGTAGATCGGCTTCCATACACGTCATTTTTGACCTGTCACCTTGCCAAAGATCATAGTAAGCCCAGGACGAGAGATAATCAGGATGAAACCATCAAACAACTTGTTTCTTAGCAATAAAAGCTGATTGAGGGTTACAATTGCAGGGCTGTCTGAATCGCCATAAAGTGATAACATATGAACTCGGCTATAATCAAGGACGAACACAGCAGAAATCTTTAAAGCTCCACGTATCACAAGTTCTTTAGCCTTTCTTCTGTACTTACGGGTGGGCATTGTGCAAGTTTATCAGCCGCCACCAACTGAACATTCAAGTGTTTACTTTGTGACTTTCCTCTAGATTTAATCAGTCGCTGCAAAACCTGACAGAGGAAAAGAGAAAAATGTAAGTTTAAGAACCACGTATCTCCATAAAGCTCAGACTGACTTCCCATTGGAGGATTACCAAGTTCAGAAGCTCTCCATTATATTTAACACAATGGATAAAATATTGTCCTTGAATATAAGCACATACGTTTCTGATAGCCTCCCTGAAAGCTGTGCACATTTCCCTCTGCATCACATTTGATCCCTTGCAAATATTTCAAATGCAGTGCAAATGGTGGTTTTGCTTTATTCTGCTTGAAGTAATAAGTTATTTTTGACAAATGTAATGTTCTAGAGGACCATGAAAATTATATATATACACACACACACAGAGAGAATTATACTGGATTGCTGGATTGACTGTGGCACAACAGTAGCAGCATGTTACGTTGTGTGGCAATAACACTGTAACTTAATCTGTTCTAAGGTGCATTTTGGGTATAGAAGGTATTTTACACACACAGTTCATATTACTTATTTTTTTTTCCTTCCACTGTGTTCATTACTAGAATTTAAGAGGCAGGAAAGTTAGGAATCCTAAATTATTTCTCTGTAAAGTTTCAAAGAAAATTAAAGGATCATAGAACGACAGAGTATTTTTTAAGTTGGAAGGACCTCCAGAGGTCTCTATGCCAACCCCTCACTCAAAGTAAGTAAGGCCAGCTGGATCAGACTACACAGGTCCTCACCCAGCTGAGTTTTGAACACTTCCGAGGAGATCCCACCACCTCTCTGAGCCAGGATTGACCCATCTTTGCTCGTACAGCCCAACACGTGGCTGATTCTCTGCTGCAAGGGCACACTGCTCACTCCTGTCCAAATTGTTATCCACGAAGACCCCCACGTCCCTGGCTGCAGAGCTGCTCCCCAGCCAGTCGGCCCCAGCCTGGCCTGGGGCAAGGAGCTACTCCAGCCCAGGGGCAGGACTTAGTATTTTCTTTTGCTGAACTTCAAGAGGTTCCTGACAGCTCTAGTTTCCCCAGCCTGCCAAGGTCCTTCTAAAGGACAGCCCTGCCCTCGGGCACATTAACCTGCCCTGGAATTAGGTATCATCCACAACCCTGTACATTAACAAAGGTCATTAACAAAAATGTTGGAACTGTACTGGCCCCATTACAGATCCCCGAGTGACACCACTGGTAACCAGCTGCCAGCTGGACTTTGTACCTCTGACCAGCACCCTGAACCTGGCAGTCCATCCAATCTTCCACCTCTCTTGTAGTCCACACTTACCCAGACCATATCTCATCAATTTGCCCATCAGGATACTACAAGGAGATCACGTCAAAGCCTTGCTAAAGTAAAGGCTAGCAACAGCCACTGCTCTTCCTTTGTCCACTGGGGTCATAATCTCATGACAAAAGGCAGCCAGGTTGGTCAGGCATGATTTGCCCTTGGTAAATCCCTGCTGGCTGCTCCCAATCCTCCTCTTGTCCTGCATGTGGCTGGGGAACAGCTTCCCAGAGGATTTACTCCATAACCTTCCCAGGGACTGAGGTGTGACTGGCCTGCAGTTCCCCAGACTCTCCTTCTTACCCTTGTCAAGAATGCATCTGACATCTGTCTTTTCCCAGTTATCAGGAACCTTCCCAGATCACTGTGAGTTTTAAAAGGTAATAGAGAGCAGCTTTGCAATGGCATGAGACTGCTCCTTCAAATGAATCCCATCTGGTCCCTTGATCTTGCATATGTCCAGTTAGTTAGGTGGTCTCCAGATCAACCTTTTGCTACTGTGTGTCCCTGCCACACACTGCATTGGGCCCACACTTTTCTTAGCTGTCCTTCTGCTTGCCATGTTCTTACAGAAGCCCTTTTTGTTACCCTTAAGATCTCTTGCTAGTTCTAGCTCCAGCTGAACTCTAGCTTCTCAGCTTCCCCCCAACATGTATTCCTCCTGGGATGCCTGTCCCCACATCCATCTTCTGCATGCCTCCTTTTCGTATTTGAGGTCAGGCTGTTCTCTGTTCATCCACACTGCTCTCCTGCCAAGTTCCATGTAGGAACAGATCATTCTGGTGCTTGGAGGAAGCTGTCCATGAAGATCACACAGCTCTCCTGAGCTTCTTTGTTATCCAAAACAGTCTTTTACGGGATTCTGCTGAACAGGTCCCTGAACAAGCCAGTTCTAGGGTCCAGGTCTGCAATTCTGTTGTTTGTAGTGCTCATTTCTCTCAGGATCTTAAATCCCACCATCTCATGGTTGCTGCAGCCAAGGCTGTCCTGGACCTTCCGAACTCTATCCAGCTCTTCCTTTTTCCCCATAGCAGCAGGTACAGCAGAACCTCCCCCATTCCTTGCTGGTCACCTGCACCAAGAACTGGCACATAGCTCTCTGCAGATATCTCTGATGTGCCACAGTGGTCACTCCAGCAGGTGCTGAGAAGCATCCCACCATCGCTGTGCTGATTCCATGAAAACCAGGGTCTCTGTCATGACTCCAGGCCCCCTTCTGCACTAACAGCCATGGGCACGGTGGGGTCTGTGCTGCACTCCTGAGCAATAGTCACGTTCACCCTCCACAGCAGGAGCTGGCCAGCAGCCTGGCCACACTAGTCCAGACCCAGCTGTGGACGGTGTGTCAACAAGCCCCAGGCAGAAGCCACAGATAAAAGCAGACAGGCTTTGTTTGTGATCAACAGACAACCATCATTAACTGCCTGGGAAGTGGGCAAAGGGCTGGGTGTCTTCTCTGAAGCTCAGCCTAAGGTTAGGGCTTGCAGAGAGACAATCCACAACTACAGCTGTGTTGGCGTAGGGGGGCCGCAAAGGGACTGCCAAGGGGAACTGAAAGCTACAGAAAGAATTTGCTCCTCAGGAATTTTTTTGTCTACTGAATTGGTGGGTGTCTCGTCTAAGGTTTAGGGCAGAAAAAACAAATTGCATAAGACATTCCCTTGTCAAGCCCTTGATCTAAAAACTTCAATTTTTTTTCTCTTCATCTCACTCTTAATTTCTTCAGGTGCAGATACCACACTGCTCACTCCCACACTGCCCTCCAGGTCACTCTCAAATGCACGTATTTTAAGGGTGAGATACATTACCTTCGGAGAAGACACTTTAACATGGACAATAATTGGTGCTAAAGATGTCTTGATAAGTTGTGCAGGGTGATTGATAGTGTCTGCATCTAGGACAACCAGTTGTAAAGACCTTGCCAGCTCAAAGATTCTTTCGATTTCACTCTGTACTTCAGCTAGTAAAGGAAAACAAAACAGGTGAAAGCCATTCACCCCCAGCATTACTTAGACAAAAATATCATCACCCATTTATTTTCATAGACTGTATACATCCAGTATATGAACTCCATATGGGAATTAATGTAATTTCCATAAAATAACCTACTACTCAAGGCAGTTTTTAAAATAAGTATTACCTTTGAGACAATTCTGTTGCCTGAAAAGACATACATACTATGGTCCTTTCTAGTATCAGTGTATTTAAACACTGGGTACAATTAAATGCATGCTTCTACTAACACAAAACAGACTTAAGCATATTTTCCAAATCTGCTACACAGCTTAGGAGACATAAGATTTTTTTATTTTAGACAGCAAGTGATGTATGGATATTTCTTAAAACTTCTTTTGTTCTCAGATTGTAATTCTGATTTAACTTAGAGAGCCTGTATGAAAAGCAGAACTGTGACCCCCTAATACCATAATCACAAAAAATTGTTTATGTTAAATAATTGACAGCATATATTTAAAAAGACACTAATGGCAATGTTCACACCAAAGCACTTTCGTCTAAAGAAAAATGAGATTTCTTTCCACGTAAATTACATTTCTGATATTCATTGTTCTGACCCTTCTTAATCATTCACATGCATGTGACAAATTTTAAATCAATAAACTCAGCACAAATGGAAGCCTCTAAGTTATACCACTAAAGTACAGAAGAGCTGTATGTCAGCAACTCACATGCATTTAATTTGCCTAAGAGCTGCTCCACAGAGCAACGCATGTTCACAGGCACAGGAAGATTTAGTAGTCACCTTTGCAGCATTTAATTTTGGGGTGCCTACTCCTGTACTAGAATACCAACTAGAAGTGAAGCGTCCTACAACCTATACCTCTAGTTCAAACAGTCACTCAGGATGTCAGAGAATTGCGTTTAAGAGCCTTTTCTTCCTAAGAAGATTGAAAACCAACTCCTCCTACCACCTAGGATGGTGTTGCAGAGACCAGGTTATTGGCCTGCATATACTACACACAAATTTCCACCCTTGTGAAAGATATAAAAATTCATCAGGCCAGTGTAACCCAGCAGTCACGATGATGTGAGGAGAGGGTAGGAAGACCCAGTCTCATGGCTAGACAGCAAAATTAAGCTGTAGCTGTTCAACATTAAATACAAAACCAGTCCCAGCGTCAGGAACAACATGTCTCCTTCGTGGCTGGACAAGGTGAAAGTTCTTTGGCATCTTGTGATATGGAATTAAAAGCACAAGGCTGAGAAGAGGGAGCTGTGAGGCCAACTCACCTTGGGAGGAAACAGCACTGAACCCATATTCTCACTGCAGGCCCCTAACTCATATTTTGCAAATAGCAGCTATAATACTGCTTGCGCTCTAGCCCAGGTAACTGCTTAACGTGAGGCTAACACAGTACATTGTGCTCTCTTGCCCTTCCTCAGGAAAAATTTGTCTCCCATTTGAATATGTGAAATTCAGAATTATACATTAAAATGCTGTAGACACATTTAAAATTGCAGAACTGATGACATCTTGAAGGCTGAAATCCTGTCAGTTTCCTCCAGTATGCAACCATGTTCAGAATTACATCTGTGTCAATGTCTTACCTAAACTGGATCTTGTATTTGACCGCTCAATTATTGCCCTCTTGCTTGGATTATTTAGAACAGACCTCTTAGCAAGAGAAATGTCAGCTGTCACTCTAGTTATTGATATCCTATGAGTAAGAACACAGGACAACAAAAACACAGTAGTCAAATTTTCAGTGCACTGCACATGATTTACAGCTACATTCCATTCCAAAGTGCAAAGGCAATAAAATACCACTCAGACATGTTTTATAGCTGAGTTATGTCCTCATTAAAGAACAACTGAAGAGAAATGCTGCATAACTGTAAAGTATTTTCTATTCCCTACGCTATTGTAGACTCTGGCATATAGTTTCTGCTATTCTACTTAATGCATTAGTTAACTTTTTTCCTCCCCAACTCACTCATCTCCTACACGAATTTACACAGTACCATAAGTACTACAAGTTATGTGAGTCTTAGGGCATACAGAACAACAGAGTCATAACAGTAACAGCACTTCTCTTCCCAGATAGTTAAACCATTGATTAAACCTGACATTGCTGAGAGGTAAGGAAAGGCCATGTCTGGACATCTGAGCAGACCGTGTCACTCGTGTCTGAGTGCCTGTGAGTCACCGAACAGAGCCGCTTGCTTTGGGAGACTGCTCCTCCATGTACTCTCCTTTTCCAGACAGGGAGCTGTGCAGATGGGCTACATGACTTGGCTCATGGTTGAACAGGAGAAAAGTTAAGTTGAGCCACAGCTATGTGTACTGCTGGAGCCTCCTCTTTAACTTAAGGAAGGTGATTTTTTACTTGATCTGTCAGTGAGCTGACAAGAGACAAAAGGTTGTAAAACAATGACCACACAATCACTTCACTTAAAATCCATTTAGTAGGACTGTGATGAGCCAGAGAGCCATGAATAATGAAAAGAAAGCAAGCTGGAAATGACTAGCAGCTATTCCACAGAATGTAAGATTTATGCAGCTCCAAGTGAAATTATCAGACAGAGGGTTAAAAAGAAGTGCAAGTATTTTTCTATATAATACATAAATAAATTTATTGCCAGAAGATACAGTACAGACCAAAAGTATAAATTAGTTTTAAAAAAAAAAGGGAGAAATTAATGGATCATGGGTCTAGAGGTGACGATAAAACATGATGGTCCAGATTGCACCTCTGGCTCAGGGAGCTCCTAGATCTCTTACTGCTGGAATCAGAGACGTGTAACAGAGGAAGGACCACAAATGTTCACCTACTGTGCCAGATATAAGAAGCATTTCATTCTTCCTGAGAAAGAAGTAATCCTAAGTATCACTGTTGCTGAAAGATGTTAAGAAAAAAACATGCTTTTGCTATGTTTTATTTACACGGTGTGTAGAGTCAGGCTTGGTCTATGCAACAGCGACTAAACACAAGGCATTTAGAAAACGATGCCGTTAGAGCCTCTGCAGGAGCCATTCCCCGAATGCCTTGTGACAGCCAAGCTTTAGCAGACTCCTTTCAGCAGGCCTGCACGACACAGCCCTCGGGCCCTTCCTTTAGTTCACTGGCCAGAAGAGGATGTTGCAGTTACAAAAGCAGGAGCTGACAGAAGCCAAGTGTATTAAGAGGTAGGGAAGGAGTCCTGCTAGTTCAAGTCTTACTGAAGTCTTTTGAAAAGCTCCTCCCTGGACCGTCATTTTCCTTTCTTGGTAACGTGGACCTGTCACAAAATTGCAGAAGAGATAGAAAGAAGGAAAAGGAAAAGGGAAAGGGAAAGAGAAAGGGAAAGGGAAAGAGAAAGGGAAAGGGAAAGGAGAAAAGGAAAAAAGAAAAAAGAATAAAGAAAAAAAGAAAAAAGAAAAAAAAAGAGAAAAAGCAAGAGGAGGAGAAAGACTGCAAAGCCATCAAAGTTGGCAGGAGGACCAAGAAGCAGCTGAGGTGCCTGAAAAGGAATTTAATTATTTTTTCTAAAGTTACTCAGAGCTAAAGTCAATTGTATCAGCTTGCTTGTGGCATTTAGCTTTTTCAATGCTGGAATTTCATACTCCTACCTGATCTAGTTGCCAATATTGCTAAAAGCAATAGGATTTCCAAAAAATACCTCACTTCAGGCAGGACCTCTCCCTTTAGCCCTCTGTGCAGACCAAGGGCATGGTGGGGACAAAACCAGAAGAGCAAGACGTGGAGCAGTCTTGCCTCCTATCAGATTAAGCAGCCTAAACAGGTGTGTCTAAGTGCGCTTTACATTTTCTTCTCTGTATTTAGGCACTGCTGATCTTCGTGGATCAGGCCTCCGCTGAGTACGTTCTCATATAGGGTATAAAAATATACCTCATAAGGGATATATTCATAGCAATCACGTCGTGGCAACTGGAGATGACTTCTCACTTCCAGTTGCCATGGTTTCCTACCAAAAACAATGACTCTCAGTTACCACTGGCATATCCAAAGCTGACAGACATATGCCAACAGCTGGAAAAAAACATACGCTGCAGTTCTGTACCTACACCTAATGCAAATGGGCACCGGAGCTCATACACTGAGCTGCAGTGGAACCAGAGCAGTCACACTGCTCAGGACTGGGGAGAGGACGCGCTGACAGGATGCCTGAACAGCTCAGAAAAATGACAAATTTAACTGCAGGCTGCCACGTACAGTGCTTCATCTGTCAGGTTTTAAATCAATCACTATGTTTGTAGGATCTGCTAAAATCAGTTGAGCTGGGCAATTAAAAATAGGAGAGGAGATGAGCTATTTTGCACAGAAGTTGATCATTAAACATTCTGTCTAAGCTGTTTATGGGTTAGCTCAGCACTGCCATCTCCTCACTGCACCCCAAAAGGTACCTTGACCAAAAATCCTACTCCACCTCTTCCAATTAACACACACTATTATTTTCACTGTCCTAGTGCCAACGTTTTGGGTATTTTCAAACCTGATTTACTGTCATATACTAGCTAGCACAGCATAAGCTCCTGTTCACAGTTAGAATATACTGAACAAACTAGGATGAAGGAAGGGCAGAACATCCCGAAGATGCAGCAGACACCTATGACTACTGATGAGCTTCAATGGAAAAAAAGAGATGCCATGGACCAAGCCTACATTTCTAGCAAAAAAATCCAAATTATCGCTCTCACAGCTCTTCAGGAAATATTCTCCGTGTTCCAGCTGAACAAGATGAACGCTCCTTACAATTTCTGAAGTTCTGACACACTTTTTTCTGTATTTTAGTTCTCAGCATTTCCTTCTTCAAAATGCTTTTTTAAGTGGTTTTGACTACTGAGAATATTTGAGTTCATTTTTCTTAGGTGTTGGTCTGAAGCTCTGTTACTGCACCCTGTTGAAATCTGCTGTTTCTGATACTTATTCAGGGCTAGCGTGTGATTAGTTTTATTTAGAGAACATCCTGCTGTACAGGAGCCTGAAACTTCACAACAGGTGCTGGAATGAACCTAGCTCAAATCGAGCAACTTCAAAATAAGATCAAGAGGCACTTATATTTGGTGTCTGCACACTTTAGCGACTGGCTGAGCTGGTCCAGCAGTAAGCACTTGTATCCAACGGTTAAGAAATTTTCATATGCCCAAATGATTGTGAATAAAACTATACTTTTACATGCAATTGAGTCATGCTTTCTCAACTGTTCCACCCACAAAATGAACTGGACAGCTCTTTGAAAAAGAAAGCAACCCACTCAGTTCAATCTACAGAACATGCAGCCAGCTCAGGCTGCAGAGCAGTGGCTTGGGAGCTCCAGAGAAAAGAGGGCCAGCGGTGAGCCAGGAGCATGGCTCTGCCAAAAGGGCTGTTCGCCGGGTGGCATCGTTCCCTCCGACTCCTGGCTGAACAAGGGACACAGCCTGCTTCCCAGGGAGACACTAAAAACCTGAGCCTGGTAATGCCATCTTTAAAGATATTCTGGCACTTTCCATGTGCCCCCGTCACCTTTCATCTAGACTTCTCCTGTAACTTCAGGCTGGTAAGATATTGAAGCAGAATTATTCTATTAAATTAAAGAAATCCTACTACAGACATAGCAGATATGAAGATACATGCACTTCTGGTAATACGTTAGCTGTGTTCCACCCCACAGCTGGCTGCATTTCAATGTTGATACAAAGCCCGTAAATCAGTTTTGAACATGCATCAATCTTCTTGCATTAAAAAAAAAAAACCAACCAAAAACCAAACAAAACCCACCACACTAAAATGTTAGTAACACATGGGGAAAACAAGTGTGAAAAGGACAGTATTTCTCACCTCCCATCAAACCTGTGCTTCAGGAAGTCAAAGAGAGCTTTCTGCATCATGTCTGTCACCTTTGCAGAGGTGAGGAAGATTGAACAGGGAGGATTGACAGGAAGAAAGAGAAGTCAAAAGTAAGAAAAGAGGTAAGTAGAAGGATACTGCCAACAATCAATACCTCTTATAGGTAGCAATCATTTAATTTTCATGCTCTTGGCAGCACGCTTTGTAATAAACACTTGCAAGTTTTCTGACTCATTCTCCAAAATGCGGAACGGAGGATGTGAGAGCTGTCACTCTTCCTGCTCTTGTCTTGACTTATACTGAGGCATTAGAGCACACCTCACCACCTTCCATAGCAATACCATTCCCAACAGGCTTCAGAACATGTCAGAAGCATATGGGACTATTCGCGTTGAATAGATCATTTGTTTTTTTCCTACAGTAACATTATTAGAACTGGCTTAAAACTTCAGATACAAGATTTAATGTGTTGGATGACTGTTCGAACAGAAGAGAACAACTATTCTCAGAGAGGCCTACAAGCAGAAAAAGTGAAGGTTTCCATTCCTGTACAAGGGAAAGCATCCGAGACAAGCTCAGCCTCAACAGCTGTCATCTACTTTATTGAGTGAGCTCCTTGTCCTTTTCAGGACAGCTCAGATTGACACCTATTATCTGCCAGTCTAGACAGGAACTTAATCAAAGCCCCCAGGCCTCTGGCAGTTTATTTCTCCTAGGCTGTCTTTCGAAATGGTTCTTAGAGAATTTAGTCATAAAAAAAAATAGTCAAAATAATTTTCCCAGATAGGTTGCAAAGTAAGATCAACGTGCTTCTGTTATGTAGACCACTATTCGTAACTGAAATTAATATTGTAACTGCGTTACCATTTATACACCTTTATATGTTCAAGATGTCATGTTTAGTATTATTTTCTTAAACAAAAGTGGGGTGGCATATTTGTAGAGGTATGTAGTAACAAAAAGCCTCTATCCCCTCTGAACTTGTGAGTCCCTAGGCAAATTAATCTGTGGTGCAGCGCCATGAAAGTTGATGGATGAAATTTACTCCTGTCAAGAAACATCACCAAAAAATTAAAAGGCAGAGAGTAGAACATGAAGTACCTAACTCCTGCTTTGCTAAACTACACGTTCAATCATTCTTACAAAAAAAAACAATGGAAGAACACTGCATTATGCTAATAATGGTACCATGTTGTAATCTTCCAAAAAGAACCATTCCAATATGTTTAATATCCTATAAAGCACTAACAACATTAATTAAGCTAAATGAAGTGTATCTTTGATTTTATGTTCATGTTCCTTTAGTTCCTAATTCAGCAAAACACTTAACAGATGGTTAAGTTCACCAAAATGCCCTGCTAAAAGCCTATGCTTGTTTAGCACATGTTAAATGCTCATTTGAATCTGCAGCGGCCTTGAAAAATGCGTGTCCTGTTTACCTGTGCATGTTATCATACCTACTTCCACATTGAAAAGAGGCAAATAATTTAGAAGTGTTAAAGGTTTCTTTACATATATATTTCAATGTACTAATAATCTTAAAAGAAAACATCAAGAAGACATGTTGAAATAATAATCATCAGTTCCCATACTCAGTTTGAGGAGCTGGAGAACAAAACTGAATACGCTGCAATACTCCAGCTACTTCATTTGCCAACACTAAGTTTCATGGGAAGATTTAAAGCTTTTGTAAGTGAAAAAAGGAGAGCAGTGCGGAAACCTCTTCAAAATTTTTGCTAATTAAGTTCAAAGCATGTGCTAGTTTGTCTAAAATTTTACCTGTATACAGAAGTCTAGCTAGTTAATTTGACTGCTCCAACTTTTTCTTGTAGCAGACACAATTCTCTTTTTCTTACTTGATTTAATCAAGAATAACTGTACTGAAAATAATGGATGTGCACTGTGTTTAAAGCAGTAAAACTGCAAAGAGAGCGGCAGTACTTACACTACCTACCCTTCAGCTGAGACATCACAAGTAACAGACACTGCTGCAAGGTAGAAGAAAATTCAGCTGGTACCTCGCCCAAACAGTGCAAATTGCTAACTACACTCTTAGCTCTTGTATAATATTTCTGACAATTATTTAAGCCAAGATCACTTTAAATTATCATAAAACAGTTGCACTGGACCACACACACTGAATGTACTAAGGAAAATTATAGAAAAAAAAAATACTAACTAATTGCAAATACCTGGAATACATACCTCATAGCCTTTCAGTGATGGACCCACCAAGACAACAGGTCTCATGGATGGTACTACATCGTATGGGGGAACATGTTCTGTCTAGAAGAAGAAAACAACCCTTCAGATCATTAATCAAAGAAGATCCATATGAAAATCCTGAGAATTATGTATTAGAATTAAATAAAATAAAATGGAAACAGAAGTAATACTTACCACTTTTTGTTTCTGTTTTGCTAAAAGACCAAATGAGAACTTGGTTAAAAAACACACACTGTGTATAACAACCATAACACTTGCAAACAAAAATCCCTTTGTCAATACACTTTCAATTTCTCTCGGTTCACCTCCCTCTTGGTCAGCCCTGTTCAAACTGGTCATTCATTCCATTCTGGGGCAGCTGCCACTTTTCCCAGGATTTTTTCCCAGTCCCTTAGCAACTACTGCAAGTCTAGAAATAGATGTCTTTCTCCACCTCCGCACGCAAGCACTTTTCTGTAAAATGTCTTAATAAGTCAGCAAAGGGGGGAAACCTGCACTTTTCATATACAGTTTTTAAAATAGACATATTAGATATAGCAAGAGTTTCCTTAAATAAAATTCTGTCTTACCCGTGGAAGTAGGTGTGGCTCGAAATGTGCCAGAAACCATTTCTCCAAGACTTGAAGAAGAATTTCCACTCGATTTCCTACGGTATGAGAAAGACCCCCATTAACACCAAGCACCCAGAGATACAAATGTGTGAGGTTTCAGATAGTGGCTATGAGAAATTGCCGCATGAGAAATCACATGGTAAAGAAGAGTCTTCACCCACATTCATGCTGCAGGAAAGCTTCCTCTGAAGTGAGAGGTGAAGAGTACCAGGCAGGGACATGGGGAAACCAAAGCATCTGTAATTAAGCAGACCTCCATGTCTGGAAGAGGTGCGTATAGGCTATGAGGAGAGAGCAGGTTCCACTACAGCCTGAGCAAAGCTCTTCTGTGATCTGCCCGTAGGCTGGGAAATGCAGCGGGTCTAGTCATAGACATCTGCTAAACTCAGCGCATAGCCCAGCTCTGCATGAGATCCCCCACCGAGCACTCCTCCGTCTTGCTGGGTCTCTCTACCAGCATACATGACTAGCCAGACACATCTCTCGGGAGGTTTGGGATCTTAACTCGTGCTTTAAAGAGCCTTCGTTGTGTAGCAGCAGTGGTTTAAGTAGCTCCTTTTTCCATTCGCTGCACCTCCCTGCGTCCAGCTAGGCAGTTCTGCCTGTGCCCTGCCCTCCTCTCCCTGTGTGATGCACCCAGCAGAACCGCTTGTGCAGCAAACCCCCAGCAGAATGGAACAGGAGACTGGTTTGGGGAGGGGCAAGATGTTCAGGTGAATCAGCTCTCTAATTCAGTTCATTGCACAAGCAGCTGAGGAGGAAATGGGAGGGGGGAAGGAGAGCTCAGGGCAGAAAGGACTGTTTAAGCAACCTGATTACCGCAGAGGACATAGGTACGGTAGAGTCCCGAGGTACGATCCACGTCTTTAACACAGTATTTAGTATTTTTTGTTACATACAGACTAACCAGCAAGAGGCTACTAGTCCCAATCAGTACTTTGTCCTTGCTTTCTTGCCATATGCTCTCCAGAGCAGGGATTGTTTACACCTGGACTTGGCAAATCCTTTGCGAACATGTACTAGACTCTAGAAACCCTCTTTAACAGATGACTTTTCGCTGCCTTACTCTGACAAAGCTAGAATTCTTTTTCATCACATAGAGCCTTAGTATCACAGCTAGTCACAGCTTTTAAAGAAAACTTAAGGTACAGATACTATACGCCTACATCTAACAAGGGTGCTCAAAAATAAACCATTTTATCATTATACATTACTTTCAATTTTATCATACAAATCCAGGAGTGTTAGTGCAGACTACTTAAAATCTTACTAGAGATCCTTTACAGTATTTCCCATCTCCTTCATACTTGACTTTATTCCTAATATTCTCCATAGGTGACATTAGACAAAATCTTTGCAAGAATTGGTGATTTGGTGCAGTCATGTCCATTCATAGAAGCAGAGAATTTTTCTAATATGCTGTATCTGAAACAGTATCCTAAATACACTGTTAGTGTCCATCTCTCTGAATTAGATAATCTTGTTTCTGTACATTTCAGATACACTAGCTTCCTCTGAAGCTATTTAAAACATTATAAAAGCAATTTGGAAAAAGCACAATTAATGCTGTTCAATCATTCTAAAAACATTTCCCCAGATGGTTTATACTTGAAATGATTCCTGACCTTGATCAAGTATATTAGTATGCCAATTGCCTAACAGTACTATACAGGCTAAATTATGCTCCTCTTACTGCTATCTATTAGGTCCAGATTCAATTGGCTCACATCTCTTTACTCTGCGGTACTAAAGGTTTTGTTCTCCTTGTTATCTGTGAGAACATTTAAATTTTGTTTTCAATTAGTGGGAATAATATGCTAGTAATAAAGTAATTTCTTTAAAAAAGGGGAAAAGTATTTTGTGTATTCAGCCAATAGAAGAATGACTTCAGTGACTGAACTGAGATTATGAGAAATCAGTTTTACTTCCTAGACCTGTGACCAAGTTTATATTTTTCCAGGGACTTGCAATCTCCAGCTCTAGCAGCGTGGAGACACTGAATGGTCAGGCTGGAAGACGAAGAATTAAGAATTAATTAAGTCAAATGACAAAGCTCATCTCTAAAGTTTGAGAAGTCTGGTTTTGGCCAAAATGGAGAGAAAGAAAAAAAAAAGAACACACCCCCCCCCAACCTTAAGAACATAACAGTTGGGAAAAAAATCTGGCAGCCTTTGAGCACCAAGCTGACTTTAACCCATAGGGACTTAAAACTCTCCAACCCTTCAGAAATTTCTGTCATTACCACTCATACTGTATTACTGATTTTTCCTAAAGCCAATACACATTTTTTTCTTGTTTCTCATCGTCAATATCTAACACATCTATTCTCTGCAAATATGTATTTTCATTTGGAATCCCAAATCAAACACTCCTCCAAATGCACTGCAATAAAAAAGAATCAAGTGACCTTTGAAAATATTGTCCGGTGTCAGAAATGATTTTAAATTATTTTAAAAGGTTACAGCATTCTTACCCTCCATGGAAACGTCCTCTCTTCTGCTCCTGTTGAATGCGGATATTCTCCAGTCTAAGCGGGCTTGGAATAAAGCCAATCTCGCAGCCCTCCTTAACCAGCCTTCCTATCCACCAGTCATTATTATATTTCTGGAACATAGAAAGGTTACTGGCTTTGGTTCAAAATGTTCCATGTCCGAAACATCCTTATTTTGTTACCCACAATCCTTAACTCTATACTGGTCAATGAAACCAAACTCACACTGACATCTGAATGCTGGACAATCCGTGTGAATTTAAGTGAAGTTAAAAGGTGCTAGGCAGTATTCAGAATGTTGATGT
The DNA here is from genome assembly GCA_027564655.1 of Leptodon cayanensis. Classification (NCBI taxonomy): domain Eukaryota; kingdom Metazoa; phylum Chordata; class Aves; order Accipitriformes; family Accipitridae; genus Leptodon; species Leptodon cayanensis. The sequence continues at coordinate 52,221,820 of JANXJC010000001.1, forward strand.
CTTCTCTGCAGCTGGACAACAGTGGAAAGCAGTGTTACCTACGGCAGTACTGGCTTATCTCTTAACTGCCCCAACACATCCTGCTGTGACTTTTCCTTTGATGTCACCAACTAAGGTGCTGAGTGTGACGGTGGTTTAATGAGAAGAACCGATTTCTGGTGAACCAAGGCCACCAAACTACCTCACAGCAGCCATATAAAGTAGTCAAACATAAAAATCACACCTTCAGATCACCATCAAAACCATCATTATTGGTTTCTTGTAATATTTAATGGTCTACACCAAAGACCACCACTGCCATTTTTCCTTCCTCCTTTCCAGGTACTTTTACAGATGTTATTAAGATGTTATCCCTTTCCAAAAACCTTGTGTGGTGGAAAAGCTCTACAAACACCATACTAGAAACCTAAATAAAGAAAGACCAACCTATCCAAGACAACATAGAAAACTTACCAGCTCCAGCAACAAACCAAACTTGTATCTGGTTAATGCTATGGTAGAGCTCTAACCAAAGTTGTGACACCTCTCTACAAATGAGGCTTTTATAGTGCCCTTGCCTTGAAGGAGCTAAACTCTTTGGAGGCATACACTTTTAAATTTACGACAGTTGAAGAAAACATTTCTTCCTAAGGCTGAATTTAATATATATCTGAAAGTATAAAATTTAATTTTATCATTAACCTTTAGTAACGTATGTTTTTCTGTATTACTGGAAGCCTGGCCTAACTTTAACGATGGAAAAATGAAAAGCAGTATCATAGTGGATGCCATAGTGGAAAAGGATTTGTTGTAGCTGGCTGCCAGCAGTACTTTTGAAGAAAAATATCTGAAAACCTTATACTGTGCTATGCTTCATTAGGCACCTCAGTGTTCAAAACAAACATTACTTTTCACGACTGACTTTCAAGTCATTAAGGCCAGCATGAGTATACCAATTTTGTTTGCATGCCTTGAGGAAAAAGTTATCACAGAAGCCTCGTCTTAAAAATGATCAGCTCTCTTGGCCCCAGATTCTCAAGCACTTAAGCTCTTGCAGAAACACATAAATACCGTATCCTAGTTGCCAAAAGTACAACAGTGCCTAACTGAAGTCTCTGAAACATACAGAGCCTCAACATCTTTGAAAAATAAATTAGCCTTTTTATTAAACCATACACACATACACACACACATACACAGCTAAGGAAATATAATCCTTACACCCTCATCTTGAAACCTGTCCTCTTTATATAGCTGTTATTTATGCAAGACGTTCCATTACTTTATCATTTCAACTTTTTAACTATTTATTCTTCATGCTGTTATGACCCTGATTCAGACAATGTCAGTAAGCAAAGCTTAATTTTAAATATGTTGCTTCTGCTTAAGTGGACAGAACTATTTACATTCTTTAAAATAGACAAATACCTGAAAATCTAGCATTCTGCTGCTGTAAATCAGTAAAATCAATCAATGGATTTAAACCACTGTAAAACCTGAGTCCCATGAGCATTACCCATTTTTTTTTGGTTCTAAATGTACGGCTTGAACATGGGAATCTTTCTTCCATTAGCAGGTCATGGACCTCTGAGTGATGCCTCTAGACATGAGATCAGAATCACCATTATGCTGAGAATATCTGCACAATACGAATGATAATGATGCAGCAAGGAATACAGGCTATTTGCATTAGGTCATTACCTCCCATACATTATTCTTCACATTCAGCATGTGGGAGGACTACAGTTCATTCCTATTGGTTGCCATGCCCATGATTTCTTCTGCATTGTCAGTAATTGCTGCCACTTCATCTTTTAAGTAAGCACATATAGTCTTGTAGGAGACAGATGAGACATACAGGACACATTCTCAATATAGCAACTCATCAGTTACTGCTGATGTTTCATGCTGTCAGCAGGGTGACCTTACTTCTCACCTAGTTTAGCATTACTCTAAAATCTGGAACCATGCTTGTTCTAGTCCAAGCAAGCCTGCCGGATCATTGAAAGACAAATTCTGCAAAGCCTTCTTCCACGCAGCTAGACTCCAGCATGGGGAACCATTCCTGAAATCCTGCTGCATTACAGCCATAGCTGCAGGCAAGCTGAAGGCTTCAGCGTTAACAAAGAAACTATGCTGAACCCTTAGCAGAGCTGACAAATACCAGTAAGCCAGATGGCTTACAGTTTAGTGGCAATACAATCCTGGCCATTTAGATCTTGGAAGAAAACACACAGAACGCCAAGACATGGACTTGGGACACTTTTCTGGAAACATGTACAGCGCAGTATGATAGGAGCTTAGTAAATTAAATTCAATCACTGGCCTGACAATAAAGGTAGCCACATCCTAGGAAAGCCAAGATCAAATACTTGTTTTAATGGTGATGCATAGAGTTATCTGAATGGTTACACAGGACAATGTACACTAGAAAGATAGTATGTCAGGTAAGGTACATTTCTGGTGTGCGTGGGAAAACATCGGGGAAGGCAGCTGAGAAAGTGATCCAAGTGCTGTAATGAATGCAGCTGTCTGCATTCAACTCTGAGTGCTAGCGAAGGACATTTTCCTGATGGGAAGCAGGTTTAGAAAGTGGCATACATCAAGGGAGTTCAGGTGTGGTGCTAGACAGAACAGAACACATTCTTGGGGAACTAAGAGGAGGAGCAATCAATTCTGCATGCAGAGACAGGCAGATTCAGATTCAGTGCTCCACTTCCTCAGCAGGGATTTAAGTAGTTCCACACAAATATTAAAAAAAAAAAAGCACACAAAAGAAACAAACAAAAAAATCCAAATCAAATTTCCATCTGTTTGCAGCAAATTGAGAAAATGGAACAAGGGAATCAACTGCCTTCCTGTGTCCTTCTCAGGGAGAAAGATTTTAAGCAAAACCCCCTGTTCTACCACCAACCTCTGCCTCTAGAGGTGCAGAAGCAAGTGTCTTCCTCCTAAATGTGCTCAGTCTAAGGGACATGAGTGCTCCAAAGCGATGACGGACACATTCAAAGAAAGGGACAAATGAGTACTCAACACCCTAAAATAAACCCAGAATGCAGAGATGAAAAAATGTTTTTGCAAGGTGCAAGCCTATGTACAAATCTACAAAACAGCAGGGGTTTATGCAAATTTGGAGGGCTCACTTCAGATAAAGAATTGCAGAAAATATGCTCAATGTGCAATAAAATTTATTTTTCTCTACCAAAGTCATACTCAGGGCCCTTTTATTCCCGTTCCTTCTTCCTTATTTTTGTACCTGTCCTCTTCAATATTTTCTTTTCTTATTGCATTATTCTAAGTTTTATTTCCTCCCTTACAAGCCTATCTGGTGCTTTATTAAGACCTGGTGTCACGTAGTGCTACACCACTTTCTGATCAATAGAATCCCTTTCTATTACATAATTCCTGATGCATCACAAACTTCATTTGATGAAAATAATCTGGATCTATGATGTTGAAGGGTATTTAAAATATAACAAGATGTCATTTCCTACCTGTGACATGAAAATCCAACAACAACTCAGTAACATCAAGCACTGAAAAAGTGCAAGATAACCATCCTACAGTGCTGGAACTCTAAAAAGGCTGAAGTACCACCACATCATCACTAATCAGACAGATGTGCTGTGCTCTCCTGCCTCCACCCAGCTCTTGGCTCTTTTTAATCTGGTACGGCTCAGCCCCAACTTTTCAAACTGTAGTCCTTGGCATATAAAAAGATTCCCTTTCACATTCCCTTTTACTACTTCTGGGTTTTACCTCTTTAATGTGTAGGAAGTCCTTGGCATCAAAAGAGATGGCAGTGCTTGGGACAGGAACATCTTCATCCAGAGCGCCACAGTAACTCACATTAGTCTTAACAGCAAATGCTACTGGTTTGGACTACAAATAGAAACACACATCACAAACAGTGGAAACTTTTCTGAAACAAGAATTGTATCAAATTACCGAAAACCTAGGAGAGGACATTTGACAAATACATCAAAATTCAGACCTAGTAATTTCACGCATGTCAGCAGAGTTCAGCTTGCCAGAGAAGATCCCCATTTATACAAGAATATTTACACTATATTCCCCCGAACATCTTGTCTGCAGAATACTTGACTCAATTGCCGAACTACTTCAAAAGATAGCATCATCATTATAAACCAACAGTATGAATTTTAACACTAGGCAAAAGATAAATGCCACATAACTTAGTTATTATTAAAGTTGAAAAGAACACACCTTTGCCCTTTCAAGTTGTATAGCAGCTTGTTGTTCTCTTTCTTGGCGGATTGCTTCCCTATCTTCTTCCAAAGAGACATCAGAGTCTGAAGGTCTGCTTGTGTACGAATCTGCTGAGCCCTGAAATTAAATTCATGTCACTAAGAAAAGGTATGTAAGAAATAGAAACCCCCTCCCAGTCAGATTCATAAAATACTTTACAAATATCTGTTTCCTAATTTCTTTGGGTTTTACATATTGTTGCTAGCAAAAAAAAACCTGCAGAATTTAGCAGAGAAATAACCTGGCTTTACTGATCAGGTGCACTAAGCCAAAGACAAAAATCCCAAGAAAAACCTCTCTCTCCACTCTCAAAGAACCTCTTCATTTTCTTACTGACACGGTGAAATACAGCTCAGTTGTGGGCACTGTCCAGAAATCTTTATAATATTTAACTCCTGTTTGACAACCTTAGATTCAAGATTGTCGAGGGCTAGGTCCCATCAAATATAATTAAGGTATTATAAAGTTGGTTAGAATCACCCCTCCCTGTAAATACAGTACCATTGTGTAAGTACTTCCCTCCCTGTTGTGGGTGCCACTCACATAAAGCTTTGCTCTGTGCTTCAAGAGGGAGAAAGTGGCAAAAGTCACATTATTAAAAGCTACTCAACAGGGCAACACAAAAGCTATACAATGATATGAAATGAAAACAGCACATACAAGCAGCAGCAGAATGCAACAGCCTATAAGGGAGGAAATAAGGTACCACCACAGTTAGATTTTTTTTGTCTGGGACATTATTCAGGACACCTGGCAACATCTGAAGTATGCAGTGGCTTCTCTCTTCTTTTTATAAAGCAACTGACTCCAGCACCCTGCACTGCTTATCTTTATGTTTGTGTGGAGCCAACTAAAAGACAGATTAAAATCTTGCAAAAAAGGTAAGGTACGGCAAACGGAATGTTTACTCATGATGAATCTGAAATACCAATCCCCCTCTCTCCAAAACCTCAAGCACACACTTGACCCAGAAGCCTAGCAAGTCTAGGACTTGAACCTAGACTTCAAGGAACACCACTGATGGAGGTGTGTACAACTGGGCACTCATACGAAAAGTAAATTTTCACTATAGGTGGAAACTCCTACAAAGGTCTCAAAATCCTCAAGTGTAGGTCTAAATTTCCACTCAAGGTAAATGTTAAACAGGAAATATATGTCCCTTATTGAGCCATTCCCCAAGCAAATTGAATTTTTACTAATAAATTAATATGCCTGTCTAGTGAATGATGGCCTTTGCTTAAGCCAGACTCCAGCCTTGCGGAATCCTGTTCTGTTCCATAAAGCACTTGACTAATTCATGTCTGGGTCATTAGTCTGCTCCCAGGCTGGGACAGGTCTGCGTTTCACCCTCCCCAGCCCGACGCTCTGCACTGGCGGCAGGTGACGTGCAGCAATCACACACTCCCCAGGTTCTGTATCACAGCGCTCAGCTGGGCTGGTAATGGCTGCTGTAAAAGTCAGTATATAAAGTTTAGTGTAAAAAGCTGCATAGAGTTTGCATTGTAGTCTAACTTTTTAACCCACATATTTTGCATGTCTTAGGAAAAATAACTACACAAAACCACTATCATAAAAAAAGAGAACTTCAAAAGGATCAGGTTAATGCAGACCTGCAGAAGGATCCGGCCCCAGCACTGTGCTCAGTAGGAGGAATATATGGCAATGTATGACCACTGCTAAGGGACACTATTTCTGGTTTTAAATAAGGGAAAGGAGTAATGTGCTGGACTACATACGGTGTATTGTATTATATAACCACTGTAACAAATGATTTCTAAGTCATCACATTTCTAGCAACAAATTGAAGACATGTATCATACATATCTATGTATTTGTATCTCTATAGAGCTCCAAAATCTGTAACTGTATACATGTTCCAAAAGAGCCATTCTACAGCACTATGTCTTTCAATTTTTTTTCCTTAAATTGATTTACATCCGGCAGCACAGGAACACATATTCTATGTGATCTACCATACAAGTCAATGTTCTGACTCTCCATGTAAACTAACATACTCTTAAATATTGATGTGAATACATATCCATTAGAAGACTTCTGGCAATGAACCACTGATGAGCATATGCTCTCTTCTTGCCACATACTCATAACTTGGCCATAAGCATGGTACTGTCATTAGGGAGGGCAGACTTCCTCCATGTCAAGAACAGGATTTGCCCAATATGAGCTAACACGCAGCTATGATCTTAACGGACCAGAAAAATCCCTTCCCGGGACAGCTGGCCACCCTGCACCCCAGGCACCAAGGTGAGCTGGAAAAGGGCAGCGTGCCTCTCAGCAGCCGGCTGCCCGCAGAAACACACGCGTTCCGGGTCCTGAGCTGGAACAAGTCTAACATCAACAGGCTGAAAACCAGCGTTAGCTGCTGGCAGCAGCACAAGCTTTTCCTCGCTCGGAAGCTAGACATGCTGCTCTTCCTTCTGCTTCCTTCGGGATGTAGCAGAGACCAGGGAACTCAGCAGCCGCAGCACTTGGCTAGACGTGCACCTAAGACACCTCCCGGGCTGCTCAGTGGCTGCCAGTTATTCCTCTCTCCCCATCTTGGGGGCAAGATTAAAACTTCAGCTACCAAATGCATCACCAACAGCGGCATAAGAACATTTCTTCCCTGGTTCAAAAGTGAGAGTGCGAAGTATGCCAACTCATCACACCTAGGTGAAATGGGTAGCAGGAAACCTCCTGCCTAGCCTACTGTTCCAACCTACATCTCTGTTCAGCAACTGAAGGGGAAGTCTGTCAGTGGGAGACTGAATTTATAAGGTCAAATATTCTAGTCCTAAAATTATAGCCTGTCCTCCACACCAGAGCCTGCATTGTTCAAAGCAATGGGAAAAAAAAAAACGAAAAAAACCCCACCCCAAAACCAACCAACACAAAAACCCCCCAAACCCACAACAAAAAAAACAACAGACCAGGAGTTGCAAGGTGGACCAACTTTGTGGTAGAGAAGAACAGCTTATCATTTATTGTCCACTAAAGATACACCCTGAAGATACAAAATGCTTTATAGCTGCTGCTCATCACATTTTTTTACTTACAGACAACAAAGCTTCAATAGCAGCAGAAAGGAAGAAGGAAAAATAATCACACTCTCCAAATAATAAATCAAAAGACATAATAATAAATACAAATAATACACTGCAGCAGGAATGGGCTTCTTTCCAAGATTTTAGTCCTACCTGGCATAATACACTGCAACAGGAACGCACCACATCCTGGCAAGCCTGAAGCCTGAGACAAAGCCACTACTGCTGTCACAAGAGTAGCAGACACTGCTCCTCACCAACGTGCTCTCTGACCATGTCATTTCCCCCTTAATTTTCTATGTACTGAAAAGTGTATGAGAACAAGGCACAGAACACATCACTGACAGGACAGATATCAGCATCGCACACGTAGGTGGATTGCAGAAATCATCTGTATGGGGAAATGGTGAACAAAAAGTGCACAGGCTCACATCTATATATTTATTCAAGTCCTCTGGATATGATTCCATGTAGCTCTGTAAGGCAATTTAATAGAAATAGATACCAATGCTGGATGCACAGTTTCCCATACTGGCTTTTAGTAGTATATGTTTGAGCACTGACCTATTTAATGCTGTCAGAACAAAGTAGTCTTAACCAAAGCAGCTGATACCGCAAGGCTACCCCAGGCTGCTCTTCAACGCTAATCACTGCCTGTATGCCAAAAGATATGGATTGGTACAATCACATCTGCATGATCCCTTCTCTTGCAAGTTATGCCAAATAGCAAGTGGCTTATCTGAAAGATGCAGCCCCAGGACTGTGACTCACATGATGCTGAACTGCAGCATCACACTGAAAACAAGGCACAATTCTGCAAATAGCGGCAAGATGGACAGAAAAAGCAGTCCAAGGTAAGTAATGAAAATTGGCATTCTGTAACGTACCGTAAGCATCAGCCAAGGAACGTGAGTGTCCACATTCAGTCAGAGCAGAAGACCAAGCAAGACTAAGGTTTACTTTTCTCAGCTCCATCACTGCCCCGCACTGAGCAAGACTACACCGTCCTATCTGGTATGCACATTTACCCTTGCAAGTCACCTCACTGACTTCCCGGTCATCTCTCATGCTTCTGTTAACACCACCCTTGATTTCTGCGCTCCGCATTCACCAGCCAAGATGCATTTGTAGTTACGCTGGACTCCTGGCAGCAGTGACTTCTACTCACAAAACAGGACTCAGAATCTGATTAAGGCTTCCGGGAACTACTATAACCCAAGCAGTCCATAAATTAAAAATAACCCTTGTTACCCTCAGAAGTCCAACTTTTGACTATTTTTTAAAACCGTGCACAGACAAAAGCATCAATTCTTGTATTTAATTTTTGGTTCTGTTTAAAATTTTTGATTGAAGATCAGAATACTGACAGCAATATTGTGCAATATTGACAGAAAACTGTGCAACAAGCCAACACGAACACTCGTGCCTGTAAAGCACCGAGTGCAATGAAGTTCTGGACTGACATCTCTTAGTTGTTGAAACTGCAATAGATGTGATGATACTAAATACTATGATGCATCCATGCTCTCGTCACAGCTGGGAAAGTATAACTGACTGCCTGACCACACACTGAAAAAACAAATTATGTTAGTAGTCTTAGGGAAGTGAGAGGAGAAGAAAGAAGAAAGAAGGCATTCCCTACCTTTTTCTGTACACCAAAACTTTATCAAAAAGACCCTTTAATTTCTTTATTTTCATATTGCTTAGAGCAGCAAGCTGACAATCTAGGACCTATCGCATATGTCCACAGTTTCACATTTGCACATAATATTCAAGGACCAATTAACATGCTGTTACCCAACCTCAACCTCACAACCCCCTGGGAGACAGAGGAACTTTGTGAACTGGGAGCATATGCAATGAGTTCAAGTGCAGACCAGATTTGACAAATTTGAAGGCAACAGGCTTTGCTAGATAATTATATTATTCAAGGCAATGAACGACTCGTTTCTTATTTCACAGCCTTTTTACTTTGGGCTTCTGTGAATTTATTTTTCTTGCAATTTATTATTTATTTTCTCCCTCATTTTCCTCTCTCATCAATTAGTATAATTCAGCTCTGGTAAAAACACTGAGGTTTGAAGCAATCCCAAAAATTCTAGGGAAAAAGGGTAAAGCAGAAAGAACAGTGGGTCTGTTTATTCAGCAACTACAAAATAATGGTAAATCATCAGTCCCTCTAGCTCACTGGCTGGTCTTACACTTGAGACTGCTGAAAGATATGTGCCAAGATGGCTGGATAACTGGAAAGGGTAACACAATATTCCTAGCAAACATGGTTTTTCTATGCCCCAGCCTGTTTAGGGAGGAAAAGTTCACACGCATCCTCTTACTGGACACTACAAACAACAGCCAGCCATGTCCAGCCCTCCTGCTTGCTGAAGAAAAGAGCAGAACAAAATACCAACCTTTAGCTGTTACAGTTTCAGAAGGGGGAAAAAAATAGAGACTTCAGTGAGGTTGCAAATAATTTTTTTTCCAACTGCCATAAATATACAGATCTGAATTGCCCTCTATTCAGCCATAATTTGTAATACTCTGTCACATAGCTTGTGCAATTAAAGCATCAATCCATTAGGAGCTTCAATAAGCCAGATGACATGCAGTCTCTTTTGAAAAGATTTAGGGTGCTGCAGAGTCCATCACAACCCAGAAAGCATTTCTGAAAACATACCCTGCTCAGAGAAAAAGCTTCTGCCTTATCCATTAAGCAAGACAACAGGGCAGCATTGTATAATTGCAGGCATCCTCCTCCTACAGAAGGACTAGCTATGGGCATTCTGAGCGCATCTCTCTATCCAGGAATAAGCAGACATTGAGCACACATGGCAATCTCTATGCTTAATAAGGCATACATGCCACTGAAGAGGAAAGCCCTAGTATCTGCATTCATACACACACGTTGTTTTCAGCTGAGAACATGAAAAATGTCTTTGCAATAACAGAGTTCACTTTGAAAATCCATAGCACTTTAAAATGACAAAGTATCAGGACTGGCAGCACACCTCGAGGCAGCCAATTATTTTGAATGGTTTGCTGGAGTTTGAATAATAGCAGAGCTAGGGACAGCATGAAATACTTCGGGGGAAAAAAGATGACTCCTGTCCCATCCTGTCCTCACCCCTGCCTGTCTCTCCTCCTGTGCCTCCTCTTAGTTCCTCCCCACAACAGGAATCCCACTTGGTATCTTCAAGCTTCCCTACAGGTTGTTGGATGCTCAAGGCAGTTTCACCTCCAGTAAGACACAGTATGCAAAGGCCCCAAAAATCCTAAAGATTCTGTCCTGATGGCGAACACAGAGGTTACACAGCAGACCGGAGAACTGAACCAGAGGTCACTCTAATGCTTTTAAACTGGTCAGGAGCTCAACTGAAAATTTTCTAGCAGACATCCAAGTGTGTGAGCACACATACAGCACAATGGAGGTTTAAGAGAGCAATATTGTACAAAACAAGATTGCTCATCATTGTTTAGCTGTTTTATACTGGAAAACAGACCAAGACGGCCTCATAAAGCACAATGCGACTTTCTCCTACATGCTGTTTTTCACGCTTAGCCTGCGTTGTCACATTCCTGTCTCTGCAAGGTTGGGGTCAGCTAGCAAAATCCCAACTGAGGGCTAGTGCACTGAAGCCCTGCTGCACAGGAAGCCTGCAACTTACATAATAATTAGTAAAAGAAAAATTTACATTTACAGATGGATATACAAATATGGAAACTTGTCTTAGGTTGCAATTTGTTCCATGTTGATTCTGCTGCGTTATGTTGACACTGTATGGCAGAATCAGAACCGCACAGGTTGGGAGGAACTGCAGACTCCTATGTACCCTGGAAGAGAGGGACAATACAGTGGATTTGGCTTGCTGCAGTGGTTCTGTGGCTGGGTTTTTTTAACGAACTATGTTACCAGGAATCAAAGCAGCAAAAGTAGACTTCTGGGTGCAATCTTGATGTGTCCTTTAATATCCAGCTCGTTCAAATGTCCTTATATAAAGCTGGACACTAACTTACGGATCTCTCCCCTACCTCCAATTCCTACAAAAGCACGGAAGTACCACATTTCGGACCGGAGCTGTTGTTACAGCACTGCCAGGAAACACTTAACTTGCATGCAGAGAAGCTGAAATTTCATTTCTCGGCTAAGATGCAAAATCATGGAGAGACTGGCTACTGTTGGTCAGTTTGGCTGGATTAAATACATACTATCATGGGGCTTAAATTTTTTTGATCTTTGGTTTGCAAGAATCAGAAAGCATTGAATAGAGCCATTCATGATTAACTGGGCACTTTAGCCCTTGTGGTTCTTCCAGTTGCCGAAACCTCTGATCAGAGACCTGCACATTAAATACAGTGCTCCTGGAAGGGGCTGGTGGGGTGCTAGGATGCCACAGGGTTATCACTCACAGCTAGGCTGCTACCAGAAGGGGCTGCTTCCAGACATTTTGATAATTTCCCAAGAAATTCAGTCTTAGGCCGAAACATAGAAAACAGCAATGTGACCCTTGCTCTCAGGCCAAACCATATTCCAATCCACACCAGGCACGATTACTCAGTTTACCTGAGCAGCAAAAGAGGTAACAGCTCATTCCAAACCAGTACCATTTTTGTTCTAGCTGCATTCAGTACGTCTCGTGGTAACGAGTTATCTGCATGAGTACTGTAACCAACAGCATTTTGTAGAAAAGCAGGCAGGAAGCGTTCTCCCTGCCGCGCAGATGAAATCCCAAGATTTCATCCTCCTAAACCAGGACAGAAAGCTGAGATCTCATAAACCCTGGTGCAGACCACTCTGTGCTGAGCTCACTGCTCCTGGCCAGAAGAGCAGGCCAAAGCTCAGCTCAGAGCAACAAACATCTTGTACAAGCCAGGAGCTGCTGTCTCTGCCTGTTCACAGTCCCCTCTTAGCCACAGCACCAACCTAAGCAGGCAAAGCCCGTCTTTGGCAACCATGTCTTGTCCACAAGAGTAACGTTTTCCATACAACAAAAATTCCTGGCTATTTTTCAGAATATGTATTTAGAGATAATTATTTATTTAAGTTACATTGTGATACAGGTCTGTAAAACTGCTTATATACAATACTTTGGAAATTGGCATGTATGTGCATGGAAGTAGTAAGACTCCTTTTTACTACCAGAACAGCAAACGCAGGCAAAAGGTCAATATAACCCCATCAGAGAGGTGGCTCTCTCCATTTGCCTTATATTGCAAGGTTTAAGCAACTCAAGATCTGTTTATTGTTATTATTACTATTATTAGATTGGTTTTCTTCGTTGCTTTGTCACTTCTTTTCCATTGCAGTCGTTGTTCTATTCATTCATTCACTTTAAAAAGAATAATAAAACCCCTGTAATCATTTACGCTCTCATCTTCAATAATGAGCAATGACAGCCTTCTCAAACTTCACTGTGATTCAGGACGTCAGCACTGCTCAGAAACAAAAGATACATCCTAAAGCCTATTTAACTCCAGACCATAGCTCTGTCCCTGGTTGGCGCTGAGGTCTGTTCACACTCTGACAGTGGAAGTAACCAAAAACCTAAGTAGCTACCCAGAGAAGGAAGACTGATTTCATTAGCAGGAACATTACATTAGCCCATCCTCTACATCCCTTTCACACGAGATGTATTCACCAAGAACTTGAGCCTCAACTTGAAAAAAGACCAAGTGTCCTCAGTCCTCTGCAACTTTCACTGAGAATTGAGGTCAATGTGCATCGCACATGAGGCTATGTACCTCCTTAACAAGTTTCCAGAAACTTGACAAAGTTCTTGACAAAGCAAAAGGAGAACAAATAGGCACAGCACTGGCTGCAGGGCCATATGCTGCCATATGCCACGTGCGCTCAAGGCATGATTTTTTTTTTTTTTTTAAAACATAAGACCCATAAACTGCATAACTTGCAGATGCAGTTCAATCTAAGACCCAACATAAACCATCTCACTGGTCCATGTGCATTGTGCAGTCCCTCTGCGCAAGATTAGCCTCTACACAAGCTAGTCATAGTATCTGTATTGTTCCCACTGCCTGAAAATGTAGGTTTAACTCACAGAGGTTACTACTGTAAGTATGCCATAAAGACAGGTGTTACAGAGCATAAGTACTAACATATTTTTACAGGAAAACAGGAACTGAAACTTGTGGAATTTAAAAAAACACACATTTTAAATAAGTGGCCACTACTGTTGACCACAGTTGGTGCTCACCTGGTCTCAGCATGCAGGGTGGGCAGCTAAATTTAATTACTGGGCAGGTGATGTAATTAAGAGGCAAATACAAAACAGTGGGTATCTATTCATTTGGCATGAAAAAATTACTGTGCTGCAATCAAAGTTGGAGCCAGAAAAATCTGCGTGTGCTACAAGAACAACCCCAGTAAAATACTGCAGAGAGGTCCTATTCTAAGCACGGGAGTGAGACTTCTGTGGGAGCTCAAGGTGGCTCAAGCAACCCTTTGCACTAAGGAAACCAAAGGGGTTATTTCCACGTGTAAAGGCTTTGCAGAATGAGGTACAGAGATTACACTAGAAGCACAGCCCCTCTTTTGCTTTTAATATCCTCTAGAATTATTAATATCCCCCTATAACTACAAAATCTGTTACATCTGTTGTAATGTTAAATAACAAGGTCTAGTAGAGCTGTAGGAAAGCGTTTTAGTAGGACTTTTTCACAAATTCACATCTAAGAGACAATGTGAATGTGCCATTGAAAGTCCAAACAGAACAAGGTTCAGTTCCCAACCAAATCATTTTCTTGCTGAATAACTGACAAACACACAAGCCAGCTGCATAACCATTTTGCATTGAGTTGTGATTTCAGACTTAAATGCTCAGTAATTATTTCCTTGTATATGTTTGGTAAATTTATTTAAGACAACTCATTAGGTGTCTCAGCAATTTGGAAATTACTAGGTAGTTAGAACATGTTTTTTCTTTGTGAATACTAATTATTAGAAAATAGGGCAATTGTTCTAACATTTCATGATCTCTTTTTTCCCCCAAATCTAAAATCTTGCAGTCACATCTCCTTTCTCAAGCTGCCTTCAGTTCAGCACAGATTGTGTTTTTACATCTAAGAAACTTGGTTTAAAAAAACGTACTGGTAATATATACATTTACTGCCAAAATACTACATCTTTTTCTGTAGTGTTCAAATGAACATGCAAGATGTACAAGATTTTGCCTGACAGGCATTACAGGTATACACATTCACCAGGTGTTACATATGGAAAAGGTCTACAGTTTGAAGACCTATGTAGACTAGAAAAGAAGCCCAAGATAGTGGTCATTGAATATGTTACTTGTTCTGAACTTTTCCTTTTCACATTTTGACAGATGTAACTTCTTATGTTATAAATAACTGTAAACTCAAATGTTATTTTGCCTTTGCCAGAACCTCATACACAAACTGGTCAAGACAAAGCTTAAATGTTTTAGTGGCAAAAAGGACAGCGTAAACTACTTGAAGTATAAAGATGGGTGAAATGTTTCACTAGTTAGTCCATCAGCGTTTTCATTCTCTTGACCATAAAAATACATTTACATATTAGTAATAAGTAAGTTACTAAATGAATTGTGGCACTAATCAAACTGCTCCAGCTATCTTACCTCTGCTGGCAACAACTACATAGAACAGTGGAGGGTACCAAAAGTTACCTGGTCCCCTTCACAGGAAGGGTTCTTAGCTCCTGTATCATTTTGGCCTATTATTCAGCAAAGCAATTAAGCACATGCCTACATCCACCCTCATACTCAGCAAAGCCCATCATGCTCCTCACAAGCACCTGCGTGAGGACTTGGCTGAGTTGTGTCCCAGCACTACCTCGCTGGGAGTTAAAACCCATCCTAAGAAACAACAGTTAAGTTCTACTATGAGTCCCTCCTGCCACAGCTGCTGGTTTACTGTAGTTAAATCATTCGGCTCCAGGGCAAGGTCTGGCTGGGTCTCCCTTGGCACCAAGCCTTAGAGTATTCTGTCCCAAGGAAAAAAACCAAGATTGTCTCTTGGGCATCTCTAACCTGAAATATTCGCAATGGGAGGCTGCCAGAATCTGCAATGTGTCTGCCTATGGCATTCACAGCAGAACTGGACAATGACAGACATGAATATCTGCTTATCCTTTTTCTACCCCTCCCTCCATATCAATAATTTTTATTTTGGGGTGAGGATTTCCCCCCCTCCCCTCCCCAGAAAAAGAGTTTAAATTCAGATCTTCCCACATAATATAACACCTGAAGCACTTATTGTGCAGTCTCCAAGAAAACTGAAGGTGAGGATCACGGTCAGATAAATGGCTACAGGCTCAGACTGTTTTTCTCCAAAAATATGTCTGAACCACAGAATTTGAACCATACACAAACCTTTTAAACTCCATTTTTCTGTTCAGCCACAAAAGAGCAAAGATCTGTCTGGAAATGCTCTGATCTGTGTTTTATTCTAATTGCTTGTAGTTGGAAGTGTGATTGAATCAACAGCTGAACACCTCTAGTCTGAATTTTGCTTCAATCTCTGCAGCTGGTCCCTCTTTTTCACGAAAGCTATTCAGAAGACCCAGGAGAGGAAAAAAGGTGTTATTTTCCAGTGATAAAAGGCACCACAGTAAAGCTGCAACAGTATAGAGACACTGCTTTATTTTTCCTAATTACTTTGGCTCTTGAAAGTATTGAATGATCCTCCCAAGGCTCTGGGGAAGCTACTACTATGGGGTTTTATGACACCTGATAATAATACACCAGCTAATAAAATTGCACCTGTTATCCTAAATGAGCTCTCCTGGAAAGATGATGCTTTGCATCTGTCCCCAATAACGTGTTAGGAAGTCAAGAATGTTCTGTAAGTCTTCAGAAAAAAAAAAAAAAAAGAGAGACAAATATTGCCCCCAAACTAAACTTAATCATACTGCCAACTACACAAGCATCTGTGTTTACCATATGTGGTCTACCACAACGTTTCCTCAGACGTACAGCATAAAGTCTTCAGCCAGAAAGTCCTGAAATAATGTGGTGTATTTCTACGTCACTCCCTAAACCCCCAGTCTCTCCCCCTGCCTCCTCCACATTATCCTTGGAGGTATCTTTTGCTCCAAGTGCAGTGTTCTGGAGTGGGGAGACATGCAGGACAGAGACGCAGCAGGTCTGAAAATATTATGGGTGCTTTCCTATGCTGGCTGTGATGAAGCGTTCTTGTTGAAATGGGTGGACTGCTTTTTTTTTTTTTAAATCACACCTACATCTAGTTCCTTTTTACAGCATCATGGACATTTAACTTGGCGATCTGGAAAAGCATTAGCTCCCATTTCTCCTCTTACTTCACTCTGTTGATGTTTATCCCCATTTCTCTTTTATCTTCATCTAGCTTAGCTTTGTTTTCTCTCTCTGGCGCACTCATATCACCACATCGCCCTTGCAAAAACTGGGCTGCCCTGTGCCGAGCTGTGCTTGCTCATGCCCTGTCCTGGGACTGCTCTCAGATATACTTATTTTACCTTTGAATAGAGGCCATCGTGTTTTTTGGCATGCCTATAAATCAGCATTTATTCTTTTACAGTGAACTGAATAATGATGATGTTATCATCATCACAAGTTTAGGACTGTTTTTGAAGTCAGGCACAGGAAGCATCACCCCAAAAATTACACCTTGGGACTTCATGGGGGCAATATCATTTGCCTGGTTTGTTTGTTTTTTGTTTTTGTTTTGTTTTTTTTTTTAACAACAACATAGGTTTGTCAACAGGCCAGTAACAATGCTTCTGTAGCAATGATCTCTAGAGATCATCACTACTGTTTTATTTGCCTCTACAGGACTTCTGTAAGATTTTACTCTTTGGATCTCTATAAAAACCCCACAGGAGAGTAACAACAAAACATACTAGTCACTGCTTTAAAAATACCCCACCCTAGCCTCTTTTGCCTGAATAAAGGCCAAAATTTTGCTGAGAAACTCTGTATCTAGCCACAACGGCAGCAAAACCAACCACCCAACACAGGGACCACTAAGAGGACTGATGGACGTACGCATGCCATGGTACGAGAGACTTCCCACTTGTGCCAGAACAAGCAGGTGTTTTTAAAATAACACAGTTGTTATTACCTAGCTTACATTTGCCAAGCAGATAGATTAAAAATACAATCTAAACACAGTAACAGGCATGTGGAGCACTTCAACATAGTATTTCCCATCAATCTACTAGGCTACTAATCCAGCTTGAAGCTTTCTGAAATATCAACATGCAAAAGTAAGCACTCCTGAGAGAAGCCATGAATGTCATCTTACTTTCATGAGCTGGTTTTCACCTCCCACAGACGATTCCCAAGCAGACCCACCTCCTCGCCCTCCCTAACTGGCCTTCAGCGATCTCTTACAGTTCAACAAAGCTCACCAATTTGATGTGACGGTCGCAATTTTGTCCTTCCATCCTTCAATCTCCTCCCTTCTGCACCCCTTCACCTTACCTACCTTCCACTGCATGAAATCTACTCTGTGCAGAAGACCAGAATAAGCCCATACAACACCTCAAGCCTCAAAACCTACTCCATGTGGAGTTTATACATGGATAAACCTTCCGCCAACCTCTTGCTAAGGATGAGTTTCATTCAGTTAATAGTACAAATCAAGCTAGGAGTTCTGGACACAGCAGATTGTTATCTAGAAGCCTTGTTTTTACAGACAAGGAAAGAAGTATGTATTAGAATTTAAGTTTTGATCACTTAATAAGTGAAGAACAACTGTCCAACACCCTTCAAACTGCTCCCTGGAAGAAAAAAAGCCCTGAAAATTTGAAGTATTTGAAATTTCTTTTCTACTTCTGCCTCTATTTTTCTTCGGGTGAACAGATCATGATCTGTTTCTGAGAAGCTAATTCATAGAGGGAGCTGGAAGTGACCAAGCAGAAGTTTGTTTCTTATGCTTTCTTCTGTGTCTGAGGATGGCTAGTATTTCAGCCGATTCCTTTAGAAAAAGGAAAAATTAGAGATCTTGACTGTAACAGGTAAGTTTATTTTCCTGGAGGACTGTTCAGCAGCACGTGGACATCTGACATTTATTTTCCTCAGGATGTACTGTGACCCCCAGTTTCCATTTCACAGATTACGTGCATAAGGGACCTTATTTTAGTAAACAGGACCCAAGCGCAGAAGTTGATGGCACAGAAATGAGTAGATAGGGTGAGCCAGATCCCTGCTGTTTTCAAATTGCTGCCCTCGCAATATGGTTTGCATGGAAGAGACTCGCAGAATTACATTGCCAAGTGGCTGAGAGGCAACAACCGGAGTCACCTCCCTCCTTGTCATCTCTTCGGCACAGCACGCTTATGCTGACTTGGCATTACTGGAAAAGGTAAGAAGCGTCAAATGAAGGATCTCAGGAATTCTTTTCTCCCTTTCACTGGCTAAAATGATTTTTTTCAACTTTCCAAAAAACAGTATACCACTGCTTGGGTTGCAACACACACAGAAGACTTCAGCCCCCCAAAGCAGGAATGTTCAATACAATAATCTTCCAAGTATTATAAATGTGAGGCAAGAAGTGGAATTTTCCTTGAGACCTCATTGTAGAGAAGATCCTAGCCACCTGTCTGTTTTCACTCCACGCTTTTCCTAATTCAAACAGTTAAATTAAAGAACATACATCTTTTTAAGGATTTTTATAATTACAGTGTCCTGATTTTCTTCTAGCATGGTGTCACCACTTCCCACACCATCAGATTTTATACAACCAAAATAACCCTGAATATTTCTTTTTATTTTTTAAACAGAAGTGGTTTAGAACATGCTGAACTGTCTCACAATTTGACCCAAAGCTGATTTAGTAAAATCACACACCAACGGTGCTCAAGCAGACGTGTCATTGCCTTTGCAATTACCCACTAGTTTGTAAGGCACAAGCAAGTCCTGCAGGTCTGTAGGGTACCAGGTATTCCAGCTCTGGACCGGGCGCCCCATCTCACAGAAGTCAAATTCCAGACAGCACATGCTTTGTAATCCTTCACTGAAGAAACCTGGTGGGCAGCCAAACTCCATTTATTACACAGAAGACTGCAGCTCTCTGCTATGACAAGTTATATTTAGGTGGCAATGACTTCCTCTGAAGTCATCCCATACACTTTGCTTTTGCCCACCTCTCACAGGTTTTGCTAAGGGTCTCGCCAGGGCACAAAAAACCAAAACAGACTTATATCTTCAATGTAATTATAGGAAAATTACTTTGTTAAAAATATTCACACTGTGCAGTGAATGGGAAAGAATTGTGACATGCTGTTATGGTATTGTTGAAATTAATTTCATGCTGCCTAATTTAAGCCAAGCAACTGATAGGCTTTGGGGTAAGGTTTAGTATGTTGTGCTGTATTGTGGTTTTAATTAGCTTTTTCCTTCCAAAAGCTTCCAAACTTGGAGGCTTAGAAACAGCTTTAGACACTAATAAATAAGGCTTACAAACTGAGCGTTTTACTTTTTTTTCTTTTCACATTTTCCACTCCCCCCCCCCGGGAACCATCTTTCAGCTGCCATGATCTCCTCTTATTTTTTCTTGCAGCAAGGACCACATTCTGAAATCACATGACTGCTGAACTCACAATAAGCTATTATATACTGCTAGAAGTATCTTAGTAAGAAAAAGCCCTAATTTTCTAAGTACTATGCACTCTGTAAATAGCAACTCCTTTCCCCAAAACCTTGCAATCTAAAAACCGTACGTGCTGAGAGCAAAATACAAGAGAAAGGGCATCTTGCTATCACCTACTGAGGTAATATTTGAGCGACACTTTATGGAACTTAATTGCTGTAATCAATTCAGGACTCCAAGGACTTTCTAGGACCTCGGGTGATAAGAGCCTGTACTTTGCTGCCCACTGGCTGGATGGGACTTCACAGTGCTAGTAGGACTGGAAATTCAGTGTGCCCAATTACAGCAACTCTGACCTATTCCCACAGCTCTGAAGAGCACTGCGAAGTAGCGATGGAGCACAGGTACCCCAAACAAACTAGGGGGGGTTTATCACTACTGTGTAAAATGGGGAAAAAAAATCCCTACTGGTAATATTTGTTGAGTGTTACCATGCCTGTTCTGATTTGGATATTAGTCCACATGTTGAAAACAGACCAGTGTTTTGAGAGGTACTTGTTATTACCATGTATTCTCAGGTGGTTTGTAAGAAGGACCAACAAAATACAGGACAAACAAACAACAACAGTTTATTTTGGGGGAGATAAGAAGCAGGAACAAACAAACATCAAAGATTTTTTAAAAATCTTGGGACACCGCTGGCTAAATAGTCTCTCCATATACTTACTGTTGGGATAAATAGGACGGTACTAAGTTATGGTAGGTAGAAATGCAAATCCAGGAAGAGGGAACAGCCAAAACCTTAGGTTACATCTAAACTGAAGATACTGTAAGTATTTTTTTTGGTACCTAGCATGGTCTGAACATATTTTCCCAAATTCTTATGACTACCATGAGCTTGTGACAAACTATTTCAACTTCGCATAGTACAACAGTATTTGACAGTTATTTAAGAGAGTTAAAAATTAGAAGCTCAAAGACAAAATCCTTTTTCTTTTTTTTTTGTAAATGCCTCCAGTATTATCTCAAAATGGATTCTTAATTAAATGGCTTAGGAGAAAAATAGTTTAATATTCCTTCTTACTAGCATCCAATAAGCATTCCAACCAAGAAAAAAATCCATTAGGAATCACCATCATACCCATGACATCTTTGATTTGACAAAAGCAGTAACTAGGAAAGACAATGAAGATCTCATTCTGTGCAAAATGCTCCTTCTCTATCAAAATTCTCACATGCATCAGTAACACAAATCTACAGAAGCAGCAAACAGGGTAACTTTAAGCACCTGGATATTGTTCTTTGCTGAAAGAAGGAAAAAGGCCTTGTCAGGAATGGAATCTGTCAAAAGCTTGACAAGATTTAAAACCTTTTGTCCTGGTTTCAGCTGGGATAGAGTTAATTGTCTTCCTTGTAGCTGGTAGGGTGCTATGTTTTGAGTTCAGTATGCGAAGAATGTTTCCATTTGTTTTGTTTTAAAAACCTTTGTTTTGCTTTAAAGCTTTTGCCATTATTTTGGGGTATTCTAGAAGAGGTACATCTGTTTTAAAAAAAAAAAATGTCACTGCTATCAAGGGGTCTGCTAGTGCCCTATAAATCTGCACAGAAATGTAACCAGAAAGGCAAGGAATGGGTATAATGCTAGAGTAAAGTCAAAGCCTGGTCAAAAGTACAGAAAAATATCCAGCAGAGAGAAGAAAATCATTCAAAGATCATCAACCAGAATATTAAAGTTGCAAGTAAGGAACTAAAGTCCAAAAGATGGAAGATGATTGCTTCCTCACAACCACCCTTACGTTGATATTACTCCAGGTCAGTTCCCATTAGGTAGGTAAGCATCTCACTGAAGTCAGATGCAAAACCATTCCTTGCATTTCCAAAGAAAGAGAAGGACAAGGGGAAGGATGTAAATCAAAAGCCAGTCAGCTGAACTTCAGGATCTTCCCAAATTCCCTTTCTGCCCTGGGCTAAACAAATTGAAACCCCCAGAGCTCAATTCTTGGGTAGACAAACTGTTCATGCTGGACACACAAGCCCCCAACTTACACTGCAGCTGTTAAAATATTTTAATGTCATGATAACACGATGTTGATCTAAATATATACATAAACAATACCCATATTTAAATCCTATAACGGAAGAGATTTGGGGATGGACATACGCTCATGCACAGCTTATATAAGTATTAATGCATTCATGGCACTCCTTGCAGGACACAGATCACCAAGAGATCTCCATGCTCCAGAATAACTCACTCCAAGTCCAAGTGCCCTGTGCTGCTGGCAGGAAGGAAAGGCTTGTATTAAACTCACATTTTTGTTAGCACATTTTAGCATTAACTAAATGTTCGTGTTTCATTCTTTACACGCATTTGCAGAGAGTTTTCCATGCCAGGAGCTCGCTCCCTGGAAGCTATAGGGTTGAATGCTCCTCTGGGATCAGGTCTGTGTTAGCTGCAGTGGCTGCTGTGTATATCCTACTTTCTGCAGCACAAAACCTGCAGGAGAATTCAATTACTAAAGAGTTCTCCCCCAGTCCGTTTTGTAAATCCTCTTGTGTGCCATTAGCTCCGTGCCGAGGGCACAGCGTCGCTGTACTCTGTTGTTAAACCAGTGCTTCTTCCTGTGCCCAGCATCTCTCCCCAGCTTGGCAGCAGGTGGGAAGGCTGCGGAGACAGCAAGCAGCGTGGAGGAGGAGTGCAGGGGAAGGAGGCCTCATGCCACGCTCCAGCAACCTCTTCCAACCCACACAGCCGCAGAACTGATGAGCCCCTGGGGGAGCACGGCCAGTCCTCCCTGCCGAAAGGACGAGCCAGCACAGCAGCGTCTTCAAAGAGGCTGCCAGTGGCAACTGGGTTGGCAGAGGCCACGTACGCCCCAGTTCTCCCTCGGCCTTACAGAAACACGAGCACTAAGCACAGCCAAGCCTTTCTGAGACATGGCCAGGGAGGGGGCAGTGTGCCTGCTCCGTCCCCAGCATGGGCAGCCCAGCCCCAGCCAGCGCAGGCTGTACTTTCATGTACAGATGTATAAGCCAAGTACTTACATGTGGGGTACCCACACCTTCAGTCCCATTGAGGATTTACATGACCACTCCGCTTAGAGCAATCTCCTAAAGGAGGATTTTTACCCGGCTCCACCAGCAATGCACGCAGAGTGAAAAATACAAAATCCCAGAACTCTCCCCTCTCTGCCTTCCCCTTGGAGGCCATTTCATGTACCTCCTCTCCAGAAACAGGGCCTGGGAGTCCTGGGCTCCTATTAAGTTCCTACTCCACTGTACAGCTTGTCAGGGCATACTATGGGCAGGGAACTGCAGAGCGAGCACACTGTCATCACAAGCACAGCCAGCATTCAAGCTGTTTCTTGTTGACATTTGTATCTGTATTGCTCTTGAGTTGCAGTCCTGCTGCCCTAACGCAGTCCCTTCCATATCTCTATACTGAGCTCTTAGGTCAGTCTCAAACTTGGAAATGAGCTGCGCAAGCCACGCTGCTGAAATACGAATAGATTACCAAATTAGTAAGAGGTACCGAACAAGTGAGAGGGGAAAAAAAAAGTGCTGAGCCTTAGGGAGGAGCGAGTCCTCTTCCTCCCCCTGCCCCATCATCCCCAAGTAGGGACCAGCGGGGTGCTGCTCACAGCTTGGCCAACTCCCTCCGATCTGACAGGAGGAATGGTAACAGCAGCTGCTGAAAGAGAGAAAACTGGAGAAAAGCAGGATCTGGCTTGTTCCTCCTGGCAGGCGTAGCTCCTCTCCGGCAGAGCCTCTCGCAGTCAGGCTCTGTGTCAGCAGCACCATTGCAATTCAGAGCAAGGGCAGAGAGGAACTTGCACTAGGAGAAAGGAGCAAAAGAAAATGAACACAAAAAAAACCCCAAACACCTCTAGGATCTCCAGAGACTGCAGCATGGAGCCAGCCAGCCAGGCATGCACTTGGGAAATCACTTTGCTGATTTCCTTTGTGAAACTGTTTGATAGGGGAAATCTGGTTAATCTTCCAGTTGCTGGGAAGTAGCTTTTTTTGTAAGTAATGCAGCAACTGCAGTTGGGTTAAGAGGCAATACAACCAAAGGGAGGAATTATTTAATGGCTGGAAGAAATGAGCAGGAATCCGGACTTTTGGGCTGCACTTCCCTGAAATACATTAGTCTAGCTCCACTGAAACTTACGCTCTCATTTTGGTTTTATCCCTCAGTTCAGTTCTGGCCCCAAATTTCAGAGTTAATGTGCATATGTCATTTCTATTTAGGCCAGATAGGTTTGAAAATGTACTGCAAAACCAGCCTGAAAAAGCAGGCTGTAATGACTTCGGACATACCTCTTCACAGATCAGTTTCCAGCAAAACAATACTGCAGTGTTTCTATTTATTTACATCATCGTTGTTATTCTGAGGATACAGACTAGGATTTCTTTATCTGTAAGAGATCAGACTATACAGAAGAAATGTAGCCTAGCTTTATTAATTTTTTTGTTGTTGCTGAGGAATGTAAAATACTCAATTCTGATGCCAAATAGATCTCACATATCTTTTATAAATTAAATTCTTGCTTATGAAGGAAGACAAAAAATACCTGTGCAAAGCTACATTCCTTTGAATATATTTTCCCACTTAGCAGGTATCACGTGCATACAGAGAACCTGAATAAGAAATCTTACAAACAGAAGCTTCCTCCTGTGGACAACAAGAAGTCTATGGAAGTATGTTTTTGTGTGTTACATCCAAGCATCTTAGAAAGAGACTTTAGTACTGAGCATATTACATATTAAAATGACTGTCACAATCATCCCTTAGATATCATGGCTATAACTTTAAACTTGGTCAACACTGGGGACACACTTCACCTGATGTAGTCAAAGACCCAAGACGTTATCGTCTTACGTATAAAACCAATGGCTAAGGATCAACCTGAGTATTTTGAACCTGGACCTGTACACACAAGGAAATATTTGATATCGTAATCTTTCTCTGGACCACTGTCAACTAGTAACAACATATTCAAAAAAGCCCTCATCCTGCAAGTGTTTTTTTTCAGTAGTATGCAAACTCTTTTTTTTCTATCTCCCAAATGTATTATAGTCCAGTCACTGGGAGGCATAACGCCTCTTTCATGAAGCATACTGCTTTACACATGAAGTACACTGGAATATACGTAACTTTGAAGTTGTCAAGTGAGCACTTCTCCCATGCTGGTGCAGTTTTATCTGCAGAGTACATTTAGCACCAGCCACAACTTCCCTTTCTCAAAAAACAATATTGGAAAATGAGAGGCTCAGAAAGAACAGGAAAAACCAAACACATCAAGGAACTGTTGGGACAGAGAGAGACCAAAGTTACAGGGAAACAGCGTTCTCAAGGGCTGGGGAGGGGGGGGGGCTACATCATTCAAAAACCTGTGTACAAACTCCTGTACAACATAAGCCTATACAGTAACTGAATGAGCTAGGAGGGTAGTATGGGACACTTCTCTTTTAAAAATAAGATGGAAAGGTTTTACAATGAAATGGAAAAGTGTAGCTTTGATTCCAAACCAACAAAAAGGAAATATTCATACGTGAAATATTAAGAAAAGAGTAATGGAGCTAAAATTTAACAAGGTTCTTAAATATTGTAACAGATAAAACATCTTCAGCATAGCTGTAACTAGTTGCAGCATCAGCACTAGAAATGACATTCAATGGCAGTTTCAAAGCCTAAGTCAACTTCTTAATTCAGTTCAGCAAAACAACTTCTACTTATCCACCACCACTCTATGAATTTTAAATGTATATCAGGAAATGTTCCAGTCTGTGACTCTTTTCCTCTTACACTCCCACTCATACTGTATGTTTACATATAGTAGACCTAATCTATTAAAGACAAAGATTAGTTAATGCATTCCTGAAATGAATCCATTCTAGGGTGTAACACAATAGCTACTCAGCAATGTACTAAAACACTTCCTACCACTCTGCTCCTTAAGAGAGTAAGTAAAAAATAACAGACAACTGAAACTAGCCTGTAAAAATGTAGGGAGGCAAAACATAATTCATTTATCTGTTTTTCCATCTGTCAATATCCTGTTCATTTTCTCACATGCGATCGATAAAAAGTGCAAAGTTTCAATATTCCTGTTTATGGTGTGCAAAAACATCTTGAGAACATTTTAACTAGGATAAGCACTACACTGGGAATCAAGCTACTTCTCGTATCTTGTCAGAAACTTTGAAAACAGATATACTTCAAAATAATTTTGCCCACTTCTTTTTTTAAACAGACACTTCAGTAAGTACACTTTATTACAACTACATATCAGTAAGGTTATTTTGCTTAAAGACCAAGAGCTCCTGTGAGGTGAGAGCCTGGCATCGGCCCAGATGCACCAGTAAGTACACACGTAAAACGACATCAGGTATCTCTACTAAGCAGCTTTCTTGCAGGGCCAGATCAAATCCCTTGTCTCCTCATGCTCTGTTATGAGGAAACAAAGTGGTGATAGGAACTTTGCAGGAAAAAAATCTGAGATGAACAAAGTCGGTCAAGACATCTGGAGGGTAAAGAGACTACCACGCACTGGGCTTCTGCTCACTTACTCTCCTTTTGGCATTGACCTACAGCAGCTAGTGCTTGCCACTTGCTTGCTTCTGGCTAGGTCAAACAGTCTTTCATTAGCCCAGAAGGCAGTACTGGCTGGCAGGGAGGCCTGGACACATATCGGGAACATGTCATGTCCCACCTCTGGGTCTTGGCAGTCTTTGCCTGGAAATCCTGATATACTGTACAAGTCATACAGCAACAGTGTGGGTGCCATTCAGCAGGGCAAAGAAGAGATCCTCACTAGTAAGGGAACGTGCATGTCCTCCAGATCTGGCTCATTCTGGTATTCAGACATGAAAGCAGTGATGGAGAGGCCTTTTTCCCAGGAGTTGAAACTTTTTTCTGCACGTGTGAAGACAAGCGTCCCAGTTCTCAAAGGCTGAACTGGAATACCGTAAGAGAGGGTCTGACCCTCCACACATTGGTCCCAGCACCAGACTCAACAGAGCTGCTGACACCTCAGCCAGGTAAGGGGAGTCCACGCACAGCAGCAGACGCAGTTTTTTGCTCATCAGCAGGGAGAGCATACACCAGGAGGTAGCTGGAAACAGGACAATTTCTTCTAGGTGCAGCACCAGTGTTTAAGTCACACTTGATGCTGCAGATCGTGCTCATGCTGGTAGCTTAGTTGCATTCCCACGTGGGACAAACCTTTCATGAATCTAGCTTGAGTCACCAGCAAGGACTGCCTTGGTGGAGGCAGGACAAGTACCATCACAGCCCGCTGAATAACGGGTACTTCTTTTCCTAGCTTGGTGTCACTTGGAGACATATTTCTGTGGTATCTGTCATTCCTGGAGTGCAGCAGGTTTATTCTTGAGCTTTCATCATGCCATTTAGGACAGAGACCTTGGTGCCAGGGGCTGCTGCTAGGTCTCACACAGTAGCAGCTTTTGCTGATAAAGGCAGGGCTAGCTGCCACTGGATTTTTTTGCTTGGCGAGGTTTTCTCTGCATTGGTCATAACTGAAACTTCTCTGCCCAAGAATGATGCTGCAGCTCGTTTTGTCAGAACCTGGTGAGATCACCACTAATTGTTCTGGAAAATAAAATTTTATCATGGTATCTCATGACCTAGCAGAGATTCCTAGCAGAGATTAACTGATGATTTGCCAGAGTACATCCTCTTCCCAGGCAAGAGAGAGATACATTGTTTAGGGAATACACCAATCACAGAAGGAATGTGGCTTAAAAATAGTCAACAAATCCCACATGGAAAGGAGAAGTTTGTAACGAAGCAGAATAGGGGAGGTAACCATTAGAAACATGGTTATATTCACAGGGTTCTTATTATAAGATATTAAAGGATTAAAAAGTTCTGAAAACTTCTGAAAAAGTTTAGTTTGAACTAATAGGCCAGAGATTTGAGATTTTCAGGTTGTACCTGAAAGTGAGCAGGAAGGGGGAACAGGGAGGATGCCTTGGCCACCTAACCCTGTAGCTCTTCCCATGGGGGAGAGAGGTGCAAAGGGCTCCTTTATGGCCATAATGGACACAGGTATTAAAAAAAAAATCCTCCAGCCTCATACACACCAAGAGCACCTAGTACAGCACCTACAGCAACACATTTTCAAAGAAAACATGACATTGATGATAATGTAATCACTGTGATGCCATTGTACCAAGGACAAACAGCCCACAGGAGGAAGCAGAAAGCGCAAGTGAGCTGAGCAGCGAGAGAGTCAATTTGCAGGGAAATGTCCCAGCACAGAAAAAAAACAAGAGAAGACTCACAGAGAAAATGTATTTGGTATAAGCAGAATTCTCTCAAAATAGAAAGGCTCGTGAATTTTTGTACGAAGTGTTAGCAGCTTGTTCAAAACACACACTTCACCACTTCAGTACTCAGCAAGATGATAGGGAGTATTTTTTCCTCATGATTTCTTCCATGTTGCTGTAATAAATCAGATCACTGCCAGGCTGCATTCCCCGTGCTGGTGAAGCAGCACAAACAAATAGCTCCATCTCTGTAACATATATAGCCTTTGTACTGCCTGACTTTTTAGGGAAAAAAAAAAAAACAACAAAAAAAACCCAAAATGAAAGAGCAGCCCCTTGTCCCCCTCCCCCAGGGTTTTCTTGCTTTTCTATGCCCTTGTGAAAACTAAAATCCTCACAGCCCTGAGGAGCAGAGTAGACCTCACAGCCCACCATTGCTCCTTCTCCCCTTTCCTCAAAACACTTAAAAACCTTTCTGACAAGGCTAGCTTTAGAGAGAAACAGAAAATGCAGATTTACGTCCTGCGCTGTGCATGCACAAAATCAGGCACCGCTGGCTTCCTCCAGCTCTCTGTGCTGGGTGGAAAGGCTTGGCTGACTCTGGACATACGGGTAATCCTCCAAATCACAAATCAAGTTTACCTGATCGGTGCCATGGGGTAGACAAAGACAAATAGGTAGGCACAAGACAGAGCCATCAGAACTTGCAGTTGGACAGAAGCTCCCCTTCTTGCCTCCCTTACTGCTCTGAAAGTCCTCCTTCAATTTTCGTGGAGTAACAGAATAGCTGAGGTTGGAAGGGACCTCCTGAGCCCAACCCCCCATATATACATATGTATGCATATACACATATGTATGTGTATATATAGACACAAACCCATCATCTGTTCAAAGTCAGTATGCTAGGAACTCAGCCAAGTTAAGGAAAGACAGAACCTTAGAGGAACGGAAGGTAATGAAAGATGTAGGAACGATGAAAAGGAGGCCCCGAAGTTATTCAGCAGGTGCTAAACTACACTGCCTACCTGTGCTTGGAGGCACTCTCCTCTAATGCACCCATCTGTCCACATCTCCTCTCATTTTTCAAGAGCTGCTCTCTCATGTCTTTTTCCAAAGAAATCCCTTCTGATGCCCACTAACACAGAGAAAGATGGGCACAAATCAGTGTTCCAGCACAAGCCAGTACACTATAATGGGGCAAGGGAGCTCCAGTCCAATCTTTCTTTTCTTTGGTTTATGAAACAAACAACAAAAAGCTCCCTCTAAGCCATGCTCCCAAACAGTTGCATACACAGACGATGTTACATCAGGAGTGACTGGCAGGCAGCTAAATTAATTTGGCAGGTGCAGGTCCATGACCAGAAAGATGTCATGAGTGAAGAGAACCAAGATGCCCACTAGCGATGGACCTCTTCTGAAAGAGGGAAACTACCTGGACCAAGACAAAGACCGTGCCTATTAACTGTCTGTTAACCTCCTCACTGTGCTCCACGCAGAAGCACTAACATATTGCACCTGAATGTAAGTACACGTTGAAGACATGGAAAGAAGGAAGGGACATGGCAAAATGAGACACTTAAGAACTGAAAACAGTTCACTGTTGGCATGGAAATCAGCAACAAAGCACTGCGGAAAAATACAAATCAGGATCTGACGGAAGTTTGCAAGCAAATCTTGACACCACCTGCGATCCCTACAGAGAACTCAGCATTCAGCCAGCTAAATGACATTTTGAAATTAACTACTGGATTCCAAATGACCATGAACAGTTGCCAGGCTTGTCCTGTTTGTAAAGTAATCTGCATTTGTGTAAGTTGCTGATTTTTAAAACCAGGCTCTACTATCTCTGTAAATGCATACTCAATGGAAAAACATCTAACAGCTCAGTATCTCACAAGCAGAACGTGTTTTAGGGAGATAGGGAAGCAAGCCATGACATCAACAAATCCTAGGTTAAGCTTCTCCCCTTGTTATTTATTATCCCTGTGATGTGTTCCTTCAGCACCAAGAGCCACATTCCTCCCTCAGATGCCCTTGAGCCCAGGGAGAGCCATTTATGCTTCCTAGCAGCAGCATTTTCTTGAGCACATGGTCATTCACCAGAGTTCACCAGAAGGAATCCAAAAGCAGGAGTAAAGCCATAGTTAATTACACACCTTAGTCCTTCACATGAACAAACAATATTACTAAACACACACTATCCCTATCAGGTGAGCTCTGACTTGCAGTTGAAATTGAAAACACACACTGTCAGCTACTCCTCGTTATGTTTCTTTTGTTTAGATGACTTGAAGCTTTTTTTTGCATTTTAATGGATATTGCTGGAAAAAAAAGTACCTCTGAGGAAACAGCAGGCAGTAATTTATAAAAATTATTTATGATTCTTACTGAAAGTTTTATTTGACTACCATACTATCAAATCACAACATTACATTTAACAAACAAGATCTGAGTCAGACAGAAAACCATTTTCATGTGGGCACAGAACATTACACATGGTAAGAATAGCTAATGTTGTAGTAGTACTAGGACTTTGGAAATTTTAGTAGGAAAAACCTAAGCAAAAACACCCAAGCAAACCCCGAAACAGAAAACAAGCTAACTTTCCAATCCTTGTCAGACAGCCCTTTATACAAAAGAAAAATGTTAGGCAGATGATGATTCATTAATCGAGGCAATCTATTAAGAACTAATGGAAATGAAAACAGATTTGAAACTGTCAAAAACACACAAACGCTTTGACCATGTAAAAGCCAAATCTCAATGAGAATTCAGAAGACTTAATGGGCAGAGGATAATCTCTTTTTATCAGAAATTATTGACTATGTTCCCAGTCAAGACAGACTTCAGTGCACACTTTAAACTAAAAATCCTACATAAACAAACAGCAAGTAGATAACTGGTAGCAGTTAGGCAAATGATCCTGGAATGACTGGGTCCTGACATTACTCATCCTTTTTGGATTAAAGATTAGAAAACTTAACTAATTCAAATGGAGAAACAAAGAACAGCTATGCTTGAAGAGAAGCCGAGTGTCACCAACAAATGAACAGCACTGCAAACGCTGTTCTCTCAGTTCGCATACACATCCATGGTCTCTCTGAGGAGTAACAGAAAGGAAATCCAATGGCCTCCTACTGATGATCAGACCCAAAACTGTGGGTCTTACAAGACCACCTACCCACTGTTTTATAAAAATAGACGTCCCAAAAAAGGACAACAGCAGTCTTCAGCTCATTTCCCTTCATGTCACCAACCACAAGGAAAGCTGAACATCTCACTGACAGTCTGTACAGCAGGGTACTCAGCACATTCCCTGTGCAGTCTCGCCCTATAATTAGTTTTACCTATAAACCAAGCAAAGGTTTTGCAAGTATGAAAACTCCTCTGTGCACTGTAAAGAGGGTGTGTATCACCAGGCTTCCCACCACCAGAGAATCCTGCTGGCAAGCATGCTGGGGGAAGTAAAAAAAAAAAAAAAAAAAAAGCATTGACTCGCACTAGCAGCCTTCATCCCTGCCTGCAAAATCCATCAAGCCATATAAAATGACAATCAGATCTAGACTACCAACTTTCAATCTTCAGCTTGAAAATTTCAGAAAGGACCTGTGGAAACGATGTACCCAATAACCACCGAAACTCTTCTAACCCCATTGAAAGTCCCAGGTTTTATTTGACAGCTGCATGAAGCCTTCTGCTTGGTCTCAGCTGCCCGTTGTACAAAGATGTTCTATAAAATGAACTGGGTATTACAAAACTCACTACAGTAACTGGCTCTGGGATAGCAGAAAGATGACAAACTCTGCAGGCACAGAGAATGAATTTCAGAAGAGAGTGCAAGTGAATGCTTATGACTGCAGTCCCCATGTACGTGCTCTACAGGCATCACCCCTTCCCAGGACAGCCCATGTGGCACCTCTCCTTTGAGAGACGTAAGAAACCAGAATACACCAGCTGCCACTTTAAATGTATTTGCTGTGTAAACAGTGGACTGATGTTTTGGGCTGCAACTTTTGCATGGATCTACATTTATCGCAAGCAATACTGCAGAACAGGTTGCAAGTAAACGGAATAAAAAGCACAAGTCTTTAAAATTACGCTAACTGGAAGAGTTTTGTAGAATAATCACCAAAGAGACAGGATGAAAAACACTTCTAAATACACATTTTGTTTATTTCTTATTCTCAACCTAAGACAACTGAGAAGATGTATAGAGCCAGCAAAGACCACCTTTCCTTCTCCTGCAGAGGTAAGAGAGGTACTGACACTGACCATTTGCATGGTGCATGAAATGTGTCTTCCTACTATTCCCGTCACCTCTTTCCTAAAATTTCTCAGCAATGCTCTCAAGAATTATATGCAATAACTGGAGACAAACCTACAGATCAGCATGGTTTTTACACAGATCTCACATCAAACTTTAGTATAGTGGAATGAATGCCCAAGTGCTATTGCCCTGCATCACAGCAGCCTCCTTTCTGGCTCCTGTAGCATACACACAATGTCATCAAGTTGTGGTAATACCACAATTTGTGCCACTAGTTAACGATACAATGGACTCTGAGCAGAGAGTTCTACCCTAATGTACGACCTAAAGCCATTAACACCGCAGATGAAATTCATACCTACCACCACACATATTGCCAGTATGATAATACTATATGCTGTAACAACATGCTATATATTGCACCGCCAGCCACAATTTCCCAACTCCCTGCTACAGCCCTGATGTGTCAGGGCTGTAGAAACTGCTACAGAGTCTAGGCAGGCTTCTGCATGCACAGTCCTTCTCACTGCCCCTTTTAAGGCAAACTCTGAACATTAGCTACCAGGGTCAGTCTCACCGGTGTTTAGTTCCTATAGACACCAAAGGACTTTCAGAATCGAAAATGCTTTTGTGGATCTGGGCATGAATCCCACCAAAACTGTTTATCTAATTCTTGGTGTCAGAGTTTGAACTTGCATAGTACCTTTGATGGAAGCACACCACGCTGGCTTACAAACCAGTAAAGATAAAGTCCTGCTTCTCTGGTGTACTGAGCAGTAATGACTTACTACAACAGAGATGTATAGGGCAAGAAAAGACCATCTTTCCTCCTCCTTCAGAGATCAGAGAGGTACCACACAGAAATCCAATCAATATTTAAATATGAACTTCCCTACCAAAAAGACAGGTTGAAGACCCAAGGCATAAATTAAACGCCATCTTAAATGACTTGAACACAAGGAGGAAGGGGATGACCTGCATGGCAAACACTGGCATTATTAAGCAGAAAGGCATGCAGAGCGAGTGCCGCAGGCTGTCACCGGCTCCCGCTGAGCGGTGACACTGCGCAGCACCCTCACTTCCACGCAGGCACCACCATGCCCAAGCAACAGGGGCTTCTCGCCCAAGCCGGCTCCCCAGCCCTGCCCACACCAGCCCTCGCTAATCCCGTGCCAGGCCACCCCTTGCTCTCTCTCTGCTCTTTTGCCTGACACAAAAGCAAGCTGAACTTCTAAGCACCTCTCCAAAGGCAGCTATTTCCAACAGCCCCGATAGCCGATTCAAGTACACAAGATAAAGCCTCTCACGTGTTGACAAGCGTTAAACTTACACCTTGTGAGAAGTGAGGAAAGCCATTTCACATGCTCAGGTGTTGCTCTCAAATGAGCGCTTTGGAGGCGTAAATACAAACAAACAACCTAGAAGAGACCGGGCTGATAGTTCTGCAGGTGCAAGAAGGGTGACATTTGCTTGCAGCGGGTGTCATTCCTGATCGTTTGTTGGGGCTGGGGCTGGAAGTGCATTAGAGGGCACTTGTTGCTAACTCCTGGAGAGTATTTTTCAATGAAATGCTGTTTTAATGGAAAATGTAATTTTACAGAAAACGCAATTTCTTATGGGAAAGTTTCATTGAAGCTTGTTTCCGGAAAAGACGGGAGTCTTTACTGAAGGCAAAGAGCACTGAGAAATTCTGGACTGACATATCAAACAGCATTCAGATCTCTCCCCGCCATAAATAGACACACACCTAATAGTTCACAATTGTGAAGGTAAAACAGTATTATTTGCTTACCCAATGGACCTCACTGCCTTAAGCCCCCTGTGCTAATGGTTTTTTATATCCTATTCTCTTGTTACCAAGAATGTAAGACACACTTCCATACAAGGCAAACAACCTTTCATTCCCAAAAGGGTGACCCTGTTTAGAACTACCCAAAGCACTAAAAAAAAACCCCAAAACCACAAAATCACAGGGCAGGGCAACAAACAAGACAAAAATCTTCATTGGGAAGACGTTTCTCTCTATGGTCATGCACCTTCCATCACCTGAAAGCCTGCACTTTCTGTGTTCATCACGAGGGCATTTGTGCCTGCAAAAGTTGTTTGCTTCCATATCTCTGCAACTCTTTTCTTCAACATGGCAACTACTTTTTGTCTACAATCACTGGTGGTTTTTTTCACCTTCAACAGTGTCATTTTCCTCCTCCAAAAAGCCTCACACCAGCTAGTGCATCATCTACTTCACACTAATCATCACAGCTGGTAGTGGACTGTAACACCCCTGCACAGACTCAACTTATTTCTTTACATGTACATAAATACGTACTTCTGCATATATTTTATATGTATGCACACACACAAACACACTATAATAGCAGCTTCAATTACAAACATCATCTATATATCTGTTCACTGTTAAAAAATGTCACATTTGTTCCTGGTTTTAACGGAAAAATTTCACCTGCACACTTCTCCTAGAGTGTTCTCTAATCAGTTAATCTGTGTATTATCTACCAGAAGCGATTAGTCATAAATTCAGTAAATACCTCAGCTTCCCTATCTTTAAATGTTTTGATTTTATAGTACCCTTCCAAAAGTGAGCTTGTTTACTCTGTACAGGTGCCATACACTGATCTTTCACCTTTTCCTCCAATGCAAATTAAAATTTGATATGTACACACAGGACTTACAATGGGTACAGTTTTATTACTGAAAAAACTCATCATGGAAATTGAAAGTCACTGTGCCATTCAGATGATTTCTAACTGTAATACCATTAGGTTAGCTTGAAGCAGTTCAGAAGCACTCAGCAACATACATCTATTTCAGTCCAGTGAAGACTGACAAAGGTTAACCCTTGATCACAACTGCTGCTCTTCGCTCTGCTTTCGTCGATAAGGAACAGTTTCACTGTGATAAACCTACTAGCCAGTGTCTTTACATTGCCAGGACAAACCCCAAGAAAGGAGGGTGAGTGGATTTTCATTCTGGCCCTATCATTAGAGCTAGGCATAGCTGTAGCTCCCACCGCATCTCTGCAGAAGTTCTGCTGGGAAGAGCACCTAAAGCACACTCAGCAGCCGCACCGGTTAGGCTCACTCCGGAGCGGCTGGCTTCCAAGCTGGAGTTTGAAACAGACCTTCTGAGCGAACACTCTTAGTTCACCAGGCTCCAACAGCTTTCTGCTGCTTCGGACATGCACTGGGATTTCCTTCAGAGAAAATGAGGTGTGAACATGGTCCACGTGCAAAATAATGAAAACTGGGGTAAAAAACACCAATGATTTGTTAGCTCTTATTTCTTGCCATGAATATTAAGGCTGTATGGGTTTTATAAGGGCAGATGCCTACTTTAGGAAGATGTTACTGTACTAGAATGACTCATCTTGATATGATTTATTTTATGCTAGAAGCATTGCAAGTAGCACGAGTCCTCGATCACATCTCTGTGTGCTTCAGGGAATGAAAGGCACATAGAGTATACAAGCTCATAGCTCCTTCAGTTCACTAGCTGCACATCTGGGCTAAGCCTTCCAAGTCCTAAAACCCAGAACAATACAGGGGCCTTTTCTTTAATCTTTGCATGCTCACAGTTATTTTCTCTTAACGGCAGGGAACCAGTACTCTACCCTTGATTTGTTTTTCACTATATTAATTCTATTACGTTGGCTGTCTTTGGCTTGAAAGTAATACTCACATGACCCATCACACTACCTGTTTGCCAGAATATTGTCTCAGCAGGCATTCTCAATTCATGAGTCAGAATCCAAAATAATAATAAGGTATAATGTGGTTCAGGAGCATAAAGCAAGCAAACACTTGGGGGAATTTTATCTACTTTGTATATGAGCCTTTGGGCTTACGGCCCCAAGCTTTTCCATATGACTATAAGATCTAGATCGCTGTTAGGGTTTAGTGGTTTGGTTCTGGGGTTGGGTTTTTTTTTGTTAATGAAAGCTGAGATTCTCACATATTCCCACGATTCCAGGAGTTAAGTCTATCAAAAACATTCTGAAGTACTGAGAGACTGTAAAATTACAAAAGCTGTAAACAGCATTATCGCAAACTAATAAGGAACCTGGAAATTACTTCCTCATCCCAGTGCTTCAAAGTGGACAGCTAAAGACCTAGCTCTTCTCTTCTGTTACTAACATGATTCTCACAGTACAAATCCTAACACATATGTTTGTGTAACAGGTAGATCTTGGTCTTCTGCTGTCATTAAAACTGCTTAAACCACTTTTCCCAAATAACGTTCTTGGAAGAAATCAGTGGGGCTTTACTGAAATACATGGAGTTAAGCATCTCGGAAGCACCCTTGAATCCCACTAGATATTTATCTGCATTCTCTAGTGAGCTTTAAAATCTGGCTTTTATAGATAGAACATTTCTTCTACAGCAACCACTATCCAGCAAGCTAGCCTTCTTAGCCACACTGCTATACTTTCAAGTTGTCTTCTTAAAAGCGTATTTATACTTTGCTGAAAGACATTATACCAGCACAAGACAGATTCAGGATTGAGAACAGTTCCCAAGAATTCACGCTTTGCCTTACAAATGCCTGGTTTGCAGAAACATCCAGTTGGATCCTAAAACACATCCCTAAAGAAACCAACACGCTCATATGCACTTGGCATGGCAGCTTGTAAGCAGCAGTGACAGAAAACACAAAACACAAATTAACATAAGCATGCTAAAAAGGCAGGATTTTCTAAATTGACCCAAAGAAGTACAGTTTTGAAAGAAGGATTCAAATACACAGGGTTTCCTCTCAACATGGTACACGGCATTACTTAATTTCAATTCTGCACAGTTGCGGTTCCTCTCCCTCTGAAATAAACGGATGCTAAAACAAGTTGCTAGTATGTGAGGCAACACGTAGACAGATTACACTTCCCAGTCCTAGACCGACACGACCTCATTGTCAGGCAAGGAAAAAAGCCTCATTTGAAGCAATACAGGATCTTGTCCATTCTCCTGGGGATACCACATCATACGATACATACGTCTGCACTGACGTACACTCCATTTTATGTTATAATCTGTATATTTTACAAGCTGGCCACAACGCCTTATGTAACAGATCCTTGTTTAATATGGAACAGCATGTTCATCGCAATCCCAGCAGTTTCCCCTGCCCCGAGTAATTCCGCCCCACGGGGCTCCTGCGCAGGTCCGGCTGGAAAGAAACACCACTTGGACAACCGCCGCTAACGTTTCTTATTTTGGGCTTACAGCTCAAACCACGGTAACGGGGGGCCTCTGCGCTGCAAGAGAACCATCTTGTGAGGGATGCCACCGGCTTCCCAGCAAGGCTGTTGGTGTCTGTCAAGTTTCTGGGAAAGCACAGAGCCCCAGTGCTGCT